>JADWOT020000010.1:7101103-7830883 GCA_036345935.2 Taenia hydatigena
CCTCACTGTCTAGCAGTCTTATGAAGTTATTCGAACCTCTTTTCCATTTACTGTCCCATAACCCTTCTCCGCATCTTATTCTTTCTCCATTTCTTGAGTTCTCTTAAGACTCTTTTAATGCGCTCACCGATCCTTCGTAAAGCACGAGTAGTCCTCTGATGAATTTGCCGCCACCTAGTCGGTGCGAGCGCATCCCTACGTCCACCGCCTTTATTTAGGATTCCGATCAACCCTTCGTCATTATCTTGGACCTTTATCTCAGACAGCTTTTTGCCCTCCAGTAACGATCAACTCCTCGAATGAATCCCCATTCAGTATCTGTGTAGTCCTACTTATCAGCACTAAAACAGAGAAGGCGCGATACGAGGTGAGATGTAAGGTGAAAATGGTGGGCCAGAATAGTGTGAGGACTTGCAGTGGGTTCTGATGTCAATAAGTACCGCCTACACTATGCACCCATAGGCTCAGTGACGCATTCGTTTGGCTCTCCAAAACCATTGTTTACAAAAGTGGACGAATCTTATGGGCATAAACTTTGTGAAAATAGAAATGCTGACGTTAATTGGTGTACCTACGCACCGATGGATATGCAGACATCATCGGAGAATGGAGAGACTAATAAATACGTATAGTCCGGCACTCTCATGGTGAACTAACGTACTTTAAGTTACTCGAGCTTATTAAATTTGGAATGTGTTACAGTAAACACTTGTGCATATTCTAGTGCTTTAAGGTCTTGCTTAGGTACTATTTATCAAGAGTAAAAACAAGCATCTTTTATATCTACAATTGCTTCAGTGTATATTGTAATTAGCCAATAGGAAAACAAGAAACCCATGAATCAATTTGAAGACTTCGAAATACCATCAGAAACAATCATTGATTGCATACAACCTTGTAACATCTTGAGAAGGCGTCAGATTTTGCAGACATTTTAATTCATTCAATGTTCAGGCTCATTTTAGATCTGCCTCGCATCAACCATAGTTATTTTATCAAGATTAATTCAAAAAGGTACTTAACAAATAGCAAACATATTGGTCTTATGCACATCACTATGTGGTGCGTGTTGTGTTTTCAATGCCCAATCCCCGCCAGGTGCCTATTTTGTTTACTTTTTCACCACGTATAATGACACCTGATCTTTGGAACAAATTACATTTTACAGCAACGTCAAGTAAAAGTTGTGCGCGCTTCTCAGGCTCAAAATCCACCTATTCTCGAATCCAGACTATCCTTAATGACCTCAACAGACGGAAGCGGATGCACATTAGCACAACACCATAATGGTGACTGGATGGTTCTCATGAGGCCTTAGTGCACTGCGAAACGTAGAGATTATCCCGGATTCGTTGCTCGGGAATTCGACCAATAGTGCCGATGACCCGTGAATGTTCGAATGCAGCACAGCTCAGATCATGATGGCTAATGCAAAGGGGCAGCCAAGGAAAGCGACAGAACTGAAAAGTCTTTGGGGAGAAAAGACTTCAGGGACGCCTCAGATCACTGCGTCCATTTCTTGACCAAGCCGCTTTAGCCGTACTTATTGTGCAAATTAAAGTCCAATTCAAAAATCTTCATAATTGCGCGGCATGATCAACTGAGGGCCATAACTAGCTTTCGCATAACCACACTACACATCGCATCGTACTCGTTGCGGTGCAACCATTCGCTATGGATAATCATTATCTTTATCACACTTCCATTGATGGCTCACCAACCATTCTATGCGTGGGTCTACAGACATTTCAACACTCATTTCCGTTTTATTGCCTTTAGCGATTCTTAGCGCTCAACTAGATGGACGTCAGCTGCAAATTACTGCATCTACCAAGGCATGCTCTAAATTGTGCTATTTAAAACTTAAAAATACGCTAAAATTTACAACATTACAGAAGATGTCTTGCTCATGGTTAGTCTTCTTAAGGCCATCAATCATCTCCCACACCTCCAAGGTCGCTGTCAAGGCTACTAATATCAGAGTGGTCAGCGCCTCTTTGTTACTATTAGGCTAGTGTCTGCCTCTCCAGTGGCACTACAATAGCACATTGAATACTCGAGCTGAAGTTGATAATTGATAAAATGCTACAACCTCACGAGCAAGCCAAACGGTGTGATAGCAACTAGGCATCCATGCAGCTCAAGAGCACATGTACTGGGATGTAGAAAGTATCAGTATCTGAAGCGAGAAGCAGAGCGATCGGTTGCAATGAGTAAACTCATGTTACAATATGCTGATTTCTATTTTATAGGCCTATCAAACCGTTTTTATAGCAGTAAGAAGAGGCCACCCACGCGTCATTCGCAGACATGCGCATCGCGCAAAGAGGACCTTCATGCTTTACGATGAGGAATTACAAGTCGTCTGTGTTAATCTTAGCTATAGATATGACTTAACATCAGTTGAAACAGGCGCAAAAGATAATATTACTATTAGGCTTTAAAAACCTTCTCCGCTACGATATCATGGACCATGTTTTGCCTGCAGCACTAGAGTTTTTCTGGCTGTCCGTCTATGCAAATCAGCATGGGTCAGGATATGCAAGTTATATCAATTCACACAACTTCGCTATAATTTCAAACATGAATGTTTCCTTTTTCGAGGGAAATTCCATAAAATAATCCACACATCTTTGATGTCAGTTGCACTATATGACCAAACAAAAGCTCGAGTACATTAATTAGCTAACAAAACATCAGTCGACCACCAAATATGGCAAATTTTTGTACCTTCTTTTTGTACACCACCTTGAATGTAATTGCATTCACTTTTCTCGCAATACTTTGTTTGAACTACCGGTTTCGGTCAGGGTCGCAGAGGTAGCCGCATTGGCCTAGCCGCGTAGGCTGGCCTAGGGCCAGGTCAGCAAATTATTCTCCTCTGCCCGTTGAATACATATATATTCTACTCTAGCATTCTGCCTTCTTTTGCCTTCCAGAGAGCCTCGGGACGCTACATTGGTGGCAGCGGAAAGCTGACTTGACTCTACAGGGTTTTATCCCGATCTCTACCACCTCTGGCATGTTGCAGCAATGCGAAAGACGCGCATGTGCCACGGATGGGCCAAGAGCGGCGTCTGCCTCCGGCATCTATCCCATCTCCGTGTTCTACACGAAAGCTATTAACAACTGAAGCGACACTAGCCATGGACCACCTGAAAAGTTTTATCACGAAGATTACCCCAAATGTACTTGCTTAAGGAGGTCGGCGTGCTAACGTTTCCACATGGATATACTGATGGTCGGCAGAACCACTTACTCTGAGCTTCGTTCCCAAGCCCAACAAAACTTGAAGTGCAATGCACTGCCAAGAGGGATCACTGACGTTGGTATCAAGCATCGCCTCAATCGCGTCAAATGCCGGCGACTGGCATGGTTAGCTCGTGAGTGCTTCTTGCAGAACTGACTAAATTGTGATGGCTGACGCGGGAGGTGTACCTAAGGGCACGACGGGGACGAGGCTTGAAAGAGGAGAGGGGCAATGTATACCTTGTTTGTTTGAACTATCGGTTTCGGTGAGGGTGGCGGACGTGGTCGTATTGGCCTAGCTGCTTAGGCTGGCAGTTTATTTCCTTCTGTTCGTTGAAAAAATACATTCTATTTTAGCATCCTGCCTTCTTTTGCCTCCGAGGAAGCTTTGGAACGCTGCAGTTTCCACTCTGTTATAGAAGCCTTTTTCTTTACCTAGCCGCAACTTTGCTGTATTCGGGTTTGTCTAGAAGGCAGTCAGAGAGATCAATGATGAAAAAGGCAGAAAATTGTTCCCAAACGTAGAAAAAATCAAGATGCACGTAGAGCCTTTGACTAAAATCGTAACAAGGCAGTGTTAATTCACTTGAAACGCTTAGCTGCTTTTTCTCCACAATGTCTTCTCTTTCTTTATCTACCGGCCAAACAGCTCAAGCAGAACCTCCACACATCAACAATATGGCAGCATTCTGGAAAGAATACTAAAACGCTTTAAAACTAGAATTGCTTTCGTACATTAAGACATACATTTTTGCTATTTATATCATCAGAAAATTCGCGCACATTAATAGGAATATGCTACCTGCAGTCTTTCTCGATTTTTGTTGTAAATGGCAATGGAGTAGTTTTATCCTCCTTGAGCCATGAAACAGTAAGTTGACCAATGCGCTGAGATTCCACTTTCAAAGTGGCATGCTTACGGATCGGAACACAATCAAAAGACTGTTCAAATGGAGGATGCTGTCTTGCTGCTTGTTAGGCTCATGTGTAGCAAGGCGATTTACCAATGCTAACCATACTATCTGTTATTCGTTAGGTTGCATTTTTATCCAGATATAACATAAAATACACAGTAAAACGCAATGCTATGTCCATAGCAATAGCTTAATTGATGCGAGACAAGAAATGTGGCAAATAAAGTTTGTGTTCATACTAGTAAATTAGGAAGTAAGTTATTGTTCTTACTAAGCTATAATGCTCATACATTCTAGCAAATAAGATCGGATTAGAATTTTGGATTTTGAAAGCAGCAATTCGGACAATAATGATTTTCGTTTAAAGTAGCATAACTGGGACTCTGACACAAAGAACATATGTCTTCAGCACTCCAACTAAAGATATACCAATGAATAACGCAAAATACATGTTCATTCCGCTGCATTTTAAAACACCGTAAAATGCCCTGCGTTACTTACTTTGAGTCTTAATCCAATTCAACCGGTGCATAATTATTCCTTTGGATTCCGAGCAGACAGTCTCACTAACCTTTATGCAAGCGCAGGTGATACCAGTGACAGCATTGGACAGTCTCTGCTATCTACTGATAAGATCTGGAACCGCAAGCAGTGCCTACCTTAAAGCCCAAACCTGCTTTGGAGGAAGCTGTTCCGCTTTGTTGGTGCTAATGTGTGACGGCGATTTCCTCGACAGTAACAATAACTGTAATTAACACAGCTCATTATAATGCATGGTATACCCCAAACGTGTATGGCTTATAGAAATTGAATAAAATGAATCAATTAAACTAAAAAAAATCCATGTCAAAGCACAAGTGTTAGACAACAAATGGGACCCTACTCGCAGGTTTCTATTGTCTTGCGGTCACTCACCTGTCTTCGCAGACCTGCATTGCCACATCCAATCCAGTGCTTGAGCGCGTACAGGAGGTGCGTCTTTGACGACCGAGTTCGCTGTGCTGCGATTCTACCCAAACCCACTTCTAATAACGCCAAAGATATTGAAACACAGCTGACTGCGATTCGTCCGTAAAGTAAATATTAAGGGAATGGATGGTTCCAAACAGCAAGTCTGCGTCGATGCTTGTGCTCTTGTAAGAGATCAGAGTCAACCATTAACTTTGCTTAAAAGTACGGCTGTTAACGTCTAAGAACGCATGCTCTATAAAGCAAAGTTTTGATTTGATTTGGGAATTTTGTGGACCAACACTACTCCGTGGTGAAGATATTCATAGTTGCAACAAAAGCAAAGTCAGCAAAGAAAAAAGTTGCTCTTGACGTTAAAATGAGGCCGATACAATTATCTAAAGGCGTTCCTCATCTTGCAACTACCTGATGTTTCTCCCATAAATATTTGATGAGACAAGACCTCATTTGAAGAACGATCGCACCTTGCGCATTCTGCCTTCACGGCAAAGTATACTTGCTACCATGCAGGCATGGGCCTGCATTCCAACTTGCGGTGCTTTGAGGTGAGATAGCTCTAGAACAGCTAAAGCCGGCGTCCTTAACACATCATCAAAAAGCAAGTTTTAATCAGCCTAACATCGCTATTATGATACGCAAAACCAACTAATTTTGGGGGACTTCGAGCACACAAACTTGAAAGATTTACTGATCAGTTACATGGGTTGCTGTTCAGCCAATAGAACTAATGCGAGTGTAGCTTTTGTGCGAAACAAATTCCAACTCAAAAATGAGGCCAATAGTTCTGAAACGTTGATTATTTTGTATCAAGTAGCAAAATGCCCATCGTATAAAGACTAGATGACCCCCTGGTCAATTAGTTGGCTGATTGATCCACTAATCGACTAACCGACGTAAAAAGGTTCACAGTTCTTAGAAAGGGCGTTGCATCCTTATTAGTTCCGCAGATGCATTCGGGCACTTAGACATCGACCCATATTGACGCAGAAAGGGACGATTCCATGCAGTTCTCCGACATCAATGTTAAAAATCCTGGTGAAATCAAGTTAAATAAAGATGTAACCCAATAATGCGCTATCATGATTCTTGTTTCGTGTGGTTGGGCGTTTCGTGTGGATTTTTTAAGAGTCCATCAATGCAACATATGCACACAATGCAAATTTTGTGAATTAAAAGGTAATTATTATACCTGATGACATGCGCCTGGACTTTGTAAATGCTGCAGTAGTCATGATTAAAGGACTGCTAATCCATATCTCAGCATCACGATGCTGGAAACGTGTTTACGCACATGGTTCAAATGCTGACTGCTAAAGTGCTTCAACTTCTAGCATTACTAGTGGCTTTGAAAGGCATCTTCAATGGTAAATTTAGTTGAGTTAAGGAGGATAACTAACCTGCCTACGAAAGGGTAATCGCTTGCGCGGTAAACTACCAAAGTTACTATTACAGCCTCAGCAACTACCCAATGTGGCAAACGAGGTATATTAGCTAAACGACATTTAAGGTAAATTAAGAGCGCTCGGTCATTTACTACGCAATCACATGCGCAATCTAAGCATACAGCACACTGTAGTGGACGAATCATTCACTCCCAAGTGCTTATTGCTACCAAAGAATTATCGCCCATAATGGTAGAGCCACTAGATCTCTTGAATCGGAAGAGTTGTGGCACTATCTTTGTTGTAATGAAGGTAAATAGTGAGACGATTGCAAGAAAGTGTGTTCATACAACGTCTGATATAAAGCAGCAGTAGTGAAATATACGTATGTGAGCGGTGTGTACTGGAGTCGGACCAGTTTGGCAGAGCAATGTCTGTCTGCGCTCGTTACTCCTTCCAAATTAGGCAACGGACATTTTTTCCTCTCAGTTTAGAGGTGATTGGGTTTATAGGCCTAATTGATAAGAAAAAGACTGTTGTCATTTATGACGTCAATCATAAAAGCTATTTTTCTACTTGGCTCAGTAAAACTAGCTTTCAAGGACAATGCTAGGGAGTCAGTTGCAACTTCGACAGCATAATAAAACGGTTTTGTAGTATATCGGCATGGTATTGTTGAGGCATGGGTGGATTTGGAACAGACTTAAAGGGGACACGGAAGTTGCTCCATCTCGCGCCTTAAAATCCAAATAAAGGAGAGGGCGGGAAACGTACTTCTACGTGGACGAGTCTTTGATACATGCTTGGCTACATATTCCTTTGGTAATCGAGTTTTAGTGTGTAGGCATTCTGACTGCATCCTTTGTTGGACATTGGAGCATGCGATCAAGCGTTGGCTAAAATGGATCTATTTGGATGATGACCTGGTAATGTGCCGCATTTGCAAGCGTGCATCACCCATGTTCTGTCACTACAAGAAGTTGATGGATTTCAGTTAGCCAATTTTAATTGACTAAAGGAAGCTAAAAGAAATAAGCCGGCTCTTAGGGCGCCTATATTGAAAGTATTTGATTGCTGCGAGGCCAAGTATTGAAAATAGACCTGCATAAAACCCAAATGTGCACCATATGGGCTCCGCGAGCACTTGATGAAAGGCATAACAGGATCTTACACCAAATCATTCGATGCCAAGGAAGCAGTTGCCTACGAGGACTGAATTGGAGAGCGTATTTCAAAGGCATTGTGCGTAGCTTCCGCTAGTGGGATTCAAAGGTAACTTCGCAATCGATGGGACGGGAAGCCCTTAGCAGTCGCGCTGCACTAGAATATCAACAACCTATCTTTCTCTTAATCGCGCACTCAATTATAAGACGAGGTGAACGATGCATTTTAAATCCACGCATTTAACCAACATCTTCGTGAAGGCTAGGGAGAGAGTCCCGTAATGATATTATCGTAAAGTCTAAATTGACCTCATTGAACGCATTCCGAAGGAGCGTTTTAGATGCCAGACACGGAGGAACCAGATCTGATGCTTAACCCGTCACTTGCACTCGAGCACCTCATATAATTCTTCTGCACCCAAAAATGCAAACAAAAACTAGAAATACGTCAAGTTTATTAAAAGCAACACACCTAGTTTGGGGCGCTTTACTTGATGCGTTAAGCAGTGACGCTCTGAGGTCTCATGAAGTCACATTGATAAGGAGAACTTTCCTCTCGCGATATCGGTTGATATATTAATGATGTTACTGATAATAACGAAAGCTAATAAAATGTTACACACCAACAGAATAAAAGGCGAAAGGCAAGAGAAGAGACATGGGTGATAAACTGATGCCACGTGCAACTAGACTTTTTCAACGGTGCAAGCAATGATTTCGATAATGATGCATAAATTACCTTCTTACTGCAGCGCATATACTTCCACGCTTCGGAAAGTGCAGTAGCGTGGTGAAATTGCGGCCACTTTAATGCTCTAGGACTGGATAATTCGGCTTTTGTCCCAATTTGATGACTACTTAGTTGCACACACTACTTAAGTGACTTAGTAGAAGGTTCAAAGGGAGAGGCGTCGACGATTCGCTACTTCTACTCCTTCATACGCACCTGTCTAGTTGCTAGCAATCGCAAATGCATGTTCTAAAACACACAACTTATAGCAGAATGAAGTGCACATCCATAGCAAAGGAGGATATTCCCTTCCAGTTGATGAGCAATAGGCAATGCAGGAATGGTGATTTGGTCCTATCGAATGTAATCCTGCCTTCGAGCCCAAGAATAAAAACTGCATCTTGTTTCTCTTAATCATTTTCTCCATCTTAGTTTGATAAAGCATTGCAATTCAGGACTTTGTGCATGCTAAAATGATTGCGCCGCACTGCATTCTGCTAACTGAGCATATGTTGAGAACGTCCAAAAATTTGTGCAGGTACAGAACATTTTTTACCCCTATCCGAACTTTTTTAGTTTGCTCAACCACCACTAAGTATGTGCAAATAAAGATATTTTAAAAATCACACGTATTTCCTCGTCTATAAAGTAAAACTTTGCAAGAGAATATTAGAACGTTGGAGATTTTAGGAGGTATTCCTTCTGCACTTAAAGCTTATTGAGGCTAAACGCACCTTAAAGGGAATTCGACGGGTAAAATCACACATAGCTTTGATTAGCTTGTACAACGATGCGACGTGATGTAGATAGGGCACAATATTTCGGTGCCATCAAGTTTGAGAACAACCTGTGGAGGTGTCCATTGAGTGGGATAACCTGCCTGTCTAAGATCATCATTTTTGCCCTTAAGTCTAAAGAAGTCGCTTTTGTCCGTAATTTTGTTTAGTTTTTATTCAAACATTTTGTTAGGAAACGATTGCTCAATGCTTACTCAAAGTTGGTTTGACTGCCAAAAGTCTCGCCCATGTAGATGGAGAAGCATAATTATTTCCCGATCATAAATGACGGCTCTCATTTCATGCTAACTTCATTTTAATGAAACTCTTAAAAGGATTGTCTTTAACTTGTACACCTGTGCCACGCACATAAAGGTATACGTCCATCTCTTTTAAAATCCTCTTCTTCATTTACAATCGTAAACCCGTGTAGGCTAATACGCATGTGTGAAAGTGTGTGTCCGCACTTATTAATCTGCATTCAATGCATAAGGAGTTTTGGTAAGGCTACTGATACTCAAAGAGTTTCAAGTGGACCGACTCTTGTTCTAAACTGAATACCAAAGATTCTCCCAATAAGTAGTCAAATCAAGCGAATACCTTTCATTGTCAAGCACTGTGTTTCTTCTCTTTTTGCCGACAACTATAGAAACTTAACATCTTTTTCCAAATATACGTTGGCGTTTTAGAAGCCATGCATGCGCCTTGTCTGGTTTGTTTCAAGCTCCGCGACACTATTAGTGCTGGCTTTAAGGCATTAAAATGTTGGCGCAGCCACAATACGTCAGCAACAGTATAGCCATATACAGACATGTCCAGTAAACTTAGCACAAATATCTTCTTAAAAACCATAAAAATAGCTTTGAATCAAAATTTATGCTTCCGGTATCGCGCACCATTGCCAGATAAATTAGTGGATGCAAGTGTTAAAGGAAATGAGTGCCCTCAAATGTCTCCAAACACTGAATGAACCGCACCACACAATGGCATGCACATCGCTTCTAAGGAAAGCAAGACATTGCATTTCGTTTGCTTCTATATTTTCTACGACTACAAAGTCACACTGTCTCCTTTAGTGAACAAAAAGAGAACAGGGAATTGGTAAGGTTATTCGCATTTCCACACCAACTACCGCCATAGCTTCATATGAATCTCATCCAGCCGCAATGGGTTTGTCCCTAGCTTATGTTACTTCACAATCAAGCAATCTCGAATGTTGCCCATGCTGAAGTCAACGCAATTCATTCCCAATGCAAACAAACAACGCCTAGTAACACGTGGAAGTGTAGGTGCATAAGATAACGAAACCCTACAATAATCGAGTGCACTAATGCAGAAAAATTAATCTCCGCTTAAATTTGCTGCTGCAATCTGCACACCCAACAATGAAAATCCAAAGGGAAGTCTGGTGTAAGCTGAAGCACATACATCTAATGGTTTATTAAGCAGTTGCTAGCGACAAACAGGAATAATAGTGGAGAAAAAGTAACCTCTTTTAAAATTTGCTACTGCATTCTGCATACCCAAACAAGGAAATGCCAAAGGGAAGTCTGGTGTAAGCTGAAGCACATACATCTAATGGTTTATTAAGCAGTTGCTAGCGACAAACAGGAATAATAGCGTGAATTGTGCATTGAGAGCATGAGGGAAGTAGAGGAGGGCATGCACACCACCGACTAGCTCCTTCACCTCCATGGCATGTGGAGGCTTCTGCACAAGCCTCGGTGTAGGCACGACCTCAGTGATGGTTGATGTTTACCACCATTGCTGCGACCATCCCCATGGCTGGCCACATGGCGACCACCATTGCGGCTTCTTCTCACACGGCCACTCACACGGCGACCACCATTGCGGCTTCTTCTCACACGGCCACTCACACGGCGACCAACATTTCGGCTTCTGCACAGACCACAATGTCCACTTCTGTCCACATTCGGCTTCCTTCACAACCTCACCCCACGGTGCCCACTTCCACGGATACGAACACGGCCAACTTCCCCACACCATTTCTCAGTCTCTGCTCTCTTCCCAACTGACTTGCGTGCTTGGGTGTGCCCGCTTATATACCAGTCACCTTGTCTCTCATTGCCTCGTGTGAGCCTCGTGCTCATTGTACTTGTAGTCGTACACTCGTGCCTGTCGATGTGCAACAATGCTCTCATGGTTGTAACTCCTTCAGCTGATTATAGGTGATGCCTAGCCTGTGAATTGCACGTGACTGACTTTGCACGGCATGTTCCAATCTGGCGTATTGAGACCTTTCCACTGTTAGGCATGACTAAACATTGAGCCGTATCTGACAACGCATTGCTTTTAATAATCCATTAGAGTAGTTTATTTATTCACCTTAGGCACGATTTATGAGCGAGTCAGTTCTGTGGATGTCATAGCTCATTCAGGGTGTAGCAGGACACAAAAGAGTAAGACTTTGCGCCCTTTTGCAGATGCCTCTTATTATGGAGCTCGATTTGAGTGTACTCTCAACTAAGCGGAACCTTTGCTTTCATTGAACTGAGCTGTGTAGTGATGACAAAGTCTTAGAAATTTAATCCTTTTAAGGCAAGGATGTTACACTTCGTTGCAACGAAGAAAGGCCACTGTTTTGCTAGTGCTGCGATACTAATGGTCTTTCAATGTAACTTGCAGGCGAGAGAAGGAAAGAAAACTCAAGCCAAGTTCTGCAGGAGTAAATCAATTCTCTACTGACTGTTTCGTAAAATAAAATGAAGGTATCCAAGAATATTATGTCTCCTCATACGCAGGTGGAAGCAGGGATACGTAGAAGGAAGGATTCGCTGCGAATGTCCTATTTCTTCTTGAGAGACACCTCCATCTTTTATGTGGCAAGAAGGCGGCAAAATGATAAGAACTAGGAGAAGGTGAATCCGGTATACAAGTAAATGACTGATCGGGTTCTTTTCATCCATTAGATTTTTAAATAGTCTGCTTAGCAATTAGTCCAAAGTGTACGCAGTGACTATCACTGGCATAACAAAGAAGGCGTAGCATTGAAGAGAGATGGTACTGAAAAGCTGGTTAGTAAATGAAACACTCTACTGTGGACTACAGCAAAATAGTGGTAGTAAATGAGAAATTAGGAGGGTTTTATGTAGGTAATGTGGATTTGTTGACGACGATTAGGTTATTTTGCTAAGACATGCTGTGTTTGCAGCAAAACCTAAGAAAAGAATAGTGGGCAAGGCACTTAAATGCGACGTGTTCGAAGTGTGTAGACGAAAGCCAACGTATATCGGTCCTTACCTTGCATTTTGTATGGTGAGTATCTATGTAGCTCCTTCTACGAGCTGTCATTGTTTGGCTGGTCCTACTGGGGACCTAGAAAGGAAGAAAGTAATGGAAAGGTCGTGGACAGACTAGACACACATAAAGGTCAGGTACACTAGGTTACGGAGCATTTTTTGTAGATTCAAGGTTGTCGTGTCCTAAAAGGACAGGCAACTGCATCATTTCATTGCAACGTGCTGGTCGTTTACTGTAAGACTGTGGTGCGTTGCAGCATAGCTTGTAACATGTAGGATCACTATTACCACGTCTTGGTGTGAAGTCTGCGCACAGAACACTGTTCCACATGAGATGCTAGGTTGCGCAATTACTAATGAAGGCGACAATGCCGCCTAGTCATTCTCATATTCTGGAGCATAGATATCCATGTTCTCACCAGTAAACAAGTGAGCAACACTGCGATTTCATAGACCGATCTATGAATCAACATCGTAGCTAGATAACTGACACAGTCTTCGCACAACAGATGGCCTCGTCGATCCATCGATCAATGCACGGACTCATGCGGTTTGATGAGAGGAGCATATGAGGCCCAAGCGTAGGCGATCTACGCACTCGATCCCATTAGGAGCTTCAGCATCACCGTCCTTTCTGACGGATAGAGATCGCACGCCCTGATGAACAAGGGATTATCGAAATGCTGCTGAGAAGGCTTGCAACTACAATGACACATAGACACTGTCTGAACAACAATAGTAGCAGCTTACATCATTTCAACCACTATCGGTGCACCCGATAGCATTTCGTAAGGCTCACTTTAATTTCAAACGCAGTCTTTTTCTTGTGTTGATGTTAAGATAGCTAGTTAAAAGACATCCTTTGTTCAGCCATTTGTCTGAATTCAAGCCAGTAGTGCAAACGTATGAAAAATTCAAGAATGTAAAACTTGAGGACAGGTGCTTTGTTTTGTGCATTAAATTCGACACAGTAAATACCGCTTGATTTCCTGCTTTCCCTTATTTTGCCACTGTCATTATTTCTGCGTCCCTTTGAAGATATCAGGCCGATGTGAGTAAATTTACGGTGTTCGCGTTACCCACATACCCAATTTCATGTGGACATCGCTTATGATGTGCTTTCTGCACTCTTTTACACCGAGCTACCTTGCCGTATTCGGGAATCCTCTGCATAGGCTTGGAGAAGTGACGACTTGTGGTACGAGCATGCGTACGCACTTACACGGTCTTATATGTTTGGGAATCTTTTCAGAGTTGAAAAAATGGGTCTGATGAAATGATTGCAGCCGTCACACTTCCCGGACTACTTCTTATCTCAAGTTGTGGAGGACGCATATTTTCTCAAGCTATTGCGTCCTTGTGTGGGGATGTGTGCTTCTTCTAATTTTGACGCCAAGTTGAGCACGGCTAAACTTGAGAGGTTAGCTATTCTTTCCCAATACGCAAACGTTGGCAAACAATGTACAAAGTAGGAGACAGGGGCACTACCGGCAGTTTGTAGTTCAGGTAAAAACAAGTCGGCCTAACCCAAGCAACAAATCATTGTGAAGCTGCAAAAAGAATGGATACAGGAGTGATGAAGTCTGAATCATAAATACATTTGTTTCCAGACCTCCTTGTTGAGGTTATCACTTCTCAGACTTTAATTGAACATAACACACTCGGAGGGGTAAAAGACACATCACGTTGCAACGGGATAATCGTCCTGTTTTAAGGGCATCCAGTATACATTTCTGCTGTGTCAGTCGATATGATTTCACTGTCTAACCGATCAGGAATTAAAATTCTGCTCTCTTCTTTTCATTACAAACTCATGCTCTACCTCTGTCGCGATGAATGGCCATCTAGAATGGTGGGAAAGGGATCGCCGATTAGTTAGACGGTGGGCGCGATGAGTAGTCAGGAGAGAGGGGAACTCAGCGTCCGACCAAGTGTCAGTGGAGTTCATGTGAGCTGTATCAGGGTCGAAACCGACCACTGATTGAGCAGTTTTAAATTCAAGTCCAGCTCACTGTGAGCAATGCACTAAGCTCGTCCACCCCTTGCATTCTGCGTGTACTTAATTAGCAGCGATTCACGCACAAAATGCCAATTTTGAAGCCAAAACACATTCGATTGGATAGTGTAGCGCCTTCGTATTCTTTATGCTGGCCTCAATTTTTGATGTGTAATCATCACAATGGAACTCGATGTAACAGATTTCCGAACCTAGTTTGTACCTCCGTTTTTCAGTTCATCTCAGAATCTCATTTTAATGCAAATGTAGCCGCTTGGAAGGCACAAATTTCTCACGCTAGCAGAAGGTCAACCGGAGCACAAATTTGACTAATTCTCGTCGATATTTTTTCGACGACGATGAATGCGACGGTTAAAATGAATCAAGATTTTACTTGATTATGGTATGCTTAGCACCTAAATAAAGAATCTCAATTCATTTTGACCATCGAATTTGTCACCGTAGGAGGAATTAACGACGAGAATCGGGCAAATTTGTGCTTTGGTTAACTTCCTGTTATTATTACGCAATCCCCAGCCAGGGCTGATTTGGGCCCTTAACACGCACAATGGAATAACTAATACTTCCCAGTAGCGAAAAATGGTCGAACGTTTAAATCAACATTACATGCATTAGGCCGTGTCTCCGATAGGCTACTATCGCATCCACAATTTGAGGTTTCAATTTTGTCCTTCGAATCCTAACTTGGGCAAAGGAGCCGACTTGCCAAATGCGTCCATTTCATTAATTACCCACTGTCAACGTCGATGGATTACACAGAAGTCTTCATGGAAGCGCGATGGGGCAACAAGACATCGAAAACAGCAGTGGTGTATTGTATTTCCGCCGATACTTTGCTACGAGGGTCAGCGTGAAACAACAGGCAGTATGATCTGTGAGACTCCTTAAATACTCTTGTTCCCTATACTTTATAAGTCACAATTGGTGTTTCTTCAGGACCCATCAATTATATAGAGAGAGGATGCCAATCTGCCAAGTGCACCCTGAATGAACGTCGTCCTTTCTTAGTAACTTAAGAGAGTAAGGAAGGCTTAAGCAGCATCGCATCTCACCCTTCAAAGCTGTCGTGATAACCCACTGCACTTCTGCTGTCAGCGTTTACGTCCTCCTCCTTGTTTGCCCTCATGTCTGACAAATCTCTCAGCATCGGGAAAAAAAATATGCTTGTACGAAAACTATCTCAGAGGTCTTGTGTATGATCAGGAGAGAATGCAGTCAAAACAAAACTCAAACTGTTGTAATTATGGTCTAACATATTGGATTGCTGTCACGAAGACCATCCTCTACACAGGTGATAAAAAGACAAGTTGCCTGCAGGTGAGAAAACTTTAGGTGCTAAGAAGATGTATTTTTTCAAGGGAACATTAATGAAGCGGGTCGGGCGGTTCTGTACGGATCGATGATAGCCTGTGCTTTACGACCTGGATATCCCCAAAGGCAGTCACCAATCATAAAAATCCTTGCTTGATAATCACCAAATTTGGCGCTAAAATAGAACATACAATTCAAAGTCAGTCACGTGCAATTCACAGGCTAGGCATCACCTATAATCAGCTGAAGAAGCTAAAACCATGAGAGTATTGTTGCGCATCCGCAGGCACGAGTGTACGACTACAAGTACAATGAGCACGAGGCTCACACGAGACAATGAGAGACAAGGCGACTGGTATATAAGTGGGCACACCCAAGCACGCAAGTCAGTTGGGAAGAGAGCAGAGACTGAGAAATGGTGTGGGGAAGTTGGCCGTGTTCGTATCCGTGGAAGTGGGCACCGTGGGGTGAGGTTGTGAAGGAAGCCGAATGTGGACAGAAGTGGACATTGTGGTCTGTGCAGAAGCCGAAATATTGGTCGCCGTGTGAGTGGCCGTGTGAGAAGAAGCCGCAATGGTGGTCGCCGTGTGAGTGGCCGTTTGAGAAGAAGCCGCAATGGTGGTCGCCATGTGGCCAGCCATGGGGATGGTCGCAGCAATGGTGGTAAACATCAACCATCACTGAGGTCGTGCCTACACCGAGGCTTGTGCAGAAGCCTCCACATGCCATGGAGGTGAAGGAGCTAGTCGGTGGTGTGCATGCCCTCCTCTACTTCCCTCATGCTCTCAATGCACAATTCACGCTATTATTCCTGTTTGTCGCTAGCAACTGCTTAATAAACCATTAGATGTATGTGCTTCAGCTTACACCAGACTTCCCTTTGGATTTTCATTGTTGGGTGTGCAGATTGCAGCAGCAAATTTAAGCGGAGATTAATTTTTCTGCATTAGTGCACTCGATTATTGTAGGGTTTCGTTATCTTATGCACCTACACTTCCACGTGTTACTAGGCGTTGTTTGTTTGCATTCGGAATGAATTGCGTTGACTTCAGCATGGGCAACATTCGAGATTGCTTGATTGTGAAGTAACATAAGCTAGGGACAAACCCATTGCGGCTGGATGAGATTCATATGAAGCTATGCCGGTAGTTGGTGTGGAAATGCGAATAACCTTACCAATTCCCTGTTCTCTTTTTGTTCACTAAAGGAGACAGTGTGACTTTGTAGTCGTAGAAAATATAGAAGCAAACGAAATGCAATGTCTTGCTTTCCTTAGAAGCGATGTGCATGCCATTGTGTGGTGCGGTTCATTCAGTGTTTGGAGACATTTGAGGGCACTCATTTCCTTTAACACTCGCATCCACTAATTTATCTGGCAATGGTGCGCGATACCGGAAGCATAAATTTTGATTCAAAGCTATTTTTATGGTTTTTAAGAAGATATTTGTGCTAAGTTTACTGGACATGTCTGTATATGGCTATACTGTTGCTGACGTATTGTGGCTGCGCCAACATTTTAATGCCTTAAAGCCAGCACTAACAGTGTCGCGGAGCTTGAAACAAACCAGACAAGGCGCATGCATGGCTTCTAAAACGCCAACGTATATTTGGAAAAAGATGTTAAGTTTCTATAGTTGTCGGCAAAAAGAGAAGAAACACAGCGCTTGACAATGAAAGGTATTCGCTTGATTTGACTACTTATTGGGAGAATCTTTGGTATTCAGTTTAGAACAAGAGTCGGTCCACTCGAAACTCTTTGAGTATCAGTAGCCTTACCAAAACTCCTTATGCATTGAATGCAGATTAATAAGTGCGGACACACACACTTTCACACATGCGTATTAGCCTACACGGGTTTACGATTGTAAATGAAGAAGAGGATTTTAAAAGAGATGGACGTATACCTTTATGTGCGTGGCACAGGTGTACAAGTTAAAGACAATCCTTTTAAGAGTTTCATTAAAATGAAGTTAGCATGAAATGAGAGCCGTCATTTATGATCGGGAAATAATTATGCTTCTCCATCTACATGGGCGAGACTTTTGGCAGTCAAACCAACTTTGAGTAAGCATTGAGCAATCGTTTCCTAACAAAATGTTTGAATAAAAACTAAACAAAATCACGGACAAAAGCGACTTCTTTAGACTTAAGGGCAAAAATGATGATCTTAGACAGGCAGGTTATCCCACTCAATGGACACCTCCACAGGTTGTTCTCAAACTTGATGGCACTGAAATATTGTGCCCTATCTACATCACGTCGCATCGTTGTACAAGCTAATCAAAGCTATGTGTGATTTTACCCGTCGAATTCCCTTTAAGGTGCGTTTAGCCTCAATAAGCTTTAAGTGCAGAAGGAATACCTCCTAAAATCTCCAACGTTCTAATATTCTCTTGCAAAGTTTTACTTTATAGACGAGGAAATACGTGTGATTTTTAAAATATCTTTATTTGCACATACTTAGTGGTGGTTGAGCAAACTAAAAATGTTCGGATAGGGGTAAAAAATGTTCTGTACCTGCACAAATTTTTGGACGTTCTCAACATATGCTCAGTTAGCAGAATGCAGTGCGGCGCAATCATTTTAGCATGCACAAAGTCCTGAATTGCAATGCTTTATCAAACTAAGACGGAGAAAATGATTAAGAGAAACAAGATGCAGTTTGTATTCTTGGGCTCGAAGGCAGGATTACATTCGATAGGACCAAATCACCATTCCTGCATTGCCTATTGCTCATCAACTGGAAGGGAATATCCTCCTTTGCTATGGATGTGCACTTCATTCTGCAATAAGTTGTGTGTTTTAGAACATGCATTTGCGATTGCTAGCAACTAGACAGGTGCGTATGAAGGAGTAGAAGTAGCGAATTGTCGACGCCTCTCCCTTTGAACCTTCTACTAAGTCACTTAAGTAGTATGTGTAAATAAGTAGTCACCAAATTGGGACAAAAGCCGAATTATTCAGTCCTAGAGCATTAAACTGGACGCAAATTCGCCATGCTACTGCACTTTCCGAAGCGTGGAAGTATATGCGCTGCAGTATGAAGGTAATTTATGCATCAACATCGAAATCACTACTTGCACCGTTGAAAAAGTATAGTTGCAAGTGGCATCAGTTTATCACACATGTCTCTTCTCTTGCCTTTCGCCTTTTATTCTGTTAGTGTGTAACATTTGATTAGCTTTCGTTATTATCAGTAACATCATTAGTATATTAACTGATATCGCGAGAGGAAACTTCTCCCTATCAATGTGGCCTCATTAGACCTCAGAGCGTCACTGCTTAACGCATCAAGTAAAGCGCCCCAAACTAGGTGTGTTGCTTTTAATAAACTTGACGTATTTCTAGTTTTTGTTTGCATTTTTGGGTGCAGAAGAATTATATGAGGTGCTCGAGTGCAAGTGACGGGTTAAGCATCAGATCTGGTTCCACCGTGTCTGGCATCTAAAACGCTCCTTCGGAATGCGTTCAATGAGGTCAATTTAGACTTTACGATAATATCATTACGGGACTCTCTCCCTAGCCTTCACGAAGATGTTGGTTAAATGCATGGATTTAAAATGCATCGTTCACCTCGTCTTATAATTGAGTGCGCGATTAAGAGAAAGATAGGTTGTTGATATTCTAGTGCAGCGCGACTGCCAAGGGCTTCCCGTCCCATCGATTGCGAAGTTACCTTTGAATCCCACTAGCGGAAGCTACGCACAATGCCTTTGAAATACGCTCTCCAATTCAGTCCTCGTAGGCAACTGCTTCCTTGGCATCGAATGATTTGGTGTAAGATCCTGTTATGCCTTTCATCAAGTGCTCGCGGAGCCCATATGGTGCACATTTGGGTTTTATGCAGGTCTATTTTCAATACTTGGCCTCGCAGCAATCAAATACTTTCAATATAGGCGCCCTAAGAGCCGGCTTATTTCTTTTGGCTTCCTTTAGTCAATTAAAATTGGCTAACTGAAATCCATCAACTTCTTGTAGTGACAGAACATGGGTGATGCACGCTTGCAAATGCGGCACATTACCAGGTCATCATCCAAATAGATCCATTTTAGCCAACGCTTGATCGCATGCTCCAATGTCCAACAAAGGATGCAGTCAGAATGCCTACACACTAAAACTCGATTACCAAAGGAATATGTAGCCAAGCATTCATCAAAGACTCGTCCACGTAGAAGTACGTTTCCCGCCCTCTCCTTTATTTGGATTTTAAGGCGCGAGATGGAGCAACTTCCGTGTCCCCTTTAAGTCTGTTCCAAATCCACCCATGCCTCAACAATACCATGCCGATATACTACAAAACCGTTTTATTATGCTGTCGAAGTTGCAACTGACTCCCTAGCATTGTCCTTACAAGCTAGTTTTACTGAGCCAAGTAGAAGAAGATCTTATATGATTGACGTCACAAATGACAACAGTCTTTTTCTTATCAATTAGGCTTATAAACCCAATCACCTCTAAACTGAGAGGAAAAAATGTCCGTTGCCTAATTTGGAAGGAGTAACGAGCGCAGACAGACATTGCTCTGCCAAACTGGTCCGACTCCAGTACACACCGCTCACATACGTATATTTCACTACTGCTGCTTTATATCAGACGTTGTATGAACACACTTTCTTGCAATCGTCTCACTATTTACCTTCATTACAACAAAGATAGTGCCACAACTCTTCCGATTCAAGAGATCTAGTGGCTCTACCATTATGAGCGAGAATTCTTTGGTAGCAATAAGCACTTGGGAGTGAATGATTCGTCCACTACAGTGTGCTGTATGCTTAGATTGCGCATGTGATTGCGTAGTAAATGACCGAACGCTCTTAATTTACCTTAAATGTCGTTTAGCTAATATACCTCGTTTGCCACATTGGGTAGTTGCTGAGGCTGTAATAGTAACTTTGGTAGTTTACCGCGCAAGCGATTACCCTTTCGTAGGCAGGTTAGTTATCCTCCTTAACTCAACTAAATTTACCATTGAAGATGCCTTTCAAAGCCACTAGTGATGCTAGAAGTTGAAGCACTTTAGCAGTCAGCATTTGAACCATGTGCGTAAACACGTTTCCAGCATCGTGATGCTGAGATATGGATTAGCAGTCCTTTAATCATGACTACTGCAGCATTTACAAAGTCCAGGCGCATGTCATCAGGTATAATAATTACCTTTTAATTCACAAAATTTGCATTGTGTGCATATGTTGCATTGATGGACTCTTAAAAAATCCACACGAAACGCCCAACCACACGAAACAAGAATCATGATAGCGCATTATTGGGTTACATCTTTATTTAACTTGGTTTCACCAGGATTTTTAACATTGATGTCGGAGAACTGCATGGAATCGTCCCTTTCTGCGTCAATATGGGTCGATGTCTAAGTGCCCGAATGCATCTGCGGAACTAATAAGGATGCAACGCCCTTTCTAAGAACTGTGAACCTTTTTACGTCGGTTAGTCGATTAGTGGATCAATCAGCCAACTAATTGACCAGGGGGTCATCTAGTCTTTATACGATGGGCATTTTGCTACTTGATACAATATAATCAACGTTTCAGAACTATTGGCCTCATTTTTGAGTTGGAATTTGTTTCGCACAAAAGCTACACTCGCATTAGTTCCATTGGCTGAACAGCAACCCATGTAACTGATCAGTAAATCTTTCAAGTTTGTGTGCTCGAAGTCCCCCAAAATTAGTTGGTTTTGCGTATCATAATAGCGATGTTAGGCTGATTAAAACTTGCTTTTTGATGATGTGTTAAGGACGCCGGCTTTAGCTGTTCTAGAGCTATCTCACCTCAAAGCACCGCAAGTTGGAATGCAGGCCCATGCCTGCATGGTAGCAAGTATACTTTGCCGTGAAGGCAGAATGCGCAAGGTGCGATCGTTCTTCAAATGAGGTCTTGTCTCATCAAATATTTATGGGAGAAACATCAGGTAGTTGCAAGATGAGGAACGCCTTTGGATAATTGTATCGGCCTCATTTTAACGTCAAGAGCAACTTTTTTCTTTGCTGAATTTGCTTTTGTTGCAACTATGAATATCTTCACCACGGAGTAGTGTTGGTCCACAAAATTCCCAAATCAAATCAAAACTTTGCTTTATAGAGCATGCGTTCTTAGACGTTAACAGCCGTACTTTTAAGCAAAGTTAATGGTTGACTCTGATCTCTTACAAGAGCACAAGCATCGACGCAGACTTGCTGTTTGGAACCATCCATTCCCTTAATATTTACTTTACGGACGAATCGCAGTCAGCTGTGTTTCAATATCTTTGGCGTTATTAGAAGTGGGTTTGGGTAGAATCGCAGCACAGCGAACTCGGTCGTCAAAGACGCACCTCCTGTACGCGCTCAAGCACTGGATTGGATGTGGCAATGCAGGTCTGCGAAGACAGGTGAGTGACCGCAAGACAATAGAAACCTGCGAGTAGGGTCCCATTTGTTGTCTAACACTTGTGCTTTGACATGGATTTTTTTTTAGTTTAATTGATTCATTTTATTCAATTTCTATAAGCCATACACGTTTGGGGTATACCATGCATTATAATGAGCTGTGTTAATTACAGTTATTGTTACTGTCGAGGAAATCGCCGTCACACATTAGCACCAACAAAGCGGAACAGCTTCCTCCAAAGCAGGTTTGGGCTTTAAGATAGGCACTGCTTGCGGTTCCAGATCTTATCAGTAGATAGCAGAGACTGTCCAATGCTGTCACTGGTATCACCTGCGCTTGCATAAAGGTTAGTGAGACTGTCTGCTCGGAATCCAAAGGAATAATTATGCACCGGTTGAATTGGATTAAGACTCAAAGTAAGTAACGCAGGGCATTTTACGGTGTTTTAAAATGTAGCGGAATGAACATGTATTTTGCGTTATTCATTGGTATATCTTTAGTTGGAGTACTGAAGACATATGTTCTTTGTGTCAGAGTCCCTGTTATGCTACTTTAAACGAAAATCATTATTGTCCGAATTGCTGCTTTCAAAATCCAAAATTCTAATCCGATCTTATTTGCTAGAATGTATGAGCATTATAGCTTAGTAAGAACAATAACTTACTTCCTAATTTACTAGTATGAACACAAACTTTATTTGCCACATTTCTTGTCTCGCATCAATTAAGCTATTGCTATGGACATAGCATTGCGTTTTACTGTGTATTTTATGTTATATCTGGATAGAAATGCAACCTAACGAATAACAGATAGTATGGTTAGCATTGGTAAATCGCCTTGCTACACATGAGCCTAACAAGCAGCAAGACAGCATCCTCCATTTGAAGAGTCTTTCGATTGTGTTCCGATCCGTAAGCATGCCACTTTGAAAGTGGAATATCAGCGCATTGGTCAACTTACTGTTTCATGGCTCAAGGAGGATAAAACTACTCCATTGCCATTTACAACAAAAATCGAGAAAGACTGCAGGTAGCATATTCCTATTAATGTGCGCGAATTTTCTTATGATATAAATAGCAAAAATGTATGTCTTAATGTACGAAAGCAATTCTAGTTTTAAAGCGTTTTGGTATTCTTTCCAGAATGCTGCCATATTGTTGATGTGTGGAGGTTCTGCTTGAGCTGTTTGGCCGGTAGATAAAGAAAGAGGACACATTGTGGAGAAAAAGCAGCTAAGCGTTTCAAGTGAATTAACACTGCCTTGTTACGATTTTAGTCAAAGGCTCTACGTGCATCTTGATTTTTTCTACGTTTGGGAACAATTTTCTGCCTTTTTCATCATTGATCTCTCTGACTGCCTTCTAGACAAACCCGAATACAGCAAAGTTGCGGCTAGGTAAAGAAAAAGGCTTCTATAACAGAGTGGAAACTGCAGCGTTCCAAAGCTTCCTCGGAGGCAAAAGAAGGCAGGATGCTAAAATAGAATGTATTTTTTCAACGAACAGAAGGAAATAAACTGCCAGCCTAAGCAGCTAGGCCAATACGACCACGTCCGCCACCCTCACCGAAACCGGTAGTTCAAACAAACAAGGTATACATTGCCCCTCTCCTCTTTCAATCCTCGTCCCCGACGTGCCCTTAGGTACACCTCCCGCGTCAGCCATCACAATTTAGTCAGTTCTGCAAGAAGCACTCACGAGCTAACCATGCCAGTCGCCGACATTCGACGCGATTGAGGCGATGCTTGATACCAACGTCAGTGATCCCTCTTGGCAGTGCATTGCACTTCAAGTTTTGTTGGGCTTGGGAACGAAGCTCAGAGTAAGTGGTTCTGCCGACCATCAGTATATCCATGTGGAAACGTTAGCACGCCGACCTCCTTAAGCAAGTACATTTGGGGTAATCTTCGTGATAAAACATTTCAGGTGGTCCATGGCTAGTGTCGCTTCAGTTGTTAATAGCTTTCGTGTAGAACACGGAGACGGGATAGATGCCGGAGGCAGACGCCGCTCTTGGCTCATCCGTAGCACATGCGCGTCTTTCGCATTGCTGCAACATGCCAGAGGTGGTAGAGATCGGGATAAAACCCTGTAGAGTCAAGTCAGCTTTCCGCTGCCACCAATGTAGCATCCCGAGGCTCTCTGGAAGGCAAAAGAAGGCAGAATGCTAGAGTAGAATATATATATATTCAACCGGCAGAGGAAAATAATTTGCTGACCTGGCCCTAGGCCAGCCTACGCGGCTAGGCCAATGCGGCTACCTCTGCGACCCTGACCGAAACCGGTAGTTCAAACAAAGCATTGCGAGAAAAGTGAATGCAATTACATTCAAGGTGGTGTACAAAAAGAAGGTACACAAATTTGCCATATTTGGTGGTCGGCTGATGTTTTGTTAGCTAATTAATGTACTCGAGCTTTTGTTTGGTCCTATAGTGCAACTGACATCAAAGATGCGTGGATTATTTTATGGAATTTCCCTCGAAAAGGGAAACATTCATGTTTGAAATTATAGCGAAGTTGTGTGAATTGATATAACTTGCATATCCTGACCTATGCTGATTTGCATAGACGGACAGCCAGAAAAACTCTAGTGCTGCAGGCAAAACATGGTCCATGATATCGTAGCGGAGAAGGTTTTTAAAGCCTAATAGTAATATTATCTTTTGCGCCTGTTTCAACTGATGTTAAGTCATATCTATAGCTAAGATTAACACAGACGACTTGTAATTCCTCATCGTAAAGCATGAAGGTCCTCTTTGCGCGATGCGCATGTCTGCGAATGACGCGTGTGCGGCCTCTCCTTACTGCTATAAAAACGGTTTGATAGACCCATAAAATAGAAATCAGCATATTGTAACATGAGTTTACTCATTGCAACTGATCGCTCTGTTTCTCGCCTCAGCTACTGGAACTTTCTACATCCCAGTACATGTGCTCTTGAGCTGCATGGATGCCTAGTTGTTATCACACCGTGTGGCTTGCTCGTGAGGTTGTAGCATTTTATCAATTATCAACTTCAGCTCGAGTATTCAATGTGCTATTGTAGTGCCACTGGAGAGGTAGACATTGGCCTAATAGTAACAAAGAGGCGCTGACCACTCTGATATCAGTAGCCTTGACAGCGATCTTGGAGGTGTGGGAGACGATTGTTGGCCTTCAGAAGGCTAACCACGACCAAGACATCTTCTGTAATGTTGTAAATTTTAGCGTATTTTTAAGTTTTAAATAGCACAATTTAGAGCATGTCTTGGTAGATGCAGTAATTTGCAGCTGACGTCCATCTAGTTGAGCGCTAAGAATCACTAAAGGCAATAAAACGGAAATGAGTGTTGAAATGTCTGTAGACCCACGCATAGAATGGTTGGTGAGCCATCAATGGAAGTGTGATAAAGACAATGATTATCCATAGCGAATGATTGCACCGCAACGAGTACGATGCGATGTGTAGTGTGGTTATGCGAAAGCTATTTATGGTCCTCAGTTGATCATGCCGCGCAATTATGAAGATTTTTGAATTGGACTTTAATTTGCACAATAAGTACGGCTAAAGCGGCTTGGTCAAGAAATGGACGCAGTGATCTGAGGCGTCTCTGAAGTCTTTTCTCCCCAAATACTTTTCAGTTCTGTCGCTTTCCTTGGCTGCCCCTTTGCATTAGCCATCATGATCTGAGCTGTGCTGCATTCGAACATTCACGGGTCATCGGCACTATTGGTCGAATTCCCGAGCAACGAATCCGGGATAATCTCTACGTTTCGCAGTGTACTAAGGCCTCATGAGAACCATCCAGTCACCATTATGGTGTTGTGCTAATGTGCATCCGCTTCCGTCTGTTGAGGTCATTAGTGGTAGTCTGGATTCGAGAATAGGTGGATTTTGAGCCTGAGAAGCGCGCACAACTTTTACTTGACGTTGCTGTAAAATGTAATTTGTTCCAAAGATCAGGTGTCATTATACGTGGTGAAAAAGTAAACAAAATAGGCACCTGGCGGGGATTGGGCATTGAAAACACAACACGCACCACATAGTGATGTGCATAAGACCAATATGTTTGCTATTTGTTAAGTACCTTTTTGAATTAATCTTGATAAAATAACTATGGTTGATGCGAGGCAGATCTAAAATGAGCCCGAACATTGAATGAATTAAAATGTCTGCAAAATCTGACGCCTTCTCAAGATGTTACAAGGTTGTATGCAATCAATGATTGTTTCTGATGGTATTTCGAAGTCTTCAAAGTGATTCATGGGTTTCTTGTTTTCCTATTGGCTAATTAAAATATACACTGAAGCAATTGTAGATATAAAAGATGCTTGTTTTTACTCTTGATAAATAGTACCTAAGCAAGACCTTAAAGCACTAGAATATGCACTAGTTTTTACTGTAACACATTCCAAATTTAATAAGCTCGAGTAACATAAAGTACGTTAGTTCACCATGAGAGTGCCGGACTATACGTATTTATTAGTCTCTCCATTCTCCGATGATGTCTGCATATCCATCGGTGCGTAGGTGCACCAAGTAACGTCAGCATTTTGATTTTCACAATGTTTATGCTCATTATATACGTCTTCTTATATAAACACTGATTTCGGAGAGCCAAACGAATGGGTTACCGAACCTACGGGTGCATAGTGTGCGCGGTACTTATTGACTTCAGAAACCACTGCAAGCCCTCACACTATTCTGGTCCACCATTTCCACCTTACATCTCACCTCGTATCGCGTCTTCTCTGCTTTGGTGCTGATAAGCGGGACTACACAGATACTGAATGGGGATTCATTCGAGGAGTTGATCGTTACTGGAGGGCAAAAAGCTGACTGAGATGAAGGTCAAAGATAATGACGAAGGGTTGATCGGAATCCTAAATAAAGGCGGTGGACGTAGTGATGCGCTCGCACCGACTAGGTGGCGGCAAATTCATCAGAGGACTACTCGTGCTTTACGAAGGATCGGTGAGCGCATTAAAGAGTCTTAAGAGAACTCTAAAAATAGAGAAAGAATAAGATGCGGAGAAGGGTTATGGGACAGTAAATGGAAAAGAGGTTCGAATAACTTCATAAGACTGCTAGACAGTGAGGTGTGCTCGTTTGAGTGGATTACATTCAGAAAATCTCGACAAATCTGTATTACTTCCTGCCTACACTGTCTGTATTAGACAAGTGAGTTCTGTCAATTCACTACTCTTGTAATGCTAATCCACTTTTGATAGTTTCTCAAGTTGTTTTGCCAAAAAGTCATAGTAAATAGTAACGTTGCTGATTGAAATCAAGATTTTAGTGCCACTGAATGGTCTGCCTTCCTAAGGGCATGAGGGTCCCTTTCAATAGGAGATAAACGTCAGCTGTCAACCAACAGAAGTGCTTCATGGATTCTGAATAACTTGACAACCTTGAGTCCTGCGTACCGACAGATATTTAAGTTGGGCCAATCAAATGTTTGTTGAAGTTATCATTAAATGCCTTCCGAAACTCACTTAAGAAGAAATGCACAAGTAGGCTGCTAACCAAATTGTTCCAAATAATTTACAACAAGTCAATTATGCATATTAAAATACATTTCGGTAGCTCAAGTTCCATCACAGAGTACTGTTTAATTCCCTCCACATACAGCAGAATGTCGCGAAATCCAGCCACCTAGGAATCCCAATGACCTCGCTTTGGAGCCTCCTTAGGGCATGAAGGGTAACAGGCTTTCCAAGGTCCTCTGTAGACTTTTCGAACAGCGTCACCAATCCTTCGAAATGCACGGCTGAGCCTCCGTCGGAAGCGACGCCATCCAGCCGGTGCAAGCACATCCTTCTGCCCGCCAGACTCAGTGAGTGTTTCGACCAACTCCTCTTCCTTTTCTGTGTCCTCCCCAATCACCTCGGTCAGTTCCTCATCCTCTAAGTATGTAGGCGCCTCAAATAGATCCGATTCCAATCTTCGGGCCACTTCTCCATCTGACACCACGTCAGAGGAGGCGAGATGTAAGATGAAAGTAAGGAGGAGAAGAAGGTAGATCAGGCTTGAAGGTAATTGCATGCTGTAGATCAGTGATGTTAACAGCAACCGCACATAAACATAGTGAACACCACCTTTATCGCGTTCCTTTATACTCAGTTGGACAATTGTTTACCTTTCCAAAGCTCGTGGGAGGTTGTGATTATGATGTAGATGGCACTTGTTTAACAATGTGGCTAAATGCCTTAAGTTGGCATTCCTCTTATTTCCCTTCTCCTCCCCAATTTTGTTCTCCTTAATGTCATTTTGAAGTAATGCATTGCAACAGCGAATGTGGAGCTCGTGACGAAACACATTGCATCTACCACCGGAAGGAAGTGCGCATGCATGACACTCATTACTTTACCTTGGGCCAAACACCACCATCTCATCACCAAAAATGCCTTCAGCTACTATATGTACCCATGGAAAGGGTGCAAGGGCCGAAGCAAAATAAATACCATGAACAGCGCATGTTGGCACAACAATAGCGGAATAAATCTATTGTGTTAGCCTATGCGCAACAATCATTGCTTTGCAGTTGGCCCAAAAAGACAATCAAAAGCACTACTGTGGGAAGGCAATGAGTTCATCCCCTCCTGTTTCGTCCTTTGCTTTCTTGTAAGGATTTGTATGATTCGATAAAAAATTCTTTGTCGGCTTTGGTGGCATTAAGGACAGGGCAAATTGATGATGTTTATGCAAACTAGGAGCACATT
Source organism: Taenia hydatigena (assembly GCA_036345935.2). NCBI lineage: Eukaryota > Metazoa > Platyhelminthes > Cestoda > Cyclophyllidea > Taeniidae > Taenia > Taenia hydatigena. Next base: position 7,129,959 of record JADWOT020000010.1, read on the forward strand.
TCCTCTACATCATTAATGGTGTTGGTGGCAGATGTTGTGCATTGCGCCACGAGATTCGTGTTCCTTGAAAGACAATGACTATGGAGGTGAACCTACGAGAACGAGTACAACATAGCTTCTAGAGCTTTCAAGGACCGCCCTTGGAGACCACATAATGAATGGCATCCGCTCTAACCACGTGGAATGGACTTTTCCCTCTTAAACGTTGTCGGCTTTATTTTTTGTCTCTTTGCACGGATGCATAGTATCCGCGGTAGGTACCGTAATGACCGATTGCCTCCCAAAACAACTTTAGCATCCAGAGGGATGGGGTGGAGTTGAGGTGCAAATTTATTTCCAATTGAATCTACGAACACAGACGAAGATCTACGCAGTTGCACTTGCATTGGTGACAAGATTAATTCTGCAATTGGTGCTGTAAATGTCCGTTATTTCGCAAATCATAGGTTAGCTTATCATTGAGATATAGTCATGCTGTTTTGTCATGATCTAGTCATCAACCCAAAGGTTCTACCTACCCTACAATGCGAATTATGAAGATATACTCGCCATGTAATCCATTAAAACTTTTTGAATTAGGTTCCGGAATGACTAGACAGAGTAAAGACGGCTTTGTGCTGATGCACCGTCTCGATAATTTGGTCAACTTATTATTAGACTATATGGACAGATAGCTACAACAACGTGACACTCTACCACTTCAGGAAGGACTCACGACACAATTCGTCTTCGCGTTGAATGACCATGAAGCAGACGTGATGCACTGGACTCCAATATGCCAGTAAAATAAATGAACCGACACTCCGTCTATTAGAGCGGTGGATGCTTTAAAGTTCACTTTAAACAAATTTTTGAGAAGATTGTCAGCCCCTATATATCCGGTGGTCTACTCTGTGTTTACCTCCACGAAAATATGTCTGATATCATTCCCGGTCGCACAAGACTGCCATCAGAATTAAGGCCTTTTGCAAGTTCCGCCAGCACTTAATGTCATGGGGCCTAGAATGTTGATAGGGTTCATCACGCATCGTACAGCATCATGTCGAGCCGTTCTTTTTCCAACAATGGTAAGAAGATGTAGCAGACGTACAAAAGGGCTGTCAGGTTATTGGCTTGGTCCGCAAGTCATGCTGGCAAATAGGGTTACGATTCGTCTCCGCAGTCAGTCGAAAGGTTGTACATGCTATTAAGGCACTTGATGTTTGGCCTGTTTTTGGAACACCCTGAAGTTTCGAAGGTAAAATTGCGTGTCGAGCTCCTTTGGGAATAAGTTCTACTTTCACAAATCAAGACTTCCTTAATTGTTATTTAAAGCGTTTTGGTAACTGAGTAGGTTACGACACGATTGTATTACAGCAGAGGCCAACATATACGGGGATCATGGCACACCTCACTTTCATTCAGAGCCTTGGTGAACGTGTACCGTGAGTGTGGATGGAGTGCAGGACATTAGAAACCATTGCTGTTCTACGGGCATTTTTGAAGCATCACAGGGCCTTTGGTCTGCACTTCACACACTCTTGCCATTTGCAAGGGTTTAATAAATTAATATTTCACCCGTGAACAGGATTTTGGGCATAATTGAGGTTAAACAATAAATCACTGCAGAGCTTCACGTTTCTTTTGATCGCATTCCCCAGCGCTCCCCCTGATCAACCTTTGGCGTCAGTCATCACTATCTAGAGTTGCGCCCAACTTAGTGGCGTGAAATTTTCCTAGTCACGAGACTCGGCTCTAATGACTACGCTAACAAACTGGCGCATGTGGTACATTCAAGACTATAACAGTCACATCATGCAGCACAGAGACACATTCGAATGGGTGTGCCAAGGTGTACTTTGCAATTTAATTAGCTGCGACTCCTTGTGGAATGTCCGGCTTTGTGATTAGGTTTGCTTAGTTTCTTAATAAAAATAAACAAGACGCGTGTAATCTTGTTTTTTTCCGAGATGCTTTTCCTCTGCATTTTGTCGTGTTGGATGGAGCTCTAACGGAAATTCTAGCCTAATCAACGCTTCCAGAATGGGTTGAGTAAGATTTGTATGGTCAAAGCATTAAATATCATGACCAAGCATTCCTTCATGCTGGATTAGGCTTCGTTTATTCCGATTTATGCACCTTCTCATTTCAAGTTGATCCAAACCCCACCTGGTCGACATCCAAATCTGAATTGCCTACTATTAAGTTAAAAGTAGCTATGCAAGTGTGAAAATTTGCGCACGAGTTTGTAGATATTTTGCTCCTTAAGGCTTCCACTTCGATTTACATTATTCATTCAGTTGTCCGTCGCCTTGGTCAAACGTCTCATTTTGGTCGCTCGTTCCCACGTCTTTGATTCGAATCTGAGTTAATGCCTCCTGAATTCTTTAGGAAAGGGTCGCCGAAATGCCACACGGAAATGAAACAAGACTATCGAGGTTTACTAACTCCTTCTGTTTTCTGTGACCGATGATAGCCCTTCTTATCCCATCTAAATTACATTGTTGTATGCTTTTATTAGTGAGCACGTTAAAATCAGTAGTCGTTGTTATTAATTCCACCATTAATTTGACAGCCTAATATTTTTTTGGAGGATTTGCACTCCCACACGCAATAGTGGCTTGTGTCTAGGGTTTAATCACAAGTGATAAAGCTAGCCACTGAGTGAAAAAATCATATCTTTTGCCACAAATGACTGAGATGGTTTGTTATTAGTTCACTCTTTGGAAGTCATATGGTCTAAGCATCACGCGCTGATTTGAGCCGTATTTGCTAATACTAGACACTTTTACAGTCATTCATGCGTTGAACAGCGTGAGAGAAGACATCAGGAGACTATTGTCCTTCCTCTTTGTTGATTGACAGCCAATCGAGACTTGACTTCTTGCGCAGTCACTTCTCACCTCAGATGCATTGTAGAAGTCTTCAGCTCAATAGATTCCGTCTGTGATTGGCTGATCAGTAGAAGTAGGACAGTCACACTCGAAAGGAACAAAATGCTTACACATCCTACTCTTTTTGGCCCAAAATCGCGTAACCAGAAGATCGTAGGAACGTCTCCGCGGACGCGTGACCAGCCCCAGGAATAGATGGTTCATATGTTGGTGTCATTTGCATGAAGAAGTGCCATTTAGTAGATACTACGTAGTGGAAGTGATGCGCTAGTGATTAAGTTAGCAGGTCCATCGCAAATCGCATGTTAGTATTTGTGCGGGAATTCGCCACCTCGCTCACATTTAAGGATACCATAAACTTCTCTCTTGCACTAAGGTCAAAAGGGCATAGTTAATGCTCGTGCTGCGGATTGTGGCAGTGCGGATGAGTCAAATGCGGGTGGATAAAGTGTGTGAAAGACATCAACTCCATCAGCAGGTATTTCACTCAGAGGATTATGCACAGCTGTAAACAAACTTGCGCAAATAGTTCCGTTCGGTGTGAATTATGCAGAACAGTCGCGCATGGTTACCAATTCTAAATGGCAAACGCAACTCGGAATGAAGACAGAAGCCTTGATTTGCAAATGGGTGTGTGCAGACACGCCGTAAACACATCGCTGTTTCACATGTCAAACATGGTCTTGCATTGACTTTGTGTAAACAGCTATGTCACGATTAAAGTATATCTGGTCGTGGTAGCAACCGATTAAATGGGCGGTTAGTTGATCATTTATTAGGAAGTCGCATTTGCGTTTACAGACTTTTCCACCGTTAGGTGTGACCAAACTTGGAGCCGTATATGGCACACACATTGATTCCAACAATCCACTATATTAGTCTATTCATTCACTTTAGGCACGATTTAGGAGCGAATCAGTTCTGCGGATACGATAACTCAGTCAGGGTTTAGTAAGACACAAAATATTATAACTCTGCACCCTGTTGCAACTTCTGGTCACAATGGAGCTCGATTTGGGTGTACTCTCAACTGAGCAGAACCTTTGGTCTCCGTGGTCTGCACTGCGTAGCCATGGCAAAATCTCAGAAAATTAATCTTCGCAAGGCAAGGTGCGGCATTGACGACTGTAACAAATAATTAATGTACCCGAAGTAATCCTTCTTCTCTCTTTTCAGTTGCTAAATTTGATGCTACGAAGAAAGACTTATGCTGTGATACTTATAGTCCTTACATATACCTTGTAGGCGATAGGCGGGAAGACTATTCATATTGTTCTGCAAGAGTTAATTAATTCCCTTGGGACAGAGAACCCTACTCTACTGATTGTATCCTCGAATAAAATGAAGGTATCCAAGAAATTTAAATCTTCTCCTAACAGGGATAGCTACAGGGATGCGAAGATGAAGGATGGAAGTGCTGCCAATTCCGCATTTCTTCTTGACAGATACCTCAGACTCGCATGCGGTAGGAAGACGAGTAAGCGCATAGGCGAGGCTACACCCAGATTGATGGTCTGCAGTTAGGCCTTACGAAACCCGTGTAATCACTAAGCAGCGGCAAAACATTAAAAACTAACAGAGGGTGAACACGTCAAACATCTGAATGGCCGACCGGTTCCGTTTTATCCATTCAAATATCAAATAGTCTCCTTATTATTGAATCCAGTAGTGCCTGTACGGTGCGGTGTCACTAACATTGGCATAGCAGCAAAGGCGTAGCACTGAAGAGAGATGCTACTGAAGAGCTAGTTAGTAAGTGTGACACTTTAATGCAGACAAGGAGACAAATAGTGGTAATAATTAGAAATATTTCAAAAAGTCTCATGTAAATAATAATTAGTTATTAAAAAATTTGGTTGTTTGACTTAAACTTGCTATAAAAGACAAAAAATAAAAAAGAATTTGGAGCAAGGCATTAGTAGGTAGTGGACTTGATCTGCGCAACCCTCGGCGTTGAGCTGCTTCGCTTACGTTGCATGGTGCATACCGATGCGACTCGGGCTGAGTCCGTAGGCTGTTGTCGTTTGCCTGGTCCTGAGGGGGTCTAGAAGGGGAAAGGAAACTGAGGGTGAGTGCCTGTGATCTCGGTGTTTGTTGATCGCGTTGATGTCCGAGTCCCTGTCGCGCGCTATACTACGTGGCCCGTTCCGAGAAGGCGGGAGCGGAGATAAGGCTCTATCTTGCACTACATTAGCATTTATTTTACATAGTCGCGGGCTTCAGCCACGCCAACTTGATCTAGAGGAAGGGATATGGGCGGACCAGACATACGCAATAATCCCATACACTAGATCACAGAATGTTTGGAAATTCAGGGTAATTTTATTTGGTTTTCGTATTCTAAGAGAACGGGTAACTGCTTCATTGTGTTGCAACGTGCTGATTGTTTATTGCAAAGCAATACACTGGCCTAGTCTGCAGCGTGTGGGACCGCTGTAGTGTTTTCGTAACAGTGTCAGCCTAGAGCATTCATGTGCTGAGCTCATTCAATCGCCTTGAGTTTAGTGGAATGGACGTCTTCGTTAACAACTTTCCAGACACTTTGACTCGCAGGTAATCGAGTTAGCTAGAAGTGGTCTGCATGTGATGCCTTGGCAATCACCATGTTTCTGGTAATGCCGGTCAATTTCTGCAGGTAACGAGGCACTAAATTGATCTGTTTAAAAGAAGCCCTTGCATAACACGAGGATATTTAAATGTGGCTGTTTGTTTTGTGTCTATGCTTGTGACTTTACCTCTAAAGGAGTTTTGATCAGGAAATCGCTCGAGTAGAGTCGCAACATGGGCATTTGGTCTTTACGTCTGCGATGCAGTTAAAACTAAGAATGTGAAACTGATTTTTATGTGTGCTGCTTCTGCTATTCCCCTTTTGATTCCTACGGATCGCTGGATGCTAAAAGAAAGAAAGCTTGGCATAGTTTGCTGCCAGGACGCAAGGATGTTGTTTTATGTGAGAATCTGAATTGCTATTGCGTTTATGATAGCATTGGCAAAGAGACATTGGATTACATCATTTCAGCAGCACAAACATCGGTGTAGACTAACCTGCGCGACATCAAAGAGCGCTGTAACCGGTGCTTTGAGCTTATTTCAAGCAAAATGAGCTTGTCGAGACACTCAGGCAGCGAATATTGTAAATACATTAAAAAATTTTTAAGAGTTTCGCCCCTCCCCAATACGATAGAGAATTCTTGTCAACTTGATGGAGAGGAACCGAGAAATGAGTTAAATTGTCTCCCTTCTGTAACAGTCGAAATGTGCCTGTGATAGCCATCAACAAGTCTATGATTGACAGTTCAAAGAATCGTACTGACTGAAGTGCGCCGTATTTTAATTCCACTTCTGTCCGCAATTGTGGGAGAAATGTAAGGACTTTACCGGCAACAGGGAAAACTTTTATCGCGATTGCTAACTAGGTAGTCACGTGCTACGCCTTCACATCAGGATGTCAAAATCAAAATCTGCTACCCAAGTATCTTCAAGCAAATGAAGGTTTGGACTCAAAGAGCACGCAAAACTTTTCAACAAATGCTAGTTTGCTATTATTCATTAAAACTTTCAAGCTACTTTAGAGCAAGTTGCACATGCATAACGTTTTGGCGTACAGTTCGTAAATGCAACTTTGTACTTTCCATCATTGTTTCACCGCTGCTACTACTTCCGTGGCAGTAGCGAGGTTGCCATAAACTGATGATTGTTCTGCTGCATCCTCAAGGAAGCGCACGGTGCCTAGTCGAGTGCATTACCACCGTCATTCAGCTTGTGATACTCGCTGCAACAAATGTAATTGAAACTAGAAGGCACCATGCATGTGGGGTGGCAATAACTTCTTTTCTTAACGCATAATCGCACAAAACCATGCGCCATCTTTACCATTTCCATGTGGGCTACTGTAATGATTCCCCATTGCTTTCAAATGCTTTATGCTAGTTTATCGGACGGTTGTCTGGCCAGTCAAGCAATCAGCAGGTCTCGACGCATGCGATATTTTATTTGTTTTCATTTGTTTATGGCTAAACAACACAGAAACATAATAAAGTGTTCATTTGCGACCCACCATTTGACTTTTGAGTCTACCATACTACTTTCAAATTGATAGTAGCTGAGGCAGAAGAAGTTGACAACGAGGTGGGATTCAGATCAACAAAGGAGATGCATGGGTAGGACGATTTCATCGACATCGCCAATCGTGTTATTTCATGAGACGACTGTCCTGTTGAAACCCGATTCTAGGCGGCAGACACCAGATTCCAGACCTCAATGTAGACAAACCTAGTGGTTTAGAAAAGGAAACGCTCGTGTTTTTGTTGTTTAATTATAAAGAACATTAAGGCAATTGGTTTACAAGACCTGGTTATTCACAGTGTACCGAAGATTCTTGAAGCCTCCTCCAAATTACGCCCTGACCCAGCCATTCGAATGTTGGAGCCGCCAAATGCGCCAGTTTATTGTCGTAGTCATTAGAGGAGAGTCACTGACGAAGTTGAGTTTTTTGCATAGTCCATGAAGAGGTCCATCCCACTTTCCTCATCCCGCCTCTTATCATCTATGACCACAATCCCGAATGTGTGTCTGGACGCCAAGGCCCTCAATATGGCTTGTAGTTCGATAACAATATTAAAACTGTGCTTTGTAAATTGTGAAATCCCATTTACGTAGGGAACGCTATTGAATGCAACAAATTGTGTTCTTCCTCTTCCCAGACTCCTCTCTACTTCATTGCCGACAAGTTGGTTGAACGTGTACCAATGTAGGATTGGTGGAATCCACAACGTATAGAAACTCATAATTGTCCGCATACAATGGCAGCGTGCGGTGAAAAGTTCTCTCTCGCTTCGCCAAGATGGAAGGAAACAGAAGGCAGGTTACTCGTTCGTACGCACCACGAGGAGCTAAACTGCATTTGGTTAAAGTGCTGCTCAACGGCTTTGCGAATGTCTGCAGTGCGCGGAGTCGACACGTCTGATTACAGTGTGGTGCAGACTCGTCTGTCAATCCACTACCACTTGCTGGTGTATGAGTAGGAAGTTTGTAGGAGGAGAATCCACTCTCAGCTTGGAATCGCTGTGCAAACAGCATTAAGGTATATGCACAATCGTTCAACTAAATCTTGATTAAGGTCCGTTATCTTCTTAATCTGCGAATTCATCTAAAAAAATGCAGTCATCTATTAAGTGACAACTAGAAATCTTCAAAAGAGACAGGGAAAGTGCTCTATTGAATGCATCCAGTTTGGTGACATGCGAAAGTGGAAGACACATTCCGTCGGGTTTGTGATTATACGGAGGAAATGCGAAGTGACTCAACTTACTCTTGATGTCATGTTGCGATTTCTGACAGACGCTTTGGATCTCCCTTAGCGTGGGTGAAGTAGGAGTGTGAGATGGACCTCAAATTGCATTCGTCACTGTGGCGAGAGAGTTGATCCACCTAGAGGGTGCCACCTAATTGCAGTTTAAGGAGTGGCCACATTTACTCGCACACCGCTTTCTGGTAGAAACAACATTGTCAACTCATGACAAGCGTGTGCAGAATTGGAAGCTAGCAAAGAAATGTGTTGTAAGGGAGGGTATTTGCATCGACTACGTATTGATCTGATGATCTAATGATCGAGGGTGATTCTCATCATACTCGGTGAAGTGAATGATGAGAGCTGGCAGCTGATGTAGCATCGGAATGCATTATTGCCTCACCTAACTCTTATGATGACCTATTGCTCCGCCTGGGGGCCCAGTATTACGTTGCTTATCTCTTGAGGTAAATCATAACCCCGTTTGAGGTCTCATTTGCATGTCAATCGACTTCCAAAATGACCTTGATCCCCAGCGCACTTTTCACCTTCTCAATGATACTGAAGCATGTCTATGGCTCCACTGTTTCGTCATTTTGCCTTTATAATAACCTGAAACACTATTCAGGTCTTCATCATTGTCGCATTTATTTCGTGAGATGAAGTTGAGTCCTGTCTAGGAGTCCAGTGTCAGTTGACCACCAAAATGACTCTAAACTAAGTCGTGTGGCTTACTGTTGCGTAATCAGACCCTCAATACCGACCTTGAACGCTGTCCACTGCGTCTAGGGCTTAAGTTTACGTCGTTTGGCATGTAAAGTGGCCTAGAACACTGTCCACGGGCCCTCCATTAGGTTATTTGACCTACGGATTGACCTTGGACCAGGTCCAGTAGCCTGTTATTAATTAACGTTAGACCCTGATCAGGAAGGCTTAATTGCGCCATCCGTCCTTTAGAATGAATTGAAACTCTGTCTAGAGGTTCAATTCATGGCCTTTGTCCTACGAATTGACGGCTAATAGTGGCTAGGTGTGCTCAAATATGACCTTAAACTGTCGGTTTCGGTTGCAGGGACTTGGTTGGCCATATTGCCTAAAGTAGGTTAGCTGCCTTCTAGACTACGCTATCAGTCCCAAGTCTTTCTTTTCCTCCTAGCAATGTGTCTTCAGACAGGCCTCAGACTCAGTCGTAATCAAACCAAACTCCCTACCAGCCATTTGCGGAGGAAACGTGCATATTAGAAAACGTGGCCAATATGTAGCCAATTTGTTTCCATTTAGCTACTACTACTCTAAATTAGTTATTGTTAAAAGCGAAAGTTTGTCAGATCAAATGGATTTGCTTCGTGTGCAACCAACTTCGCCAGCATTAAAAAAATAGAAGGCGCGATATTTAAGCAGAATATGTGCATGACATGGGCTAGAGGCCAGCCAATTTGACCAGCTAAGTGACTGTAACTGAAATTGGCAGTCAAACAAACGAAGTACTACGTAGTGCTTCTCTTCTTCAGAGCCCTATCCTCGGCACTTTCAATGGCAAATCTCCCGCTGAAAGAAGACACTCTTGAGTCAACTGTGCCAGTCATCCAACTCCTATGCTCAACCGCACTGTCACTGATCCCCTTTGGCGGTCCTACTGATACTGGAGATTGGCCCGGTATGGGGACTGCCGATAATTACACGTATCCACAGGCGGACGTTGGAATACCGGTCCAAAAGTAGAGTTGTGAATGGGATCGCTGGGTTTAACACAGCTCCGTAGGGAGAGGGTTTTGTGTATGGGGATCTATTCCTCTGCTGTCAGCTAACACAGGTGACCTTTCCACCATCCTGCTTAAACATTCCTTTGGAAAGTGGCTATCACTATGAGGCACAGGGGTGGCTATCTTTCCTAGCTGCGCAGGCTAACCGCTGGGCCATGCCAGCGGCTTATCCCCTTCTGCTCGTTGAAGTTATATTTTTTGCACCTTAATGTTCTGCCTCCTTTTGCCTTTGAGGGAGCCTCGGGGCACTACAATGCATTCAACGGGCAGAGAGAAATAAGCTGCTGGCATGGCCCAGGGGCCAGCCTACGCAGCTAGGGCAATACGACCACCTCTGTGGTCCTGACCGAAATCTATAGTTCAAACAATCGAAGTATCGCAATTACCAACGCTCATTGGGCAATGCAAACAGCTTTTGCACTTATTAGTTTTGTTTAAGGAAATACAGTGTAACCTCCTGAAAACAACAAAGCTTTAAATTCAAAATTTTTAATTTTTGCAATAACTTTTATACCTTTTTAATTTGTGCGCAGATTCTTACTTTATCTGTACGATATTTGTTTGTTTAAATTATCCCTCCGGGCGGCCCTCTTGCTCTTTTGCGTGGGCATTGCGTGCTTTTGCGCCAGTTGTGGATTTCCTTGTATTCTGTCACATTTCGGTATTTTTGGGTTGTTATTTTCATTATTATCGCCTTCCTTGCATTGTTGTTATGAGTCGTCAGCTGTCTTCGCGGTCGCGGAAGCAGCGACTTCCTTGCGACCAAAATATGTCTACATTTCTACAACCAAGCACAGATTTTGAGACAGATTATGAAAGTAAAGAAGAGTTTGAAGGCGCACCTCCAAAAAAAATAAATCGTCTTGTCAATGGGTCTCGGAAGGCTTCTGACTCCAGAGACCGACAGGCTCAAATGGACCACAACGAACAGGAGCGTGGTCGTCGGCGCGAGTTGGCCATCATTTACGAAATGATTCGTACTTGTATCACGGAAGAGGACATCCGTCGACATCTTGATGGTGCTGGAAAGTGTCCAGAGAAGCTGTCTTATCCTCAGCTTCTGCAGATATCCTGTGGTATGATTGAAGATGAGATTCATGATATGGCCATATATGAACGCCTTGTAAAGGAGATTGATATTCTTGAGAACGAATGCGTCAAACTTGGCATCCCCATAACTGACAAACCCCACGTCATCCCGCCCATGCAGCGCCACAAAATCGTCGCGGGTGTGGTTGAGGCTGTGCTGAGAGAAGACAAAGCGTAAGTTAAATTTGTGTTAGCCTCAAAATTTACGCTAGGTCTCGAAATCGGCATGGCGACTACGCGGTGTCTCAACGGGAGCGCGCTCTCGAAGCACATCGAAAGCTCATAGAGTTGCTAGGAGATGAGTCACATCCGCCAGCCTGTGTACCATCCGCTAGCACATTCACCACAATCTGTGAATCCCGTGAGTCCCGTTCTTACGAGAATTCTCGACGAGCTGCGCGTCGTAACAGTCGCAAAATTACACGGAGACACGCTTTCCGAAACCTTCCTGTATCTAGCTTTGTTTCCCCCCTCCCCCCTCTCCATACTTCCCCTTATCCATTAGACCAAGACGATTTCGAATTTCCCAACATTCATCAACGCCGTTTCGCTCTGGTGTCATCCACATCCTCTCCATCCGCTTACATCCAACTTCCGAATGTTTGCCCAGCGCTTGACGGCGAAACCTATAGTCCTCCCATTCCTCGGGAAGATAGAACTGCGCCTTCGGTGGACCAGGAGATTGTGGACGAGTTCTTTGCATCTGCAGTCAATGCCGAGTCGAATTTGGATGATGCTGACATAATTGGTTGTACTGGTGCGGGAGATCTCGATGACTATGCCTTCGATACCCTCTTTGATGTAATCGCAACCGAACCTATGGATGATTTTACTAAACTGCCTTTTCAACAGTAATGTGTCTATTTGTTTTAGATGTCGAATTAGTATTGCAAAATATTTATTAAATGAACTGATCAAGTCGTGTAATCTTCCGCCTTGCTGATGGACTCATCGTCCGTATTTTCTCGTTTGAGTGCGTGGATGTCGTCAGTGTATCCCCATTTAAGGGCACAAACATGGTGGTGATAGTGCAAGGGTCTCGCGCGCTTGCATTTGATCGTCTGTTTGGTAGATGTTGTGAGGAGATGCAGCCTCGGCACTGTAAGATAATTTTCATTTCGATGTATGCTTTACCAGTTCCGGATGTTGTTTTTAGGTTGTTGTTCTCCTTTTGAGATGAATTTGTCTTGGAAGATTCGCCTGACTGTTAGGGTTTTTTCTTTTTCTCGTCTGATAAGGTGGTCACATTTCGCCTTTCAATCTTTTTGCGGTCTAAATGGTTTTCCCAAGTAGTGCCGTTTTTTCAGACTGGTGACCTTAACGTTGTCATGCTGTTTATGCATGAATGGGGTCACGCTTACTACTTTCGAGTGTGGATCTGCTCCCTTTTAACCCCCGCGTATTTGGGACATCTGTGTCACTCCGTCTTGAAGTTTTCCCTCCTTGAGAGTTTGACCAACAGCAGTTAACGTTTGTTTCATTGTTTCACTTTGTTTTTGACAAGATTTCTTCTTACTTGTTTGAGCCTCACTCACGGTTAAATGCCAATTTCCACAGCTTCCTTTGCACTAGTCTGTTATCGCTTAGGTGGGGTTCAACTCTCTGGCCAATCTTCATTTACTAGTCACTTATGGTGGCTTCAACTCTTCTGATCACCTCCGATTTCTTGCTGTTCGGCCCAGCTTCTTTGTTTAATTTTCCTCTTCTTAAGGGAAAACGATAACAAATGCTTTGGCTGCTTCGCCTCCGCTTTTCCTTCCCATCTTTCAAGCAGCTTTGAATGCTTTGACAGGTGCAAAACTGGCACACTGGTGAACAGAAGACTTCACAGTAGAAATTTATTGTCCCCAGGAATTCTCCTACGTTTTCATTGTCCACTTTTCCTCGATAAAGGCTGACGGGGCGGGGTTGTAACTATACGCCTGCGGCCACACAAACTTGACTGCAAAGCTCTCCTTCCCTGTCGTTGATTGCCTCTCGAAGTGGCGTCTCATGAGTTGAAAATTCCGCAGCAGTGGCTTCGAGGTCGTTCATGGTTGCTTTCTCTCCTCTCTCATGTTCACGGATTCTCTTTCTTCTTGTCCGATTCGGCTCTTTTGAATGCATCCAGATGAAACTTTGTGCTTCCTAACAGCAGATCCGTCTCTGTTTGCGCTGTCCTGTAGTTTTCGAAGAGTTGCTCTCTTGCACCTTTTAGCTGTCTGTGGCAGCGGTAGAGTAGAAACGTGCTCTTCCAGATGTTCTTAGATGTTTGCTTTAGAAGTCGACTCCATCAACGAACAAACGGGAGGTGGGTAGCTTTCACTTGTTGAATAAATTCTATCATTCTTTTCTTTACACCGTCTTTTTGGAGGTTTTGTGGTCTCAACTGGTTCTTTTGTCGCCTTTTGCGTAGATTGTGTGCTGGAGCCTCATCTTCTCGGCGCCGTCATTATGACTAGGCGAGCTTTGAATTTGTCAACAGTTCAGGAACTTCATTTACATCCTCCCGCAATCACTTTGTGACGCCAGTTGTGTCTGCTAAATGCTCTTGATAATGTGCCTTCTCCTGTTTTGATTTCTAAGGTGATCTAGAGGTTGACACTAAAATTTTAAATAAATGCTTCCTACCTTGGTACTTCAGTGCTTCTTTTTGAAGCTTACAGTCACTATTTGCTCTTGGGGTGGCTTAATTCTTCCATGAAGACTATCAGGCCTCAAAAACATCACCCGCTTTATGCGATTTTTGCTTTAAACGTTCTTTTTTTGCCCCTGCCCTCCACCCTCCTCCCACTGAAAAGTGGGTGGTGGTTTTGTCACCGCCTCGTTGTCAGTTGTCTGCTGTTGACCGCTGTTTCTCCACCCTATATCCAATGTTAGCTTTGAGGTCTCGGGCCATGCGACCGCAAAAACGTGTCTGACTCTTGTAGCGTACGCTTATTTACTATTTCAGTATGGCGTTTTCTCACACAAAGTGGGATAGCTAGCACTCCGTCAAATTCTACTTATAATTATTAAGTAGTAAAACCTTTCCCAAAAATCATTTTTGCGAGAAACATTTGCTTTGCGCTTTCAATTGCATCTTCAGGCGATTCTGTCTTGAAGATTACCAACAGCAGTCCGCAACAAGAAATGCCAGGTTAAGAAGACCACTTTCGTTTGCACATATACGCTTTGTCGTGAAAGGTCGTTATTCTCATCACGCATGTCTGCGTAATCGGTTTTTTAAACGAGGTCCACATCTTCTACTTAAAGGCATATAAGTAGCTTGGATCGTGAAATGATACTAGGGCAAATAGCGGTTTTTAACTAGGATAATGCGTTGTAGAAACATGCCAGTAATTTGTTGTTTAAAAAAGAAAGAATTCTTGGCCGCACATCCTCATTTATTACAAAAATGTACTTTCCTGAGAATCAGTATCATCTTTATGCCTCCGCCTTGGTTAATCGTCACATGGAGATTGGCCATCAATTCACTGTTCTAATAGTACCAAATAAGGTGGTTGATAAATTAGGTTAATGCACTGGGCAAAAATGTAACTCGATTACCGACAGATGGTGGGATGGCAAGCAGTTGGGAGGTGTAGTTGCAGATGACATTTCTAGTAGTGCATTCGCCGAATTAACCCTCATTGAGGCCTGTAGTCATTTCTTTAGTAAAATACGTGGATGCTGCATCGGATTATACTTTTATGGGATGTTGTGCCTCTAGAAATCCTAGCCCCCTTCATGCCAACTTGACATGTGATTGCATAATACAAAAGGGGCGTAATGCGCATCACGTGGAGCTAAACCACTTCACGGTGTGTTCGTAGTAGGAAGTCCCGGGCTGTTTTGTCTCTTTCTCCAAGAAGCTGTCGCGAACATGTTTCAAGTGTGTCGGATGGGGCGCTATTATTCTACCTTCCATTGAACAGTCATAACTAACCCTTTTGTCAACAGTGCACCAAAATAAAGCACAAAAAGTGGCACCAAAGAAGCGTGGAGTAGGCGGCGAGTAGGTTGGCTTTCCATTCCGTCAACAAATGTACTAATCTTACTCATCTCAGGTTAGTCAGTCAGTTGGCACAGTCAACAACAACAACAGGAAACGCCAAATAACTTGATGGTTCCTGATACCCTTTGTCATCTATTAATACATCTGGGCGGCACCCAATTGTTTGGCTTTAGCCATAACTTTCGCAATGAATGTAAAAGTAAACAAATTGTTCCATTTTCCGTGCTAACAGACAGTGAAAGATCCTGGTAGCCAATAGCAAATCACCAATCTTCATGATGGAGAACGGAGGGACTGTTTGAACACGAGTTGTCAAAAAGTGTTGTCTCTTCGCGAGAATCAACACCTCATCAAACCTAAAGCACACGGAACTGACCTCACTAGCCACAAATCCAACCCTCACTAGAGTAAAGTGGACCTCAGCTTCTCACATTGGCCAAGCTGCTACTCTGTTGATCCAAAACTACCAGCAATTTGATTTTATGACCTCTAACTGATACATGAGCTCCTATCCTACTAGATGGCCTGTCAATTAGTTGTCACTTTGATCTTTGCCACCTGTCTGATGCTCCGGTTGTTGAAATATAAACGGAAATCTAAAAATTGGTCTACTTGGAACCATGGAATGTTTAAATATGTCTGAAGCCTCTCCAGACTTTATGTGTCTTCTGCAAGAATTGCCTTCATGCCATTCGTGGGAATGCGGTACTTGCCTAAAACAAGACTTACTGCCGTCATCATTGCCATCGCCTCCTACTACTTGCAGACACTCACCACCGAAAAAAATGGAAGTTGGCGAGAGGGAAATGGCTCGCCTTAACAAATTGCCGTGTGCTGCTCTTTTGGAATGCCGATCGAATCCGTTGCCTTATTGGTGTAAAGTAAGTGCCACTATATTTCAGGCTCTCATGTCCCTCCCCCTCATTCGACATGAATTTATGTGGAGGCTTTTTTGCAAAAAAAAATGGCGCTAAAGTGCAATCGCAATGTGGCTTGCGTTTTGCCCATCCTGGCCTGCTGCTCAGCCACTATAATGATAGCCCACCTTCCTATTACTACTCTTGTGTTGTTTTATTTCACTCTACTCATTCAGTCGTAGAGAAAAGCTTCTCACCTGTATGCAATTTTGACTCCACTAAGAGGAGGATTGGTCGACCAAATCGCTCACTTGTCGAATGCCTACGTCGAGTTGGCGCTGGGCTGGCCGGAGGAGAGTCGTGGTTTGTGTAGCATGAGGAGAGTACAGAGAGGGAACACCTTGAAAAGTCAGTACTTAGGCACGTGGCTGTGGAAGCCAACACACACGCACATTGACACACACACGCACAACTAAAGTAAGTAACCAATCGGAAGTGAGGCCTACTTTATGGGCGGGCTATTTAAATGGCGATGCGGAGGTATGCAAGCTCATCAAAATTGAAGGCATGCGATACCCAGGAAAGAAAACACTTCTTTTTCCTCTTTTTGTATTACTCCTTCTTGCCCAAGTACCCTCATTAAGTAAGTTTTGATTTTTGTGTTTGTTAAAGCCATTCATGTTTAATGGTTCCACTCGTTCATCCATGCGTCAGCCCATGCGTCGAGTCGCTAATTTGTTTACTACTCCATCCAACCCTCCCTCCATCCCGTAACCATGCCTTCACCCATCCGTCCAACCCTTCATTTGTGCCTTAGCTGTTATTTTCTATGCACGCAGTCCATGAGTAAAGTAGGCGTAATGACCCTGCTTCGCATACAGTGACTTTTTGGATGAGGAACTTAATTTATTTGCACATTTTTATTGAGAAGATGTAATCAAAACCCTTCAAAACGTGTGTGAATATCCCCTATCCTGCATAAGGGTGAAACTTTGCAGATTGTCTGAAGTGTTATCTAAGCGTGTCGACAACTCCTTCCTTAATGCTTAAATATCTTGTGCTCAAATCAGTAAGACATTACTCGGTGCTAGTAAAATTTTTAAAAAAACCTGCAGATTTTAGTATCATTTATTATTCTTAGAAGGGATGAAATGTCTGTGTTGTGCAAGCTCCTTGAATAAACTAAACTGATTGTGAGCAGATGGGCTGAAGCACTCCTTTTCCTCTCTGTGGGCTAATTTGGCAGGTTTTGCAAAACCCAAAGCACCGAAGATCACGCAGAGCACATGGCAACGTTTTCTCTCTCTCGCTGATAGCATTCTGCGTATCAATGAGACAATTCAGGTGTTACCGGAACCGTATTTTCTTTCCCTCAAACTCGAGTCTATTCATCCGGTGAATTTGCAGAAATGCCATCATTGGGTAGCCTCCAATCCCAACTGTCCTGCCAAGGGAAGCATTCACTTTGAGTGCTCCTTCACCTCGCGCATGTTTGATGCCCAACTGCTGCAGCACGTGAGTTTGGTCCCATGTCTGGGTTGTCAGAAGTGAGGAAGTAGTGGTTTGGTGATGCAAGGCACAGGAGATCGGCTGGTAGGAGTGAATGAGCTTTCCTAGGTTCCCGAGGTTAAGTTTAAAAGTCCCGGCTTGTAGGTAAAAGTTTATGCCGGGACTAGAGAGCAAACTTATAGATCAGTTGAGGTTTTTACATGGAAGTTCGTCCATCAACACTCAATGGAATCAGGTATTTCTTCAAGTTGTGGATGACCTTATCATGCCTTTATCCACTTGTATCAATCCAACCACGCACTCACTTGCTTAACATGTCCTCCAATCCGTCAGTTGACTTCCCATCCCTTTCTCCTTGCCTATAGCTTCCATCACTCTTCCATTTTATTATCCGTTGAAATACCTGACAGTCTGGTTACCTATGCTGGGTGACACATTCCTCCCTTGCAGTTAACCACCCGTTTAGTCTTCAATCTCTTGATCAAATCAACAATCCTTTGTACTATCAATCCTCGATTCGCCGTTTCCCATGCCGCCCGTCCTTGGTGGGTTTATCCAGCCTCTAGAGTCATTTTTTGCTATGATTTAATGCCCCTTTCTTTCCCTGTTAACTCACTTACACAGACACACGTCCACCTTTTTTTCCTCCCCCTCTTCGTTTCCCCTCTCTCGCTCTCTAGTCACTGATACACGCCCTACTCACCCTCATCTGCTCAGTTCATCTTTTAAGGTAACTGGCAATCGTAACATCCATTTGTTGGTATTCAAGCACTTTTCTATTCCTTTAACCACGTGTTTATGAGCTTTTCCACTTGTCCACATTATACATCTGGCCATCTTTCCATCCACTCGCTCATCCGTTGATTCGCATTGCCTTCAGCCACTGTTCAAACTAGACTCAGATCCTCTACGCCGCTAAATCACTTTTACTAATGGTTTTACCTACCAGAGAGAAAGAAGGTCCGTTAAATCACCCGCTATTGTAATGTACCTTTGAATGTGTTCACGCGTTATGTGTGTCTTGTGTGTGTGTGTGTGTGCATGCGTGTTTATGTGCCTACTGGCAGACAGCTGCATCCCTCGCCTCGACATACTCTTTGTTCATCCTTTTAATGTGTGAAGCTTCCGTCTACCTTGTCCTGTACTGTACTATAATGCACTGTACTGGCCTCCATTGTACTGTCTCCCACCCAAAAGCACATTTTAAGTGGCACAAACTACTCACAAAGTTATTAGTAGCAGCACCTCTGTCCCATGTGCGATAAGCGTGGTGTTTCGAATTCTCCCCCAATCCTTTGTAATGTTGCATGATTCTGAACACAGCTAGATATACCTGGACAGACGATGGAGTGGATTTTATGCTAGGCTATGAAGAATGTTCATGTAACACCTCACACTGCCTCCAAACGGATGCCTTCAAGCCTAGTCTCTCTATGTCTCTGGTAGGCATGAGTGCATGTGGCTTTAACAACACTTCCTTTTTCTATGTCTTCGTAAATGAAACCGCTTAAAAGTTTATGTTAATGGGTCCTCTTTGAAGGGTGAAGGAATCGTTAACAGACACAGCCTAGATACAATCCTCTTCCGTCAGGGTGGTCTCTGAAATCTGTGAAGATGAAGATTTATGTGTACAGCTAAATAGGTACCCCTCTTCGACGCAGAGACCACTGGAATGGGGCAACTTTCGTGTGAGTGTGGAGAACAAAGAGATGATTCGTTACCGGCAACTGCAGGGCTCATTGAAAGGAGCCATGGTGGAGTGCTGTGAATCCACTTGGCGCAAGGAGCCGATTGTATTTCCCTAC
This sequence comes from Taenia hydatigena, assembly GCA_036345935.2. Classification (NCBI taxonomy): domain Eukaryota; kingdom Metazoa; phylum Platyhelminthes; class Cestoda; order Cyclophyllidea; family Taeniidae; genus Taenia; species Taenia hydatigena. Next base: position 7,149,121 of record JADWOT020000010.1, read on the forward strand.
CTCTTCAAAGTTCACATTGAACGAGTGGCTCGATGCAGCTTGACTCAACGCTCCGAGCTTCAAATGCCCGAGGCCAAGAATGCTGAAGAGGTGCGTGATCTACTGCGCGATTTCCTCAACTCCTACTTCCGAATATACCTCTCGGAGTACTTCTACTCACCGCCTTGTTAAGGCGAGCTTTCTCATCATCCTGTAGTGCGAGGAACTCACATCTCCTCTGAGTGTTCACATGCTATTCCATCTGCACAAGGCAACTGTTTGTCATTGCCATGGCAAAAAAACCTCTTTTCTATTGGCTAAATAAAACGCGCCATTTATGTCTCATCCTATCGGCGTAGAGCAAGTTTGCATACATAAGTAGGCACTGGCAAATGTACACCAAATAGTAAATAAACTCATGGAGAACGGAAGTGTCTTCTCAAATTGGGGATCTTGGCAATTTAGATCTGGATTTGGTGGTGATGATTGGTCGGTGTAAGCGAAATTCGATAGGATTAGGATGTGTGATGACAGCCGATCTTGAAAGAGGATATGTACTAATTCGATTTCTTATTTTTAAAAAGGAGGGACTCCCTTACATGAGTTATCTAAGGGTAATTGTTAGTAGAATCCGATTAAAGGTAGGACCGTGGGGGCAAATGGTAATGCATCATATTGTTCCATTACGTAGGCATTAAATCATTCATGTTGGATACGTCCAAATGCTTATGTGGTGTTATAAATTTGTTCATCCCAAACTTGAGCCAACCGATATTGGATGACTTTTTGATCCATCATGAAGCTTCTCATTCATACCACCAACATCCCTACATCCATATTTGCCAGGTCCTTCCGCATGCACCAAACCATTCACACAGCCTCTACCTTCCAATCTCGCAATATAACTCTTTTTTTTCTGTATCAATCCACCTATCCATCCAGCCAGTACCTATTCACTTATTTATTTGTCCTTCCATTGGTCCGATTATCCATCCAACCCTCCATCTCGCAACACTTTATCCATCCACCTGCATCGCATTCCTCTGTCCATGCATCTATCCATCCACTCACCCATTCGTCCAACTTTCTCCCAGCCTAGAGCATTTAATGTTTGACCAAATTCAATGATAAGACCAGCTTTTGTTATTGCCTCCGACATTTGTTAAAAATAGGTTGGCAGTAATAAAATTCACAAGTCATAAATAACAAGATCTGTGTAAGATAATCTAAAACACCTTCTTGAATTCTCTTCCAACCCATTTTTGCTCCGACTCGCGTTTTAAATAGAAGTGAAGCCACATTTCTTGCATGCAATTTTAGGAATTTCTTTGTTATCGAAATTTTATGATCTCATATTTCTCGGTTTATGCACCGACATGGCTGCTGACGATAAATGTGTATGCGAATGCCAGTAAAATCTACAGTCGAACAGATAAATGCGTTGGAGGAGACGATAAGTGGTATCATGTTTCAATTGACTACATTTTGTACACAGACTACAAGGTATGCTGCCTATTTCTCAAACATTTATTGCCGCTTGACATTTTAGGGCCGATCCACTATCTCTCCTTGAAGGTGGAACATTTGGAAATAATGATAGCAACCACTTCCTCGGTGGATAGGAAAGCAGAAGCAACATGGCTTTGAGGATGGCACATACCTATTATCCCTGTCATATGATACAAGGTTTGGAAGCCATGAAGTAAAGTTTTTTGCGTCTATAATGGAAAAATCGGGAACCAATAATTTCGCGACTGCTTCCACAAAGAACGGGGAACACGTGACGATGCAAAACACTATTACTAAAAGAACAGGAGCATGTTAAAGATGAAGGTTGCAAGCAGTTTTATTTTGGAAATATTTTCTGGCTGCAGTTTCGCTCAATGTGCATAATATATGCTTGCAAATTGCATAATGTTATTGTAGAGACGTAATACGTCCATCGCATCTGTACAAGTTCAACAAGTGCCGCATTAAATACTCGATCCTTGCTTAACAATAATGAAGATTCTTAGCCGTTATAAGGGCTTGTACTTTGCTATCACGTGGCTGGTGTCTAAATACAAGAATGAGACGATTTTTTGTGCTGTTAGTGCACAAACTCAAAACAAACCTTGTAAATCTATATTTATGGCCATTTTTAGCGAACCCTATTTTATGGCATTTCTTTACATAGCTAAAATTAGAAAAATAAGCAACAAGCGCAATGTGTTTGAAATTCGGAAAATACGCTAATCATTGTAAAATAAGCACTAAGACTTCAAAAGATACAATAAAGCAAGTTATACAGGTCTTACTATAAATTATTACAATTATTGTGCCTAGGAGCAGTGATCATATTTCGACGTTTTAATCAATAGGAAGTCCACCCAACCTTGCAAACACAGCTCTTAGCTTCGGGTACGTCTTGGCTTACGCGTGAAGCTTCTCATCTTTGATGTTGCGACAGTAGTCTTGCATTTGGGTTTTTGTACGTATTCATGGTATCAGAACAGCACGCTGCGAAATGACGAATTGGTCTTCAACCACCTATTATTGCTTTGTTAATATTCTTTTAATATTTCCCTCGTAGTCTGGTACAGAATGGTGATTTTTTCCATGGATTTGAGTATACATGCGTTTCTTACAACTGTACTAAATGTTTTAGTGTTTTATGCTATTTGGAATCTACGGTTTCTCATTATTTTATGTGCACGTTTAGGATATTGGCGACTAAAATTAGTAACTGGGTGACTTTTGTCTGTAAATATATGCCCTTTAAGCTCTTTGAAAAAGCATATCACACTCTGTGTGCACGCATGAAAGGCACTTGTATGCATACACATAATCACATCGTATGTAGTTAGCACCGGGGAACGTGTGAGTTGTCCATATCTATTTCTTGAAGTACTCATAAGCCGTTATTAGAGTACTCTAGGAATCATTCCTTACTTAGTGTCTCGAACAATGAGTGGGCAAAGTTGATTTGCCTAATATTTGTTTCTATTTCCAGAATCGAGAGTGTCACATCGTCATTCACTTGGCTATCTGAAATCCCTTTGATATACTGCATTCCAAAACAGATAGCGAGGGTAATATCCATTCATCTAGATGCTTGGCAAAGAACCTCCATCTGGCGAGACAGAGGCCTTTACCAAAGCTCTCCGTCTAATCGTTCTCGCTTCAGGTGACTACTTCATCCTCACAGAAACTGTCTCTGATGTCGTCGTGGGAGCTCTCCAACAGCATTGCGAATACCTAGCTGAGGCCTTCCGCTCCCTCTTGGGTGACTCCGCCTCTTCCCTTACACTTTCCCGTTTGATCGCCTCCCTTGCAGGTTGCAAACTTCATGTCTCCCGCATCCTAACCTACCTCTCTACCTATGCTCTTACTTCTAACGACCCAGAGAATCCTGACCCTTTTGCAATCTTTGGCACTTCCTCCAAAGCACTCTCCCTCTTCCACGCTGAATGTGAAAAACTCAATATTAATTTGGAAAACACTACTTCTTTTCCTCCCCTGCATCCCCTAATCACCGGTCAGCACATTCGTATGCAAAGAATTGATAGTTTTGTGGCCAATGTGGCCACTACGGAGCAGTATTTGGAATTCACTCGACTCCGACAAAGAGCGCGCCTTTTGGGGCAACCTTTTGACATCTGGCTGGCGCGCGCTGGGATCTCAATTCAACGTGGTGCGGGGGGAGCTGATGCCGTCCCGATTCTTGCCTATTTAGTCACCCTGTGCCTACGAGATGTTATTGACCTGGCTCTCGCTAATAGGCAGAAGTTTGGAATAGATCTGTACTCTCAAATGACCGCGGTGGAGTTGCAACAAGCTAGTTTGGGCATACGACGGATGAGGGGGTATTTGTGAGTCTGTTTGTGTATGAATTGATATGTACGTATAGATACATTTTACCGAGAAAACAGATTTTGTGCTTCTCTTCGCCTTGGTTGTTCAAAGTAGGGGAGTTAACTATCTACTTTAATTTAGTCAGTAGCACTGGGCCCGACTCCTGTACACGCCCTTTGATTTTGCCTTGGTTGCCACATAAATGCGGGTTTAATGAAATGTTGTAGTCGATGTGGCAAAGATCAATAGCTTTCACTGATTTTATTGCCAACTTTTTAATGGATTTGAAAATCAGATAAGTGTTATTTTTCGAAGGTCAAGGACGTCTATTCCCTTGTCTCTGCTCCATCTGTTTGTGACAGGCGGCTTAATGCAACCACTTGCTTTAAACTGCCAGAGAGCATGTATCACTGGATTTCCCATAAGACGTCATCAAACTTTTGCGCGTTTGTTGTTATCGTTGCATGCTTGTGCTCTTCTCACTTCCCTATCTGATTTTATCATCGCAAGCATACGAAATTTTCTTCGCCAATTTATGGATAATTGGTTGTACCAAGCTGGCATACGCTAATGGACTTCAAGTATGATCGAAAATGCCGCAATGGTGTTTGGTTTGCCTGGTAGAAGACGCTGAGAAAAGTGTTGGCTTGTATGCAGACTTATATGACCAAATGCAGCAAATTGTGTGTCTGACCATGCACTGATGCGTATGCTCAGCCGTTGATCAGGAAACAATCAAATATTGACTTCTCTTTCGCATGGATGGCCTTGACTGTTAAGTAACCCGAGGTCATTTCCCAATCTCGAGCACCCTGAGTAGCCAACTGGAGGGTTGCAGGTATCTATACGATTGGCCAGCAGACATGCGTTGCGTTCCAAAATCACTGGCAGATTGACTGTGATTAGGGCAGTAGGATAGACCTTGAACGTTCTCCGTTCTTTGCGTGAATAGCCCCTCAGGGTATCTGTGCTGTCATCCTACTCGGTAGACTACCATTTCCCTTATCTCCCCGCGTAAGAGATTAATTGACTAGTGGCCCTGAGCCCTTCGTTGAATCTCCTATCTCACCCTCTGTCACAACCACTCAGCGCCGCCTCCGGAATAATCAGGTAAATTTTATTTACACCATAAAATTCATTTAATTGTCAAACTTTTCATAGGCGCATGTGTGCTTCCCCTTGTATGCTTGCATCGTGATTGGCTAATTTCAAGGTCATCAACATTAATATCGCTCGCACGCGTCCGTGTGTTAGTCATCATGACGAAGGTTGGGAGGAAGGGAAGAGAAGGAAAGAAGGAAGGGATGTCAAACGAGAAGGCACGAGATGTTAGGTCGAGCCGCGACAGGACATGGTTAATTGACATTCACATTATTCGGCTGTGGTGGTGGCGGTGGCGGGGATGAGAGCAGGACGTATGACTGTGTCTGTGGCGGAGACGGCGGCAGTCGTCTAGCGGCCGCAAAGTCTGCTTCTGATTGGGTCTTCGATAAACTCGAGCCGTCATCCGCTAGTCGATGGCAGAGAATCAGTCCAGCGGCTTCTGTTGAACTGGAAAGTCGGACCAGGGTTGGATTGACTGCATGGAAGTGCCCTCTGCCTCCGCTGTTCAACACTTCCTCATCGTAGACGGTGTTGTTTATGCTATTACCGATCCGCGTCTTCTGTGGCTGTTGTTGATGGTGTTGTTGGTGATGGTCTCCGCTGGGGTCTACCATCTTGATGAGGTAGACTTTTGTTTGGTTGTAGGGATCGCTTGCCACGGAACCAATCTCAGTGCTGTCTCGTTTGCCCGGATAGTAGACTGGTAAGGTGCCTAGAGAGGGAGAAGGGAGGGGAAGAGGGTCGTAAATATCTTTGGCAGGGTGCACATCTGGTGTATCCACTAAGGGGACACTGGCCTCATGTTAGTCCCCTTTTTAGACCTCATCTACCCCAGAAATCTCCCTTTTGTAGTGCATAAATAGGTTTCTACCCTCCGCACGTAATTCGGCAACGTTGTTATTGCATTAAAGTTTGAACCCCTATTTTGGCAAGGACCTCCAATGCAAGGACATTTGTTTTGCCTGAGTATTTAACAACACAAACCCAGAAATCTCTATGATTTTAGTTTCTTCATTGGCATCTTTACGCTCCGTTCCCTCCTCCTGGAATCCCCTGTTATTTGTCTTGGGGAGGAACTCAGAAGCGCTGCGTGACTAGTTTAACCGATCGTCTTCGCTAGAATGAAGCAACGAGGCCAAGTTTTCCTTAACTTTTAGAGACGCGGCGTTTCATAATGTCACCTTTGGTGATTGTTTTAACCAACAAATTATGGTGGGGCGCTTTGTGGTTTTATTCAATTTTTTTCATTCAAGGAAAGTGCGGGCGTAGTCTTACTTGGTTACCCTATGTGATCAAATGGGAGTTCGTTGGCTCATTTGGCTTGCAGATACTACTGAAATACATGCCATTTAAGTAGTACTCAGCTTGTTTTAATACCATGCAAATTCAATTCAACCTTACTTTTAGTACCTACTTCCTTAACCCTGAAGGAATTTAGACGGTAAATTAGTGGCAGTGGGGAATGAGGCCAATAGGCACCTCCATGACACCACTTAAAGCAGCACTGGGACTGTGCGATAAAGTAGTGATTAGCAGGAATGACTAGTCAAACCTTTTTAACGATTTACTGTTTTAAGTTCTGTGCTAGTAGGCTCTCAATCCTTCAGATATAACCTTGGTCCTACTATACAATGAAACTATGGTATGCTTTGGAAGACAGCAGTTATTCCTTCTGAGATCCTTAGCATTTCATCACCATAAGCTTTTAGTGGTCCAGTATCTAATTCACGAAGCTTTATCTAGATCAATCTATTGTTTAATTTGAAGAATAACGTGTCACAATGAAAAGCCGCTGCCACAAAAGGAAAGCCCAACGTCGGCCGCTCTAAAATTCTTCTTCAACCCACCTGAAAGGGAGACAGGAAAGGGATTTGACGTCCCAGTATCCGAAGACGACGTAGTTGACAGCGTTCCGGGTGGTTGTTGTACTAATAGCTTGGCATTAGTTGCCTCACAGAGGGAGATGTTTCGTGTATAGGCGGGCAATCCACCGCTCTCTGACTGCTGGTCTACCTGGTAGGGGGTGAAGAACGTCGGCGGCGGTGGTGGTGGTGGCGGTGGTAACTTCAACCCATAAGGAACGTGGTTTTGAGACGCCTGGCTATGATGACGACACTTAGCGATTGGCGAATCGCCCGAAGCAGGCTCAAGGCAGAGACATCGACCCAGACAGTGGTCGGGATTTTCACGTTGGAGGGAATCTGGAAGAAGAAACGAGTTATGATTGATGCGGATGTGGCAAATAACGTTGTTCCCTGGAAAAGCAGAAGGGCAGTCGTGGGCACCCTTTCCTCAATGGGTAATTGCAATGGTCGCGAACAGAAATCCTAGAAAGGCAAGCATTTTTTCTTTGTTCCCTTTTATTTGAGTTCCAAAGGTTTTCGTCATCTTAGAAATAGTTTTAGCAGCAATTGTAACGAGAATAAGTAGTCCAGTAGCCTTTTCAACCAGAAGACGATGCATTTCATTAGCCTATCGAATTTCAGTGCTACTTATGGAGGCGCATGAGTAGTATATTGCGGTCGGAAGTAATTTTACCAATAGTACTTCCAAAGAACGGCTGAATGAGCTGCGTGAGGGGAATCGCTTTGATGTCGACTGAGTAATAAAAATCCCTGCTGCACCCATATTTTACTCACAAACAATGACAGTAACGTCGAACCATGGGGTGTTTGCACATCTCGTTAACCCAAAAGCTGTGTTAAACGCATAGCCGATAATTTGGCAAATAAGCTTCAAAAGCGCATTTATGTACTACTTAGGAGGACTTTCAGTAGCAGTCAGAATTTGCCAGATAGAAGAATGTTCCTTGCTCAATTTTCCCAAGTAATAAGGAATTAAGGAATCAGTGGCACCAAAGCAAAATCAAGTTGTTGTCAGAGGAGGCGTCTTTTATCTAATGCACCACCCAAGTTTTCAATGCATTGGTTTCCCCATTTGTCAGTTTGGTTTTCTCAGAACGGCTACAACGGAGGCATTTTGCTGCTTAAAATAGCATTTCTTGTCCATAGACGCTTTTTTTACGCATTTTAGACCATTTTTGCCCTTGCTTACAACGATGTAGCTTTGTGCAAAACCAAAATGTACAATAATGCATAATTAAGTGGAAGTAAATCGTACATGCTACTGATAACTGCAAAAGTCGACATGGATAATATTGATTTCGATTAGTAGATTCCTAAATTTTTGCAAAAACTCATAACTTGCTTTTAAAAAGAAGTTCATAGTTATTAGTCTCCACACCGGTGGCTGTAAATCTTTAATTATTTTTCATTATAAGTATAGCAATTTCTCACCTATCCTCATCTATCTAAACTTCGTGTGGGCAAGGCTGGCAAGGTCATTCACATTATACGGGAAAGGTCAAGGCAATACCAAAAAACCACAGATTTTGGTGGCATTTAAAAGCAAGTACAAGGAGTGAAGTAGGATTTGCTTCTGGCATGAGGACTGAGAAGTAGGTCCAAATTAGTGGCTCCTTCCACAAACACACATACACACAATGACTAATGCCAAAAGTAGCTGTGGTTTCTTTTGTGTACTATTATACGACTTACCTTCCTGCGAGGCAAAAAAGGAGCAAATTACTGCCATTGACCGCTAATGATTTCGGTTTTGGGGGGAAAAGCGTGACAGTAAGAGGCTAAAAATTATGCACAAAAGTCCCACATTTATTTGGGCAGAAAAGAGGCACTAGAGACTGAGATATCGGCTTAGTTCGGATATGTTACTGATGATGTAGTCACTAAACCAGCCTGAAAGTTGCAGTCTGTTGTGCAGGCGTTCGGCCAGTTGGCAATAGAATAGACGTCGATGTGGTTGAATCAATTCGTGGAAAGCCAAGGCGGCAAACACCAGTAGGTAAAAGGTCGCTGATTTTAGACAAGATATCATCCAAATGATGGCGAAAGTAGCCGCTAAATTATGAGGTGCTTTAGGCAGCACAACTAATTTGTATCAGCATCATCACCTGTTCGGCATGCCGTCTTCTACTAGACAAATCCGACACCCTCATTCACTACGCCATGTGATACTCCTGATTACCACCTGATCATTGCATAAAATCATCAAAACAACGCCTAGGTAAACAAATGGTTATTTTGGTAATTTAGCCAAAGCAAATAGGGCTCAAATACACCTTTCTGAAAACCAAATAGTGGATCGAATTTGTTTCAATGAACAGCTTTAAGTGGTGCAAATATGTAAGCGTAATGCTTTGAGCGTTTGTTTGTACTCCCGGAAGCTTTAGGGAGCCGCATTGGTGGTAGTGGTAAGTGTACTTATTTCCAAAGAATGGCTGCTTCGAATTCAACTTCTGAATGGTAAGCCTTAACGTAATGGCAGAAGGACAACTGCTGCTAATGGTAGTGAAAATGACGTCTACCCTTGAAAATTACCCCAGCCCTGGCTTCTGCAGGAATACTATTAACAATAAAGCTACAACTTTATAAATGCACAACAACACTAGGCAGCAGTAAAGTAAGAACAAGATGGCAAGGAGGAACAAAAGTGTTTTCTTATCTCCATAGGACCCTGTCCTTAAGGAAATGCTTTTGCTCTTAGGTAAGTGCTCCTACAACTAGCCATGAACATACAAGATGGCCGCATTGCAGAGCATCGTACTTTCTTGGTCGAGAAGGAGACAGTATGCTCCACCTTCCCAACGCAGTTCCCAAACAGGACGAAATCTCTGACCCATTGGACTTGCCGAGACGTGCTGGTGAAGCTGGCTGACTGGTGGTTAATTTAAATCACGATTGCTAATTGATGGAAGCTGGGGGTTGACTTAAGGAGGCACTGGAAACAAAGCTCAAAAGAGGAGAGGAATTATGCCATATTTTGTTAATCTGTTTGAATCCACACTCGATTGGAGGGGACTAGAAGCCCCAAAGATGGCCTTCCATCTCCCCTGAAAGGCCCAGCGTCCTACACAGGGTGCTTTCCCATCGGCCATGGACCCATCAAAGGAGTGGATACATTTCATTGCTAGAAACGTATCAAAAGATACGAAAATAAAACCTCTTTCGGCACAGTAATTTATGAGCAATGAAAAAGGGCACTCGGTGATACTTTGCAGATAAAATATCTTCTTAGTAGATAAAAGGTGTGAATGTGTGAACGTTATTTGATTAAGTCCGTTCTGCTTTGTATTCCAAAAGGAGGGAATATTCTAGCGTAGGATATCAAATCTTGAAAAAAAATAACCTAAATAAGATCAATTGCTTCTATTCCGAACCGTTAAGCTTTTCAAAAAGCAAAAACTCAAATTACGAGAATTTAATTTGATGGACTTATCACCTGGGACCTGATTATTTACTCTCAAAGTGAGACAATAGGGTGTGATGATTTTATCACCAGCGTCACAGATGTGTGACGCCTTGGTTTTCTTACCACGATCCACTGTCACAGATATGTGACTTGTTCGTTATCTACTTACAGCAACCATCCGAACCAAAACGAAACAAAATTTTCTCAACATTAGGACATTTAATCCTTTTTTATTGACTCCTTGTCAGCTGCAGACGGGCGATGGGCCTCATACCTTGATTTCTCATTCGACTCTTTGAAGTTGTAGTTTTTTTAAGCCTTTAGACCCCATTTAAGCTTTTCGGCAAACTTCAAAGACATTTGACGGGCTATCAAGACTAGCTCCTTACAATATTAAAAGAATTAATTAAAGTGATGATGTTTGGAAAAATAAGCACAAAAAAAATGCGAAAACCCTCACCAAAATAACATTTTGTCATAGCGCATCGAATGGAAAGAGCAATGCTGAGAAGAATGGCGACCACAGCGAGTGCAATTAACGCCAACACGATTTCTGGACGCACTTGGGAAAGCACTAGAAAGAAGAGTTGAAAAGAAAAAAAAGGAAATATATCTCTTTTGAGGCGTCCTTAAAAGTGGTTAAATGTGGCGTCGGCCATTTTGGGTGAATAAGACTTACTCCAAAGAACGTCGCCATTGGAAACCTCACCTTCTAAAAGTGAGGCACTCCTCGTGATTACCATCTGGTCTGTTAAAAAAAAAACGGGAAAAGGTTAACTCCTGGGTAATAAAATTGCGCCACTGATTGGTTTAGAAGTGACCAATGAAGGGCTGCTTTGTAATTATTGAAGTGAACTAATAAAAAATACCTCAAAGGTGGAAAAGCATCTTTACATTGGTGAAAAAATTACAGTAAGAGAGAGAGAGGGGAGAAAAATTTTCTTACTTTTCATTCAATATCCAGTGTAATGCATGAGAAAGGTGTAATTCTAGATTAATTATTTCTCCTTTGTCAAGACCAGGATCAAACGTCCATGTTGAGGCTGAAATCTGGTGTTTCTTTTTCTTTCACTTTACTTATACTTACATAAGCGCATTGTGAAGAGTGCGTTACACCCACATTCAACGCGCTCACTACCTGCGTCACAAACTTGTGACGTATATTATTTTTCACTTTATAACAGCTGATTGCGTTAACTTGTGCTTCACGCAGATCAAAATGATATCAGTCTATGCTTTTTGTTTTGACTTTAGGACAGTATATTCATTAGGGGTAGTACACTGTGGTGACGCTTTTGTCCCAAGATGCGCCTGGTACACTTAGATCTTTCAAAGAGTCGACACTTTTCACCCTCACCTCAAAGAACGCCAGTGTCTAAATAGATTAGTCGGTTGGCACAAAAGAGGTGACATGGAGGAAAGGATGCACGTGTGAGGCCTTTTGGGAGAAAAAGAGGGACCAAGAAAACTAGTCCTACTTTTTAACAATCATCCCAATTAACGTTAAAAAGCGAGCCTAACGGAAGCAATGCATTAAATGTAAATAATTTTTAGAAGATGCTTTCCATATCAGACGTTCTATTCACAAGGCATCCTCCATCCCACGAGGATTGTTGCTTCAGTTATTCAGTGGTTAAAGTAAGCAAATAAACTCAAACGATAGTCACCTTTACAATCCAATTTTTGTGTGATAAAAGCTGAATGCACAAAGAAGTTTTTACACCTCTGCAGGCTGTTCCGCATGTGGTCATGTAACTGTCTGATGACAGTGACAAGAAAAAGCACCAATCAACCCTTGGAGGGAGTGGCAATCGGTATTAGCACCAGTTTCAGAAGTAGGTTATTATCTTGCTCCTTCTTTTTTCCTTCCCTCCTCGTCCTAACATGTAAAAACACTTACAATGGGTTTGAAATGGGCCAGATGGTAATAAGTATATCTTATTTATTACTGCGTGGCATTTTAGGAAGGATGCCGTCTATATTTCAACAAAATGGAAAGTTTTTGAAGTCCATTGTCAATTGTCAATGCAATGCCATTCGAAGATGGAAGGAACTCATTTAATTGCATTTCACTGCAATCTCTTTGTCTCCTTCTTAGTTGAGGTAAATGCGAACGTTCTTTGTCAGTATTCTTAACAATGCCAAATGATATTCCTGGAGTTGATGCATTTACCTCTGCACTATGTTCCGGATAGTGTATTCAATCACCTAGACTTCAAATTTTGGCAAGAAGCTTTCACCCCCTAGGAACCGAACTAATGTCAACCCTCTAAGTAGAGACCTCAATTAACATCTGCCAAATTTCACAATCCTCATAACTTGTTTCGTCGTGAATGATGAACTTGCCAACTCGCTGTTCTGTAGCAAAACTATTCGTATTAATCAAAAAATTGCTGATAATACTGCTTCTGAGTGGAAAAAATAGGGTTGGATGATAAGAGCGTTGTAGAATGACCTCAATTTTGGTTATTCGTAATATTACAGAGACCTATTTTAGAGGCCTCATCAATCTTCACCTCTCTGCGGCGAATACGATGACTTCTTTCTTGCCCAGGAGCTGGCTTCAATCCCTCCCTACCGCGGTTGTTATTGGCCACAATCCAAATGCATTAGCAAGAAACTCTAATGCAAATCATTCCAGCATGTCTTAAGGTGGATTTTCTAATGCTAAATGATGGAATAGAAGGAGAGTCTCCTCATCTGCTGGCCTCTCCTCCAGCAGAGAGTGGAAAGACAAAAATGATGATGCGCGAAACACGCCTATTGCTTTTCAGAGACGGCCTAAATGTTACCCCAAAACCCATCTAATCACCACAAACAGAACTGGCATTTAGGCTAGGGGAAGCAGTTTGCCCAAGTGGCCAAATTACTATCCTCTACTCTGATCAGCATGTTCCGGTAGTTGAATAAGCAAGTGGTGTAACAAAATTTGACTCAAGCATGCACATTCCTATCTCATAGAGACGACTACTCTATGCAATAATTCAACATGAATTTGAGATGTTCTATGATAATTTCGAACCTTAAGACAAAACTCCAGAACACAGAGTACTCAGAAACTCAAAAAAGGCGTCATCTACTAGAGGTCATGAAGCCTAGCCTTTGTAGAGCGATTTGCCTGCCAAAATGTGAATCAAACCCAAATTCTCCTAAACCATAGCATTTATTTAAAGTCTTGCAGTAAAAGCCTGCACTTACCACAAAATTGCTGGATCCGTCTGAAACTCCAGAAAACGTTCATTCTGGCATTTTCTAGAGGTGTATATATTCGTGACCAATTCACAAACGGTCTAGAACGCCGCGCCTCACCTCCGTACCTGTCTGAGTGATAAACTGGTACCACACGAAGCTATTCATTGAGTATGCCAATACCTGCCATGCGATCAAAGGTAATGAAGGGCTATAGGCATTCGGGTCTTTGGCATTCTCGACCAACCCTCCAGATATCACGTACGCACGCACCGTGACCCCTACCCCTTCTGCTCATGCACGTTGGCAATTAAGCGCCTCCACATTAGGGTCTTGTCGATTGAGCACTCTCGTAGAAAGTTCGATAAGAAGGGTGCGGCTTCGCACCCTTGAAGCTCAGTTCACTGGAAAAGTTGTAGTCCACCATGAAGTATTAATTTGCGACACTACCAAAATGCGTTTGTCATGCAAATGGAAGCTGACTTCATACCTTCCACTTTTAACAGAGAGCACAGATTCCAAGCCAGCATACAGTGCAGATATTCTACTTTGAAGTGGCACTCATGTGAAAATGGAAAATCAAACTCCTCCCACTCTAAAATGTTGCATTTCTGACATTTCTAAGTATTCCTTTTTTTAATCAGCAGAGGTGCGGAACTGACATGAACAGATTTTAACTGGGAAGGAACCACCTCTGCAATTCTACACAGCCGCCTATCACACTAACGCACTTATATTTCGAAGCCACAATATGCTATAAAGATGAGTTTTGGTGGTAGGAAGATTCGTCGCTTCAAGTGAAACATCCTGGAACATTTCGTTCCGCTTCATCAACGACCTAAGACAGAATCAAATTTGTGTGTGTAAGCATGGATCCTCCTGTCGAGCTCTCAACTAGAACTTTAAATAGGCGAGGCTTTGATTTGGATACCCTTACTGGTCGACGCACATGAGCACCAAATATTACGGTATGTGCTTAATTAATAGCTGGCTGGCTAGAGGACAGTTTTGCACCCGCATATTTAGGACATTTGATTGACCTCGGTCATGGTGAGCATCAGAACACTCAATGTACATCTAGATGTGTGACTAGCCGATCATTGAAGTATTGAGATAGAACGCGACGTTCTGGAATGTTCAGAAATTGGTTTCAAAATGACAACGAGGACGTTTTCTGAGGTTTCAAGCATCTCCAGCAGTATTCGATGATTGTAATGCCAGAAACATTTTATCCTATGCTAATTTTCACAACGAACTATTTGTAAATCAGGTGTCCAGAACTATGCACTGCACATACCCATTACTGGATCTCAGGAGTAACTGCTGTACTGTACTCAAATGCCCTCATGAAGATCACGAGTGGCCCATTATCGTACCAAAGCATGTTGGATGCTCTATGCACAAATTGAGATCCACGATTTCGAGTTTTAAGTCATCAATGTATCACTTTCGCACTCCATCTCAAGCGCCTATGATTGTATTGGTTCATGAGTTGTGCGCCTACTTCCAGTACCCTTGGGAGGTTGTGGTTTGGCGCGAGCATTGATCCCCCTTTCAACCTCGCAGCACATAATCAGCAGGAGGAAGATTCAACGGAGATCTCCTTACCTTTTACATGCATCGGAAAAAAAACTAGTAGATGGATTCACCAAGATAGTCCTTTTTTCTACCTGCCTAATTCTACTAGCTTAAAAGACTTCACGTGAAATTAGCTGGCCTTATTAGTGCCTCCTTAAGATCATTCAAGGCCATATCAAGGTCCACCCCCAAAGCTTCAATAAAGTAGATAGTGGGCTCTACCATTAATATACCCAAAAACTAACTGGCTTACTACAAAATCTCTTCATTTTGTTCGACTGTTTCATCTACCCAAGTGAAAATGCCTTTGAATTGCCTATTTTTGATGCTTCTTTAAAGCATTGTGGAAAACAGCGGAAGTATGCGATTGCGTCCCAAAAGTGGCTTAGGAAGGCGAGAGAATCAAAAGGGTGTTGGGAATGTACAAAAGGCTCTTCGTGCATCCAACTCTTAGCCACAGTAGCATCATCATTGACACCGCAATCGCCTTCTCTCTACCGCCCATTGACAGCGGAAAAAAGGTCAAGCAACTCGAAAACCTTTCGAATTAGTCATGGGGCAAAGGTTGGGTAAACCCAACGGGAGGAGAAAAAGGGAAGTGAAGACCGATGTAAAATTCGGGAGAAGAAGGTAATAAAACATCGTTTCCTTTTTTCCCACGCAACAAAACTTCTGGAGTAAGAATACCTCAATACATTTAAAATCATGTAATTAAACTTATTATCTACTCCAAAGAATTAAAAATCCATTAATATGTCATTTGTATTAGGTGATCGACCAATTTCGTGCAGTTGAAGGCATAGCTGTCAACAGTCCATTACTACACTTCACACTTTGAAGGGCGCTATTTCATCCTCAGCTATCCATACTTGTGGGCAAGTTTGCTCATAATGAATTTATTTTTTGAGAATTAACAGTTGTCCTTGATATCGGTCTGCCCGAAATGTAGTTATTCATTATCTCTGTACTTTATCCCGCCAAAAAGGGAGTCATGGCCATGGGTGGGAGGAATGGAACCTTATCCGCGCAAAAGTGTTTATTTTGCGACCTTTATTTTATGACTGCGATTAAACCAATGCTTTACGACTATCGACGGGCATACGAGATGGTTAGTACATTCTCCTTCATCCATATCCAAATCCAACTGAATTGCCAAGATGGATCAGTGACGTGGCTGTCAAATGTCCTCTTGATTGTATGCGAATGCTACGAATGGTGCTTTTCTTAAAGCACTGACTGCATTGTGATGCCTGACCTAGGGAGGGGTTCTACGTGACGCTTTGGGTGTTTGTTTTGACTCGAGTTTCACTTACACGGACGCTTGAGACACCTCAATTTTGTTCATACTTGCTGGCATGGCCTTTGGGCCAGGCCAATAACCCTAGCTATTCTCCTACCATACTTCTATTATCCTTTATGAAACCAAGGAATACTCGGGACGCTACAAGTAGTTCGAGCCTTTTTGCAATGCTCTAAACTGCATTCCTCATCAAATGATGCTTGAATTCTGTATAAGTAACGAATTCAACTGCCCTCAATTTAAACACCTGACAGAAATAGAGAATCTCATTTATTTATCTTGATCAAAAATATTTGGGAACATTGGTCAAATCAAATCCAGGTTTAGGAAATCTCGAAAAACTAGCCAATTTGGCTTAGTGTTAGTGAGAAATTTTGAACTCGTTTTTTGTTCACTTACTTTCATTTACTGGTTATTTAGATAAGTGTTTGAGTTTTTAGATCATAAAAATCTATTAGCTTGATTGGACTTAAACATTGGAGTTCTGAAACGTTTTGTGATAAAATGTGTTTAGCAAGTTGAAAAGTTTGTTGATTTAAAAATTAAAATCCTCATAGAAAAGCTAAGTTCATAAATCAAAAGTGAGCGCTAGCACTGTTAATCAAAGTAAGGGCGAATTAGAGCGCGTAATAAATTTTTTGACCGATCGTAATTAAGGGCATCGTAAACAACTCCGATAAATTTTACCATTTACAACATGGGGGTTTTATTTTGACGTCTGGCCTTCTTATTGTAGAATAAGCAGAAAGTAGACATTTTGGTAATTTATTTTATGCTTCACTGACCACAAAGTTCAGTACACGTGGCTGAGAGACAGAGGCCTGAACGAAGGCCGGGACACAAGTGTAAGGTGCTTCGGGTGGAGGCCCTAGCTCTTGTCTTGTGTCTCACCTTTGTCCCATCTAACCCCGCCTTCTGTCCCATTACGCTTTTGCTAAATTAGGGATGTCAGATGGGTAGTGGTTTCCGTTTGCAGATCCCAGCATTAGTGTACGTAAAATAGGTCTGGTTGTATATAACGGGGTTGAAATCCAAATCTTTCGGTCTGATCAAACATAACAGATAGGAAAGAGCATCCAAAAACTCAGCCCACACTTTGTGAATCATTACTTAGGATGCATTTGAAGCCACAAAAAACGAGGCGCCACAGATGGGCAACATGGGGAAATTAGAGTGGAAGACCACCTCCGCGTGTGGCAATTGCTAATTGGCCTTGTGAGATGCAGGGCCCTTGAGTGTAGTTTTTATCCCTCCCATTTTTTTTTCTTTTTTAAAATAAAATTTACCGTCTTCATTTTGACAGAAACCGGGCGCTCAAACTGCCACCGTTGGAATCATTAGAAGGTGGACTGAAATTAGACTGCATTGGGTTATTGTAAGGGGAAAATTTGCGCACCGTAAAGTAACAACAGCAATTCCCAAACTTAACTTGTGTGTTCTTCCAAGACGAAACAATGGTAAAAAAGTAAGTTCTCGCGGTTAGTTACTTAAAAATCATTGAATATTGTGCAGCTGTGGATGAACAAATCGCAGCACCGGAAAAGCAGAGGGTCGCATCAACTGAGTGAGGACTAGGCATGGGAACTGAAGATGTTACATTTCGACACTTGAAATTAAACAACTTGTTTAAATGGGACAAATTAGGCATTTAATAATGTCACAGTTAAAGAGAATGCCAAATTTTTATTAAATGGACGTAAAATTCGCAAAAACGTTATGGATTTAAGGCAAGATTAGGTGAATTTTTGAAGCCGCAGGTGGTCACTGCTAAATAGGATTAATGTCTCAAGGTCACCTGGACAAGTCGCCAGGGGCTAGCGAAGATTAGATAAATTTTCCATACGCCAGAATAGTAAACGGTTATGTTTAGGTTAAAGCTAAGTAATGTTTATCATTGAATTTTCCAACTTGGAAACATCTGAATTCTCCATTTGAAGCAGACTACTAAATGAACGTGTCACTAAATGGCTGGTGAGTTGCCCGAGTTTGCCCGGATGATTTTGAGCTGACAGCGCTTGAGTAATTGGCAATTTCGTCGCCATAACTTCATCCATGCGATTTAGCATTAACACTTCATAATCAGTTTGTTTATCTCGATGAATCTGACACCTTTTATCATCTCTAAGTGTAGGCGCCACGCGAAGCGTATAAATAGCCGACAATATTTCCCCAACTCCGGGCTAACAATTGCACAATGATATTATCCGCGCCTCCAATTCATCAATCACGAGAAAATGTTGCTTAACATGTTGACATTTTACAACTGCTTTCAACCCTATTTTGTGTCTACCAGTATTTTTTGCAGGAAAAAGTTTATGCGGAAATTAACTTACTTTGATGATAGAGGTGTGAATTTTATCTAACCGCTTAATGATCTTCATAGCAGAGGCGTGTGAATCTGGGATCATTAGGTCATAAACCACTCCTGTTAGCTTCCAAAGCAGAGTACTCCATAAAATTGAGGTCTCAACCTTGATGTCTTTATCACCGACAAGTATGGGGAGGATGAATGGGCACGGTACAGGTCACGCATATTTATAGCCCTTTAATTGACCTTGTACCTGTAGTAACGGGATAAATATATCAAGTGCGATGTTTTAATCAATCACGGGACCTGGACAAGGGCGCATGGGTGGAGACGTTTTAATCAGCACGAGAATTAGGCTTAATAGGAAAGAAGCGATGTTGAGTACACTTATCCGATGTAGTAATTCAGCTACTAATGCAATTCAAATTCGATGGCCCCATAGCGCTTTTGGAAACAGACTCACCCGACTTCGGTCTGGCTCCTTTAACAGCCGAGGGCAGAAAACGTGCTTTCATCGTCACCACAGGAGAAACGGCAGTGATTGTGGTAGTCGTTGTAGTCGTACTAGTCGTGGAGGCTATTGTTGGCTTTGCTGTTGTGGATGGTGGCCGCGGTGAAGCCTGCAATTTGAGGGATCGAGGCGCGGAAACACCCTGATACTCGCAATTCCAGTCACCCGTTCGGTCGAGTGCCTCCATGTTGACTGTATACTCAAGCAAGAGACTGCCACTTTCCACCCGTTGCTCAAAGCGGCATCCTTCAACGACCGTGGAGAGGGTGGTGGGCACCACGCAGCCTTCAACTTCGTCATAAACGCAGGCTGGTGTACAATCAACGTAGCAGATCTCTGTTGCAACCTGCAATCGAGTTAAAGACGTAGTTTTTTTAAGGGATTTGGTAGTTTAAAAGTCTTCTGCTCTTTCCAATTTCCTATGTCATTATAAATGTACAGATGGCTACAACTTAAAGATCAGACCCTAGACAGTATAGGAAGCGGGTCAAAATACCGTAAGCTTATTCGCCTTTAAGGCACATTTCTCTTTCTTGAGATTGGTTGGGTGCATGTTTACAAAAAAACGCGTATCAAATCAGCCAACTAGATTCACCATTGATATAAATGTTCAATTAATGCTCGGAGAGTAAATTGCTAAAAAATCCACGGTAAATCTGGATCTATGCAACCAAAATGGATGAGTAATGGATAAGAGGAGAATGGGAGCAAAGGTGCTAGATGCGGTGAGAAAGAACTTATATCCTTCAATTGAATAAGTTTGAAATGGCCATCACTAACCACCCATGCCTTGGCCCAAGTCCCGGGTCAAAACTTACCTGCTACGTGCTGCTGATTCAACGTTAAGATTCTAACTTAAACCTCCTAAAGTGAGCATCTTCTTATTACTTAACAAACATCGATGATTATAGCGACAGTTTCGTACCATCATAGCTTTAATGTTATTAATCTGTTTTGGTACATTAAGCGGCGATGCGCAAAGTCTACTCATCCATACTCAAATCACTTTTGAAATTTTACAAAGTTTTAGCCCTTGCCCTTCAGCCAGACAAAAAATCGAGGTGCCGACTAACCATTGGCTGTTTCGCCATTATGTATGATCGTCAAGTGTGTATTCTATAACCTTGAACTAAAAATCACAAATTATTTACTTATGTAAGGGTGAAAAAGAAAGAAACAAATGCACCTGTGGACATCGAAGATAGACATGACTCAAGCTTTGGTTTCCTGATTTCACCAGAGCTTGACTTGCTTCCGAGCTCAACAATACCTCACACGTGAGATGGCCCATTCTATTGGCTGCAATTCGGTAGTGGAATTGCACTTCGTGTGTCTCACGCCGCTCCCCTGATTGGCTGGAATCGGAGTGGGAGGTGTTGGAACCCACCACCATCGTCTGGGTGGTCGACGTTCTTGAAGCAGTAAGTATGAGTAGGGAGAAGATATGTACAAGGAAGATGATCATGCTCGTGGATTTTTCGATCCTTATTTGTCAACACATCATCTGAAAGGCGATCGAAAAATGCAATGAAGTTAATGGCATTTAAAATGATTAGTAAAAGACAATTTGGCCTTGAATGACTACTTTTGCTGCAGAATCGTGTGAATGAAAATCATTCCAAAGGCTAAGTACGTAAAAACAAGAACCTCTAGTTCTCCTCATAAACGGTAGAGGCATTTCTAAAAAGTGGATCACTAGGTAGCGTGCACCAAATGTCGTTCCGACTGTCAAAAGTTGGAATATCAGTCCAATAACAAGTCGTTCTTTACACCTCTCCTTCTACACATACAAATTCACTCATGAAGAGGCCTTTAAAATTATAAACGCTTAAGTGGAAGATGATTTTTTCAACCCGATATTACCCGGCATCACCGCATTTTCCGGAGTCAGATTCACCACATCCGGCTCAGTTATGACTGAGAAAAAACCGTAACTTTCCTCGGGTATTGACATTCCAGTACACTTTAAACAAGAAATATTTTTGTAGTAATATTTGAGCGCTGGAGTTGACGGCAATCTCAAAAAACCAACTCTCTCTCTAACTTAACACCGTGGAGAGGATGCGCGAACTAATGACTCGCACTCGGTCCGACGTCGCCAGCTTGACTCCAGATTCGTGTGCTCCTCTCCCGCTTACTCACATGAGTCCATTGATTATCTACTTAAAAGATCGATAGGCTCCAGACCGCTCTCATATAAGATTCAGTTCGTAGCATCGATTTTCTCCGAAACCTTGGTAATAAGTGCATTAAAAGAATGCAAAGAATGACCGTTTTTTTATTTTTTCTCTAAGACGACCTAAATTAATTACTGACACGTTTTTTTTAATGAGTATCCTTTTTGAAGATAGAACAATGATATATTTTACAAAAAATTACAACTATGGATATTCAGTCATGCTAAGCTAAACAAAAAGCAACTTAATTTACTTCTCATTATTATTTTTGCAAAGGATTTCAACTTATGTTTTATCACACCTGCTTCAGGTTGGAGTGAAACATAAAGAAAAAAAGGTAAAAAGAAGAGATGCAAGACTTAGTTCGGTTGCCATGAGGAGATGAAACCAATTCCAAAACAGCAAGTGATACAGTGCCCAAAAAAGGCAATTGGAATATTGAGTTTATACGCAATTTCCGTTCTGCAAAGGCGAAAAATCACTTAATAATTGGTCGCCTTTTTTCCACCCCAAAATTTTATCCCAAAGGCTCGGATAACTTGGGAAATGTGCTGGATTTATTTAGCCACGAGTTTAGGGAGGGGAACCTGGTTAAATTGTTGCAAAGACAGTCCCCACTCCCGAGTCAGTAGAGTAGCTCACTGGCAAACAAACATGCGCTATTTTAAGTGTCTCTTTATGACTTTGATTGGTTTGGAAGGCCAGGTAACTACCTTAAAAAAGAAGTCCTCTTCAAGAACCTCTAATCAACTGATATTTCATTAAGACTATCCAGTTTCGTTCTCACTATTGTTTGCTCTATGTTTTTAATTAAGGAAGATCAAACTTCGAGTAAATTGGAAGGTACATGTAAAAAGCTGTTGCTTTTTAAAAGAAAAGATCGGCAAAATTTAGCCAAAATAGATGTCTTTAACAGATTTTTGAAAAATTCTTATTGCTCCAGCTTTTTTTGCAGCAAATTTTATTACAAATAAGGGTATGGAATAAATGACTATGTAAACCACTTTAAGGTGGAATGAGTAGTGAGGCTACTTAAATCTCCAAAAAGTAGTCACCGAGAAACTAAGAAGGTGGTCATTTACTTACAAATAAAGCAAGACAACCAGACAATAATGCTTCAATCACTGCCGTTGTCGAATTGGCTGTTAAATTTCCCTTCATCGCTCTCCTGCACAGATGCTAAAGTACTTTCCGTAGCATATCCAGAGTTCGCAATCAAATCCTGCCATCCACAGCCAAAGCTCACTATCGTCGAGGGTCGCTCACAACTGACAATGACTAAGTAACAAGTACAACATTCTTCTCGATGATTTTGGAGGTAAATAAGTGAATGATCTTTGACTAAAACGACAGGAGAAGTGTATCTACCTGCTGTGTCTCTATCCACGGCCTTTTCCACAGACAGTGCAAAATATACACCATGGTGGCATAATCAAGACCATAAAAAACAACAATTACATCTACACACATACACACACGGATTCTCCCGCTGAGGCATTAACCTTTAGGTTGGAAGAAGGGATATATTCATTCCTGCCTTCCTGCCCTCCCACCTTCTCCCTTCACCTCACCATTAAGCTTCTACAAGCGCAGACGTAAATTATAGCCATTGGTGTCTTATATTTATTTATTTTAATTTTCAAATTGGGTATTTAGGAGTTCACGCAAGGGTGGGAGGCAGTGAAAAATTGGCAGGCTGATTAACCAAAGATGACAGCAAGCCCAGTCAATGACCGAAAGCCGTTCCACTTAAATGCACTGCTACGTATGCCACAGTCAGTTTTTGTGTTTTGTAGCCGTAGCAGTAATCATTCTCCCCTTCTGCCATTTTACTGTCACTTAGGTTGTCTAATAAACATCAGGGTTTAGTGATGTAGCGGAGGGAAAGACGGAGCCTGCCGTAATGGAGTGAGATGTGCGCTGAACCCATTTATCAACGAGTAGGGAATTTGATGCGGCTTCAAATGAATGCACCATTTGTTACCGGTTAAAAGGTTTTATGCAGTAATGCCCTCACTAACTCCATAGTCTGCAGCTAAAATGTACCCATGGGAGCGGTCAGTCCGGCTGTTGATCATGACGCTCCGAAAGGTGAACTACTCGACCACTGTTGCCGGTTAGTTTGTCTTAAAGTACACCTCCAAAATGAAACCATCTGCTTGTAACAGTTTTTTAGCTTCATTTTGTCATGTTTGAAAGGTGCGGAAGGAGTTGCGCTACTATCAACACTGTCTGGTCGCCTTAGCTACAGAGGAAGTCCATACACGCACTCGTGGATGAACGAATTGATGGATGGATGATTAAGTAAATAAGTAAATGTACTTTTAGCTACACTAGGGGACGTCTGGACTAATATAGTCGGCTCCAAATTTAATAGAATTACAATGCTTTATCACCTTGTGGCTCATTTTTTCAAAACAGTTCGAAAGCAACAGCAAAGGTTGGCCGGTAGCACATCATTTTCACGCCTCATCCAAATCTAAAAGCAGACCTAAATCATGTGAACAGTAAATGTGCGCGTGACTATGCTTACAGTATAACAATAAATTATCATCCAAAAGGTTAGTGCTTTCCACTGACCAGACACCTTTATGTCTGTTGCAGAAATCCATTCCTTCCATGGGCAGAATGAAGCCCCGAACCTACAGACTTCGGCTTCGCATCAAGTAGGAGGATGAGGTTATTCGCTTTTGTTCTTTTTAAGAAGAAAGTACATTTGATTTGTTAACATTTTGCTTTTTTTCGATGCCAAAAATGAGACTAGCACCAACCTGTCTGGATGTAGTTCAGCAGGAGATCACTTTGAAAACTGCATCTAGTGGATGTTACTCAGCTTGAGAGAGGAAAGAAACAAGGCATTATGTGTTACCAATTAGGAGGCTATTTCTGCGATACTCCCTAAGGAATCCGCCCTAAGAACTCCCACTCAACCCTTCAAGATCCTTTGAGTACAATATCACTGCCATGTAATGGGGTTAACTTTTGTTCGTATTGCTAATCCGCATTATAGTGGTCTCGACTCCTTCTCACTGTTGGTAAGACTCTAGCACAGGCTTCCAACACGACCTCGAATGCTTAAGACATGTATTTTTACAATGCAAAATCCTGTTTGTACCCAGCTTTTATTCAGGACGTCATTTCGAAACTATTTATTGCCATACTACTGAAATGACGTGGGCACAGTATAGTAATGACATTGATAGACAAGATGAAAACGCAATTGATCCTGTCTTAATTTGAAACGACGAGTTACTCGTGTGCAGGAGGAAATGTGTAGCATTATTAGAATCACTGAAAAGTGATGTGTCGGGAAAAACGCCCAGATGTGGTGTCCCACATGCCACCTGCCACTTGCCACGCCTCATCAGATGACAGAAAGTGAGCATTGGAGACTACCAATCTGTTTATCGCTTCTTTTACAAGCATATTATAAAAGTGCTTTGTGCTTGAATTGCTTCCTGACAAAATGGTTGACATGGGATGAGAGGAGTGTCATTGGTTATACCAAAACCATCCCCTCACTACTCACCTCAGATCTCGAACTACCTATATACCAGGCTTTTCTCGCCTCTGTGATAGAGTCGCCTTTGAGAAAAAGACTTCTCGCAAAAGAATCCTGCCTTATGCTTCTAAAAAATTTGTCTTTAAGTTTGGGAAAATGGATTAGGCATTATTCGAGAGACTTGTCATCTGGTGGATGAGGTTAGTTAAGGACCGCATTAGAGCCAAATCAAACTATGGTAAAATGTCATGAAGGACGGGAAATTTTTACCTATCGTGATAAAATGCGTCTTTAGTTTTGGCCTCATGCCAAAGCATTTCATCAATCGATTTTCGATTGGCTGTCATTCATCAATCAGTTGAATGATAATGATAATGATGATAAGATATTATTCTCAAGTATAAATATGAAAAATTAAGTCCAATAGTGCATTCTTGAGCCTAAAAGTTAATACTTTGATAGAAATCACGTATTATAGGCATTTTTAAAGCATTGACACTTTTCTGATGAAAGGCTCGAGGTACCATCACCACAAACATTAGCATCACGTCTGCAAAAAAATAAGCTAAAACTCTAAAACTCCACAAAAAGCAGGATTCAGGAGTGTTCTTTAGCCGGTAGACACAGAATTGGGCACAAGGTTGACTCATTGGGCCCTGTTGGACAGAAATGGTCTCGTGTTTACATTGGTGTTTGACTGTAAGATTACGCCCACTCGGTGAGGTCTTCGTCTTAGTCTCCCTCGGGAAGATCGACACTCTCTTTCCCTTAGTTTTGATGATTTAGTTGAATTTTGACTTTTAAATGAGTCGAATTACAGTTGTAGGCGGTGCTATGATTTGTAACTCCTGCCTCGCTTCAACATCTCATTTGGTTTTTCTCTTCTTTTCTGACATGGGCAAAAGTTGTACTTAAAGCAAGTCTCCCTCAACCAACTTCGCCTCGAATAGACAGGCCTGCTGACTTCTTGGACAGGTCAACATTTAAGCACAGCGAAGCCAGATGTGCGGTGGGATGACATTCTTGTTTGATGGCTTCAATCGTCTTATCAACTACTGAAGGCTTAAAATATGGCGCCTGGTTAAAATAAAGTAAAATTTGTTTCAATGTTTGATGTTAAGTCACATGGGGGCACATGAAGGGTGGTGTGGATGGTGGTCGGTGGAGGTAGTTAACGCCATTAGACTGCGTACATGCGAGGCATCACGAGGGACAATGATGATGCAATTGAACCTGTCCACCCATTAACATTACAAAGTGATGGATGTATTTCACATGGATGGGGCTAGATCAAGCCAAATGACAGTAAAATTAAGCTGGCCATCATAGGTACTATCAAAAGGCCCCTTCGCAGCTCTCTACGAGCAGTTAAGACCGTCGTCCTTGCCTTGGAAGAGGAATTTGCCAAATGATGCCCTAACTAGTAGCACAATTTGTCTGGTCTATGGTTAGTTTGCCGACCCACAACTAGTAGGTTCCTGATCTCCCGATTTGCCCTCATTAATCCAATACGGCGCCTACAAATTTTTGCACCTCTGCATGTCAGTTGAAGTGACTTGCAAGCCGAGATTCCAATGCCTCTTAGTCTTTCGGGAAAAAATAGACAAATCTTTTGTTACCCCTCTCAACAATTCACTTTTCTGAATGTGTTAACAGACCGCTAGTTGGAGGGAGGAAGTCGTAAAGACTGATTTCTGGTTCGGCCGAACCAGGAACAGAGGAAGCCCTGGCTCGAATGGATAAGGAAAGAATAAGAAAACGTGATAGACATCGGCCATACTCTGAAAATATGAAGTCTTTCTGAGCTTACAATTGCAATGAGAGAAGCCTGGGTCGGCAACAATGCAGGAAAGAGGAGGAAGATTACCTACGAAAAGTGTATGCATGCAGGTTGGGCAAATCAACTAGGTTTTCTTTGTTTTTTTTTTCATCGAAAAGTGGTTGCCAAGTTAAGTGCCCTTGGGTGGAGAATAAGGCCAAGTTGAAGAATAAAACCCCGCTCCTAATTGATGAGGTGAACCAGTGAAATTGGGAAATGCAAAACTTGCCTTTCCTCTCTCCCCGGTAGCAGACGCCTTCAACCTTCCACGCTTGCCACAGAGCTAATTCCTCGGTTCTGTGGTTAGTGATAGTGTAATGGTGCCTTCATTCCTTGACAAAGAAGATGGAAACACTCATTCACACCGCCTTCTAAGTGACTAGATGAGGTGCTACACCTTGGAGGAGTTACAGCCATCAAGTGCTTTGTACTGCCTCACTGGGTATTATGTTACACCGACTGAGTCTGCCGTTGTACAGCCGCCAATGTGCCAAATAGCGTCCAAACACACACGTCTCAGATGCCTACTTGTCGGTCTGTAATACAGTCTAATCGCTGCACACAATAGGAAATTTTTAAAAAAAAATAAAAAAAAAACAAGCCAAAAAAACGCTCCATTATTTATCGCCTAACAATTGAACATGACTGACGTTTTGTGTTTATTTCAGGTGTGAAAGTGAAAACGAAAAGACTGTGCTGTCTACACATCCGCTGTGAGGTGCCTCACAAAGCGCTTTTATTTTCTTTTCTTTTATCAAAACTTATCCACAGAGAGGTGAGGGACTGCTTACCGCAGCGAGGTCGGAGCTCGGAGGAGGAGAACTGGAGGGTCCCAAGAGCCTCCTCCAGTTGCCAATTTGTTTAACTTTCTGACAATTGGTAATGTTCTGTCATGATGGATGATAGGGAAAGGTGATGGGGATATATTCTTCCCCTCTACTCTCCCTTTTTTTCGATAGAGACGTCATGAAATTTTCTTGTCAGTGGTAAACGTGCAGTTAACAATCTGCCTACTTCAACAAACTGTCTGACAACTTAAATCTAGTGGAAAAAGGAGTGATGGCCTACAAGCTCGAGGTTCCAGCCTACCGAAGAAATGCGCCAGGAGGTAAAGTTGGACCTCGAATCCGGAGTAACTGTTTGGAGGAAATAATCAAGCTGATTTGGCGTGCTTAGCCCTGGACGACTTCAAAGCAATTGGTTACAGCCGAGACAATGCATGAGGTGAAAGACCTTGAAGTGTCCAAGTCTTCGCTACACGTCTACACTTGTGAATGTGGCATGTAAACTGGTGGCTGATCAACTTCTCCACACACATCAACACACCACTGTTGCCTACTAGGAGGGGCTTATAGGGAGGATATTCGTGTGCTTCTATTTTTTTGTCCGCTCTCAAGTCCTTTGATCCACCAGAAGCTATAGGCGAGTGAGCTGCAAGTGTCCTTGAAAGGTAAATTATGTTTCAAATGCCATCTCATCCTTGATCACGAATAAACATCCTGTCAGTGGGGCCTCGGTCATGTGGGTCTCAGCCAGTCACTTGGTGTAGCGAGGGCTTGGCCCTCTTTTTTTCGCATCTTCTGCGACAAAAAGGAATTAAAAAAAAAAAACTAAAAAGACGCATTAGGCGCGTGCTTTAACATTCCTTCCGTTCTCCAATCCTGACTTCCATCTTGCTGTGAAACTCCTAAATAGTTACAAGTTTTGTGGCCCAAGTCACCTCTCCCACCGACTCATTGTTTGATCTCAAAACCAGGTCCATTGTTCAATCCTCCTCTATTATCTTCTGCGGAACAGAAAAGCGGGTTCTTTGGTGGTTTTTTCCCACCAAAGTCCCGCATCAGCCTCATGACACCGTATTTCATCCAGGTAACCACCCAGTCGGCACTGTTGCTGTGTTTAGTCTACCATTAGCCACACGAAAAGTCGAGTAAAAAGGTTGCATGCACAACAAGCATAAGACAGAAAAAAACGACAAGAAGAATAAGGTGGGTGCCTGGTAGGAGCATTAAAGTGGGAGTTCACTGTCTCATAATTCCACCCTAGGCGCTATCATTGTTTACCATATAGAATGGCAAATCACGGCGCTGACGTATGACGGCATGTGACGTCACAGTGTTTACTTCACAAAGCCCCAATTTTTTTTTTCGTCTGGCGTTAAATTATAACCTCTCTCATGGAATCAGTGCTGAACCCTCGCCGCCTTCGTCTGCCCACCCACCTAGTGTAAACCTCTACCAGTGCGGTACCTTCAAAGTCAAATTTCAAGGTCTTACCGGTGCTTTTGCATGCTTTGTTAATCATTGGGATTTTCTTGTTAAAATTAAAGTGTTTTCTATGCTCCTAGTGTCTCTCGTCTCCTTGCAAATGTCGACGTTATTCTAACTTCAAGGGAGGTCACCTCATTCAAACAAAGCGAATTGTTTCACCTTCAAGGTCAATTGAGAGGTATATTTTTAAATTTACAACTATTAAATAATGTCATGTGTGCAAAATAGTACAATCTGACCTTTTGTTTGGTCATTTTTGCTACTGTACTGATTTTTATCAAGGCGAATACTTTCCTACCCCGAAGGACCGGGGAGGCGGAGGAGGGTGGGGAGGGGGCGCTATTTCAGAAAACAAATTACAAAGCTTTCTACTGGGTACCTTGATGATAAAAATGACTTAAATTTTAGTATTTGAAAGGGAAATTGCAAAGACTAGCACAAAGGGAAAGCATCGTCACTGCAAATTGATATAGGAGCATTAAGGAGGTAGATTTCTCATTTTATCCAGGTGCCCTGCGCCATATTTCTTTTATTTCATTCGAATAACGCCTGATCTCTGCTTTATTGAGTAAACAATGAGTAAGAAGTAGGTCCGAGTTAAAATAATGTATGAAAAAATAAAGTTGAGAGGGTTACTTTGATCTTCACCGCATCTGTGGAACAGCCTAGTGAATTGAGGCTGTTTTTCATTCATTTAATGAAAAAAAACGTATACACACACACGATTGTCTACACGAAGATCAAAAAATCTCTTCAAAAGGTAAATAAATGCTGGTATTTAGCATTTGAAGTCTGCAAACTTTTGCGACCTCTTGGACTCCGATGGCATCCCCACCCAGTCGACGTGGGTCAAAGAGTGGCGGACTTCAATTTAAACGATGCGCGATCGGTGAAACCCTCTCAAGTGCCAAATTTTTTACCTCAAAGTGGATACACAAAACGCACATTTGGCATCAATCTATCAGGGTAGGACTTTGTGTCGTCAGATGGGGACATTATTTACCTTTGAAGTAGACGACCCGGCTGCAACTGCAGGAACGAGGACATGTTTCATGCTTTCCAACGAGTGGAAGTCTCACAGGGGCAAGTGAGGGAATGTAACTTCTAACGCCACTGACCAATGACATTACAAATGCCATATGAATCCTTTGTTTTTTTTTAAACCGAAAGACTATGCACACTCAGAACCTCGTAGAACATTTCGGTGTCTGTCAGGCGACACCAGTATGTTTGGGTGGATAAGAATTTGGCTCAAGAAAAGGTTTTCCTTTACTTTGGGCTTCAAAGACGGCGCTTAGGTTCCAAAACGTCGTAACTACAAGCCAATGTCATTTTGTCAATCACCAATCAGTGCTCCGCTTAACTTTTCGTTTTTGGGAAGAAGGGAAAGGTAAAACAATCCTTCTTCTCAGCATTGTGAGCTTTCCTTCATCCTCGATCCAGTAGACAAGAGTCAAAGTTTTTTTCCCACTAGCCACTTAAATCCCTAGCAAACTTTATTTAACTAGCTTAATCAGGCCTCCGTTCGTGGGTTGTAAAGAGACGATGTTAGGTCTTGGTTCAGGTTATTACTTGGAAGTGACATCTGACATGCATTTTTAAATGGAATGCACTACTTTCCGAGGTCACAGGGTCAAATGTCGAAAAGATCACTGAGACACTGACAGTTATCCACCCAACAAGGAGATGGCGAGGAGGAGAAGCCATGTTTAGACCACACTTGCTACAAAACCGTGCGGTCAGAATGATCCCATTAGGCAGCTGCTACCTCCATCAAACAATGTTCGCACGGACTTTTTGGGTAATTATCCAGTACGTAGGCCTTTCAATTCAAAGGCGAGTGGAAAAGCCTTCGTGTAATGGGTTGGGAAGCCCTAATAAGATGTTGGAGAATGCTTAAAATGTCTGTAATTTGTCATGCGTGCTTCCGTGCAGAGCAACAGCTGAACATCAACAAAACGTCTAATGGGTGTCTACACCCCGAACGAATCGGTCTCGTGAGTGTACTATGGACAGACTGATAAGCACTTTCCTGTCAGCGAATTATAAAAGTGCTTTTTATTGGTCAAATCAAATTGGTACATTTTCAGCTTTCGAGTAAGTGCATTCAAACAGCCGGCTTTTAAGACAGCAATACGGAAAATTGCTTAATGGATTTTTTAATAGGTGGAAACATCCGTAATTTTAAAAGTCTACTAAGTTACTAACCTGAATAACGAAGTCTAGGAGGCGAAGGCGTGACCGGGAAATTCCAAATGGACAAAAAGCCAAAATCAGAGGGTTGGTGAGTTAACCTCGAAGGCAAAAAATGCGGTCCTTGGCTCGTGTCCACCGTGTTATTGAAGCCTATTCACCGGACGCCTGCGTGTGATTGGTGGATTGGAAAGACCAATGAGACTTCAGCTGAAGTCACTCCCCTTCACTATTGGTGAGTGCAAACGACTTCCAATAACGCTGTCTACCTTGATGAAAACGCAGGCGTAATTTTGGACAATTTAACTACATATTTAAAGTTTAGTTATTTAATATTTTGTTTAATTTTGTAAGTAATTAGGTGGACGCGTCAGTCTGCGTAGGCTATTATTCCAACCTGTTCAACGGCCTTCGAGCTAAGTTGGCAGCTTCCCAGACCTTCTGAGCTGCATAAATTAGGACCCTTCCTCGCTACTTCGGATTGTTGCAACTCTAAAGAAAACTTAGCAAGTTACAGAATATTGATTGTGATAATTTCTGGTTGGTATGAGCTTTTGTTTAAGTGAAATCTATGACCTGAACGCTATCAGTACCTCTCAGTGGTGTCGCACATGATTATTTTTCAAATGGTCACAAAAAGAAGCTTTAAATGTCCATCCGATTGGATTTTCAAATTAGACACTTAGCAAGTGGTTAGCATTATAGGACCACAAATATGCTGCTTCTTCGATAGACCAAATTGAGCCCCGCCTTCCCAGCTTGGTGGTTATATAGCATCGTCGTCCGCCTCATGGTGCCCCTTGATCGTTAGAGTAAATTATTTTTTGTTAATAGGTGTGTAGGACCAAGTAATATGTGTAGTAGCAATGTAACAAGAATGAAGGAGATCCACTTCCATTCCGCAGTCGTACATCTTTCAGTTGAATTTGAACAGCTGTAATGCGAGAATGGAAGTCCACACGCAGGCTTCCACTTAAGAGCGGCAACACTCACACTACTGATGAAGTCTAGAAGTAGTATGGGTGACATCGGACGAGTCCTTTACAGCCCGTATGACGCGATCATTTCGCCGGGTGTTACTTCGTTGCCTTTAAAAGCGAGTCTCGTCAGCTGGAAAGCTCAGGTATCCGGCTGTTGATGGTTGACTCCTAAACTACCGCATTCTACTTATTTCCTAATAGCCTTGTCAAATATTTTGAAATTCGAAATCTCCCCTAAGATGTCTAATTTGCGCATTCTTATACTTTAGCATATGCACAAATTTTAAGGCATCTTTAAATACCGCCTTCATAAAACCAAAAGAATCTCCCGGCGTTGCAAGATGCTGTGTATTTGGGTGCATGTGAGCACAAGCCGGCCCTGTTCTCGGCCAGAATAACCATGGCGAGTGAGTCTTCAAAAGGGACGGCTTTACCTCTGGTCGGCTGAGTGCTGCGGGTGCGCAAGCCAGTCTTAGTGCCACTTTGAATGGATTACGGGTCCCCTTAAAGGTCCAAAAGGCTGATCGTGCTCTTTAAAATCCCTCCTGTCACGCATTTGTGCCACTTTACGTGGAACTTTAGCTCAAGTGATGTCTACCGATCAGGAGGTGTTCGAGAATGAGCAACAGTTCGGAGTTTCGAGTCCAAAGGTGTTCTTAATGCAACTAATCAATGTTGTGGAATAACTACAATGTGTCTCTTGATTTACTTCTTTTCCCCTTTAAAGTAGTCAAGATCTCAATCTATGCTCCCTCGCCGCCAAAAGCATTCAGAGCTGCTGTGAACTCGGCCTTTGTCAGGCACTTTTTCACTCCAGAAACCACCAAGAACCCAGATCCTCTGTCAGCTCTCCGTTTTCGCAGCACTTGGATTGCATGACCGTCCATTTCTAATGCGATTGGAATTGTACCACGGGTCGAAATGTCAGAGGAGGTAATGGAATGAGGACGAGGTAGCATTTGCTACACATCTCCTTTTGAAGTGCAGAATGCTTAATTTATATGTGTAGTACTGATCCCACCACTTATGCAAGTTTTGTGTCTCCTTATTTACGATTTATGAGCTGTAGCGATAAAAGAATTCTCTCGTCTTCTCCGTGGTAACATGAAGAGTATCCGCTTAATCGTGATGCATTCTCCAAGCCTAACTCGGCGGAACATCAAGGAACTTTGGCATCCACTATTCAAGCAGAGAAAGGGTTAATCAACCGTCTTTGTGTAAGTCGTAACAAGGCAAATGAACATATGTATCGTCTGCTGCACTACTCGCAGTCAACCTTTTGCGTTGACAAGGCAGGAAAGCCATTCAGTAACGAAGGAGAGGCATTTAATGTCAGCATCAACGACGTATCTGCTGAGACCTTCTGTAGGTGGACTCTACTAGAGGGTGGAGAGGAAAGACGTCGGGGCAACCGAGGCGACGTTCGCAGGTCAATCGGCAGTCCTGACCGCACTCCCTTCAGACCACTTTGGTTACATTGTACGGCTGTCAAGCTATTCATCAGCGTTGGTGCAAAGAGTAGGAGCTTGCAGTCACCTCATTTGTCCCCGACACTCAAACGCATCGCTAGTTCCATGCAGCTGGCATTGAGTGGACGTCAATTTTGATCCTCGCAACCAAAGTGAGGCCGTCCAACTCTTAACAACTTTGTGCTTTGAATCCTCCTTGAACTGGAAGAACATTAGGGAGGCGGATCTACCACCAACGCCCGAATGGACTCGAGTGACTAGCAGGTCGAGCCAAAAGGTTGTGTTGCATTTAAAGTCCTTGACCAGAAGCCTTAGTAAATATGATGACTTTTTTGCAAAGAAGTCTGTTGATGGAGAGTAATTTTGGTGTTGAAGTTGTCAGTGGCATCCCTGTCATGCAAGCATCCGCCTTAGCGCCTCAGTAACTCAACACTGAGCCCCCCAGGTCGTCGCTGTGGTGGCACAGCTAAGCGGAGTGCAATCCATGCAAAGAATAATCCTGACTTTCATGTCTAATCACCAGTTATAGACGTTTCATAAGGAAGACATCGACGGTGGATGGCTAAATCTGCCTATTTTTACGATATAAAGGCCGAAATACTGCCTGCTTGTGAAATGTTTTACTGCTGGGAGGTTAGGTTTCCCTCCTTAAGTATATCATCGCTGTCGCCTATTCTGTCGGAGTAGCGGAACGGTTGGCCGTGGCCCACATTCTCTTTGAATCGCATTAGTTCCCTTCTACAGCTTGCGACGGCTTCAGAGAGGACTTGAGGGATTCACTGTTAGCCATTTACCACTTCATTTATTCCCACACTCTGAGAAAACAAACTGTGGGTGAGAGAAAAGTAAATCATCTCCGTAGGAGGCCGTAATCAAGCAAGCCCTGACGCCAGACGATGCTTCACACTGACCGGCCAAAGCCCCGTGACTAAACCGGAGAGAGGTGGAGTTGGAGAGTGCGGAAAAGGGTGAAGTAGGCGCACCCTTGGTATTTCAACGCTATTCCACCTGGGTGAGAGACATGAACCAGAGAAGTAACAAAAGGCAGAAGCAAAGGAAAGTTGAGATTTGCGGAAAAAAATGAAGGGCGGAAAGAAAAGAAGAATGTGCTTTTTTTGCCTCTTCCCACCTGAAGCTCCTCCTTGCTGTCTCGCCTTCTTACCTTGGATCATTGACACAGCACTCCATGACTAATTTGACGCCTGTGCGGGCTACCTGTCGCTTTATTTTTTGACCCTGTAAACAGGCCATCTGGGGATAGCGATTGCGGCGATGCCCTCGGTGCTACTGGGGTTAGGAAAGGGACGAAAATTTTACTGCTTTCGCTTTAAAATACAAGTTTATTTGGTCTTTTATGATGTTTTAGAGAGGCACAATGGTGTGACTAACGTGAGATATCACTAAAAATGTAGTTGTGGAGGTTCATCTTAAAGAAATGCCTAAAATCTGCTTTTACCGAAATGGGGGGTCTCCTGGCCATTGACGGAATACATCCAACTTCTTTACCATCCTATCTAAGCAACTAAAGTCAGCAATACAGCGTACAACTTTCGCAACTAGTATTGACAGGCTGATTTCCTTACCCTATCATAGTGTCACGTATATGTGACGCATGCTCTCTGACATTTAACGACAATCGACTTGACCAAGCAGTAAAGAGTACAAACAGAAGAGTTTATTATTAAATATTAAACAAGGTGTACAGTGTTTTTGGTCTTTTAATCCCCACCTTCAGCTGAACTATTATGGTTTATTTTCCTCTGAGGCGTACTGCTAGTCTCTCCCGTATTATC
Source organism: Taenia hydatigena (assembly GCA_036345935.2). Classification (NCBI taxonomy): domain Eukaryota; kingdom Metazoa; phylum Platyhelminthes; class Cestoda; order Cyclophyllidea; family Taeniidae; genus Taenia; species Taenia hydatigena. Next base: position 7,184,395 of record JADWOT020000010.1, read on the forward strand.
CAGACGATTCTATAAAGTTTCGGGGAGTTTTGAAGTGACGTTTAACGCGAAAATACCTGTAAAATTGCCTTCCTTTGCTTATCTGTGTGCACGGTAAGGCATAATTATGCGGCAGGGTGATCGCCAAGGTCAACAAAGACAACACTTAGGGGTAGAAGGAGTGTAAAAGGGGTCCCGTAATGATCCTGTACTTATTTTAGTGTTAACAATGCCATGTTAGTCTTGATCCTCATTGTTTGAATTTTCTTCTCTAAGCTTGACATTTTTAACACGCCTATCGAGCTCTTCATCTACCCCAAGAAGGTCTATGGCTGACAAGCATGCTTTGCCTAATTACCTTAATGCATTTTAACAATTGAGGGTCTATTTTGAGATGCGGCATTTGTTCATGACTCTCATTTTAAATAAATGAAATGACTTATTTTAAAGAACAGTATTAGCTGTTAGATTCTAGAATTAGGCTAGGCGAAAAAATTTGTTTTTGAACTAAAACATTCCTTTCTAAGTATTATGAATTGTTACTTACATTTACGGTTTAAGGCAAGGTAGCAGTCAGTGAGAGAGGTTTCCAACCACAAATACAGCTAAGAGTATGAGAAAGTAGCCAGATATAACAAGATTGTTAGCTTGAGTCGGCCAAGTTTTCGTCTTCTTAGTTTATTTGTTTAAAGTAATTCGGCCACGTTGGTCGCAATTAAACAGAAATCTATATCTTCTACTGAACAGTTATTAGTAGCACAAATATTACAGACTCAATTCCACGGTAACTATCAGAACGTAAAATTCCAGCTGTTATAATTTCAACGGCATTTTTGACTTATCAGTGAACAGAGAACTTACCTTATACATAGAAGTGCAAGCAGTTTTTTACCGCGCGGCACATGCGTCAAGCCATTCAAGGTCGTCGTTGTGATCGCGGGTAGAATCTCGCCAAACCTACCCTCCTCTCATACTAAAGCATTCTTCCTCCTCGGATAAATGCAACCGTGGTAGAACCCAGTGAATCTGGCTCTCGCTACACCGCCTTCAGACAGACAGAATTTGTCTCGCAGGTCAAATCCTGTAAGGAAACTGATGGCCTAGCACAGTTCACGCACGAGTGGCACGACTCCACTTTGCGATGGCCTAAATGGGAGATCTGTCAGAAAGCTACGCAGTACCATTTCGCATCGCCCTTTTTACCGATCCATCGACGATCCTACACATGCTCACAACAAATCTGTACTTGCGTCTGCTTTGAACCATTCTAAAGGCTTTCGGATGCTACATGCTGCAATTGTTTTAGGCATTGATCCCTTGGAGGACGCTGATATCCCAATAAGTAGCTCACCAACCAAACTTAAAAATCAAAGAGGCAAGTTTACTTGATAATTGTATTTACGCTTTCAGATTTTACGCTTATCACAGAAAAAAATGGCATTTTTGGTTCAATAGGGGCGGAATTCCATCAAGTAGGTTCAATAAAGTCTGGAGGAGAGAGAGGGGAGGGAGGAAGGAGGGCTCAACATCTAAAACGTTGGGAAGTAACAAACTTGCGGGCATCACGATTCTACAAAAATAAAATAAAACAAAATGCGGCATCGTAAATTCAAAGACAAAGTAATTTAGGACAAATTTTGCTGCAATGCATCTCACAACGACCGGGAGGCAACGAGAATGACCAAGGGACTGCTTACAATGCGAAGCCAATTTAGACAAACCGCTGCTAACTGAGGACTTATCTTGGCCGCACATTTTGTTTATCTCGCTTAAACCACCTAAAATGTCCTCGATTTTTTATATTTTCGGATGTTAAAAAATGAAGGAAACATTCACAATCCACAAGGCCTATGGCGCCAATTTTGGTTCCGAAATTTTTCTTTGGCTTGCTCCTTTTTAAATCCGACCCATGCTAAAATCACGTTTTTTAAAGGTGTTGATTCTGCTTGCAATTTTTCCATGATTCACCAGCCCCCAGTCAGTGGAACAAAGGTGAACTTTGGGTAATGATAATGTCATTGTCAAAACATGATAGACTGACGGCGGGTCAGTTTTCTCTGTGTAGTGTAAAATAGGCCTTCAAAACGTGGTAGTCGCATGGATACCAGTATGGTACAACAAATGAACTCTGTGACCTGCTTTTTCCATGATTACAGCCAGGGTAACTGGTCACATCCAACTGATGTGATCACCACCCCAGCAAGGTGGGTAATGGATTAGGAGCCTGAATTATGCGAACGCACTGATGAGTTGTACTGAAGGAGAGCGCAGTCTAAACGAAAGCTAAGGCCTTATATCTGTCCTTCCGTCAATGCGAAAGGGCAGCAACTGAGGACGAAAAATTGACAGTGACAGCTCACAAATGACCACCACCCTCCTAGTCCTCGCGTGTTAATGGCGTGAATGCTCTTTCAGGTGTAAGGAAGTGATCATAATTGGCGACATCAATTTACCAGATTTTACACATAGGGAAGGAGGTGAGAGAAGAGGAGGATGAGCGAGAATGACAGGCCTGATCGAATTGATGAGGCACCACTTGTAGTCACTGTGATAAAAAAAAATGAGGAAGGAAATTGATGTGAGGCCGGTTAAATTAAAATTCGCAAACACCCCATCCTAGACTTCATAATTTAATTTCCTCTAATTGGGATAACTTACAGAGCTGGCAAATAAATTTATCTGCCGGTAATTAAAGTCACCCATTCAATGGACATTTTGGCAAAAACGCATTACGATTGTTATTCCTTATTGACTAGAGCCAACCGCTCACCGTTAGCATGACATAAAATGGCTTGATATTTGGAGTTTGGTAATGTAATGTCGAAAATTTGATAAGAAAAAAACAATATTACGCCACTCCGAGTGATTGGCTATTTTAAATTTCGCATCAATAAAGACTCATTTCTCATTGGCCAATTTATTGATAATAGGAGATGCCTTACCGTCAACGGATGCGGCGGCTATGACAACATCCTCAGACTGTTTTTCTGGAAAATATAAGGAAAAGGTTGCTTAGGTGAATCATTTTTGCTTCTACCCTACTTGAGCAAATAATAATAATAAAGGGAGTTGCGAATTCTCCCACTTACCCTCAAGGGGAGTGGCAGGAACTGCTCCCTCAGATACGCCCTTTGATGTGAGGGAAGCCTCGGTACCCAACAGAATTGATTCTATGGTCGGAAAATAATGATATAGAGGAAGAGAATTTCGTGCTTGTTAGAAGAAATTCCTTTTCTGTCCCCCTTTTGCCTCCTCCTTTGTGCATCATTAACTCAGTGCCGACATCTTTCCATAAAAATTTTAACAGACAAAATTGACTTTATGCTAACCTGAGCTGGAAGTTGCAGTAGGAAGTCGGTATATGACTAGCTTCGGGGGCCTGTCCTTTATGCTACAAAAATTTTTGCGCTTTTGGCTTCTGAGACGATAAGCTGATCTGGAAAATCTATCCCGTGTGTGTGTGTGTGTTTCTACGTTTACGTTTTCGCCCTGTAAGTGCGTGTGTACGTGAGAGCGTATGTGATATCAAAGCTTCCTTTTACCGAGATGAAATAACACATTTGGTGTTTTTGTGTTGTTTTTTTTTTCCTTCTCCTACAAAATAGGAGGCAATTCGTGCACATTTTTGATTCATCCAATCAAATGGCAACGCAACTCACACACCCTGCATCAAGACTTGGAAACAAAATTTGAAATAGCAATTTACGGACGACTCCTCAATACGACACGAATCATGGATCTTATTTGTCAAAAGTTTAGTATGTAAATTGGTAATATAAAGCATGTCAAGGCACCGGTTCTATCCAAACATATTGCAATCTTATCTCTAAACTGGAACATGTGCTGGACGCAGTGTAAAGAGGGATAATAAATAAAGGGCTTGGAAGCAAAATAAAAAAAGCGGATAGATATAACATTAGGAAGTTCGTTCATTAATCTAACAGATTCATGGAAAACCTTAAATTAAACATCCGGAGCTATGGACAGCCCGATTTTTCAGTCGATTAATGGACGGATGGATGGATGGATGGATGGATGGATGGATGGATGGATGGATGGATGGATGGATGGATGGATGGATGGATGGATGGATGGATGGATGGATGGATGATGGATGGATGGAGAGGGATGATCGATGATATGGATATGGATGGATGATGGGATGGATGATGAGATGGATGATGGATGGAATGAGGATGGATGGAGATGAGATGATGATGGAATGATGATGGATGTTAATGATGGATTGATGGAATGAGGAGTGGATGATGGATGATGATATGAGTGAGGATGAGATGATGGAATGATGATGGATGATTGATGGATGATTGGATGATGGATGAGGATGATGGATATGGATGATTGATGATGGATGGAGATGGATATGGATGATGGATATGATGTGATGGATGATGGATGGATGATGGATGATGATGGATATGATGATGGATGGATGGATGGATGGATGGATGGATGGATGGATGGATGGATGGATGGATGGATGGATGGATGGATGGATGGATGGATGGATGGATGGATCCTGGTTGTCTCAGTCCATAGAAAGGCAGTTGAACATACAGGTAGATTCAAGTAGAAACTCGAAGCATGGAAGGAAGATGAAAGCGCAAAAAAAACAGGTAAAAACTCCTTTACCTGCACACAACATAACCAAACAGCCTTCTTAATGCACCGTGAATCACTTCCTCGCCCCCAATGCGCAGATGATCTACCGACCATCTCTATTCCCAAGTCACAGCTGATAATGTTAGAAGAGGAAAAGGGCCCAATTCCTGCCTCTCTCTCTCTCTCTCTCCAAGTTTTGCTTTGGCTTTACCTTTGGTGTAAGAAGTGCTGGATAGTCCACTTTTTCTCCCCAGCCGACAAACAGCTAGTGCGATGACGCCTTTAAAGCCAGCAAATTGTACCTTTGCAATCCTTCTTAAGCACTCAAAGCTTACTAAATAGAACGCAGCTAGAGAAAGAAAGAAGAGGGAACCGAACGATTGAATCGAAGACGTGTAGATTTCGCACGCTGGTTGGCCCTCACTACTCGTAGATGCAGTGCCGATGAAGTGAGAGCCGCATTGTTCTCATGTTAAAGCGCTCATTTAAGATTCCACATACTTCTCACTCACGGACTTTTGCAAGACGGAATCACAATGAAAAAAAGACCCCTTATAGTTGTTAGAAGAAAAATCTTGGGTGAAAATTACTTAGCAACGTTTCGCTGGTCAAGGGAATAACCTACTACTCGCCTTGAATGGGCATTTTCGAATAAGGCCGGAGACTGGGAAAAAATCCGACATTTATCGAAACGGAATTCATGAAATGCTGCGATTCAGCCCAACTACAAGAAATAAATGTCAAACTTTTATTTAAAGACGCGACAAGTCACCAGAAATGTGACTGTCTAAAATCCCTTGCAGTTCGGAAACAAAGCTGACTAGATGGTTTTGCCTTTACCAAAATGACACCATAACTTGAATATTTAAATTTAAAATAGCGTCCCTTTGCAATACATAAAAAACTTAGTAGTTCCATCAACAAGAGATCATCCATACTTCAAGTTCCTTATTAGAGGAAAAGAAAAAAAACAAACGGAGATCGAAGCTCTACCCTGACAGCCCCTATTTGTCAATGCAACAGTTTACATTTATGGAAGGATAAATAAAGTTTCAACCGTAATTCCATCATTCTTTGCATTTTCACTGGCGATCACACACCGAAAGTCTGTGCCACAACTACCCAACTCGAGGTGTAAAAGGGGGACATGCTAAGCCAGGTGATAATGTTTACCAGGAAGCTAGAAAAAAAACGGAGGAGGACACGACTAGTGTGTCGCATACACAATGACGCAACAATACAATCTAGGAGTCATTGTTTACTTTTCGATGTATGTGAGGTAGAGAGATCTGTTGCCAATCCTTTCAAACCTTGTGAAAAATCACAAAGCAGCACCACATCGCGCAAGTTCTCTTCTCTCGCCCTCCAAATGAACATCGCCTCGGTGACTCACACAAAGTGAGCGTCGAAGAAGGTGAAAGACCGAGTGTATTTTGGGACGTGTTGTAGCAAAAAAAGGACAATTTGCTATCTGCAAGTGACTAACACATTTTACCCGCAAACGCTATACAACAGCGTGGATAATTCTTGAGAGAATGTAAATTTACTACCGCTGTCAGCTTCCGGACTGGCTGCAGGAGTGTTTACTGTCACAGGTTCGGAAATTTGTCCTTATTCATTTTATTTAAATGACATTATTAAATGTTTTCTAAGAAAAGGGAAACAAAATTAGGCACCATGATGACCGAAAAAATCTTTCCATCGCCCCAATTTTTGTTTTTTATCAGGTTAACTTCAGCACTGGAATGGGCTGCACGTGACAAATTTAGAACTTATTAACGCTAATTGCTGTAGAATATGAAGGAATTCCAGTCGTCCCATCTCCAAGATCACGCTTTTTTAAAGCAGCTAATTACAACAAGGCCATCCACAATTTTCTATACTTTAACGGCTGACTAGTATTAGTTATCGCGGCAAATAAAAAAAGTTCCATGGGCTAGGACTTTAGAAGTAACTTTTTTCCCAACTCATTTAAACAAAAAGTTATTGTTGTAACAAGCCTATCAATTCGTGTTCCATTTTCATATTGCAAATTATTTTTTTGCTTAAATTTATTAAGAAAATTACGCTACAACTACTTTGGTTGCATAAAGTACCACAAAAGATACGAAAAACTGATAGCAAGTGAACGAACTCACCGTCGTGAGGAGGGGCAGTTAAGCCTCCCGAGTTCCCACCTGTAGTTGTTACATCCCCCCCCACTCCCGCGATTGTACTGGTTTTGGGGCCATCAGGCTCTGGATGTACAAAAAAGGTCAAGGTGGGAGACTAGAGAGGAAGAGGGGGGTAAATCGATCTGTGCTTTATACTGATCAATGGTACACTATTGATCACTGCATACCTAAAGGAGAGACAAGGTTGAGTCAACTGGCAAAAGTCAGACACGCTCTGTGTACCTGTCGTAGTCACATTTACCCCCCTCCCATACCATCACCAATCCCGACTTAGTAGAATGCAAGATGACTCACTTCCGTGTCCCTCGTCAGACAATGGCTAATTGTAGTGTCCACTTTTAGCTAAGAAGTTAATCACACAGGCAAGAAAAGAAGACATTCATTAATTTGATCACTGATTAGATTTCTATGTGGAATTTACTAACCGCTGGATTTTTTTATGGCTCACAATAAGGTCTGCGATTTCATGTAATTTGATAAGTTTCGGTGACCGATCAAATATCACCTAGTCTTCAAATGCTAAGGGATGCTGTGTACACCAAAAATTGGCTTACCTTTAGTTGTCTCTTTCATGGCGCTTGTTACTTCTCCGCTGCTTGTAACGCCTGCTGACGGAAATTCGGTAACAGCTGAGGGAGAGGAGGAACGGAAGATGCGGTTAATTTATAGCCACTAGAGCAGCTAAGAACATTCAAGATCTGGTCCCCAAAGGCGTCTACCACCTCTGTTACATACAGTGGAAAAAACAATTTCTGCACATTAACTTCTATCCATGCGTGCGGAAATGTGTGAAGCGATAAAACTACGTCGGCTTCTCCGCTTTGACTTCCGTTGCCATGACCACTTTGGCGTCCGCGTATATGCTAGCTACGTGGTTAAGCCTCAAGTGCTGGAAGACGGAAATTATAGAAAGCAAGTGAGCCAAAAAAAAACACTTTCTCTTCCCACCTACTTGCAAGCTCGATATTCAAGAGGCAAAAGTCACGGCTGTTTTCGTCGAAAAGCCAGAAATGAGGGGACTTACGTGCCACGCTTTCAACGACTGTAGTCGCCCCAGTTGTGGTGGCTAAAAAGAAAGGGCACAATTAGACCAGTTAATTAAGACTTTCTACAATCTATTTATGAACCTTAAGCTGTAAGAGACTTGGTAATCCTTAAATAACCACTTCTGTCATCAAGGAGAAGGGAGGGAAAATTAGAGATCATCACAAGCCAAATGAAATCATCAAATGAGAGTGAAATCACAACTCCTGCTGGGTTCCATACTTCAATCAGGCACTTGCAGTAGTGCCATTGGTGTGGAAGGCTTCCAGCCACAGCTTTTTAACCATCACTACTTCAAAAATCATCTCACCTTGTGGAGTGTGCACGTCCGAACCGGGAAATTCACCGGTGCCAGCTGTGGTGGGAGTTTCTGTTTCACCGCTCTTCTCAGCATGGTTATCCAAAGTCCAGAGGCCCGTAAATACGTGATGATCGAACAAAACATTCTCTGAAGTAGTTTCTGTGTCCTCTTTAACTCCCTCCTCCGCCATCGTCTCCATTGTTGTTGTTGTTGTTGTGGATTTATCTTCTTTATCAGTAATTGCATCAAAGCTTGCAGAGGACGATCCAACCTCAGAAGGGCCGGTGGTTTCAGTCGGCTGAGTTCCATCTTCCAACTCATTTGCATCTATGTCCTTTTTAACAAATACCTCAGTAATGTCATCAGTGGTGTCAGCTGCTTCCTCGATGGTATCCTCAGCCACAGTGGTCGTCTCCACATATCCCGAGTGAGATCCACCGTTCTGAGAATCCTCAAATTCGGTTGGAATTTCAATCATGTCTGCTTCCGTAGCCCCCACCTCTTCCTCGTCTGCAAAACTCGTCCAACTTTCCACATCCTCAGCATCAGTGAGCTCCATGTCCGTCAGAATAGGAGCTTTCGTGGTGTCTTCCACACCTCCTTCTGTCGTTTCCTCTTCCAATGGATATAGTTCCGTTGCATAATTTTCCTCCGCCGTCATCGTAGTCATCGCATCCTTCTTAACCAACACATCTGTGAGGTCAACAGTAGTTGCAGCCACTTCATTATCCACTGCATTAGTAGTGCTGGCGGCATCATGGGTCATCAAACCTTCCAGACTTACAGCATCAGTGGGCTCAACGTCCGTGTCAGCAGGCTCTGTGCTCTCATCGGTCTTCCCTTCTGTCGTCACGGCCTCCAATGGATATTCATTTGTTGTGTAGCCTTCTTCCTCCACCGTCGTAGTCATTTTAGCATCAGTAAGCTCCAGGTCCGTCGGAATAGGAGCTTCTGCGGTGCCTTCGACAACGTCCTCGGTCGTTTCCTCTTCCAATGGATATGTCTTCGTTGTATAGTCTTCCTCCGCCGCCATCGTGGTCAGCGCATCCTCCGTAACAAACACATCAATGAGGTTATCTGTAGTCGCAGCCACTTCATCTTCCACTGCATCAGTAGTGCTGGCGGCATTATCGGTCATCAAACTTTCCAGGCTTACGACATCAGTGAACTCGACGTCCATGTCAGCAGAAGGTTCTGTGCTCTCATCAGCCTCCATCAGATAATCATTCGTCGTATCTTCTTCATCGGCCGACGTAGTCATCGTAGCATCAGTTAGCTCTAGGTCCGCCAAAATGGGAGCTTCTGTAGTGGCTTCCACAAACTCCTCAGTCATTTCCGCTGCCACTGGATACGCTTCCGTCGTGTGGCCCTCCTCCTCCTTCGCCACCATCGTAGTCATCGGATCCGCACTATCGGAATGCAGTTCATCTCCCACATTGCTCTCCGCCTCGGTTGTCTCTTCTTCCTCGCCTTCTGTGGTAGCCCACAATCCTTCCTTAATTGCCTCAGTCATCAAACCTTCGATTGCTGTAACACCGACTAGATCAAGATCTGTAGCAATAGGAGCTTCTGTTGTATCTTCGACGCCTGCTTCAGATGATTCCTCTTCCAATGGATATGGTTCCGTTGTATAATCCTCCTCCGCCGTCATCGTAGTCATCGCATCCTTCTTAACCAACACATCTGTGAGGTCGTCAGTAGTTGTAGCCACATCTTCTCCCACTGCATCAGCATTGCTAACGGCATAATCGGTCATCAAACTTTCCAGGCTTTCAGCATCAGTGAACCAAACTTCCGTGTCAGCAGAAGGTTCTGTGGTCTCATCGGTCTTCTCTTCTGTCGTCACCTCCTTCATTGGATATTCATCTGTTGTATAGGCTTCTTCCTCCACCATCGTAGTCATTTTAGTATCAGTAGGCTCCAGGTCCGTCGGAATAGGAGCCTCTGTGGTGCCTTCGACATCGTCCTTGGTCGTTTCCTCTTCCAATGGATATGCTTCCGTTGTATGGTCCTCCTCCATAGCCATCGTAGTCATCGGGTCTACGCTTTCAAAATGCAGTTCATCTTCCACATTGCTTTCCTCTCCAGTTGTCTCTTCCTCACCATCTGTGGCAGCGCCCGACTCGTCCTCAACTGCATGACTCGTCGAAATTCCGGCTGCTGTAGTACCGATTATATCAACATCTGTAGCAACAGGAGCTTCTGTGGTATCTTCGACACCTCCTTCAGATGTTTCCTCTTCCAATGGATATGGTTCCGTTGTATAATCCTCCTCCGCCGTCATCGTAGTCATCGCATCCTTCCTAACCAACACATCTGTGAGGTCACCAGTAGTCGCAGCCACTTCATCTTCCACTGCATCAGTAGTGCTGGCGGCATTATGCGTCATCAAACCTTCCAGATTTACGGCATCAGTGGGCTCAACGTCTGTGTCAACAGAAGGTTCTATGCTCTCATCAGTCTTCCCTTCTGTCATCAACGCCTCCATTGGATATGCATCCGTTGTATAGTCTTCTTCCTCCACCGTCGTAGTCATTTTAGCATCAGTAAGCTCCAGATCCGTCGGAATAGGAGCTTCTGTGGTGCCTTCGACAACGTCCTCAGTCGTCTCCTCTTCCAATGGATATATCTTCGTTGTATGGTCTTCCTTCGCCACCATCGTAGTCATCGGATCCGCACTTTCGGAATACAGTTCATCTCCCACATTGCTCTCCGCCTCGGTTGTCTCTTCTTCCTCGCCTTCTGTGGTAGCCCACAATCCTTCCTTAATTGCCTCAGTCATCAAACCTTCGGTTGCTGTAACACCGACTAAATCAAGATCTGTAGCAATAGGAGCTTCTGTGGTGTCTTCGACACCTCCTTCAGATGATTCCTCTTCCAATGGATATGGTTCCGTTGTATAATCCTCCTCCGCCGTCATCGTAGTCATCGCATCCCTCTTAACCAACACATCTGTGAGGTCATCAGTAGTTGTAGCCACATCTTCTTCCACTGCATCAGCTTTGCTAACGGCATAATCGGTCATCAAACTTTCCAGGCTTTCAGCATCGGCGAGCTCAAAGTCCGTGTCAGCAGAAGGTTCTGTGGTCTCATCGGTCTTCTCTTCTGTCGTCATCGTCTCCATCGGGAATTCATCTGTTGTATAGCCTTCTTCCTTGGCCGCCGTAGTCATTGAATCCCCACCCAATGTGCTCTCCATTTCGGTCGTTGGATCATTAACATCTCCCTCCGCATCCTCCACAGTGAGGCTACCTGTGGTAGTCCCCACCTTCCCCTCAGACGCATCACTCGTCAAACCTTCGACATCCACGGCACTGATAAACTCCATGTCCGTCGGAACAGAGGCTTCTGTGGTGTCTCCAACAACCTCTTCAGTCAGTTCCTTCTCTGGAGGATATTCCTCTCTCTCGTAGCCTTCTTCCGCGGTCACAGTAGTCATCGGTTCCATTCCAGATATGGCTGCAGTAGTATGGTCCTCTGTAATTTGTTTTTCCGTTTCTTCCACCTCCATTGCTTGATTTGATGTAGCGCCCGTGTCACCTCCTGTCTGAACTTCAGCAGTAGTGGAAAGATCTTCAGTCATGGACTCGTTGGTAGCTGTGCTGTCTATGGTAGTTGCTGTGGGCTCTGAAGCCTCTTGATCCTCTTCTTGGGTCGTCTGCTCTTCCGTTTGATTTGCACCATCAGTTTCCACCTCTCCCTTAGTGTCTGTCACTTCATCCATCACACCGGTTCCGTTGTCAGTTGACATAGTAAATGGATCTTTATATCCTTCTTCATAGCCGGAACTGGTACTTCCAATATCCATATCTGTAGACTTCGCTGTCATCAACTCATCGGATTTTGTAGCCTTTGTATCCGTAAACTCATCGGCATAGCCGTAATCAGAGTAGTGGGTAGGTAATGGAGAGGTCAGGTGGACCAGAACCAGGAGACATACCAAATACCGTTGCATCCTAGAGGACAGACGTCAAAATCTATCACCGCTACACTCGCTTCATTCATCAAATTTAATGAAGCCACTTGGCAAGCTAATGGTAAAGTGAAAGGCATCCTTCGTACTACTTACCTGTATCTACAAGATCTTCACACACTAAGAATTTAAGAAGGCTTACTGACAAAGACAAGTAAAGTGGCTTCAGTGCCGTCTACACTGTTTGCCCACCTTTTCGTGGGAATGTATGTTGTAAACCTGGGTTCCACTATCATGCATAATTTTTTACCGTTTACATCACATAAGCGCAAGAAGGACCAAAGCCTAAAGCGAAGTGTCAACTCATGAGGGTTGGCAACATGTTCGGGACTCATAAATACAAAAGCCAAAGTAAAAAAATGTATCGCAAAAAAACCCAGCTGAAAGATCAAACATAAATAAAAAGAAAAGACGATGCAAACCCGCCAACAACTTACGCAACCGCACCACACCGTCTACTACTGTGTATCAGAGCAAATACGATTTCTTATATACCTCGAGCATTTGTGATCTCGCCTTCCTATTGGCTACTTGTGTCAGGAGCTTACAGTTCATTGGCTGCTGATAGGCAGGACATAAGTGAATATTTTTGCTACACCTATAAATTCCGGTTACAATTTTTTTTTGCTTTGTCGTGTCTTTTTGTTCACCAATTCACTATTCTCTAGTTAACTTTAAAATTGGAAATATCTGTGGCCAATGAAGACAGGAGTTGTGGTGTCGACCTATTTTGGCTGGATAAAAGTAGTTTCGGTGTGTTCACCCCTGTAGGTAATTAGAGCCTGCTTATAAGGAAGAGACAGCGGGGCAGTAGACATTGTCGGCAGTTGTCCAATCTGATGGACTGGACTGCGAATATTAACCTCCCTCGGGGAGTTGTAACTGGTCGTATTCAACTATACCCAAACATCGGGACAGTTGGCCCAAAAATTGTAGAAATTTAAAGAAAAAATTGAATTAATACCTTGGGTTATGCTTTTGTGTGGGCATCACCCCCCCGTATGCAGCATGCATTGTTCAGGTGTGGGAACTGGGAGTCGCAAAAGCGATGTGGCCGTGGCTCTGACGTCGTCACAGTCTATAGTAGTTGCCATGGTGTTTAAGCACTTACCCATGGTCCCCTTACCATTATTTGCTCGTGGCATTGGCTACCATATAGGAAATGGTTTTTTAAGCACTGTACACCGATTCACTAATATTTTAAGGAGACAAATAGCTGGACCACGCCTATCAAGTGAAAGTCCCCCTCTCACTCCTATTGTTTATTCTCTCCATTGTTTGCACGTGCACGAAATTTTTAAACTGTAGGTGAAAAAATTGGGAGAAAAAAACTTTCTTTGAATGTGAAATAAACTATTGTTTTACTTTCCCTTAAGTTTTTTGCCCTCCCTCCCTCGCTTTCTCATGTATCAGGCGCACAAACACTGGTGGCCCCTTGTGTCAAGACGTGATGAGGCGAGATTTAGCACCATCCATACACACTTCTTAATCATCGCATCCGATGGCAATGTTGAAGGTTTCACGGAGGAGTAATTAACTTTGGCCATGATTGGCAGTGCCACCTGGAGGTGGGCTCTCCACCGCACACCAATTTCTCCTTCACACAGTGAGGCAAGGTGATGGGACAATGGACAATGACTGGGTGTGAATGTGCTGTGGTTCTGGTGCCATTTTTGAGACCAAAACAGATGTGATGCGTCATTGTCACAGCCGTGAAAAAAAGACACGGTGCTGGAAGGTTGCCTCGCCTGGGCAAAGTTTATTTATGTCCTGGTCTTCGCTGTCAGACTATCTGATACCTGACATGTCATCCATTTTCGCTTCTCCCACACGGTGCATGATAGGGTTATTAACACTTTTTTTTACAAAATAACTTGCCTTTTTAAATGAAGGTAAACCATTACCAAGGTTCGAAATGATCATATGATTGGACCAATCAGATCCGTCGATATAGGGTGGTTGAGCTCCTCAACCTGACCCGCCTAGAAGATGTAAGATAATTTTATTTTATTAGTTTTTTGCAGTTAATGCGAAATCACAGCTAAATTTTGTTTTAGAAATGGTCAATCACTAAGGAAATCATAGTGCGCTACATACTACTGAAATCAATAGCTCATCGGCTAAGTAGGGAGCCATAAACGAAATGGTTTCTGTCAGAGTTTTTTAGTCAAAAAATAAAAAAAAACCGCGATTAGCTCTTTTAAGGCGGTAATTTCTGTTATTAGTCTGCTGTCAAGGTAATAGAAGCAGTGCTCCCCTCTGACAAGGAGGATGGACGTGAAGTGGTCAGCAGTCATCTCCTCCAGCACGAGGAACTTTTCACCAAAAACGCCTTTTAGTAACGTTTTCGTCTCATCAGCGTTCTGCTGCAACGCTGATCGACAGTAGATCCGATGATTGGGGTCAAACGGACTCTTCAAGAGGAGTCTGCGATGAAGACATGTCACGTAGTGTCACTCCGGATAGTGAAGAGTGACAACTTAATGACTGTCGCATTAACAACAGTAGAAGGCATTACCAAATTAGGAGGAGCCAGTAAAGCGTGGTACACAAAACGTGCCCTCTCTAGTGACCTAAATCACACAATCGCCGCCCTATCGCTTCTCTAATCCATGTGGGCGTTTGAGGTAGAGTAAATTTGGAAATTTATCTATTCAATAATACTTGTTTTATTTGAAATTTTGGTTTCAAGGACAGTAAAGGCTAGGCTTCCACATTTTCGCCTGGTAACATGTCCTCCAAGGCATACCAGTAGCTCCTCAGCCACTCTGTGCTCCCTTTCTTAAACCCCTTTTGTCAATAGAGCTTTTATGTGCCGAAACTTGGTTAATAAAATCCTAATTCTTGTGAAGCTATTTTTAGCGACTAATACACTACTTTTGTTAGATTGTAAGCAAGCAAAGAGTAGGCCATGTCACCTGGGTCTTACCGTATCATATCGATCTGTTGTTTTAATTCCCTTCTCTATGGAGCGGGCTTTTCCACTAGCTCGGCTTATTTCCAGGACTTATATATTAAATAACTCTTAGAGAATTTTAATTTAATTTAATTTAAAGGGTCTTTGAGATCAAAGCGTTTTTTGGTTGTGTGGAGCCTAGGAATTTCAAAATATGACTCCCAAAACCCAAACATAGTTCACACAATTCTCGTTTTTTAACCTATAGAAGGGGTTAGGCAGGTGGTATTTGGATGGCATATCAAAAAGTCGCATAAGTAAGTGATGGAATGTAAATGACTAGCGTAGCAATGACTGTCCGGCGTCTAGGCGCACAAATTTCCCGCTTTGGGTGGTTGGTCATCCAGTCCTCACCTCTGTTAACACGGTGGACGCGTTGGTAGAGCGGGGACCCAGGAGTGTGCTGAATGCGTCTCCTAACCTTCACTTCGTAGTGAATGACACACATCATGGCCCTGGGGCTATAGGTGGTAGGGCAGACACACAAGTCGAAACAGTGAGTGACGGCCAGACCCACGGCTGTCCTTGACGCCACCGAACGTAGTAACTCACTTTAATGAACATTTCGTTGTCCCGCTTGATGTCCGATGGGGTGTGTCAACTTAACAACACATATATTAGTGACCACGAGCCCATGGAATGTCAAAAAGTTGACGTACACTGAGCTGGCGTAGAGAACGTACAGGCGGCGAAGCAGTGATCCACTGTCTTTGCAACGCCTTAATGCGATTTCTTGCCTTCTTCCAAGTTATCTGAAGACTCATGTAACCACCTATGGCTTTTGATTGCAAAACATATCACAACACGATGCTGTGAATTTGTCACTCCACTTTGTTTCACGGCGTCTGTGTTAATGCCTGGAAACGGAGACGAATGGGCGATTTGGTGCATTCTCCATTGTGTATGTTTCACTAATATCTGGAGGTCGGTAAAATCCGCGACCCTCTACAACTCGTTCACCGCCTCCATCGAACCGCACAATCATGCAGTTAAACAACCAGTTTTAGTGCCTTTTCCACAAGGCCACATTGTTTATAAGTCGTGATCATAGCACCTAGACATCATCGCTTAATTTTGGAGACTACATGTCACTCCAAATCTTGTCGTTCTGCTTATCTCCAATTATTACTCGGTGCCTTCGTCAATTCATAATCACAACTTGCAAAGGCTGGAAAGGTTTGTGGATGGGGAGAATCACGCCTCCTCCTCCTCCTCCTCCTCCTCCTCCTCCTCCTCCTCCTCCTCCTCCTCCCCTCCTCCTCCTCTCCTCTCCTCCCCTCTCCTCCTCCTCACTCCTCTCCTCTCCTCCTCCTCCCCTCTCTCCTCCCCCTCCTCCCTCCTCCTCCTCCTCCTCCTCTCCCCCGCTCCTCCCTCCTCCTCCTCCTCCCCTGCCTCCTCTCTCCTCCTCCTCCTCCCCTCCCCTCCTCAACTCTACCTCCTCCTCCTCCTCCTCTTCCTCCTCTCCTCCTCCTCGCTCTCACTCCTCCTCTCCCCTCCTCCTCCTCTCCCCCTCCTCCTCCTCCCCTCCTCCTCCTCCTCCTCCTCTACCCTCCTCCTCGCCCTCCTCCTCCTCCTCTGCCTCCTCCTCCTCCTCTCCTCCTCCTCCTTCCTCGCGCTCCTCCTCCTCCCTCTCCTCCTCCTCCTCTCCCTCCTCCTCCTCCTCCTCTCCTCCTCACCTCCTCCTCCTCCTCCTCCTCCTCCTCCTCTCCTCCTCCTCCTCCTCCTCCTCCTCCTCCTCCTCCTCCTCCTATTAGCATCATTATCACCCGATCCCACTTCACTATCACTTCCTTCCTGACAGGTGACAATCGCCGCAAGTAAATTAAGATGGACAGGTAACAGGCGGAAGAGGGATAGAAGTGAAGACGGGAGGAGACGAAATACTTTTCTTAACCTTTACGAAGTTTTGCAAAAAATAAACTCATAAAAACCCTTTTTAACCTTTAATCGATGTAGATTATTCCAGTCGCGGCAATTCCTCACGATTGCGGTTCAATGCTTGCCTCCTTCTTTGACTTTATTCCTTCTCACATTTCGTTTTACACAATCTGATCTTGACGCACGGAGTTGAGATGATGATGAAGACGCCTAAAAAGCAGGCCACAGAGACTTAAGAAACTAATCCTTCTCACACATTTTATAGCCCCCACCGCTGTGTTAATCTCGACAACTCCCAAGAGTGTGTATGTGAGTGTGTCACCAGCACTAACCCAATTAACCTCCCAATTTTGCTAATGGAATCCTATTCCTCCTTCCCAAGGCATCACAAACTCTGAGAGAATGAGGCAAAAGAAGCGTCTTTTCATTTTACTAACGGTTCGCCTTGACTATTCAAGACCACGACTGGTTCTCAAAGCAGCCACTTGTCTAGATCCTTCAAGGAGAGACTATGTTCTGTTGTGAGTAACCAAGCCGGCGGGGAGGCCACCTTTACTAGTCAACAATGCCTGCGGAGGGAGGATAAAAACTATTAATCTGTCAATAGTCTTATCAAAGTGGTTTGAGAATCAGGTGACTTCAGCTGACCTCTTATCCGTCAGATGGCGATCATCCAAGTTGAGACTGCATTGACAGTAGCACGTTATTAAAGGGGCAATAAGCGAGTATAATACGCTTCTGCCTTTGTGGTTATCAGTTTTGCTAGGGGGACTACCAGCCTCTGTTAGGTTATGGCAGCACAGCACTGATTGGAACATATCTTTTTTTATTATGCAAGAAACATCCTGAAAGTGAAGATAAATGCATAACTTCATGTTTGTTCGGTGTTGGCGGCTGCAGGAGGTTGTTGCCAATTGTGAGAGATTGAAAGGTGGGTGTGTATGGACAAATGGCGGCTGACTGACCGAGTAACTGACACTTCCGCCTCCCTCAAACACTTATGGTTACTTTACACTCAGACAGCCAAGCCTGAGATCTTTTTACTTGGTATAAGAGGAGGTAGCTTCTTTGAAAGCAAGCAAAATTGTTTAGTGAGATGGGAGGATATTTAATTCTTTTGCAGCACAATCCGCCACCGCAGCTCACTTCTTATGATGTCGTTCCTCCTCCGCCTCCACCTCCTCCTCCTCCCCCACCACCTCCACCTCCTCCACCTCCTCTTCCGCCTCCTCCTCCACCTCCCCCTGGCCCTCCTCCGCCTCCTCCCCCTCCTGGTCCTTCATCGTTCTCTTCTTTATCTTCTTCTTGCTTTTCTTCACCTACTTTTTTTCCTTTACTACCACTGTTCCTCTCAGTATCGCGTTTGTTACTCATGCCCACATCCACCGTATTGGCCTGTGGTATGCCTTTGTGTGACAGTCATCAGCCTCCCTTGTCATGAGACAACCATCACGTGATCGTGTACGAAATTGTATAGACAGGTGGTGCGTGGACGTGAGCGAGAAGTATGCAGTCTTGGACGTCTTAGTCACAAAACTCCCACAGGGCGTGAGAAGGTATTTGGTATCTTCATTAGCGTTGAGTGTGTGTGTGTGTGTGTGTGATTCCAACCCATTCGCCATGTACACATATTTCCACGAGTTCTTTAGACGAGCCTACATTAATTGCATTCAAGATGTTGCCTCGCACCAAAAATTCATCTATTCGCAGTCGTTTCGAGAATCAATTCAAGGTGCCTACCGCTGCAGGCAGTTTAGTATCCCAAGCCTTCTGTGAAGGGACTGAGACATGAAGGGATGCGGGTGTAGAGAATACGAGCACGGCCGGATGATCACGCTGTCTCGCTACAGCACTGTCACTACAGAATTCCACAGAAGACTAATGTGCGATTAATGTAATGTAAATAAATCTCTTACTTCAGCTTTCTTCAATTCGGTCTCTGCATTAAAAGTCTAGTGCTCCGGCTCTGTTATTTTTCCTACAATTCAAACATTCCTTCTTCACAATTATAATAAAGGTCGCCTCTAGGTTCTGAAGCCTTATGACATCTCCATGACTAATTCCGATGCAAAGTTCGAATAAAATGTGGGGCAAATTCTTTTGAAAATAATGAAAAATTGTTTGAATTTACTTTGGGAGCATTTCTAGGTCGATGTGGTCGATTTTTCCTCACTTAAAAACGTAACCAATAGGCAAATAAAATCGCGAATTTTAAACACAGACTGAAAAATTGCTCGTTTTTGCAAAATTTGTCTTTCTATATCATTTTATTGTGAACCGAATGCACTGCCTGTCATTTTGGAGTTGAAGTACTTTTCCATTGCTATTGTATTGATAGCCTATTTCCTGTACCTCTACCCATAATTAAATTGACTCCATATAGTTGTCGCTACTTCACTACTTTTTGAAACGAAAAATGTTTTAATCCAGATTTTACTAGCCGTGGGTGCCAATTATATCGCCCAACTAAAAGGGAACCGTTGAAATGTGTTGGATCACATGGGCGGATGATCAGGGAACCTCACTTGTTTGCTAGGTAGTAGATCAGTCACAAATGTTCTAGTCTACTGTAAAGTGTTCATTCATTCTTCATAATCGTGGTTGTAGCCATCCAGGAGCCGTCTAAATTGCTTTGCTCCCATCACAACTGCAGCACGACCGCTCGAATGCCCTGATGAGGCTAAGTCCCCCGGTGCGGTTCCCGTGCTTCCAGTTTACAAAACTTAGTGGCTAACGACGTGTTATTATTTTTTTTTTCACAGAAAAACCCTTCCTCTTCTATAGGTAATAAATTGTACAGTCAACCGTAGATCTGGCCACGTTGCCCGAGAGGAGGGCTACCATCTTACACCTCTTTGATTCCGCCTAAAAAGTTAAAGAATTACACATGTTGCACCCTATGATGGTGTTTCCAACGCAAAATTATGACAAAGGCTTAAGTGGTGGTAAAATGGTGAGAAATTGATTAAACGCGGTGTTCCACATTTGCATTCTAATCAGCGGATCTGGCATTTGACTACCGCCTTTCTAGCTACCACTTGCCGCCAATTTTGGTGGGACTAAGGTTTTAAGCAAAGCTAAATCGGAAGAGTAGAATTTACATAATTACTTTGTTGTTGGTGTTAAAAATGATGATGGATTATGTGTGACCGGGTGTAGTGGTCCCTGTGGAACCAGGTTCAACAGCACTTGCGGACTTTTGACTGCGGAAATAAAAATGTGTGTGTATGAAAGAAGCAGTTTAGACGTTTGTTGCCATGCTGTACTACATAATAAATGATGCAGCTAGTGGCGCTTAAGCTGGAGTTAAGTTTTCCAATTTTATTTCCTCCAGTGTCTTACACCACCAAGTAATTAGCAGACAGGAGTAGATTAAGTTGTCGTGTCAACATCTTCCACCTGATGCATAACTCACATTTATAGCATTAGCTATTACGAATTTGTTGCACAATCTGTCACCGGAGAGAGGAGTTAGTTACCGCGTGCTGAGTCGGCGTTGCAGCGTCCTTTTTTTTCTTGAGGCCTCATAACTTAGCTTGGAATATGCTAGAAAATGCCACTCATGCAGTGCGGTCAATGGACAACGATAAAATTTGAGCTGTTAAAAGTTTTTACTTATAAATATTAAGTAAACTAAATTGTCCAAAAAGTGCGAGAACGACAAAATTTCTTGATCCCATTATCAGCACTTTCCTCCGCTAAAATTAAAAAATTACTAGAAGGAGATGCAATGCACATGTAGCGTCCCGAGGCTCCCTCGAAGGCAAAATAAGGCAGAATATTAGAGTAGAATATGTATAATCAATGGACATGGCATGGACCGAAGGCCACCCTACGCAGCTAGGGCAATACGTCCACCTCTGTCACTCTCACCAAAACCGGTGGTTCCAACAAACAAAGTACTACATTGACCCTCTCCTCTTTCGAGCCTCGTCCCCGATGCGCCCCTTGATACACCTCCCGCGTCAGCCATCACAACATACTCAGTGCTGCAAGAAGCACCCACGAGCTAACCATGCCATTTGCCGACATTTGACGCGATTGAGGTGATGCTTGACACCAACGTCAGTGATCCCTCTTGACAGGACATCGCACCTCAAGTTTCGTTTAGCTTGGGAACAAAGTTCGGAATAAGTGGTTCCGTCGACCATCAGTATGTCCATGTAGGGAGACGTTAGCACGCCGACCTCCTTAAGCAAGCATATTAGGGGTAACCTTTGGAACGAAACTTTCCAGGTGGTCCGTGGCTAGTGTCGCTTCAGTTGTTAATAGCTTTCTTGTAGAACACGGAGATGGGGTAGATGCCGGAGGTGGACGTCTTTCTTGGCCTATCCGTAGCACATGCACGTCTTTCGCATTGCTGCAATATGCCCTATAGAGTTGGGTCCACTTTCCGCTGCCACCAACGTAGCGTCCCGAGGCTTCTTTAAAGGCAGGAGAAGGCAGAATGCTGGAGTAGAATATATATGCACTCAACAGACAGAAGGAAATAGGCTACTGGCATTGATCGGAGGCCACCCTACGCAGCTGGGGCAACACGGCCACCTCCAACAAACAAAGTACTGCAGTATAGTTTTAGAGTTTCCCTTCCACACCTTTACAAATATGCCAATGAATTGAAAATTCGACGCCTCCTTCAATTTTTACTAGGCAGATGACACCTGGCTGTGTATGACTAGGCAGATTTGCAGTGGAAACAATGTCTCAATGAACTGTTTTATACCCTTCTTTCCCTACGTATATCTGCTTTTATGTTAGCATACTTATTTCTAGCCCTTAAAACGCACAGTCCTCTGATTCTACATCCATTCTCCAAACTAAACCAAAGGGCGTTAGTGATGCCGTGTGGGAATTCACGCAGATTTAATCGCCACTCGGTAGCTGACGTGAGAGACTGATCAAGTATAGTGCAGGAGACGACGCTCATTAAATGTAAGATTCATCTGCCATTCATTTGATGTCTGTAAATCTCTCTGTTTCGATTAACTATCACATGTTTAAACACATTGCTTTTGCCGAGTGGACTGACTTTAAGCCAAGCTAATAGCCTTAATCCTATCTTTAAACCTTATATGTATGTATCTATTGCGCTCATGCATTAAGTATTCTTTTGGCCGTAATGAAGGAATGGGGCACAGAAAACGTGCAAAATTATGTTTGTTTGATCTCGCTTTAGGCTTCAGTGAATTGAATGGCCATATTGTCAGGGATGGTATGCCATCAGTCTTGTTCTCTCTTCTCGCTGAATATACGGGTTCTGCTCAAGACTTGTGCCTTCTGTTGTGTTTATGAAAGCCTTCGATCGCTACATTTTTGACATCGGAAAGCAAATCCGACTCCATAGGATTGCCAGCCTGATTTATACCGCTTAGGATAAACAGCCGCGCGCTAGAAGTGTGTTTGTTGCTGATAAAGGAGCTTCTGACAGCCCATTACGGGAGGGCTAAGAATGTTGTTCGCCTTCGGCATCTACCCCATCCCCATGTTCAACAAGAAAGTTTTTAACGAATGGAGCGATTCAAGCCGTGAAGAGCCTAAAAAGTTTCGTTGTGGAGATTTCTCTAATGTACCTGCTTAAGGAGACCAATGTACTAACGTCTTTTTCTTAGGGCCATACCACTGGTCAGCAAAACCTCTTACTCCAATTTTATTTTTCGAACTGGGCGAAACTTCAAGTCCAGTCGATCTGCTAAGAGGGATCACTGACGTGGTGTTCAAGCGCCATCACAGTTGCGCTGGAATCTCGATGACTAGTGCGGTTAGCTCGTAAATGTTTACCCAAACACTGAGTACGCTATGGTCGCTGACGTCGGAGGTCTACCAAGGGAGCTTCGGGGACGACGCTCGAAAGAAGAGAGGGGCAATGCAATACATTGTGTGTTTGACTGCCGGTTTCGCTTACGGTGACTTGGATGAACATATTACCCTAGCCGAGTGTTCTGGTCTCCGCGCCGTGCCAGCAAATGCGTCCCCTCTGAATGCCCTAGTATTACGCCTTCTTTTGCCTTCAAGGAAGTGTCAGAGTATCACGATTCTATTTAGTTCATAGTCAATTTTTCACGAACTATTCTCACACCAGTTCTGCTTTAATTATTTTTTTAACAGGACATGCTGTAGTACTTTATTTGTTGGAACTACTGGTTTTGATCAGGATCACAGAGGTAGCCATATTGTCCTGGGTGCGTAAACTGACTTCCGAGCCATGTCAGCAGCTCAATTCACGCCGCCTATCGAATATATGCAATCTGCCCTTATATTCTGCCTTCTTTTGCCTTCGTGGGAGCCTCGGGACGCTACATTGGTGGCAGCGGAAAGCTGGTCCGACTCTATAGGGTTTCTATTTCGATCTCTACCACGTGTGCCATGCCGCAGCGGTGTAAAGGAAGTGCATGTGCTACGGATGGACCGAGAACGATGTTCGCCTCCCCCATTCACCCCATCTCCGTGTTCCACAAAAAAAGCTATTAACAACTGAAACGACACTAGCCACGGACCACTTGGGAAGTTTTGTTCTAAAGATTACCCCTAATAATCTTGCTTAAGGAGATCGGCGTGCTAACGCCTTTTTACGGGCATACTGATGGTCGGCTGAACCACTTATTCTGGGCTTTGTTCCCAAGCCACAAGAAACTCGAAGTCCAATGCACTGTCAAGAGGGATCACTGACGTTGGTGTCAAGCATCGCCTCCATCACGTCGAATGTCGGCGACTGGCATGGTTAGCTCTTGGGTGCTTCGTGCAACACTGAGTATGTTGTGATGGCTGACGCGGGAGATGTACCAAGGGGCGCGTCGGGGACGAGGCTCGAAAGAGGAGAGGGGCAATGTAGTACATTGTTTGTTGGAACTACCGGTTTCGGTCAGGAGCACAGAGGTGGCCGTACTGCCCTAGCTGCGTAGGCTGGCCTCCGGGTCATGCCAGCAGCCTATTCCCCTCTGTCCGTTGAATACATATCTACTACCCAAGCATTCTGCCTTCTTTTGACTTCGAGGAAGCCTAGGGACGCTACATTAACGTGCTCAAAATTAAAAACCTAACAAATAAGGACTTTAAAATCCAATATTAAAAATCATGTTTCTCAGCAAGTCGATGTATTCTGCATGAAAAGAAACTCTTAAAAGATATTGGAATTTAGAACATGCATGTAAGCCATTAGCCCTTCTGCAGGACAGAAACAATTAAATTTCTTACAAAAAAGTTTCTAAAAGAGCAAAAATGCTGCCTAATAGCTAACACCGCGTGATTAACAAAACCAAAATGCAAAAGGAGGGTCAGGAAAAAGACTCCATGTTTCTTAGTCTTATAAAAGTTCTTGTGTTAAGAAAAATACATATAAAAATTAAAAGCCCTGAACATTATAAAATGCCTTATTAAACAAGATACAGGAAATAGGAATACGCTAGTGAGAGTCAAATTTGATTCTTAAGAGGAGATGAAAGTTGACTACTATTAGTGTCTGTGTTGCTATCAGCCTATTGTCTATGCTGCAAAGCTAAATTAAAACTTGCATATGAATACTTAAATTCCATATGAAAAAACATAAAGCTACCATGGTATGTTGATGATGATGTTTACATTTCAAAGGGATAGCCCAAACTTCTTCACAAGCCCCAAACAGCATTCGTTGAGCCGCGGTGCAATGGCCAATGTGGTAAGTAGTCCCATCCACAACTCCTTATCGGCTATTTTTCTAGGCAGGTTTTTATAATGGCGTCATCAATGATGTAATCGAAGGCATGAAGGAGACCTTCATGCAGGAAGGTCTCGATTTGGACTTGTTGGAACAACTGCGAAAGGTACTCTCCATTGTTTCTATCACTATATTCTCCATCTCTGCCCATAGTTGTGGTCGTCCAAGCTGGCTGAAACTCACGTGGCTGATCCAGAGCCCGTTGCTCAACCGGTAGTTCACTACACGCAACGCCTACAAGCTACACAGTTTCAGGTAGGCTTGAATACCAACGATGATGAAACGATGACATGTTGTCGTCTGTTTGTCTATTCGTCCACTCTTTTTTTCGTATGAATCCTTGGTTATAAGAGTAGCTAGATTGTTGTTTAGTATGCGTGATGTATTTGTCTGGTGGTGGTTGCAGCAGACGTGCGTGGGTCAACAGGGAATGCCAATTTCCATTTCGCGGCTGCCCATCCAGCCAAACTCGCTGGCCGGAGTCAGTGGTGGTGGTGGGATACGTACGCTTGCGCCAATCGCGCGTCCAAACGCACCTCTGACGATATCCGCGGCGACGCCAGCAACAGGCCTGGTGTTGCGTCCCGCCGTCGGTGCATCCGTACAAGCATCTGGAACCACAGCAGGTAGGCCGCCGATTGTGCTCGCGGCGGCACTAAATCCACAGGCGGCTGGAGTGCAGCCGCGTCTTGCCAATCCCCTTGCTGGCATCGCCATTCGTGCGCCGTTGCAGGCCTCTGGACCTGGTCAGCCCGGTACGGCCACCACTGCCACTATCATAGGACAACCCACAATGGCCAGTGTCAATGGTGTTCCTGCTATTTCCGGTGAGTACACTTCATTTTTATTCACCGCATCTTCCTCGACTTCTTTTCTACTCTCCTACCTATCTTCATCGCACCTACTTACGTTGTCAGTGAGACGTTGCATGCACCGCCGTCTAGGTCGCACTTATTTTTAGTGTTTTAATAAAATGGACGACACGTACGGTGGTAAGCTTGTTGTTGGATTGGGAATGCGTACTATTTACAGGTCTGCGTAATGGACCGCTGGGGAGGTGTGTAGGCCGCGCAGCCATTCATGCTTTTGGAAGATGAAGTCAATGACGTAATTTGGAATGGATGAATAAAGCTAAGTGGGTAAATTCTCTGTGTTGCCCCACATTAGTGATGTGGCAAAGGAGATGAATTAATGATTTCACTCCTTCCATTTTGTGTTCACACGCTAATGTGGCTCATTGAACCAAAGCAACAAATGCGGTGGATATGGGGCGAAAATTAAGTGCCCTGGATTAGGTTTCACCGTCGAAAAACGCTAAATGAGTGTGTGCTTGTGCGTGCGAAATGGGGACAACATGAGCGCCTTTCTCCCGCTGTGCGCCATTGCAAATGCGGTGACTAGCACACGTGTGAATTGCACACTGCATGTAAAGTGTGGTGAGGTCTTAGCTGCGAGGTGGAAGGAGGTAGTTGCAGCTAGATCAGTGAGATAGGTGGTGATGTTCGATGCTGCCAATGTGGTGGGGTGGGAAGAGGAGTTTGATGTTCCTGATGTGACTGGTGGCATGAGGTTATGTGCTTGGTTGCAGAACGAACAAGGGGAATGACACTCATTTGTTTGCATCATGCATTATAACTACAGTGTATAGTTTGCTATGTAGGGCATCGGTGCTGTGGAAGGTGAAGATGTGTTTTGTCCATCGTGTTGATGGGAGGTGATTGCAAACAACGATTCGATCGCGTTGCTGGTAGGAGTGGAAATAGAATTAGTTGGGTAGGTTTCCTACTTGACGGAGGAGGTGATTAGATTGGATGTGGATTTGGGTGAGCAGTGAAGATAGGGACTGAATTAGTGTGACCGGTATGTCACTTGCCTGGAGGGGGGAAGTTTTGCTTACTTTATATTTGTGAATGGGATAGGCGAACTTTTAGTTTTGATTGATGTGCAAGTTCAAGTGGTAGGGTCTGTTGTCGCGAGATGAGTAAATGTGGGCGTGTAATTGTATTGGTTAAGAGCGTCGACCTCGAAAGTGACAGTGGGGGGTGATGTGTTAGCAATATTTTCTGTTGCTCTCAACTGACAGGTCAGAACGTGCAGATTCTGCAATTGGGTCAGCAAACCTTCATGGTGCCTGTGCAGTTCCGTCAGCCACTAGGCTCCGCGGCTACGACGACGCAGCAGTTGCAAGACGCTACTGGCAGCACTACTACCGCCACCATCCTTACTACAGCAGCACCACAGCAGGCCCAACAGCAGTCTTTCAATCGGGTATGTTTTCCGCTCCCATCACTCTCTTACCTCGTGTTTTTAGTGTCGTTGCTCGTGCATGCTAATTGGTGAACTGGCCGGCGTTTGTAGACACAAGTGGATGGCGTGGGAGACAGCGACTTTGATAACGACGACGATGATGTGGAAGTGGTGGAGCCTTACTCGGTGGATACACCGTCGTTGCGAGCACCAATGAGCGTGACTACTCCTCACTCTGTGTTCAGCCGCACGCCGGGCAGTGCAGTGCAATCAGTGAAGGGTGGAAATAGTACTGATGTGGGAGGAGGCGGTGAGTCTGCAATGACTACTACTCCTGGCGGCGGTAGTGGTAATGGCGAGGGCGAAAGTGATGATGACGAGGCAGACATGGTGGTAGCGACGCCTGGTGTGATTGGGTCGATACCCACTCCGAATCCTGCTTCTGTGGTTACTGCTGCCTCTATAACCCCTGCCACACCTCATACCATGCCCACCAGCACTACCACTTCTACAGCTGTCACACATGCAAGCACTTCTACAACTGCTAAACGTTCCCATGACACCATCACCCCTGGTGGAGGTAGTGGCCTCCCTCGCGATCGCTTGGCTAAACGACCTCGCATTTCTGCACTTGTTGGCAAGGAGTTTCGAGAGTTCGATGACGAACTAGATGATGACCTTGCAGACGACGAAGAGGAGGATGAGGAGGTAGACGTGGATGATGAGGAAGAAGAGGAATTTGGCTCTGCGGCTACCATGGCGCCATCGGGACAACGGTGCGTAGCTGTTGGATAGAGACTTCCTAGATGCGGCTTGATGTTTGTGTTGCTATTTATGTGTGGCTGATTGGTCTTGCTTCCCTTCTGGCAGGTTGGAGATGCCTGCGGCACCTGCGACTGCAGAGGAGGCCGTGATGGGTGGGCGTTCGTCCTCAAGATGGAAGCAGAAGATGCCCACAGCAGTGGCCAGTGCTGGATGGCAGAATGCGAAGACTGGTGGTGGCGGCGAGGACGACCACATTCCCGACCTACCGCCACCACTGCCTTCGCCACCGCTACCATCGGCCAACGGTGGCAACGAGATGAGTGGTGGGGGTGGCATTGGAACGGAAGGAGATGTGGAAGGGACGGATGGAAAAGGGACGGGGTTAGCGGAGGAAGATGAGGAAGAGGAGGAGCCGCTCAACTCTGGCGACGATGTTACCGACGAGGAATTAGAGTCCCTCTTTGAGTCAGATAACCTCGTTGTGTGTCAGTACGAGAAGGTGGGTACGCAGCAGCGCCTACCTCGCTGGGTTTTATTCACTGTTTGTGTTTATATCTTGGTCTTATTCACTTGGAGGCTTTTTTTCGGTGCATATAGGTGAGCCATTCGCGATCCAAGTGGCGTTTCTGGATGCGTGATGGAATAATGAAGATTAGGGGGCGTGAACACCTCTTTCAGAAGCTGTTTGCGGAGGTTGATTGGTAATTTACTCCATGCCTTTCACTCACATCTCTCCCCATTTCCTTTTACTGTGGCCTTGTCTGTGAGAGTTGGTTGATGAGTTCTTAATTTTACTGACAGTTAGTGGTTACCTTTGTAGGTTACTCGTTCCCCCCTAGCAGCGCGCTTGCTCTGTGAGGTGTGCACAAGGCCGTGTGTTTTTGGGGAAGATGTCTTTCATTGAGGTGGAGGAGAGCGAGGATAGATGTGCTTGTTGATCGGAAGGTGGGAGGTTTGGCGTAACCAAGCGAGTCGGTGTCTTCAACATCTCCTCTTTCTCGTTGTAAATAGTCAAAGGGCGCATTATTACTTTCTCACTCACCTTTATTCATGCTTCCTTCCACCACCTCACCATTCAGCCTTCTCGTAATCGTGAAGTTTGCTCTCTATACTTGCGCCTCTAAGCTCTACTACCGTTTCTTTGGCCTCTCTTTTAGCCCTCTCCCTCCCCCCCCACCCTATCCGCTCTAAATATTGCAATCATTCTTATTGCTCACTTTTCTTTGTGTCATTGCTATGTAGTAGTGATTAGGTCTTCAACGTTAATGCTGTTCTTAGGCTTGAAATGTTCTCTATTCCCTGTAGTTGGATTGGTTTACAACCACTAGAGATCGGGCACGCGGTGAAGGCCATGTACTTCGGTCTTCTTTATTAACCGTCTTGTTTACCTATGTGAGGTTGTTTTTGCTAACCGGTGGCGTCTAGGACAGAGTTCAAGCTGGGAAGTGGATGCGTCTTTCTGCGCTCACTTCAGCCCTTATTTATTTTAACCTCCCAATATACCTGAGCGTCAACAGTCTTCGAAAAAACTTGTTTGCAAGTAAAGAGGCCCTATTGTTCATGCGATTGAGCGGCTTTGAGGCTGTGAAATACTACCAAGGGAATACGGAGGAGAATAGTGAAACAACCCAAGGTGGGTTACGAGATCCTCCTACGGGTAGGGTTTGATTTAATAAAGTATGGGATCCTGTAACACGAAGGAGAGGACTTTGGCCTGACTAAACCATCAGTACTGGATATCGCTCAAGGGATAAGTATGAGGGTTTCATATGCAAATTTGAGCTGATGCACAGTATTCACGGCGTTTTCAGCATTCCTTGTGCGGTGGGTGTCTCAGAATTATGGCATAGGTCCGATCTCCGCAGCCTTAAGATGAGCTGCCCTTGAGGTGACCTCTATTACAGCTTTCCTGAGTGACGATGGAAGTGGCAAACCTCAAGCACTGCCAAAGCGCGTTCTTCCAACTTCAATTCCAAACTAGTCTTGATTGTGTAGATCTTCCTCATTCTGGTTAAGGAGGTGGGGCGGTGCTTCACTCAGTACTCCATCGCTGGACTCAAGAGGTTTAAACCATACACACATTCTCCAAATATTCAATAAACTTTTTCCCAAGAATATCACAGTGGAAATCGAGTTGGAAACAGTAGAGAAAACACCCGTTTCAATTGGCATTTTGCTGTATGCGGTTCCAACATACCAAACAATCGGTTCAATTAAGACTGCATGATTTTATTCCACCACCTGGGAGGGGAAGTGTTGGGAAAGCAATTGATGTTCTTTCAAAAATTGTATAAAATTACCTAATCAGTCGAACCAGGCGTCCATACTTCGCATGAACAAATTGGCGAGCGCAATTCCTCCGCCAGTCAATGTGACAGACGATTAGAACATTTGTAAATTCCAAAATCCTGTATCGTCTTAACTCTCCTTCCTTTTCTGGCGACTATGCAGTCTTATCTAAGTCTTTCGATTCAGTTGGCTGGCCTTTGTTCGTCACTAGCTTGCGATTTCACCAAGAACTTTTGGACAGTTAAGAAATGAGTAAACAGGAGCTAGAATCTTCAATATGAGCGTCTACTTCATCGACTGAGCGGACGTAGTCCCTAGATGACAGCTGGAAAAACGGAGTGATCTGCCCTGATTAGCCTTGGCCTTAGTGTCGATATTAGCACAGTGAGATATATCCACATCAAGGTAGGCAGTCATGGGGAGATCAACGAAAGCACTAATCGTGAAACACATCCGGAGTGGTGGAACACATGGACACTTCTAGGATATTGAACAAAGATCTCCTTGATAGGTGTCACTCAACCTCAGCAGTTCCACAAGTACCAACGACTGAAATCTGGCATCTACACCGAAATATGGTGACCCATGGTAGATCAGAAAATCAGAAAATGCCCCTTTGCATGGTATCTGATTGGACGTGGGAAAAGGCGAGTATGTTGTGTATCACTGAAAATTTACATATGCACTGTAATTACAGCACACAAAAGATTTCGCAAACAGGAAACCCACTTGGTAATTGTATACATTCAAAAGACCAGCTGGCGATAAATCTGTTTGTGTACATTATGAAAATCAGCAAAATTATTTCAAGAGCTGTACATTAAAGCAAGGAGAGGGAAAGCAGGATCTGAATTAGACATTAACGGGCATATGAGAGGAGCGTATTCCTCGTCGATCCTCATACGAATCCGAAAAGGATAGTTGCTTCTTGATCACATACACGACACCTCCCACAATGGTCATGACATAAGCGTGTCTAGAGCAAACAACTAGAGCCAAGATGTAGGCAATATCAAAATAAGGGTAACCTACTTGTTAACCGCTTAAAGGGATTCTCTCGGCAAGCCGATGGACCCTCCAGAGTCATATACTCAGCAAGGTGGCGAGCCAATTCAAGAAATTTCGGCGCTAACTCAGTGTCACCGAATAAGTCACCAGCGGAGTAGACAATTCCTCCGTCGAAGCCGATTGCTAGAGTTCCCAACCATCCCGGAATTTGCTGAGCGAGGTTAGCGGCAGTTGACGCGGCGCTCATGATCTCGCAATCTAGTAAAAAGAGAATTGCACGAAAGCTAAAAAGAGTTGGCAATTTCGTATTATTTGCGCCTACAATTTCAAAAAGTCATTTATTGACAACGAAGAACTTCAACCAGACAAAAATTTACCAGCAAAGCGATCATAGCACTCACATCATAACACCTTACAAAAATATTTCAGTATAACGCGGAGATTATACAAAGCTACAGTATTACATAACATTAAGAAATAAATACCGGGTAAAGAATCAGCAACCCCTCGACTAACCGGCAATCACAACTCAGCCTGGGCCAGGCAGTCAAAATTATTTTGACCAATCACAGATGCGAAAAACTAATTAGCAAATGAAAAATAAGTGACGTTAATTTTTCATGCAGACTATTTCAATATTAACGCATCTCTTTTAGGTTAAAATTTTCTAGTGCCTCAAATCAGCATAAAATAACTCGATTTTAAACGAAAAACAAAGGTAACCTAGGCGAGTATTTCCAACGATTTCGCCACCCTCAACTCCTGAGTCCCTAAGGTATATGCAAACCAGGTAATTGGGGGATACCATTTGCCCTGACATCAACAAAACACAGACGACTTAAGTTACCAGTGTCGAAAACAGCAGTTTACTCGAAACCCACCACAAGCTACTCCAAAACCAACCATCCCGGCATGAAGCGGGTCGCCATAAACACTCAGCCACCGTGCAGTAGCGAGATGCCCCAAATCACAACAAAATACCACAAGCAAAGAGAATAAAGAGATAAACATCAGAAATGGCAGTATGCAAATCTTGTACAGGTAACGCGTAAACAGCTGGAGCGACAATAGCATATTTTTTATGGATAGGCAGTATTCACTACCGATGTGGAATGGAAAGGATAAGGGCAAAAGGGAGGAGAAGAGAACGAGTACAAATCACGATCCCACGAAGCCTGGAAAGTGAAGGCTACAGGTGGCTGCAAACATGAGCGTTCGCAATTTCTGCCTATTTACAAAGAGAAAGAAGACACATCGAAGGCACCGACTTGCCTCCTCCTCCTCCCGCTAAACCGCCGGGCTTCCATCCACTAACACAACGAACCCCGCTCTCTTTCCCTTCCTCAATGAAAGACGTTTTCTCATGTGCCACAGCCCTGCGCACTTCACAGAGCAGGCACACTGTTGGCGGGAACGATCAGCCTACAAAGGCAATCAACCAAACGTCAATCAAATTATTAACCAATCGATCAACCGTATAATCAAGTCCCCCACTCAAATGTCACAGGCGCGGCTGCACTAACGCACAGAATTTATATAGCAACAGACGAAAGGAGATATGCGTAAAGGATGTGGAGAAAAACAGAGTAAATTACCAGTCGGCCTCCACGATCAGCTTCTGAAAGAGGTGGTCCCGCCCCCGGATCTTCATAATCCCATCGCGAAGCCAGAAACGCCACTTACTCCGCGACCGACTGACCTTAACACACCAAAAACCACCAAGTAAATGAGGCCACACGGCTGTCAATGCTACTGAACACTCACCCTCTCGTACTGGCACACAACAAGGTTGTCCGACTCAAAGAGGGACTCAGGCTCTTCATCGCTCACATCATCGTCCGAATTAAGCGGCTCCTCTTCTTCCTCCTCTTCCGCTGCCAATCCCGTTTCCTTCCCATCTGTCTCTTCCGCATCCCCCTCCGTTCCAACTCCACCGCCACCACTCACCTTCTCGTCACCACCGTTGGCTGGTGGTTGTGGTGGCGGAGGTGCCGGCGGTGGAAGGTCTGGAATGTGGTCGTCTTCGCCACCACCAATCTTCACGTTCAGCCTTTCAGCACTGGCTACTGCTGTTGGCGTCTTCTGCTTTCGTCTGGACACTGAACGTCCACCCATCGCGGCCTCCTCCGCCGATGCTGCTGCCGCTGCCGCCAGCATCTCCAGCCTACAACAAATCAATCAAGACCAATCAACCACACATAAACAGTGACACAAACACACAAGTTATATCAACAAAGTCGACAATCGTACGAGCGCAAACGCGTGACTGTGCGCGCTATCCGACAGTCACTTACCGTTGACCCGATGGCGTCATGGTAGGCACAGAGCCAAACTCCTCTTCTTCCTCATCATCCACGTCTACTTCCTCATCCTCCTCGTCTGCGAGGTCGTCGTCCAGATCGTCATCGAACTCGCGAAACTCCTTCCCAACGCGCGCAGAACTACGAGGTCGTTTGGCCACGCGATTTCGAGATTGGGCACCACCGCTACAATCAGCAGCGACAGCACCAGTGCCAGCAGTATCGTAGGTACGTTTATTGGTCGGATTGGTGCTTGCAGTAGTAGCAGAAGTTGCAGAAGTTTTAGTGCTGTTGGGCACGGTGTGTGGCGTGGTAGGTGTCGTAGAGGTAACAGTAGCTACAGAAGCAGGATTCGGAGTCAGCATCGACCCAGCCACACCAGGAGTCGCTACCACCATATCTGCGTCGTCATCGTCACTGTCATCCTCGCCGTCACCGCCAGGAGTGGCCGTTGTTGCAGTTCCAACACCGCCACCTCCACCGCCTCCTCCTATACTGCTACTACTACCACCCACCAGCGGCTGTGCTGCACTACCCGGCGTACGACTGAACACGGAATGAGGAGTGGCCACGCTCATTGGCGCTCGCAACGACGGCGTATCCACCGAGTAGGGCTCCACCACCTCCACATCATCGTCATCATCAAAGTCGCTGTCCCCCACGCCATCCACTTGTGTCTACAAACACCAACCAGTTCTCAAGCAATCAACCAACCAACCAAAACGACCCACCCACTTTTCTGTGTATATCCCACACCACATATCTCACCTCGCTCACCCTGTGGCATTGCTGCATGTCTGGACACCCGATTTACCAGTTCTTTCACATCCAACTTCTTCCGGTCCACTCACTTGCACACACAAGCACACATCGTTAATCAATAAATACGTCCCCCGCACACCGTGGATCCAGACACACCAACAGCCAAGCAGAAATGCCGTCAACGAGCACACTTAGGTCGCCAAAGTGGTGCAAATGTACACACAAACCAAAGCGCGACCAAAAACACAAAAAGGATAAAGTAAGAGAAGGGACCAACAAAACATACCCGGTTAAAGGACTGCTGGTGAGCCTGCTGGGGTGGTGGTGGTGGTGGTGGTGCTGCTGCTGCTGCTGCAAGGATAGCGGTGGCAGTGGTGCCAGTAGCGTCTTGCAACTGCTGCGTCGTCGTAGCCGCGGAGCCTAGTGGCTGACGGAACTGCACAGGCACCATGAAGGTTTGCTGACCCACTTGCAGAATCTGCACGTTCTGACCTGCCAGTTAAGAGCAACAGATACTATTACCAACACATCCACAATCAATCTCACGTTCACACACAAAAACACGCCTATATGTGCACACACGCCCACATGCGTCAGTCAACCCTACCCGCTTACACACACGCACCCCTCCCATCACTACTGTTCCACCCATTCCAACTCGAAGCCCGTGCATTCCATTAAAAAAAAAATCGAGAAAACGAAACCTACCCCTCTCCAAAATGAACTCAACGACACGCTTCAAGCCTGCCAACTGACCACTTTGCGTGCCATTGTAGCTATTCATGGTGGCAGCATGCAAATGAAGTTTCAGACCAACCACACCAATTCAGCCCTAACCTCCACTGCATCCGAACATTCACCTTCAAATGCTCACCCAAATTCACACCCAGTCTCACCACCTCCTCCGTCAGGTAGGAAACCTACCCAACTAATCCCATTTCCACTCCTACCAGCAACACGATCGAATCGTTGTTTGCAATCACCTCCCATCAGCACAATAGCCGAAACACATCTTCACCTTACACAGCATCGATGCCCTACATAACAAACTTTACACTGTAGTTATAATGCACGGTGCAAACAAATCAGTGCCATTCCCCTTGTTCGTTCTACAACCAAGCACAAAGCCTCATGCCACCAGTCACATCAGGAACATCAAACTCCTCTTCCCACCCCACCATCTTGGCAGCATCGAACATCACCACCTACCTACCTCACTGATCTAGTTGCAACTACCTCCTTCCACCTCGGAGCTAAGGCCTCACCACACTTTACATTCAGTGTGCAATTTACACGTGTGCTAGTCACTGCATTTGCAATGGTGCACAGCGAGAGGAAGGCGCTCATGTTGTCCCTATTTTGCACGCTCAAGCACACACTCATTTAGCCTTTTTCGACGGTGAAACCTGATCCAGAGCACTTAATTTCCGCCCTCCACATCGACCGCATTTGTTGCTTTGGTCCAATGAGCCACATTAGCGTGTGATCGGCAACTTCAACTAACACAAACTGTAGCCAACGAAGTCATTAAAGTACCACCAACGGCGTCCAGCTTTATTCAGTCCTCCCAACTTATGGACAAACCTACCCATGACGTCAGTAGCCCCATCTTTCAACGACATGAATGGTTGCGAAGTCAATGGACTGCAACAGAGTTCTAACATGCTCGTAAACAATGGGGTTCCCTTATCCTCACATTATGCCGATTACCGTGACCTCCGCATTCCATCACATAAAGCATAAGTGTGACCTAGACGGTGGCGTGTGCAATATCGCATTGACAACGCGAGAAATTGAGAAACTCACCACCCTCTCACCTCAATGCAATGGGAATAGGGAGGAGAGGAAGCATTAAAAAGGTGTACTTACCGGGAATGGCAGGAACACCATTGACACTGGCCATTGTGGGTTGTCCTATGATAGTGGCAGTGGTGGCCGCACCGGGCTGACCAGGTCCAGAGGCCTGCAACGGCGCACGAATCGCGATGCCAGCAAGGGGATTGGCAAGACGCGGCTGCACTCCAGCCGCCTGTGGATTTAGTGCCGCCGCGAGCACAATCGGCGGCCTACCTGCTGTGGTTCCAGATGCTTGTACGGATGCACCGACGGCGGAACGCAACACCAGACCTGTTGCTGGTGTCGCCGCAGACATCGTCAGGGGC
This sequence comes from Taenia hydatigena, assembly GCA_036345935.2. Taxonomy (NCBI): domain Eukaryota; kingdom Metazoa; phylum Platyhelminthes; class Cestoda; order Cyclophyllidea; family Taeniidae; genus Taenia; species Taenia hydatigena. Next base: position 7,220,546 of record JADWOT020000010.1, read on the forward strand.
GCATTCGGACGCGCAATTGGCGCAAGCGTACGCATTCCACTACCGGCACTAACACCACCGCAACCCACTCCCGCCAACGAGTTAGGTTGGATGGGCAGTCGCGAAATAGAAATTGGCACTCCCTGTTGACCGACGCACGTCTGCTGCAACCACCACCAGACAAATACATCACGCATACTAAACAACAATCTAGCTACTCTTAAAACCAAGGATTCATACGAAAAAAAGAGTGGACGAATAGACAAACAGACGACAACATGTCATCGTTTCATCATCGTTGGTATTCAAGCCTACCTGAAACTGTGTAGCTTGCAGGCGTTGCGCGTAGTGAACTGCCGGTTGAGCAACGGGCTCTGGGTCAGCCACGTGAGTTTCAGCCAGCTTGGACGACCACAACTATGAGCAGAGATGGAGAACAGTGATAGAAACAATGGAGAGTACCTTTCGCAGTTGTTCCAACAAGTCCAAATCGAGACCTTCTTGCGTGAAGGTCTCCTTCATGCCTTCGATTACATCGTTGATGACGCCATTGTAAAAGCCTGCCTAGAGGGAAAGCTGACAAAGAGACTAAGAAGAGAACGCCTACTACGTCCACCATCGAAAACCGAAACCGCGACCAATGATGGTCGAGGCCTTTGATTGTGGATCAGTAGCGAGCTTGTATCAAATCATGCCAAATTTGCAGATATTTAAACCCGCAAATATGGATATTTTTCAAAAAATTTCTTGTTTTCTGCAGTTGCTAAGGTTATTTTCAAAAAGTAAATTGATAATAGAATAGTATATACAATAATATGCGATCATTGTACTTTTGCACCTTAACAGAAGTTGATTTTGTAAATTTTTGGAAGTTTTTATTTAGAACACGCTTTTTAAGTTGTAAAATAAGTTTTATTTTGTTGTTATAGCAGAAAGTTGGCTCTTTAATTCTTCTAAAAGGCAAGTGATGATTAACACTTAGCGGATGTACAACGGCTAAAGCAGCTAGCAGCTTGTTTGGACTCTCGGTTTCGGTCAGGGTGACAAAGGTAGTTGTATTGCTCTGAGCCGCGTGGTCTGGCCTCCGGGCCATGTCGGCAGCTCCATCTTCTCTGTCAATTGAATATATGTATTTCCTGCTCTTGTACTTTGCCTTCTTTTGCCCTTAAGGAGTCCCAGGACGCTACAAGCAGCCCTTTACCAGGACTAGAAATTTCGCAGCTATATATTTTGTTTTTAGCACCTTTTAGAGCGTTAACTTCTGCACAAGCATTGGTTAGTGTCCCACGTCGGCCACGGACTAACCTTGTCGGTCATGGTCTATGAAATTGAGGGTACGGCTGACTGCATTGCCTCTTGTTCCTTTGGGCACCCCTATTAAATGTGTAGAAAAAATTGAATGAAGCTTTTCGACTTTACATTATTGGGATCCATAAAGAAACCGCTTTTGATGGTGCACGGTCAGCATAGTTTTCATTGTTAACGGCTTTCTTACAGATCACAGCTCAGGGGTGATTGCTGAAGGTGGACGTCCTTATCAACTGTTCTGTTTTAGATCGCCATAGGTTCACTTATCCGATGCACATGCGCTTCCTAAATTCAGGGTAGACGTCCTTCAATATCGATCACGCATTCCATTAACCTTGTTGGAGTGGCTTGAGACTTCTCCAAAGGTGATGTAGCGTCCCGAGGCTCCCTTAAGGCAAAAGAAGGCAAAGTGGCAGGATAGAATATATATATTCACCGGACAGAAGGAAATAAGCTGCTGGCGTGGCCCGGAGGCCAGCCCACGCAGCTAGGGCAGTACGGACACCTCTGTGACCTTGACGGAAACCAGCAGTTCTAACGAACAAAGTACTACAGATGAAACAAGACAAGGGCTAATATATCTTTAAAAAGTGGGGAAGTAGGACTTTTGGCATAACTCAGAGGCCAGCTCACTTTGCGAAGTTAAAATGATTGAAGTACCATGTAGCGTCCCGAGGCTCCCTCAAAGGCAAAAGAAGGGAGAATACTAGGACAGAACATAGATATTCAACGGAACCAAACCAAGCCAAACGAAACTCAAAGTCCAATGCACTGACACTGACGTTGGTGTCAAGCATCGCCTCAATCGCGTCGAATGTCGGCGATCGGCATGGTTAGCTCGTGGGTGCTTCTTGCAGCACTGACTACGTTGTGATGGCTGACATGGGAGGTAGGTGTACCAAGGGGCGCGTCGGGGACGAGGCTGGAAAGAGGAGAGGGGCAATATAGTACTTCGTTTGTTTGAACCACCGGCTTCGGTCAGAATGACAGAGGTGGCTATACTGCCCTAGCTGCGTGGGCTGGCCTCCAAGACGTGCCAGCAGTTTATTCTTCGCTGTCTGTTGAATATATATATTAGGCTCTGGCGTTCTGCCTTCTTTCGCCTTCGAGGGAGCCCCGATACGCTACAGATGGCATGGCCCGAATATAATGCCTTTTTTTGTCTACTAGTTTCGGTTACTTAGGTGACCATATTGCCTCCAAAACGTGGTTGTAGTACTTTGTTTCCTAGAACTGCCGGTTCAGGTCGAGGTTACAGAGGTAGCCGTACTGCCCTAGCTGCGTGGGCAGCCTTTTCCCTCCGTCCGGTGAATGTATATATTCCACCTTAGCATTCTGCCTTCTTTTACTTTCAAGGGAGCCTCGAGACGCTACAGTGGTAGCAGTTTCATTTCCTTTGTCAATTAAATATACGTTTTGGCCTATTATTATGCCTTCCTTTGCCTTCAAGAAAGTTTTAGGGTACTACATCGGATGCCAGCCCACACGGCTAGGGTAATATGGCCACGTTGGTGACGGAAAACAAAACCAACCACCATAGCAAACAAAGCATTGCATGCATATGTATTTCGATTAGGTTTTATGTCTTTTTTTGCCATAAGGGTAGTTTTTTTGGCACTGCATTACCGCTACATCCTTAAAAAGGATGTGGAATTGAGGCTAATCATCCTTGAGACAACATTTATTGGTACGCAACCAAAGGTAGTTTAAAGTAGATCAAAGCGTTTTTTAGATTTATTAAAGGCAAAAAAGCATAATACTGGGACAGAATAAATATAATCAGCAAAGAAAGGGATTGGGGCTGACGATATGGACAGGGAGCTAGCCAACCCATCGGGAATCATGTGGCCACTTAAGTGGCCAAAACCAGCAGTCTGCGCAAACAAAGTGCTGCACAGGTTTCTTTTAATCGATATCGCATTTTAGCCTTATTCACACATTTCGCATCATTATATGCACAGAGCCTAGGCGCATAAACGTCTTTGATAACCTGCATCAAAATGATAATTTCTTTATTCCATAAGTGCTTGGCAATTTTAACAATTAATTCGAAATTTAAACTCTTGTAGTTTTTGCTCACTAAGCATTGGTGAATGCTTTCCTGCGCTTGTTTGAATCTACTCGCCTTCCAGGATTGGTGCTAGTTGTGGTACATTTGATCATCTAAAGTTGCTGTTTTTGACATGTAAATGGTCTTGTTATCGAGCTGGTTTGTAGGCAGCAGGACAATGCTTTCGTTGAAGTACCCTCTTCGTGGCCCCAAGGTATGTAACATTGCCATTCGTTTAACATGTTGTAGCCTCACTACCTGTAACACCATCGCACCTGCCCCGAATGAGTCATTTTGTTTCTCCAGTTACGTTCCCAAGTCAGCCCTTTTACTTCGGCAGCCCTATTATTCTCCCTCCTCCCCAGTTCTCGAATTCGTACCCTTCAAGCGGTAACTTGACTACACAAGTGTCTGTGCCGGTCCCCATGACTCCACAAAGTATGCCTACTTCCGTTGTCCCTACTTCGGCATGTCTCCGGCCATGTAACACCACTCCAAACGAAAAGATTTTAAATGCGAATGTTGCGCAAGAGAAAATTGATAACGGCACTGAGGTCAGTAGTATCTGCCCAGAACCGACGGATACCATTATCAGCATCAAAAACTGGGTAGCTGTTAATCTGGAAGCAGATGGTGAGTGTTGTATTGCAGGGCGCTCTATCAAATGTGGTCAACTTATCTGTTCGGAGCGGATAATTTTTGTTAATTATCGTGGAGACATAGCTTCGGATGGAAAAAGATTGTTCAAATTATGTGGACCGATCTCTTGGGAATTATATGAGCTTCAGCACCCACAAGTGGGGGGAATTAATCCTACACCGGAGTTGCGAAAGGCCTTTTCCAACGGTTTTCCGCGGAAAAACAGACGAAATTGGATGAGGGCCTTGTACCGCTTTCTCTATCGCCTAACCCAACGAAGGCCAAATTCCAGGCGAACTGTAAATCACTTTATCCCATTACTTACTTTGAATCCTCCACCTATGTAAAGGATTCAGGCTTTCGTTTAATTATGAGCATTTGATGCAGTGACAACTATGTGGCCAGGTTTTGTGGTTGAGACCATTGTTACCTGTCGCTTTTCAATTGTGTTCTGCATTTCAGGGGCTGAAATCCACCGCACCGGTGGATGAGGTTGGAGATAGCGATACGACAAATTTGGGGGCATTGGATATTGACCCTAGGTCGGATAACACAGTGGACTTGCCGTTTCTTGTACTCAACTCGCAGACTCATAATCCTCGGAGGAAATACCATTCTCCTCACGATGGACTTTCTGATTCATCGGTGCGTGTGTGGTGCTGTTCCCTTGGTCTTCGTCTGGTTCTTTCTAATCTATGTCCTTTTCATTCTCACAGTTTCCCCGCAAAAGTTGCTACTCTGGTCCTCCCTCTGATACTGAGTCGGTAGAGGCTGAGGATGACCCCATTCCCAGCGCATCGGTCCTTAGTGAGACCGACGATAATGACTTCTCTACGAGGGGCAGGCAAAATCCTACTTGGGGAGGCAAGGTTTTCTCTTCATCTCCATTGACTGTTGAAATTGGAGTTCAGACTTCCAACGATTTCCCACCGCTTCGATTGGCGTCGCTGGCTGATGGGGTAGGCCGACGAGATGTTGCAACAGAGACAAGGAGGACTAGGGAGCGGACTCCACTCTCCAATTGGATGGAAAAGGATGTGCGGGTTAGTTTAGTTTAGTTATCTCTATTATTATGACCCACTTTTATGCTCTTTTCAGCTGAACGTGGCTCTGATGAATGCGGACATTGAGCGCACGCCGTCACCGTCGCCACCTGAGCTACATTCTCACAGTTCGCGTAGGCGACATTCGGAGGAGGCGAGGGTGCTCCCCTCGAGTTATTCGGTGAAGCAGCCGGTAGTTGTGGATATGGATGTCCAGGAGTCTTCGGGTGAACGAGAAAGTGATGGCATGGTGGCGGAGGGCTCTAGGCGCCACCATTATCCTTCGTGGAAGTCGAAAGAGTTAGCTCGATCGAGAAAAACGCCAAAAGTGGGTACTTGTTCGGGTTCCGTCCTTTAAATGCTGCGTTTCAGGGTTAAGGAGAGCTTGGATATCTTGGCTAGTGAAGTAGGTCGACGGGAGCATTCGTTTAGTTTTTCTCCTAAGCCACATTTATAAATCTCCTGTGCGGCTATGGAATTTGCGTTTAAAATTTCGAGTTGTTTCGACCGGAAGCCTTCATTCATTATTGTACTGGAAAATTACTGTTTTTTGCAGCAAATTATTTTCACGATTTTAGCTTTTGTATTGCGGTTTTGTCGGTAATAGTCTTGGTAACTTTTTACAGTGTTGGGCCGTTAATTCTCGATATGGGGTATGCCCTTTCCTGCGCTATCATATGGAAATTCGGTGACATTGATATCCTCACGGAAAAGCATAGTATTGGCGTCATCTTTAAGGCGATAAAGGTTGACTGGACAATGCGTGCTTTCAGGAGGGTTAGTAGTTGTATAGCCTGTTCTTGCCGCTCCGGGTTAGTAACATTATTGGTGTTTGTACGAATTTAATCAATTGTAACGCGGTTTCGACTTTTCCTCAAAAAAGGTTAAAAGTAGGTCTCTGTTGTTTCCTATAACAGCAACTGACTTCATTCCATGCAACTTTTTGTTCGGTTGTCAGCGCGTGGCCCTTTGAGGTTTATCCTTCTGCTGCCTTTATGCGACCTTTCATATGACTTTCATCGTCAGTCATTGGGACGGAAATTACGTAACGGCTTTTTGTCCATTGGCATGCACTTATGCCTCGATATTATCGTTGATATTCACAGATAAATTTAGCTGGGTTGATCTATCCTGCCAAAATTTCCCCTTTCGTTGGTGGGTCTACTTATCGGATCTTCTAAAGTAAGCGGTCGACGATTTCAGAATATGCTCTTCGACAGCAGTAGGTAAATTAAGTATCATATTCAATCTAACTAGTGTCTTACCGGGATACTTATGAATGGTTTTTCTCTGTTATTGCTCTTTCGTAACACGAAAGCGATCCCCACGATACCGGGAAAAAAAATATTCTAGATACAATCCAAATCGTAGCTTAGATTTGTTCACGAATCGTAAGATCCCCAAGCGCTATGTGGGATTGTTCCTTAGTCGAGACAAAGTCATTTAGCCAACTTTTTCACTGTGTTAACCCTTAATTGCTGTCTACCAAACCGTTATTGTTGGCTAACTGTCTGCGGTGTTCGTAATGCGCACCGACAGAATTCCGGCTGCTCACTTCAGCATCGCTTTGCAAAAACGGAGCGCAAGAAGTTGAGTAGTAAAGAAGCTCACGCCCCCACAACCTCTGCAACCAACCGCAAGAGCCACAGTCAGAGTCGCGAGCTTCGCCGCAAGAGCCATACCTTGGACCGTCGCCACCAACTCATAACGCAGTTGGGCGAGTTCTCCTTTCGCTCTCACTTGGCTTTTTTGTGAGGGAGCTGGGATTACCTCGCTCCTTTCTTTTGCGCTCTAGGTGTCGTGGATGTGCGGAACCTAAGAAGAACGCGCTCGGGTCGGTTGAGTGTCCCCACGCGAGACACCTGGCATCGACAAAAAATCGTCTTTGATGGCGCTGATATCAGTGTAGATCATGGAGAGTACGGCAAGGTGAGTTAAACAAAAACTTTTGCACCATGCTTCATGAGTTCAGGATTTATCTATTGCAGTTCCTACGTTTATCTGTGCTGTTTTCCCTAGTGTCCTCTCCTATGAGTTAGCTTTTGTTATCTATTGCGAGGAGTCTTCAAGCCTTGTTGGTAATGGCGACTACTTTCTGCATTGTTTCATGGTTTCATCGCTGAAGGTAGAGTTTCTTGCAAAAGTTTGCTCTGAAGGCTTTCCCTACCTCGAATTTACTCACCTGAGTCTTGAGAATTTCGCTCGTGGAATTCTTTTTCAGCTTCCCTATCCTCATTTCATCGATTGAATTGTTTTTTTTTCTTTCAATCTTTCCTTCATTTTATACGTTCTCCAGCTTTGCTGTGGAAGCGGTAGTGCAATCCGCTTTCGATGATTCGTGGGTATTCTAGCTTCTGCTCGTGATGCCGGCTACAGCGTAGTGGCGTTCTGGTGGAAGGGGACACCTTATAGACAGTTGGGCTGAAATTTTCCCTACATAGAGGCCTTTCTTGGTCTTGGTCAAATTATTCGTCTTCGGGGAAGTGTCGTTTTTTGTATCCATTGCTGTAATTTCACCGGTTGGATGTGGTCAATGTATTTCCCTGTTGTGCGTGATTGGATTGATCCATACTCGATCTGGCGTAAAGGTCGTAGCTTGGCACGTCGGGAAGCCTTGTTTGTTGAAGATCAGTTGTCCACCTTCTTTTCCGACTTCTGGTGTTCACCTAGGCACTTCTCAGGGGTATCGGTTACCCTCTGTCTCTTCAATCCAATTGCCTACCGGTTGCCGTTGTTCTGACGATCTCTTGTCGAAGGTTCGATATTCCCTTCTACTGCGCTCTTTGTCGTTTGACCGGCTAGGCGAAATCCACTATTAGATTCTCCGTACCTAAAGAGGAGTGATGAAGGCGCCTTTTTTTCCCATTTATGCACGTCGTCACCCAACAGTGTGGATTGAGATATGAAATATCACCAAGGAAAAACTTTTTTTCACCTACCAACCTCAACACTCGACACCCTAAATGCGAACTTTTGCTCCCTTGGAGGGACTTTGTGAGCTATTTGCGGCCTGATGTGGGTAAACTTTTCTGCCGTTTTTGTAGTACTTCTCCAGCCTGATAGACGACTAGACCGCTGTGGATCCCACCGGTTTGTGGCGCGTCTGTACAGTGCCCTGTCTACCAGCATCCACGCACAGCTCTTTGTAAGTAGAATTCCGTCCCTTCTCTCCCCCCCCGCCCGTGTTTTGTTTGTCAAATGGCCTTACACCGTTTTCAATACAGCGGTACGAATGTTTTGTAATTGACTTTACTTTTTTGGGAAAGGGAGGCTATGGCAAACACTTTTACGCAGCACATTAGCGCAGGAGAAAATTCCAGTCTTTTGGGCAAAAAATATTTTTTTTCTTTCCTGACTTCAATTGCTTGTGTCTCACTTTATGAACGAACGAAGATGGGTGGCTTTGGACTTTATTCTCGCCACTTAGTTGGATTGAACGAGTGCCTTTCAAGGCGCCAAAGGCCGAATAGTGCCGGTGGTGGCAAGTGGCGTTTCTAGCAGTCACGGGAACCCTCCTAGTAGTAGAGAAGGTCTCAAAGGTCAAATGGAAAGGATTTGGGGCGTCCTCGCGTTCTCTCGCTCTCGCTCGTTTTAAGGATGGCATGAGGCTGCCCACCCCATTGGCTTGCTTTGAACCAATCAGGTGCCAAGGTCCCGGCAATTAGTTGGGGCCCAGCCCGATCTGCTCTGCTGATGGCAGGGTGGTCGTACCAACGGGGAAACCAACAGGACCAACGACGGTCTGGGGTGACACGCGTCTAGGCTTATTTTATTTCTTTGCCTGGCATCGCACTACCCCTAGCGAGTGTTATCATCTTCGAAGGTACTAGGACTGATCTTATTGGAGGAAGAAGTACTAGCCTATGCGAATTTCGATACTTATTCTTTTCAAAATGAATGTGACGCCTTGTTCGAATATTTAAAAGTAGAACTATTGAGGGGCAGGTGTGACAGCAGAACGTGACCTCCAGGGTTAGATCAGATCAGGCAGCAGTGAGGGCGTAGCTTTAACGCTGCCGTTGGTGAAGGGGGTTGGACATTTACGTGTCTTCAAAACTTCTACAAATGCCTAACTGGAGTCATAAGATGCTTGGTTTGCGTTCAATTCGGCAAGTAAGTCTGAGGTCGTAGTGCAAATGAGTTCCACTCCCACGCAATAACCGGTGGAGTAGGCTTTCAAGAGCGGTCTGTCCCACACTCCCCTAGTATTATAGCAACTTGCTGCGCACAGGTCGCTTGCTGGCAAGTCACCGATCCCCTTCTGGGCTACCGTTCCATTCCCACACGGCTGCGTCTGCCTCGTTTGTGCGAGGTAGACCAGAAAGCCAATTACTTACTATGAATTCCTTTCTGATGTCATTAAGATCTTGCCTGAGATGTGCTCCACCCGGAGTGATGCAATTAGAAGGTTTCTGAGGGGAAAACTTCAAGGGAAACAGACGAAACTAGTCATTCAACTGGGTGGAAGGTTCGTCCTCTCGAGGTGGAACAAGAAGGTACCGTCTCATATTTTGTGCCATCATTTTGATGCTCCACCTCGTCGTGTCACATGGCAAACAGAATGGGCGCTTGGGGAATGCGAGTGAGGCAAGATTGGGAATATCAGGAAGCAGGCTTTACTTTGACTTCTAAGGGAAAAAGGTGCCTCACGTGAGTGAATCTTTCAGAAACTTCTTGGTTCGTTGAGAAAATGCTGATCGCTTGTAGTAATTGGGATGCATCAAAGTGCATCCAAGCGACCGGCTTGGAAATAGCCTTAGTTGCCACCCCTCCGAACGACCGGCGTCAAGACAAATCGATAAGCGGTCTGGTGACGCACGCCATGAGTTTAGCTCAGGCGAGTGAGTGATGCGGCTGAACAGAGCTCGCTGCTCGCTTCTCAAGTAGCCGCGCAACACTTGGGACGTCAAACAACTCGGTCAGACCGCGAGGGAAGCATCCTGGGAAATTGAGGGGAGAGGAGAGCGATTCGGTGACCTCACTTAAAGTAGGTCAGTAGTAATTAGTTACTTCAGCCAATGGTTGCTCGCATTGGCTGTTTTGATTCCTTCGGTGTTTTAGAGGATGAAGAATTAAAGTCAGAAAAAAAAACATGTTTGGAATCGATGAAAATCTGGTTGGGAGCCATTTCTTTCAAGTGGGTTTTAGGTTGACTAGCTTCAGTACTCAGACCCTACTCCATTTTCAAACCGATTTATGGAAATTCATTGGGTGTAATAATTGTAATGCAGATTTGTTAGGACATGCCTTTGAGGCAAGGGAAATCGGCCAGCAAACACGAATCTTGTTGCCGGACGGACTTCGACTTCCTTCCCCCCTCTCCAAGGGAATGAAGGTCGAGGCAGAAAATCAGCAAAACTCTCCCTCCCCTTCCAAGGACGAAATGGGCTTCGTGAGGGAGCTTACAATTGCCAGATTTAACCTTTGCTTCTGCTCCAACGTCAAAAAAATGCTTCCACTTCGGAGACAGATGATGTCCGTTCCGTCACGCGAGTCGTGTTGCTTGACCGCCTCTCGCCTGCGGAGCGCATTCAAGCGAACCTGCGTTACAATCGTACTTTGTTTTGAGCTCCCTCTCCAATATGTCATTCCGAAGGGGATACGTAGTGACAAGTTGGATTAATTTTCCGGTGTTCAAACTTGCCAGAATAGGGTGATATTTTGAGCCCCCCCCCCTGAGACGTCATATCAGGTGTGGGAAGGAAAATGCATTACCGCGGGAAATACGAATCGGCTGGATCAGTGAATCTGCGTGGTTATGCAGTAGCACATCGGCTTGGGAGGAGGGGCCACTGCCATTCGACCCAGAGTCACGCCACTCAGCGAAGTACCAAAGGGAAGCCTTAAAGTTCCCGCGTAGCCAAAAGTGGGACTCAAACTAGCAGTCAAGGTATTACAATATATGCAGTTGAACGAACACCAACAAGTAGCAATTTGAGTCTTTGCTCGGTGCACCCCCACTCCACTCCCTTGGTATGGTCCTCGAGTCCTACTGCTAGCATTGCGACCTCCGCAAAGCCCCAGGACGCTACATCAATCCGCTTTGATGACACACGAGTGCCCACTTGAAACCTCCACCATGACCTACTTCTTCGGTGCAATTGGGAGACTCACAAAGCGTTCCCTTTCGATCCCCATTCCTCAGTTTCATGCACTATTTGACAGCTAGGGAGTGATAATAGTAGAACCCGCCCGCCAGCGACCTGACCCCCTTATAGAGCCAATAAAATTGGATTTGCTGTCGCCGTTGGAGATCATAGTTGCACAACCCTCTATCGTTGTCGATAATATCACCCTCAAGCTGCGTACGCAATGCCAGGAAGTGGTCATGGTAGACGCGTCACCAATGAAGCGACAGAGCCGCCTAAATCACTTGACAATAGTCGCACGGGAAGAGGGGAATGCTTTCCTTCCAGATGCACCTGCTAAACGGTGCGTTCCCTCTCCCCACTCTCGGACATGGGGATACCTACACCAATCGAGTGATTGGCAGTGTTCTTTCTAGCCAAAATACCCCCCAACATTGATCCAACGCTTGATTAATTCGTATTCCATTTGACAACCCTACGTCCACGTCACCTTCGCTTGACCTGTTTACTTCACCTATACCTCTGACAGACTTGCAGTCGTTCTGCTCTGCTGTACCACCATGAAGTTATAACGTATCCCACACCGATGGACGACATCGTGGAGAAGGACATCTATTTGTCTTCTTCATCGGGCACTATGTACACACGCACACACACCGCTAGAAATGTGTAAAAAATAACGAAAAAAAAGGAGAACAGTAAATATTTACAAAGTCGGCACACAACCACACCCCATGGAAGAGAGGAAGGACAGGAAATCGGCCAGGTTAGAGGATATCACAAGCTCCAGAGGTACAACCCTTACGCTTTGTAGGCTTCTGAGCCATCTAAAAGTGAAAAAAAAAAAGTATTTTCAACCACTTTGAGTGCGAGTTCTGTCAGGGGGAACTTGAGTGCTCCAAGTAGCGTTGAATTTGTCCCCGGAAAAAGAATACGACTGTGATTAAAGCCAACCTCGAGGCTTCGTGGACAGAAAGGTCAGGACTAGAGAAATTATCACCTCGTCGGAGAAGAGAATGGTGACCGCACCAACTAGATTGAAAGTCTTGAAGATGGTAAAGGATCGCGAGTTTAAAAATGACAATGAAGAAGGCCCTAAAAGCAGCAGTTGGTCGTACAACAATCAGTCGGCCACATTTTAATGCCAGTCCAACTTCGGGTAGAAAAGACCTTCACGATTCCCGCATGGGAACAATGCCAGCTCGGTGACTTCTCGTGGACCAATAAAGAGAGTGAAAAGAGTCGAAAGTGGAAAAAAAAAAATGAAGGAAATGTGCATACTTTTGGAATTCACAAATAATTTACCTGCGTGAGTCCCTAGAGTGGCCTACTAGAAACAGACAGCCTTTTTTGGTCGTAAATTAAAAAAAGACAAGTGACAGAGCGAGAAAGGTATTGCAAGGACTCAAGATTCTTCAAGAAGTGAAAAAGTCGGTGGCATTTTTTCTCGATGAAACGAAAAACACAACAAAGCAATTTAAGGGGGCGAGGACAGAACCGAAACTACCGAGTTCAGGTTGGAATAACTTAAACAAAGAAGAGGGAGGGACACTGTCATGTGTTGTGGATCTTCATGACCACTACCTGGAGGCCTCCTCCTCACTATTACCTGCTTCTGACGGTAAAGAATCTCATCCTTCTATGAGCGATTTTCCTCCTACTCTTCATTATTTGACCGACCACACGAAAATGCATCAGGTCCTAAAAATTTCGGCATTTAAGTGGTGTTGCGCTGCTTCAATCTCTATTCTTCTGTCGCGCGGGACAATAGCAGAGATATCCCAACGCCTGGCGTCTTCGTCATAAGTCAAGCAAGTCCGAAGGTGCTCTCCATGTAGCCGTTCAGAGGAACACTGACAGTGTGGTAGAGGGAACTCCATGTACCACTTAGTCGCGAAAACTGAGTCGGAGAATACTGAACAAGGGTGCTAAAAGAACCCTCTACTGCTGGAGTCTTACATCGCTGAAAGTGTAAAGGGACACACGAGTACCGATCACCCACTCCTGACTGTCAAGAGACTGCTTCTGTGTGCGACCTTTCCACACGACCTTCAAGCACCATTCTCCTGTCGTGATGTGAAATGCCTGAGATGTCTCGACGTCTAGCGTCGTTGTCACAAGTGGTGCGAGTCTAAGAGTGCCCTCACCGTTGGTATGCAGACAAAGTGGAAATTCAGTCGCGGAGAGTGAATTGGAGAGGGTTGAACATGGCCAAACCACCGTTTGGCATGTGGACACTCTCGAGTGTCGACCTGGACGAAGACATGGACGTACACCAGGTGTGAATTAGGCTTTCACGGGGCTTACTCTGGAGTATGTGACCCTCTTTCCAACTCCACTACCTGTGCTCCCCTGCTAAGGGTGGCAGCACTGCCTCCTCTCAGCTATCCAATTTTGAGCAACCTCTAGTGTGTGTGGACGTTGGTTGCGCACACAACTCGAGCAATCCACGTCACTTCCTCTACACACCGTCATACAGACAATCCGTTTCACTGGTGTCTCAGCAATGTCACAGACGTTTCACACCACCGACAAACGCACGCATTCAGCAAGGGGGGAGGAGGGGAGGGGAAAGGGACCCTGTCAGCAACACACGTTTCTGCGTGAGAAGAACAGAACAATCACGACCCAATTTGCATACCTCCCAGTGGTGTCCCCTCTCCATGCTTCACACTTCACCCTTTGAAGAGTGTTACATCAGCTCCATCGTATCCACAACACTGCTGTAATCTCAGTAATGCGTGGTACTGAATGAGACCATTAGCTACTCAAATTCCAATCAGTAGAAGCGTAATTGAAGGTTGAGTGGTCATGAGCAATGAAAATCACGTCATACATGCAGACATGGCAGTGGAAACCTTGTTGAGAGGAAGTGAACTACCCGATGCTTGTGTTTTGACAGGACTGAGATCCTTCTCGCGACAGGAATCCTCGTTGAAAGACCTCGATAATGTCCACAACCAAGGCCGTTACGATTGAAATGAGATAATTCAACTTGGAATACACGTACTTGCTCCATTCTGGTGATCGTTGATCGTGCCAAATATTTCCACCTCTATGTCTTTTTCCTTTCAGCTTCACTAATCAACTCTACCACACGTTCATTCGCTGCTCGCCTAGGGTAGAAAAGATGCTTCCCACTTCAATCGACCATCTTGAATGTAGTATACACTACTGAAAAGCACTCCCACGAAGACATTCACCATCCATGTAGCCCTGTTCAGCCGTTGAGACCGTTCCAAATGAAGGGAAGCAATTGAGAACTTCTGCAGAAGCCCCAGTGTTGCAATACCTTCAGACATCTTTTAAATGACCTCGTAAAATGGCAGCATACCGTAACGTGACAATTCTATGACAGACTGCTTCAACAATTGTGAATTTAATCACTTTAAATGTAGTCTAACCGGGCAGAACCGAGGAAGGAAGCTCACTGTCGCCGTGGATTGCCCGACAAGTGCTGACCAAAGAAGCACCGCCCCATCGAATACGAGTCCTTATGACCATTTCTAACCTTTTTAAACATCTTTAATAGCGTAAACCCAGAAATAACCGTCTAGAAATCACAGTAGCTGTTTCAAATAATCCCACTTATACGTTGATCACCTCTTGATATGTTTCCATGGTGCATTGCTCAACTAACCCACATTCCAAGTATCCCAACGGGGCAGAATCAAGACGATGACAACTGTCTCATGGCAGCAGAAGGGCATAACCATTCTCCTAGGGCACTCGAGAATTCAGCTTCAAGGGATTCTCCAATTTTTTCCCTAGGATAACAGATCCATGGCATACTGGACATATTTATAGCCATCTCCACATATGAAGGGCAGCTTACTGTCGAGAGAAGGAATTTTTTAGAGGATACCAGATCCATTTTAGCAATCTTTGAAAGCATTGCAATTACACATCTTTTTTTTCTGACTCAATGTTAACAATTAAAGCACGATGTAACATGTTGGCTACACAGGGCGTCGGTCTAACAACCGTTGAAATACTCACCAGTCACACTTCCGGGAAGAGAATGACGAAAAAAGAGTGGTCTCATGAACTTGTTAATTCGTAAAAATGGCTGAAACCAATGTCACATATGCGTGACGTTCTGATTTTATTACTCGACCTCACATTTCACAGACCTCGTGATGGAGAAAAAAAAATACTGTCGCATTTTAAAGCACTAAACGCAAGGTGCAGGATGTTCTCAATGTAAGACAGGTTAACACGGGAACGATAAGAAATTAGAGCCCTAGTGGCTGATTTTTTTTTTCCGCCTTAGATGCTGGTTGTAGAGACGGCTAGGAGCAGACTGCTTCCACTGCATGACCTTGAAAATAAGAGTGCTTCAAGTAGAAGCTTAATTAAGTAAAACTATACCGGTGTTTATTTCCCCAGACCACGGCCAACGACGTTGTGACATACATGACAGCACATCACTCCAGCGAGTAATGTAGAGGTGGAAGCACTGAAAAACCTTCTTAAGATTGAAATGGGGAAAGAAAAAGTAGGAACCAAAACATCCTACATTCATGCAAATGCATCGTCAGTGAGAGAAGTGGCAAATTGAACATCGACATCAATGTTTCAGTCCCTTTTCTGTACTACTTCTGAGGCATCAATAAACCTAGCTAATTAAGTAGTATTATCCTACCTTAGAACAATAAATCAAAAGCAGATCAAAGATACTTTCTTTTCATTCATGGAAAGACCAATTCATTGTGAGGAGGCAATTAGAGCCGCCAGTGGTAACTAGAATGATGCCAAAGAACTGTAATGGCTTGCCATGACGTGTAGAAACAAGCCTCTCGACAAGGTAGATGGTAACAGAAATTACCACTTAGACGCGGGTTTAATGAAGCGATTGGACTTTAATAATGCATCGCACTAGGAGAGACACACATCATTTGTAGGAGAGGGAATAGCCTTTCAACACGATTACTTGGCCGTAGCTCTCATCCACCACGTCAGAAACGACGAGTCAAGTGTTTTGGAGAGGTGGTTTGTGGTGTATAAGATGTGCTTTCCCATTGGTTATCACCTGAAAGGTCCACTTACTACACAGCGACTACCATTTCGGCTACCACAAGACTGTACCTGCTTTGTATGTCTACTTGGAAATGGTCAAGAAACGAGGAGAAGGACCCCCTCTTAGACTTGCAGAACAAGACCTTAGACACGATAAGCCATGGACTTTTTGGAAGATACTTTTCTCCATGTGATGGCCATAACTTTCCCCTGACACTCGTATTCAGTAAGCACATTACTGTATGGTAAATAAACCAGACAATAAGTACAGAAAATGACCACTAAACAATACCTGTAGAACTACTTCTCGGAAGACATCCATCACACCTTCTCCAGTCTTTGCTGAGGTCTCTACAAAAGCGCAGCAACCCCATCGCCTCGCTGCTGCAACGCCGTCGGCTTTAGCAACCTCACGATGTCCCGATGCGGTTAGGTCTGACTTATTACCGGCCAGCACAATTGGAGGCAGTATTGGCAGAGCCAATGACTTCGCTGCATTGGACTTCCGAGGAGGCGTCTTAGCCTTGAAACGGAGGATCTGCTGATGCACTGCCTCCAAATCGAAGAGACTCTGCAACGAGGCAACACTGTACACAAGTACAAAGCCTTGGCCATTGCGAATGTAGAGATCTTGTAGAGAGGAGAATTGTTCACTGCCCGCTGTGTCAAGGATCTCCAACATGCATGCCTTTCCATTTACTCTGGATTAAAGACGGAAAAAGGAAAAAGACAGTCTATGACAAGAGATTTTAGTGATGATTTATAGTAATGTATTGTGTAAATGCATAAATACGAGGTGCATTCAAGTCAAACGGAGATTCCCAAGTCTAGTAATAGTCGATCTAAGTGAGATGTGTCTTATTTCGATGCATATGACGGTCCAGATGGCAATAGAACAATCTAATGCATATACACAAGTTAGTGAAGGAGTTAAATCCACCCATTTCGACTCGTGTAGATGGATCCAAGTAAAGAACAGTACAAAAGAGCATCATGACGAGACTATCAAGCGTCTGTTTTAAAGTCAGTTACTTGACAACAAGCCTGATGATGCTGATTCATGTCCAACCTACGACATAGCATGGAACATCTACTTAATCCTTCCGCGGAAAAGACACAATTTCAGGCTTCAATTATGGGAGAAAGGGAAGCATGAAGTCATAAGGAATGCAAGGAGTGACAAAGTGATGCTCATCTGAAAGTTGATGGGGATTCAAAATGTTTTCTCTCTCAGTTTTGTGGAAGAAGCTATTAATTAATTCTCTATGAAATTTTCATATCCTCTCATGTCACGACCAGCATCTTAACGTAAGCCTCAGACAACTTGAAACTTGTCACAAAAGTGCGAGTCTAATGACTCATTACAGCCACACATCATGAAACCGCCATGGAGTGTCACATTCCCGAAAGTGGGACATGAGAATGTACTTTAAAAAGAATGAGAAACCATCGAGGCCATCACATGGAAAATTGACGCCTTGACTCATTGGATGGTCAAAGATAACATGCGGGTACCTTCAACCAGACAGTGCAAACTTGTAACAGTCTAGACAATAGTAAATGATGTGACACAAGATAATCAAATAAATAATATGAGGTCTGTGTCTCCAAAGTGCACTTTATAGTACTTTGTTAGTTCAAATAATCAACACTATTGTAGCCCTAACACAATGAGGTGGAAGCTTGACAACCCTATTTGCCCATCTCATTTGTTTTTTTTTCTCTGTGTAAACAGAAACTTCAGCTGTTGAAAACTACACCACATTTTGGCCACTTGGTGGGTTTAATGGGTAAGGAAAGGATGAAAAGGCGTGACAGCTCTAGTTCACTGATAAACAAAACGCCCAAATAAATGATGTCTTAGAGCCACATAAACAGAGTAAAATATCGTTCAAAAGTGTTGATAACCTTTAAAACAACGAACAGAATTCGACATTTCAAGAGGTTGTTATTAGGTGCATACGATTCAGGCAAGAAAAATGTAACTATCCTTAGCATTTAGAGTGAGGCTGGTGTTAATCCACGCTACAAGTCAGCATTATCGAGTTCTGTCACAATATAAGTACGACCTCCCTCAACACCATTCGATAACAACTTGACAACCGCCTTCAGTGCTATGTTTTCATGTATGATGTGATTTTCATCGCTTACGACCATTCAACTTTGAATTGCGCTTCTACTGACTGCAAATTGAGTAGCTAATGGTCTCATTCAATACCACGCATTACTGAGACTACAGCATCGTGTTGTGGATGCGATGGAGCTGATGTAACACTCTTCAAAGGGTGAAGTGTGAAGCATGGAGAGGAGACACCACTGGGAGGTATGCAAATTGGGTCGTGATTGTTCTGTTCTTCTCACGTAGAAACGTGTGTCGCTGACATGGTCCCTTTCCCCTCTCCTCCCCTCCTTTCCCCCCCCCTCCCCCCTTGCTGGATGCGTGCGTTTGTCGGTGGTGTGAAACGTCTGTGACATTGCTGAGACACCATTGAAACGGGTTGTCTGCATGACGGTGTGTAGAGGAAGTGACGTGGATTGCTCGAGTTGTGTGCGCAACCACTGTCCACACACACTAGAGGTTGCTCAAAATTGGATAGCTGAGAGGAGGCAGTGCTGCCACCCTTAGCAGGGGAGCACAAGCAGTGGAGTTGGAAAGAGGGTCACATACTCCAGAGTAAGCCTCGTGAAAGCCTAATTCACACCTGGTGTACGTCCATGTCTTCGTCCAGGTCGACACTCGAGAGTGTCCATATGCCAAGCGGTGGTTTGGCCATGCTCAACCCTCTCCAATTCACTTTCCGCGACTGAATTTCCATTTTGTCTGCACACCAACGGTGAGGGCACTCTTAGACTCGCACCACTTGTGACAACGACGCTAGACGTCGAGACATCTCAGGCATTTCACAGCACGACAGGAGAATGGTGCTTGAAGGTCGACATTTCGAGGATCTCATGCATTTTAGTGTGGAAAGGTCGCACGTAGAAGAAGCAATCTTTTGACAGTCAGGAGTGGGTGATCATGGGAGGCAGAGGAGGAGGAGGAGGAGATGGAAAGTAATCAAGAAGAACCGAAAGCCACGACTGTATTCACTCCCGTTGCCGCACCAGTTGGACCCGATCTGCGCTTCTTTTTCATTTTTACCCTTAAAATCCATTGAAGCATCTCTGTGCCTTTTTTCAAACGACTAATAATAAGTAAAACTTCCATTAAGTGAGCGAAAAAAAGATCTAATCAAGAATAGAGACATTAAAATGGTATCAGAAGTGAGAAAGTCTAGCCTCCTTCACTAAACACGACAGTATTTCTTTCAATGCAATTACTTACCCCTAAAGAAAAAGTGAACGCAAACAGTATTGGTCTAACCTACTCTACAACTTATTAATATTTCATAAGACATGCTTTAGGAAGTAAATTTCACCCAGACAAACCTATTTCGCTTCACTTCCCCACTAAAAAATCTTCTGCTCCATGAATATGCAATTTTTTGAGTTGGAACTTCAGTACAAAAGATGAGTGAAAAAATGACAGTTTTGTCACTTTATATAGAGAAATGCAAAGCAGTAGTTGACATGATGAAAAGGTCACTTCACTTCTTTCGAGTAGCCTCAAACACTTGATTCAGGGCGATATTCTCTTGTAAAGACATGAAATAAAACACATCACCTTATAAACCACTTTAAATTGAGGAAAATTTGCCCCTTACTACGGTGACAAACCTTGCCACCTCAAAATGCCTTTCCAAGCATCGAAAGATGGTGCAGAGTTGGGTAGTAGGAGACTGTGTCAAGAGAGAAAATTTTCACAAGTTGTACTATTGACAATTGGTTTTTACTTTATTTAGGCTTTAAATGACCCGATTTGACCGGAAGAAGTCATTGATTATGCACTCGGATCAATCCATGAAAATATTCTATTTCCAAATTTACCACCTATTCGTTAGACTTCTAATGCCAAAACAAAAATGCATCATCAGTTCAAAATTATTTTATTGTTTAATCAAGCAGCAATAGGAGTATTATATTGCAAATTCCTTCTTACAAGATCCAAAATTAACATTCCTCCAAAGTGACAGGGTGAGAAGTTTAAATTGTTCCTCAAAAAGGAAGCCAATAGAGATGGTTTTATCACCTCTTAACTGAGCAGAGCAAAAAAGTGTAAAAAAACCTGTCCAGAGGGAGTCGTAAGATGTCGAGAGAAATCAGCAAGCGAAAAAAAGCCATCATATTTAACTGACCCGAGAATTTTAGTAGTATTTTTAAGAATGCCCCAGGGAGACAGCACTTTGGTGTACGATTGTTTTACAACACGTGACAATTTGGGTTATAAAATGGCATGAATTCAATCCAGACCGGATGCGTATTAGAGGGAGATGTTGTTTTTGGTGGTGGTGACAGTTAGACCCAAAAAATGAGACGACTTAATAGAATAGACATTTTAAAGTCAAATTTAAACGAAACGATTGATCAGACGCTAGCTAAACACAAAAAAGACACAAAATCAGTGATAAAAGAAGTGAACACGCCTCTGAACTTGTTGATCCAGAATCTGTTCAAAACTAACCATTTGTCAAGACTTGTGATGACATCGCGTTAATCACACACCGAGGTGCTACTGGCAACAACCTTGAATGAAACGTCCTAGTGTCGCATATATGTGACCTCCCGAACCTCCGAGATCCATAAGTATGCGACATGTAGCCCCTGTTGCGTTATAAACAATCTAATTTCGACGTAGAGCGTCCTTAGGCTAAGGGAGGTAATTAAGTCTTTTTATCTTTGAGCACGTGATGGTGTCCCACTGCAGTAACAAGGCTCCTGGACAGTGGTAATGACCTTTCCTCTAAGCCTATTTCTTTTAAATAAAATCTAAATGGCAGCTAACCCCTAAATGTCAATCTACCAGTTGAGTAACTAAATACTGCTTCAAGTTTTAAACAAATTTGGAGCAAAAAAAGACGACTCGCAGGTTGGGAGTAAACTGTACAAATGGCAAACAAAATGACAGTCTTGATTTAAAGTACCATCTGGTGTGCGCTGTTTTTTTGCTATGAAGGTGACTTACAGCCCATGGCAATGAAACGGATTGATTGAATAATGGGAAGAACAATCAAGCAATATGACACATTGAACAATTTCCCTCGGGGAACTTGAAAAAAGAAGTTGAAAGCAAAAGCTTCCATTGAATGTAGAAGTATACCACATTGAATCAATGACCAGATGTGGTTTTGACATCTACATCTACGTGTTTATCAAACTGACCAATTCTAGTTTACTAGCACATTCATCAACCTTTTTCTCCTTCACACACACACACACATCAAATTTATCACCGCCTTTCTCTCATTTCTTGGGAGAACAAAGTTCGGCAAACTAAGTAAACAAACGCCTTAAATTACAACAAAAAAACTACAAAACTCTAGAGCAATTGTTGAGACTTTTAAAATGTTTCAACTTTTTTTGTCGTAATCTCCGTCTCTACGGTAACGAGAGTCAGTGTCAAGTTCTATCAAATGATCACGATACTAGTTTTGAAAAATATTATGAGCCCTAGTGAGTCACAACGCGTGAATTGTACACACTTCCCATTTTACAGATCACCAACTTTCATAACACAATGCAATTCTAACTAACACATAAAACTGGGTTTAATAAACCTTTGAATAATCACATTTTTGTGCATTTAGCACATGCGTATGAGTTGGTGTATTTGTATAATCGGAAAAGTCGTGCGCAAATACTGCTGCTTTTAAAAGAACGGTTGTGCTTGTGTATTTACGTGTTGGTTTTTCCAAAAACTATGTACTCCCATTCACACATCCACACACACACACACACACACACACAAACCGATTATTTAATTAATGAATAATGTCACTTCCATTGAATGGACCTGGATGACCTAATTTTATCTATCTAGTAGCCTAGTTTATGAGGTGAGTTCGTTGCTGAAAGTCAATCGCCTCATAAGAAAGCTCTCCATGTTTAAGATTAAGAGGTATTTTCACACTAGAATGTAATTAACCTTGTCACTACGTGGATACTTTCTATTTTCTTAAGAACAAAGCCAATGCAGCAGAACAATTGAATAATTTAACTCGTGACCGATGAAAATCACTCGAGAAATCTAGGTTTTTGCTGGCCAGACATACGGGTGGATTTTTTCAGGTTCCAAATGGAAATCACCTCATTGGAAAGGTCAAGGTGCTTAAACTTCATCAGACGTTTCACCCCTTAAATATTGACTAAGCCCGCATGAATAAGGCTCATTTGATGGGGCATAAAAAGTATAAATAAATGAGATGGTATAGCTATGTGGCAAGGGTATGCAGTTGCTCAAATCAGGTCAATTTGGAAAGTCAGTGATGAGTCACTGGTAAATCCGATTGACAAAATTTAGCACCAAACATGGAGCTTAAAAAGGATTGTACCGAAATAACCACTTCGCAAATATGTAGAAAAAGGCCCACATGAAATGTGAATTCTTGCTTATTTGCAACGAGGATGTAGAACCAAGCCAGCTGTTAGTTGCGTAAAAAGGACTTCTACACATGCCTTTCGAACAAAGTTTGACAATTTTCATTGTGGATAACGTCTTAAGAATGGAAAAGGAAAGAAAATTTCGAATGCATCGAACCGGGGATGACATCAGAGGGGTCACAGCGAAGTTATCTTTAACCAGCAGAAGTAGCCACATCAAATATAATGTTCCGGATGTGTACTTAAGAGGATAACGAAGAACAACCCAGTCGAGTAGAAGTGCACTACACTCTAATAAATAGAATTTTCACCTAGAGAAACAAGATAAATGCAAGCACATATTGCGTATGGCTTGATGAAATACTGCAGCGATGTAAAATTCTTGAAACAAACATGCATATCAGTAGATTATAGAAACGCCCGCAACAGGCAATACCTTTGGAATAAGACTCATTAATAAAAAGCTCCAAGTGCTAGGCTCGAACACCAAAGAGGTCTTCTACATCTATTAGTACTTTAAGAGCATATCTAATAGCCACAAATATAAGCAAGTAAAGCATGACACAAGAATTAACTTTAAAGCTTAAGTTAAATATCCTACAGAATTTCTTTGCGGTAGAAGTCCTCGATCGTAGGGTCGTACTTTTCCTCGAATCTCCCCGTAACGAACCGAACGGTTAAGGCGCTCTTTCCAACTCCACCATCACCGAGGACAACAACTTTGTATTCGTCCATCTCCTTATCAGCAAATGCATGAAAAGTGAACGAGAGTCACTTTTCTTGGCACGTATCAAGTGATTCAACCACGTACATAGAGCAACATCAAATGCACCGAATCAGTAGTAGTCGACAAGTTAAATTACCATAGAAACAAAAACTTCGGTAAATTAATAAGTGTCCTGATGCCTCATCGAACAAAAAATTAAACTCCAAACATGGTTTCAGCACGAAGAAGGAACGAAGCAATAAATCCTAGAAGCACCTCCGTCATCTTAAAATGCAACTCAAATGAACGGCAGACTACGCATTTGAAAAACACCCACCAGCGACAAACCCCAGTTCCCGTGTGAAATATAAATTGACCACTTCTCATTCTTGTCCTTTACATTGGCATATTAAAACAGCACTATATCCCAAGTTTGATAATTTACGATAACTTATGCAGCCAGATTACCACACAATGTACACAGATTGTAACCATGTAGACATATTAAAGTTAGGCATATTAACATTGTACTATTTTATTAACACAAAGTACCATTGAAGTTCTGAATATGATTGGAAATCACGTCTCACATAGCTCTATTATAATTTGGGTTAATACGTTGTAGCATCCCGAGGCTCCCTCAAAGGCAAAAGAAGGCAGAATGTCAGGGTAGAATACATACATTCAACAGGCGTAGGGAAATAAGCTGCTGGCATGGCCCTAATGCCAGCCTACGCAGCTAGGGCAATACGGCCACCTCTGCCACACTCACCGAAACCGGTGGTTCAAACAAACTAAGTATTCCATCGCCTCACTCCGCTTTCGAGCCTTGTCCCTGATGCGCCTCTTGGTACACATACGTCCCGCGTTAGTCACCACAACTTAGTCAGTGCTGCAAGAAGCACCCACGAGCTAACCATGCCAGTCGCCGACATTCGACGCGATTAAGGCGATGCTTGATACCAACGTCAGTGATCCCTCTTGACAGTGCATTGCACCTCTGTCAAGGTCATAGAGGTGGCCGCTGGGCCATGCCAGCGGCTTATTTCCCTCTCCCCGGTATATATATGTATTCTACTCTTGCATTCTGTCTTCTTTTGCCTTCAAGGAAGCCTCGGGACGCTACATTATTGGCAGCGGAAAGCGGACCCGACCCTTAGAGTTTTATCCCGATCTCTACCGCCTGCGGCATGTTGCAGCGGTGCGAAAGAAGTGTATGTGCTACGGATGGACCACGAACGACGTCCGCTTCCGGCATCAACCCCATCTCCGTGTTCTACAAGAAAGCTATTAACAACTGAAACGACACTAGCCACGGACCACCTAGGAAGTTTCGTTTCAAAGATTACCCCTAATAATCTTGCTTAAGGAGATCGGCGTGCTAACGCCTCCCTACAGACATAATGATGGTCGGCAGAACCACTTATTCCGATCTTTGTTCCCAAGCCAAACGAAACTCGAAGTCCAATGCACTGCCAAGAGGGATCACTGGCGTTGGTGTTAAGCATCGCCTTAATCGCGTCGAATGTCGGCGAGTGGCGCGAGTGCTTCTTGCAGCACTGACTAAGTTGTGATGGCTGACGCAAGAGATGTACCGAGCGCGTCGGTGACGAGGCTCGAAAGAGGGGAGGGGCAATGTAGTAATTTGTTTGTTAGAACTGCCGATTTCTGTCAAGGTCACAGAGGTGGCTGCATTGCCCTAGCTGCGTGGACTGGCCTCCGGGCCATGCCAGCAGCCTTTTTTCCCTCTGCCCGGTTAATTTATATTCTACCCTAGCAATCCGCCTTCTTTTGCCTTCAAGGGAGCCTTGGGACGCTACAGACATCGTTTTTAGTCCCTCCATAGCACATGCACTTCCTTCACACCGCTGCAGCATGGCACAGTTGGTAGAGATCGAAATAGAAACCCTATAGAGTCGGACCAGCTTTCCGCTGCCACCAATGTAGCGTCCCGAGGCTCCCTCGAAGGCAAAAGAATGCAGAATATCAGAACAGAATGCATTTATTCAATGGACAGAGGGTAATGAGGTCCTGACATGGCTTGGAAGTCAGCTTACGCACCTAGGACAATATGGCTACCTCTGTGATCCTAATCAAAACCAGTAGTTCCAACTAACAAAGTACTACAACGTGTCCTGTTAAAAAATAATTAAAGCAGAACTGGTGTGAGAATTGTTCGTGAAAAATTGGCTATGAACTAAATAGAATCGTGATACTCTGACACTTCCTTGAAGGCAAAAGAAGGCGTAATACTAGGGCATTCAGAGGGGACGCATTTGCTGGCACGGCGCGGAGACCAGAACACTCGGCTAGGGCAATATGTTCATCCAAGTCACCGTAAGCGAAACCGGCAGTCAAACACACAATGTATTGCATTGCCCCTCTCTTCTTTCGAGCGTCGTCCCCGAAGCTCCCTTGGTAGACCTCTGACGTCAGCGACCATAGCGTACTCAGTGTTGGGGTAAACATTTACGAGCTAACCGCACTAGTCATCGAGATTCCAGCGCAAATGTGATGGCGCTTGAACACCACGTCAGTGATCCCTCTTAGCAGATCGACTGGACTTGAAGTTTTGCCCAGTTCGAAAATTAAAATTGGGGTAAGGGGTTTTGCTGACCAGCGGTATGGCCCTAAGAAAAAGACGTTAGTACATTGGTCTCCTTAAGCAGGTATATTAGAGAAATCTCCACGACGAAACTTTTTAGGCTCTTCACGGCTTGAATCGCTCCATTCGTTAAAAACTTTCTTGTTGAACGTGGGGATGGGGTAGATGCCGAAGGCGAACAACGTTCTTAGCCCTTCCGTAATGGGCTGTCAGAAGTTCCTTTATCAGCAGCAAACACACTTCTATCGCGCGGCTAATGTTTATCCTAAGCGGTATAAATCAGGCTGGCAATCCTATGGAGTCGGATTTGCTTTCCGATGTCAAAAAAGTAGCGATCGAAGGCTTTCATAAACACAACAGAAGGCACAAGTCTTGAGCAGAACCCGTATATTCAGCGAGAAGAGAGAACAAGACTGATGGCATACCATCCCTGACAATATGGCCATTCAATTTACTGAAGCCAAAAGCGAGATCAAAAAACATAATTTTCCTTGTTTGCTGTGCTGCCAAGAGGGATTGTAGCTTCTAGAGGCTTCCTTGAAGGCAAAAGAAGGCAGAATGCAAGGGTAGAATACATATATTCACCGGACAGAGGGAAATAAGCCGCTGGCATGGCCCGGAGTTCAGCCCACGCAGCTAAGGCAGTACGGCCATCTCTGTGACCTTGACCGAAACCGGTAGTTCCAACAAACAATGTACTACATGGATCACTGACGTTGGCATCAAGCATCGCCCTAATCGCGTCGAAAGTCGGCGATTGGCATGGTTAGCTTCTTGCAGCATTGACTAAGTTGTGATGGCTGACGTGGGAGGTAGGTGTACCAAGAGGCGCGTCATGGACGAGGCTCGAAAGAGGAGAGGGTCAATGTAGTACTTAGTTTGTTTGAACCACCGGTTTCGGTGAGGGTGACAGAGGTGTCCATATTGCCCTAGCTGCGTAAACTGGCCTTCGGCCCATGCCAGCAGCCTATTTCCCTCTGTCCGTTGAATATATATATTCTACTCTAGCATTCTGTTTCCTTTTGCAATCGAGAGGGCCTCACGATGCTACAAATGCTTCTCTAGATGGCTCACGGCTACCAATGTTATTTTTTTTACGCGGAATGGAGAATTAGAGTTGCTGCCAATGTTGGACCCGATTCGCATTACTTTTTTTAAGTCGCCGTTAGTCACCGATCCTCGCTTTTCGCACTTTTTTATGCCTTGCTAAGGTCCATCGCCTAACAGTAATTTAACACTGGAAGCATTTATGAAAGGCATGAATATCGATGGTATGTATGCTCAGATGTTACTTCAACGTTAAACATAACATTCATTACTTCTGATAGCAAACACATGCATAGCCTAATTTAACGTTAAGTAAGGCTTCGCAAAACTAAAGTATTGCAAAATGGAATCAAATGCACTATATAGATTTCAGAGTAAAATATTAAAATTTACTCCTTGTTTTGATATAAATCCAGCCGTGCTTAAAATTAAATAGCGTAAAATTTTTTGTTAGTGGTTTTTATTTGTTTTTGCTAGCATTTGTTCATCAAAAATGAAAATGGATATTTATTTGTTTTAAGTGCTTCTAATGGCCGTCCCGCTACTTGCAACCATCCGGGTGTGGGCTTGTTGGATTTGACACATGGGGCCGAAGAAGGACGTGGCTAAGCCTAGTAAGACCGCGAAGGGCGCAAAGGCTGGACCAGGAAAAAAGCAGCCGGTAAAACCTGCTGCAGCTGCTAAGAATCCGGCCAAAACTGCCACGAAAAGTGCTCCGAAGAAGCTGCACTCTGTGAAGAGCGGCAGGATCTCGAAGTCTAAGTCGAGTGAGTCTTGTCTACTTTACAGCATTTGTCGGTATCAGCGGGGAAAGCTATCGTTGCTAGGGCATTGAAGGCTCAGAAGGCCATAAATATCGGTGCCCATACGCAAGGCAAGAAGAAAGTTATGAAAAATATTCGTTTCCGTCGACCTAAGACATATAGACCTCCACGCTGTCCTAAGGACCGTCGTTTTGAAATTCCAAAGAGGAATAAGTAGGATGTTTCATGTATTCACTCCTTTTTAAAGGTTGGATGCTTTCCGCATTATTCGTCACCCCGTCACAACTGAAGCGGCGATGAAGAAGATTGAAGACAATGATACTCTTGTATTTGTTGTCGATCGTCGGGCAAATAAGCCAGCGATTAAGGCTGCAGTTCAGGAAATGTATAAAATCAAGGTGGCTAAGGTGAACACCCTCAACTGCCCGAAGAACATCAAAAAGGCTTACGTGAAGCTGCCTCCAGACTTTGACGCCCTGGATGTTGCTAACAAGATCGGTATCATATAAATAAATTGGCATTTTTTTACAGGTTAAGGTATTTTTCTTTCGGTTTGATAAAAGACCTTTTATAAGAAATCGTAATTGGTCAGGTCGTGCTTATTAGCTCACTTGGTTTTTGGTTGTGATTTGCGTTATCGTTCTGCTTTTGGGGTTTATGGTGTTTTAGTCGAATTTGATTACCTTAGTCGAAAAGGAGCTGTAAGAGTCTTCTTGCAGGCTCATATCGTTTTTGAGTTTTGGATGTGGTTTCGAGAGTGGGATATGCTTTATTCGGCATACCCTATGCAGGTGTCTAGGCGGTTTCGCAATAACGCCGCGCTTGGCTGCTGGTTACTCTCCTGTGGGCCAGTTGTATCTGTCTACTGCTGTTAGAGGGAATCTACCGCGTCGATATCAAATGGGGTGGTTGGTTTGGGCTTTGGGTCGTACTGCTAGCGCGATCGCCACTGGAGGACTGTTGGCGAGGTGGCAGGGGCTCCGGCGGCTGAGTTTCGAAAAATTGGCCTGCTTATAAACCGTGGGTAGTAAGGTGATTTGTCGTTGTATGCTCGTGATGACTGCGGGGAAGCGAAGTCGTGGAGTTGCCAATTTTAATGCGCTCATTAGAGCTACGAATTTTTATAAACCCAGAGGAGAGCTGTTTATTTCGGCATGAGGACTTGAACTCTGAAGCAGCGATCCATTTCACACGAAAGGCCCTTAAAATACGGACTGACTGGCATGCATTGATGGATGTCACCCCATCATGGAGGTTGGGTATTCAAGACACCAAATAAGTATGCTTTGGAAAATCCTGCGAAAGGGAATGACGTAGATTACTCAAGAATAATTTGATTCCACCTTATGTCTCCTCTAACTTTATTTTAAGTTGCTTAAACTTCTGAGTCCTTACATATGGCAAATTAGCTACTCATGCAGTTTCTTCTTCCACGCTTGTATTGTCTCATTGTTTTCCATCTTCTCTAAGTGAATAAGCACGTTTATTATTATCATAAGACCAAAATTATGTTTACAGCCATTTTTAGAGTAAAATTATTCGAAACTGGTAGAATGCTGAAAAGTTAAGGCTACCCTAGCCTGCATCGTTTGACCCGACAGCCCACTTTTGGCCAATGCCACTTTTAAAAGGCGGTAGGTACGCCGTCACTCGGACGAAAAAGTACCTTGATGCCGGTAGAATTATTTTTCGTGAAAATATAAAGGTCGTGGCCATCAACACTTTGTCTAATGGCAAAATATCCGAGGGGGCTCGCGAATTCATTAGGTGGCATTTACCTCCCCTACAGTATAAGAATCCTGCTGTTCAAGTATTTCGTGAATTCTCATCACTTCATACTCTCAGATAGTCACCTTTCGAGATATTTGTCCCACTCCTTTTATAAAGTTCTACCTCTCCGATGGTAGAGAATTTGACGTTGACTGTTCTTTCCATACTGCTGATAGCATTCAAAATCACATTGCAGTAGTCTGCGCCAAAACCTATGATACCATAAAGAGGGAGGAGGTAGAGAACCAAAAGATCGTAAATCCAGCAAACTTTGGAGCAAAGTAACCGAAATTAACTCTATTTTTTTGAATCTAATCATATTTTCTCAGATATCCGCGTCAGTGCATATGTGAGGTATATGGTCAGGTTCCCTGCTCATCTCAGCAGGGAAAACCAAAGCCTTGGAATGGCCAGGAGCCCAATTTGCCTCCCATGCTGGAGGAGGTTGAAAAATCTCCGTGATCATTCAAGTCTCCGCTTGTTCTGTCTTCCACTGTATACAGTCTCACTATGTATTATATTGCTACGAATCGGCTCCTTTTTACTGCTTCGATAATGAGGTAGCCCCCCGGAGTATAATTGCAAGTATGGCGACTTACGCAAATGGAGTGATAACTAGTCGCCTTCTTCAACGGTCGACTTGGTCGATTTACTTTGAGAAGATGAGTTCACTGCATTGGAAATCGGGGGTCCGTAGATCCGCATTTACCCAGGGCAGGGCGTGTCAACTCCGACGCTGTAAACTTTGGAAATTTGTGTCACCGAATAACCCAGGTGTGTCTGTTTATGCCCCTACCAGAATTTTTTACTCACTTTTTGATATTGGGCATGGTAACCTAGTTGTCTTGACATCATCTAGTCCATTCAGCTTCGGTTAATCAAGTATTTACTATTGAGGAAACCAAGCGCACCCCGCGTTAATAATTTAGGCTTGTTGATAAAACTATCACCATTTATCGAGCATGAATGAGCTGAGAAGTCTGGGCGTGACCTGAATTTATGAATGGTTACTGGCAGAGTTACATGAATCTCCAGGCCACATACGAACATAATCGCTTGTAATATCCAAATTTATGGCCACAACAGCTGGACTACCAAGCTAGGGGGTGAAATAGTGCCGGTAGGATTCAAGTTACCACAGTTGGAGGTGGAACATTGGCGCAGGCCTACGATAAGGGGACAACTTTGGTAAATGTGGTGGTAGCGTCGGATAACAAACAAATATTATTATAGAAGCAGGGATTATTTTTAAACGGGCATGGTCTGGTTATAGATAACACCTTTTGTGCTCAAATTCGCATCAATAAAAGGAGCTAAATGCTTGGTTTTTATCGAATTGATTTAGTGTTTTTTCTTAGCATCTCTTTGTTTTCAATAAGTTGGTCAGAAAACACACCTTGAGCATCTTCTCACCTTGTATTATTTTTTTGACTGGTCGACTGTGGCACACTCTAGAGAAGTGGCGCTTTTCACGCCATGGGCCAGCACTTAAGTCGGGTCAAAGGGCACACCTCAAGTGGTCACAAGTTGGAGAGGTGCACACGACAAATAGTCGTCCCGAAATTTCGGTACTGAGCGTTGCCTACTAATTTCAACTGTAGACTCCAATGAATGCAACTTTTTTTTGGATCTTCGGAGCCCACTCTCTTCCAGTTAGAGCGTAGAAAAATAGAATTGTGAACGAGGTATCAAATTTCTGAGAAAATGACAAAAAATTTCCTATGGTTGTGTAGAACACATGGTGTAAAATTTCGGTGTGAAACATATCCGTGTTTTCGCGTGAATTTTTACGTATGCGTTAATACAGGTGAGAGATCTACTGGATGTGCAAATTTGCCTGATGAAATGAATAGATAGAAGTGAAGCTGAATTAGCCTCAGGACTAGGATAGAGGGTGTTTGGTGGGCACCATTTGGCCGGGATCCAAGTGTTTCCTCCTCACTGTCGATGTCACGTCTAAGGTGGTGAGCCTGAGGTTGGGATATCTGGGATCGATTTAAAAGGGGAAAAGTCCACCCTCTCTACCCCGGTGTGAGACTTAAAAAGGAAACAAAGCTTGATGGGGGAAGTTAAGGTATCCCACCTCGCCCCCATCCTCCTGCCTTTCCCTTTGCCTTGGGGGGAAGTAGTGACGCCGTCTTAGTCACGAGGTTGACCCTATCCTCCTTCATGCTATGAATTAAGGTCTATTTAAATAGCTATGTATTACTCTCTATAAATGCGCGTCATTGCCAGTTGGTTATGGTTACAAGAGTTCATCGTGTTTCTTAGACGGCTTCGGAGCAAATAATTTGGCTCTAGCCGCTTCAGCACTGCCCTTCTTCCATCTAGAAGGTGCAAATCTCGGCCTTGGGTACCTCTGAAGTGGTCATGCTTTCACAGGTCCGTATTGTATGCAGTTGGAGAAGCTCAGACATATTTCCCACCATTGTCTTCTAAAAATGGTGTTGTAGGCGCCTTGGTGGGTAAATGAGCGAGCGCGGAGGCTCATTTCATCATCACTTGGGGTGTTGAAGTCCTCTGTAACAGTCAGCTACTTCATCGCCTGACGATGCATGGCCTAGTAGTAACGTCACCGCAGCTCGATCTGGTGGATTCAACCTGGGGGGTTTTTGGAGAAGAGGATGACATTATAGAGTGTTTCACTGCATAAGTAGTCCCTGATACAAAACTGGAGACTACCGAGCTCTCCTTTGACAGTTCTCTTTGCAAGTTCAATGGATACCCACACGATACTCTATTCAAGCTGCTACCATTTCCAGTACGGCGTTCTTCTTTCACCTTTTTTTTCGTATTCTTCGTTTGGCTCCCTTTCCTACATTTGCTCACATTGGACGTTGCACCAATGAACAATTTAACCCAGTTCTTGGAGTCCTGGGTCAGCAAACGCTGCACTGTGACCGGGATTCCCTTTCCAAGCGGCAAATATGGCTTACAGATGTGGAAGAAAGCGATCCAGATTGGCGGCGCCCAAGACAGTGGCACACGGTAAAAACCATCAATTCCGAAATTGGACATTAGCGCAGCGTGTACCACATAACAAATGGTCTCGATGACAACCAATCATGGCAGAAAGAAGCCAAAACTGCCACATAAAGTGGCACTACTTGGCTGTTTGACAGGTTAGGCTTAAAAAGGCATTGGTTTGGCACGGACACCGATACAGATGATTAAATGTGAGCGTTCACCAGCCCCCCCCCCCCCATCACGCAGTTAATCTCTATTGGTGCATGTAACTGCTGCCGCGGGATCGATTTTCATTCGATCGATTAATTGCCCTGATCGGTACTCGCCCCCTGCACGTGTCCGCTCGCACCACTACTCAATCGGTGCGTGTGTGCGTGCGTGCGTGCGTGCGTGCTTGCATGAGTGCATATTCTCCAGACGCATCGCATCAACGACGGCGGGAAACACGCCAATCTAGAAGCATTGAAGGGGCAGCCTTCACATTCAGCCAATTCTGTGTGCTTTGAGGATGCGAAATGAGAAGAAAATAGTAAAAACGCGTAAAGGCGACAGTCGCATTAAACGTAGTAGCAGTCCGGGAGGACTGGACAAGACCCTTCCAGTCTGAGCAAGACATCGAAGCAAGTACTACAAACATCTGCAATGGGGTTTCTTGATCACTCGATTCATTCTAACTGCCTTCCTTAGGGCAAGATGTGTTTGTTTGTTTGTTTGGTTAATCCTTACTTAGTCCTAAACCGACTGGTTACCTAATCGTGTTTATGCTTTGCGAGCACGAGCCCTATCGATGTCCAAACAGGAGTAAACAAGGAATGCGCACAATATAGGCACAATCAAAGCGCGGTATCCGCGTTCGCATCTGTTAAGAGGAGAAGAAAGGGTCTGATGATTGCCCTTAAGACCTATTTTTAGCACTATGGATAACCTTGACCTTCCAGTGCTTATTATGCTAATGCAGAGATCATGGCTCTCCACGTCGTTAGGGAGGAACTCAATCGAAAGGCAAATTAAGGATTGATGTAGAATGGTCGCGAATTTAAACAGTCAAATGAAACTTCCAGAAGGGTGGATAATTCGCCCCTTCGCCCCGTCTCCTAGCGTGGTTGTGTGCCTCGGCCTCGCATTGGACGCGTTCAATGCAAGGACTGTCAGGTGTGATGAGCTCTGGCCAGGCGGTAACTAAAACCATCGGAAGCGACACTCAAAATGTCACGTGGTGTTGCATGCATTGACGTGAATTTTAATGCTCCTTGCTAAGCAACACGTAAACATGTTACATTTGCAGGTAACAATGCCAACAATGCTAGGGGTTAAAATTTATTTCTGATCTTGTTAAAGGAAAAAGGAGAAAAAAAAAGAATGGTTTAGTAAGCAATAAATGTTCATTTTGAGGAAATAAAATTTATGCAATAGGCTTCATTTGAACTGCGAAACAATCGCTCCATTCATTTATCCATCCTGCATCCACTTCTTGTCCTTTTGTCCATTCCGTTCCCATGCATCCTCTATCCGCCCATCCACCCATTCTTCGTGGATCCGTCCTTTCAACCATCTGGTTTCCATCCATCCTGCGTTCACTCATTCCTTCACCCATGCATCCATCCCTTCCCCATCCTTTCATCCAGGTCGTCCCCATCCGTCCAGTACCCATGTAGCCGTGCCTTACCCACCCGTCCCTTATCTACGCCCCCATCCAACCCCAACCTTACGTGTTTTCGTTCTCCAACCTATTCTTCTTTTTACTCATGTGCCTCACTGCGCTCTGAAGAACCTTAATTAAATTTTGTTTTTTTTCCGTATTCACATTTAATTAAAATTTGTGCGTTTGCCTTGTTTATAGTCTGCTTTGGAGTTACCGCTTTGGATAGAAAAAAGGGAAGGGTATCTATTAATTCCTCTCAACCGTGAAGTTTTCGCGTGTCTCCCATTACTGCTCGGTGGATTTCGTGGGTAATTCGTGCCCACCCACCTCGTGGCACTGCGCTGCTCTCTCTGTCTCTGTCTCTCTCTCTCTCTCTCTCTCTCTCACCTAATCCCCGTGGTCTTGTGCTAATACTGCCTGTGAATTTTGTCACCCTTCTCCAAGTGACAACACTCAGCTGTCAGCGTATTATTAGGTCACTTTAGCCGATCCACCATCGGTGAACTTGGTTGACATTACATGACAAAAGTAGTAGCCGAGTGTGCTGCGATGAGGTGACAAGGCTAGGTAACCGGGTTGTGGCCCACCAATCTGCTATGTAACAAAATCGAGGTACACAAATGACATCGAAAAATATACGCAGTAAAACCTAGCCACAACTTGTAAAAAGAATTTGGCATTTCTAATTAACAAGTCTAAACACCCAGGTGTTTGCTCACTCTTTTTTTTTCTGAAAAGCACTTTTGCGTAGTGAGACTTTCGGGCTGTTGACTTATCGAAGAGGCATTAATAACTAGATTTACGTCAAATCACGCCTTAACGCCACTTTCAACCCATCATCCCCTCCGTCCCCCTCCCTCCCTCCCGGAGCAGCTTCACCACACGGTTTATTGTTATGGCGAAACATGTAAGTCCATCATTGAGTCGTCTATGAACACACCACAACAGGATGTACTGTTGTCATGGTTGAAAATTTTTATGAACAAAAAAATCCAAAAAATCTCAGCCTCACAGTAGAAGTTCAATTCTCTTTTAAGGGATTCCAAATGACAAAACCATTTTCATCAATGACTTAAAGGCTCCATATAGCAGTCAAAAGCCTACCATTGTTTTAAATTACCACCTTAACAAAACTACTCTAAACTTATAAATTAACTCAGAGAAAACGTCCCTCCACTTGGAGTACATTCCCGCCTATCGATTCAACTTAGTAGTTTTTATTCATTGTTCAAAGACAAAAAAACGCAATTGGATGTTTGTGTTTACATTGGTTACGGTCAGGTACGTCCGCACGCACGCACGCACGTGCGCACTCACGCAGATTCGTGGTTGCGTGGTCAAAGTTCATGATTTACACAAATACACACACACACACAGATGACATTAGCCAATCAACGCGCGACTTGAATGCCATTGGCTCACTTCTTTCATTTATCTCAACGCGGCGATGCCTGCGACTCACAACAGTTGGCGGCTATGAAGGTCTTTCTTATCACTCTCCTCTGTGCCTCTGTCTGCCTTTCGCAGGCTCAGCAGGACTCAAATTCCTCTGTTCCCGAGCCTCCTACGACGGCGTCACCAAGCACGGAGTCCACCGATTCATCAACAGCACCGACACCAATTAGTACTACATCACCGGCCGCGACCGTATACACTCCTGCCACCGGTAAGCATTGACCTTGAAAGTGGCCCCTTTACATTCCCTCCCCTTCTCAACCCCTCTATATCATGCTGTTCACTTCTGCAGGCCTGAATGTCATCTTGCCATTGATTGCTGCAACCCTCGGAGCTACTGTTTTCTTGGACCATTGAGTAAAGCAAACTTTCCTCCTCTCTTTCCTTTTTTTGGTAATGGTTTCACTCCCTTTGTGTAACAATAAAGCTTTTTAAATGCACTCATTGTTCTGGTTTTACGGGAGCGGGTGCAAAACGATCCGCGAAAAAGAGATGGCGGGGCATTAATGTGGCCGTCACCTAGTGATAGGCGGAGGTGGCCAAGTAATCCACCGTCAATGCACCATTCCAAAAGGCGAGAGCTGAAGAATACCTTTTTACAGGGATGGTTTGAAGTTTTTAAAATTTGGAAGACCCCAAGGCTGGCGATTGGAGTGCAAGCTTTCACTCAATGGAATTTTGATGCACGCAACAAAAAGGGCGTGTTTTGAGTGCCACAGCCTTTTCCCCACTCCGTAATTGCCCCACACGCACGGTGAATGGACGCGGCGCCTAGCAACAGGGAGTTAATGAGCCATGCTAGCCGGAGAGGAAGGCGGGGAAACTCTCCACTTTAAAAGCTCCTCTTAACACAAAAAGCCTACTTCAAAAAATTGATGGAATGTAAAAAAAGGACCGAAACGTTGCTTCGAGTTGTGTTTTAGGGTGAAATCTTCAAGCCAGCCGTGTTGCGAATGCATGAATTAGCATTAATTATGCATTATTAAAACTTTTTACCTCAACCTTAACCCGCAAGAGAAGACGTTTCGGCGCACCCCATTTCCCCTCCACTTGTTTTACGGTGAGTCTATACAAAACATGGCAACACAATACATACTACTCGCAATAAGTGATTGTTGAGCTGTCAAATTTGGTACTTCAATGGTGGCAGAGCAAATCACTTCTGTTAAGTCGACTTTTTGTCCACCAACTTGGTTACCATAAAATGGATACAGAAAATCACATCACACATGCGTGATATCGAGCCAAGGCCAAAAGCCCGAAACAGTAAATTCATGCAAATATGCCAAACCTGACAGAAACCTAATTTACATGGTAATTCCATTTGGAGTAAATAAAAAAAAGAACACAAAAAAACATAACGAATTTTAAGTAACCTTAAAAATTAGCACCTTGTTTTTAACAAGGGACAAGCTACAGCCACGTACACACACAGGCCACAGGGTGTCGTTTGTGCCAGAAAAAATCGATAAAATGATTGCTATTTGCGAGCACAAGTCACCGACCAACTAAGGTGTAAACATTGTTCAAGGCTTCATCAGCTAAAGAACCAATCGACTTCTCCCTCGATTGGTTGATTAACCCTCACCAAGGTGAGCAGGGTTCACGGACGAACACCTCAGTCAAGCTGTGTTCAAGTACTCCGCCAGCCGCGGATCCGATCGCAGTTGCTTCTCTAGCAGCATATACTTCGACGGTGCCGTTTGTTTGTGCCTCAGAAGCATAGTCTCCAGAGTGGTAATTTTAAACACAGCATCATTACAGTACTGCAAATAGGCCGCCTCGTCCTCTTTGGTGAGATTGATTTGATTCAACTGGAACCACTGCTGTTTGCGTTGTAGAGCTGATGTCTCAGCCTCAAATCGAGTTTGTATGATGTTGGCCTTCTTAATTAGACGCTCTTTCAAATCCTGTAGACAGGCCTCTCGAACTGCGTAGGCGTCCTCTCGACTCAGATTATTCTCATCTATATCACGCATATGGAAGTAGGGTGCAAGGTAGTCGAGATCTTTCTCCTTTTGTTTTCGACGCTCCTGTTCGGCGTGCTGTTCCAGTGCTATACGCAGCTTGTGCATCTCTGCGTTGCGTAGAGTATCCCATAAACCAACTTCTAGTTCGGGTTTGTCTTCCTCTGCAGTGCGTTTGTCCAAAATTGCCTGAACTTCGCTTTCTGAAGCCCTAACGGTTTCTTTGGCGACCTTTTCAAGATCGATCAATTCGAGAAGCATCTGGTAGATCTCTACGTTGGTTTTACGAGGTGGATTGAGACTGGGCTGAAAAGTTATTTAGATCGGCCATTGCGTCAAATATTTTAAGTAGGCCTTCTCGAATAGGGGGTCGCCTTGACTCGAAACAATTAAAGCACAGTGACTACTGAAAAAAATTAAGTAAAATCTCACATGAAATGCGTTGTGGGTGTCAGGATGCAGTTCAATGACCTGCCGACGATCGCCACTGTCGGGAGGTTTGTTGAACTCCCGCCTGCAGGGGAAGATGCATTCGTCGGCAATATGGTAAGTGAGGAAATACTTTTCCCCTGCTATATCAAACACGCGCTCCTCAACGTCCTCATCTGCGGAGATTTCGGGGTTCCTTGCAAAACGCTCTTTTATTCTGAGAGGAGGAAAACAAAATAGATTCTGAAATCTAAAATGCCAGGAGGAATTCCTAGACCTAAGTGGCTGTGCCAAGGTCATTCCTGGTAGTCACCCAATAAGCCAATCCCTTCTCAACTACTTAAAGTATTCAATTAGCAGGCGATAAAAGTAGCTTGATTTAAAAATAGTTGACACAAGTGTAGGGGAATAGATTTGATTTCAAGGTTCTGGCGTTTACTCGGGATACAATGAAAGGATCCAGGGTGATTATACCATTCAGGATCCTTCCTTACAAACGATGCTTTAAAGGAGGAAGATTAATGCACAAATATGGCGGTATTGAACCGTAAGGAATACATTCACTTTGTATTGGTTATCAGTGACTGACGAAAAAATTACTTGGAGATTCACAGAATTTTTTAAAAGTTGATGCCACAACTAACGACTCGTGAATCTGCACCAAGGGTAGCTGTCCAATCAGTGCTTAGTATTACTCGAGATTTGATTGGCTCATAGGCAAATAAAGGAAACTCACACATCAATCTCCCTGTAGCTCTTCTTCGTCACCTTCGGTCCAACAATTCCTTGCTCTGTAGGTGATTTTATAATCATCGGAGGACCAAACTTTCTTACTGTTCGTCCAAAATGTGTTTCACGATAAACTAACCGATCTTCACGATTGGTGTACCACTCCCTCATAATGTTACCCTCGCGTTGGCGCTTCAATAGGCCATCAATCCTCATCTTTTGATAGAACTCCATAATTCTATTGGCATCTGATGCCGAATTCTTTGCCATATATTCATGCTCCCTTAAGTGGTGATCCATTCGACCATGATCAAATGATTCTTTTACCCACAGTGTCTTCAAATCTGTCACTCGTAATTTCAATTTGTCTTTTCGATGTTTAAAATACTCTCTCTCTTCAATTGCATCTTGAAGGTCTCGGTCCTGGTAGACAGTTAACCGTAAAACGATGCCGCATTCCTGAGAATAAGGCGTATACTTTACCACACGGGCTCGATTGTAGATAATTTCCTTCTCGCAGTTTGGATACCTCTGAAAGTACTGAGCGTCGGAAAGAGCGATTGACAGGGTCCATGACATTGGCAAATCAACCAGAAGAAGCGTATCCAAGAGATCTGCCTCCACTTTCTTCGTCTTCTTTTTCTCATTCTTTTGTGCTTTTTCATTCAATTCATCTTCGTGCACCTGGAGACCGTAATCCAATCCCAAATCGTAATTTGCTAGGGTCTCTGTGGCATCCATTGGTGCATTGAAAATGTTGATTAACTGGTCTCCAGCTGCCATCAATTTTGTATTAAGCAGACCAGAGGGCAGAACAAACTCCCAATCTTCCAGGTTGTTAAGATCGTAACGCATCTCCTTGATCCCGTTCGTGCAGTCTTGCATATTTACCCAGTAATTATTGTGATTCCACACACTTTCGATGCCCAAGTACATGTCGGTGTCAAGTGGAATCGATTCGCCAGTAAAGGGTTCAATAAAAAAGGCTTCTTGAACATCTCTGCTTCCTGGGAGCACTAGAATCCACGAGTGAACTCGCAGACCAAACAGAGGATCTGGTTTTGGTTCCTCAGCTTTCTCCAGAGCCTTCTTATCCTCTAGAGCCTTCTTTTCTGCCTCTTCTTCGGCCTCAACGAGCTTTTTTATTTTCATTGTTACTTCATACTTGGATATAAAGTCTCTTACTGGTTTGACCTGATACTTTCCAGTCTGTGGTTCTTGATATATTTCCACGCATTTCTTTTGTTGCACGAGCAGCGGACACTGTTTTCGAGACTCATCCTTGTAGCAGCACTCACGTGTCGCATATCCACTTACTACAAATGCATTGTAACCAACCCCGGTGAGAAGAGAGCAAAGGAGAGTGGTATAGTCGAAGCAAGTACCCAGCTGAAGGGAAAGCGTAGTTTTTGGACTAAGAAGACGTGGAGGTAGCTCGGTGGAGGGAAGAAGAGGAGCAAAGTCCAAAAAGTCAGCCACGAATGCGGCAGCACCCAAAGCTTCATGAAGCTCGGGAAAGGGTAATTTTGTGGGACGAATTGTAGTGGAGACGAATTTGCGGAGATCGCATTCGTTGCGAGGAGTAAGGAAAAGTGGAGTACGGTCATGAAATCGACCAGCGTATTGCCGGCGGAAATTGTCAGCATAGGCAAGAAGACGTGTCTCTCTAGCGCTGTTCTCGCTGTAGGAGGATGGAAAGTCGTACTCCTTTGGATCGAAAGATTGGGGCAAGGAACGAAATTCGTGGGGCAGATAGAGCGGATTAAGTTCAATTAATTGTTGCTTCAAAAGAAGATCGTCCGATGTCAACTCAGCATCTTCTGCTAGATGCTCTGTGGAAGCCTCGGAATCATGACTATGATCAGCATCCTCGGAAGCAGGCTGATTGATAGGCGAGTTAACTTCTTTCTGCTCTTTCACAAGGTCTTTATCCATTGTAAGATGTGATGATATTGTCAATGGAAAATCGTGTGTGCCTAGTAGCAACAAAATGACTTGTCAAAAAAAGCTACGCGTCACGAGTATATTCTTTGCCTTTTATTTTCTCTAAAATTAAACACTTTTTACGATGCCTCTCTTTTTGCCTACTGACTTGAGCGCACGCAAGTTCTCCACAACCATCGTGCTCCTAGCGCTCTTTCCATTAATCTTAAGTGCAATTTTTAATGTACTCATAACATTATATTTAACTATACAATGTTATAAATCAGTCAATTAATAACACAGCAACATGTTAATGGAAAATAAAACAATTGAATTTGACTCTGAACACTCAGCAGCAAGCCAATCTGTGGATTGCCTGCAAGACATCCCCAAGTTCAACTCAAAAGTATTTTGTTTTCTATTAAAATTTACTTAATTTTTGAAAAGAAGAATGACACTTGACCTCATTTCGGTAATCCATTGTTTTGAAATGGGGTCTGACGATTACTGGTCGTTTACTCACCTTAACTTTTACATTTATATGGACCGCTGTTAGTTCTCGCTTCTGTATCTCAATTATAAAAAAATTCGACAAGTTCTTAAAAGCAATTTAGGCAATGTAATGTTTATTTGATACTCATTTGTGCGATTTGACGCTTTGTGTTGCCATAGCAGCAGATTTTGCTGGCCTTTCATTGTTATCAAAGGTCATTTAGAATAAAGTGGTGAAGTAAAACGAATTAAGCAAATGTATGATTTTAACACCATCTTTGCAAATTTTACACAAAGGCTAGAATCGTGATTTGTTTTGCATTTGAAAGCAAAGGCATGGGGCCTTTACTGTCAATCTAAATGCATTAAACGGCATAAAATCGACTCATTTGTAGCACTTATGCGCTTCAAGCGTACCTTGTAGGCTAGAGGCAAGGAAAAATTTAAACTTGGTCGTGGATGAACAAAACTGCTCTTCTGGGTTTGAGTAGCTCCCATCATAGATACTTTGACTCTGCTAATCCATATAATTCTTTGCTCATATTAAAATGTATAAAAACAATCAGCTTTCTTATAGCAGAACTGGTAACAGAAAAGAAGAGGAAGGGAATAAATCGTCTACACCTCTCTTGGGAATGTTTCCCGTGTCATCAACTACTTCCTGCGTATTTTAATTCCGTTATCATGAGACAGGAATAAAGCTTAGTGTCTGTTTTACGAATTAAAGCTAATAGAGAGCTGATTCATTTTTGAATCTCTTTGAAAAACTGTTCTGGCATAGCCTAGTGGGATTTACAGCAATGCGCCTCCCAGAAATAGTCTAATCGATTGACTTTGGCAAACTTTTGCTAGGTTACAAACCATCTTCTTCTAGGGGGATTCTGACTCCAGAATCAAAGGCCAAGTATGATCTGTGAGCATGTCTGGTGTTAGAGGCGAAACACCTTGTCTAGTGTAGTCATCGAAGGTGGTAGTCGTACAAACCTAGAAGAAGGATCCAACGAGAATTCAATCCCTCAAAAGATAATGGACATTGAGCTTCAAGGATGATTACCGCGTTCTGATTAACCACTTCTACGCATCTTGTGCAACAAGTAGCCTTGCAAACAATCGGTCAGGTTTGCTGCTACTGATGAAGAAGTTACATAAACCCACATTCACACCCTTTCCTAGAGATAATCTTTCCAGATGTTTTCTAAGCGGCGGCAGTTTGACAATCCTAGTCAATTCTTGACGTACAGTCTACCACAAATATTTGTGTGTTGAATCTATACCTATCACCCTTTCGCCTCTGCCCGAATTGGCGCTTTAGCCTTGTGAACTTTGGAAGACATGGTCCACTTCACAACAGAACAATCTGTGCTAGCAAATGAGGTTTCATAGTCGACAAGCAACTCAGCAGCCTTAGACAACACCGCGACAAAATTTGCGACATCGCTGTTCCAAATGCTTGCATTTACCTTGCTCGCCACCTTCAAAGTATTTGGGAGGAAAATAAGGGACCAATTTATGCTTGCCGATTGTCCCTGAAAACTGTCAAAATGGGTGTAGAATACTTATAGATATCACAGCGCTGAGGTGGTACCTGCAGGGGCCTCTAAGCATTAACTACCTGATAATTCAAAGACTGATACACCATCCCTTTTACTGTCAAACTAGAAATTGCGTTTTTTGTGAACAAACTCTTAAGTTAGGAAAGCGGGAAGATGTTGAGGCTTCCTTAAGGTCGTAAATAAGTCTCAATAGTGCCAGAGACTGATGCGCAGTGCCGTCAAGACAAGAATACTATCGGGCGAGATAGGCAAACCAACACCAACACTGCCAAGCAAATCGATGTGATAACATTTGATCCCTTTGAAGTATCTGACCTCGCTCCCAGCAGTAATAATTTGCCTCAGTTTGTCACCTCCTCTCACCTCGCAACCACCGTCTTCGATGGCCTTTGTTTAGCCTTACGTATGTGCATAAAAAGGACGCCATCCTACTTACAATGTTTAAGTAGGACGTAATTGCAATCCTTAAGCACACCTTTAGAAAAACAAATGTCCAGTTTTTTTGTTATCATGCCAAATGCGTGGTGAAATTAAAGTTTAGTCGGCGGTTATCGTATGTGTATTTTAGCTTCAGTCAAGTTCATTTGGGAGGTCAGGAGCCGAAAACATGTAGGTGAGGAAAACGTTGTGGGTGGATGAAACGTGGCGGTAATGTATGGACAAATTTTAATAAAAAAATTGCTACATGGTAAAAGAAACTGAATCAGTTAACCCAGCCAATGTCTAAATCAGTTTTTTTGGCGCTAACGCATATCAACCACATGTGCAGATGGTTGCCATCAACGTCATTACTCTAATCGTCCCCCATTTTTTCATTCCTCCGCAGCCGTCAACTTATTGTCCACGATATGCACACCTCAGGTGCTCTCAAATAAAAGAGACGGTGATCTTGAAAGATCTAAACTGCTAAACTATTCACATGGAGTCAGCTTTATGGCAGCATTGGAGAGTAGGCACGGATCCATCAATGCACCTCCAGCCTCTCCTT
Organism: Taenia hydatigena; assembly: GCA_036345935.2. Lineage (NCBI taxonomy): Eukaryota > Metazoa > Platyhelminthes > Cestoda > Cyclophyllidea > Taeniidae > Taenia > Taenia hydatigena. The sequence goes on from JADWOT020000010.1 coordinate 7,264,187, forward strand.
TATGCCATATCACAAGTCGAAGGGGACTGGCACAATACAGAATTTCATTTTTAGACCAATAAAGTAGTGGCATCATTTAGCACTTTGGTATTAACACAAAACTCAAACGAGTGCGACACACTCCACATGAATACACACGACCGTGCGACAGCGTCCACCAACCCACAGGTTGTAACAGGTCCGGTGCTCTAACTGGCTTTGTTTTACAACAGTAAAAATTTACACCTCTCCATGTGCGTGGAAAATGCTTGAATCCGGGTTATTAACCAGACTTGTTTGACACTAATTCAGTGCTTCCTTATCGCCCTGGACGGCTGGGCCAGGTAGCATGATATGCTTCATTCCGATGTCTTCTAAATCTACTGTGCTCAGACGGTCCTTCCTTACTCCAACAGTAAACAATTTACACGCAGAAGTTTCTGTGGGTGTGTAAAAGCTAGGCGATTGCCAACTACATTGCGGTGTGCGAGTATAAGAACAATACATTCATGCCAAGTGCTGCCTTCCATCGGTTAGAGATGATAGTCAGATTTTCGGGAGAAATTGTCCACTAGACAACAACGCTTTGTGTAGTACGTGTGTAGCACTGACGTGAGGCATTTCACATCTGCAACGCCTGTTAAAATGTGATCACCATTTTCTCTGTAATTTTGTCCTGCAAAGGTTAAGACCGATCAGGCGGAGTGGTCTTCTGGATCTGAGACGAGAGAATGGCTTGCCTGAAGTAGTACAGAGTTTTACGCTTCGATTTTGCTCCACCTGTCTGCGTTTTTAGGACGTCCTCTACATGATTGGCCAAAACAAGTGTCTCAAATCTGCCAACTGGGTGGAACTCAATCTTGACGTCATTTCACATGTCTCCTGGTAAGCGTCTCTTCCCTTCTCTAATGTAGCACATGCTAAGTGTAATCACAATCTGCTAAGATGTCTAAGTCATAAGTGTCACACTTTTTTACTGTGTCTTAAGTTTTAACACAGGTTCTCCTACTGTCACACATGTGTGACGCCTCTTTATTAGCAATGTATATCATAGACATTTGCGCCAAATTCGACTATTCGAGAGGATGCCTCAGTCCATAGGCAACAGACCGTCTCCTACCTAATTACAGTTTACTTCTGCGGTGTTTGGTACGTGTAATCGCGTTGACTAACGCGATGGTCGGCCAACGATTCGGCGTCGTGGTGCGGGTGGGTACTGCATTAGCTGGTTTAGTAATGCAGTCCATAATTAACATAACACACCTCCTCCTTCCACTTCCCAGAGGCGTCATCTTTGATGGAGCTCGGTTTTACTACGACCCGAACTCTTACTGTTGAGTATAAGAACACAAAGATTCCAATGAAAGCACTTAAATGCCAACTGGGTTCTAACCATCCAGGTCCATCAAATGCAACATCTCTGGGATGTATCTCGGCAGGAGAGCAGACCGACTTGTTGAGATGGCCATAATCGCTTCTTCCTCTATTCCTGGAAGCGGAAAACTGCTGCTCATTCTACAATTAGACGCTGATTAGCTCAACATGATTCTACGGTGCACAGCACTTTAAAACCCTGATGCTTAATTCATCCCCTCAAAGCATTAAGAATTGACAAGGGGATGATCAAGTGGGAAAAAGAACAAAGTTATTGGATCAATTAGTATTATAGGAGGTTTAGTCGGTTCCTTACACCTTTGGATGACATCCGGAAGGGGATTTTATCATGGCTAGTCGCTGTCAAGCATATCTCAAGCCTCTGTTTGAATGCCTCTAAGGTAAGAAGAAAATATATAGTCGTTGGGAAGAGAAGAGGGAAATCTAAGACCTTCTAATGCCACTTAACTCCCGATTTTTTGCGTCTGCAATGTTTTCAAGCCTTCTAGCACCTACGCAAAAAAACAGCAAAGCCAATTGATGCCTTCCACTGGGTCCACTTTTTAACACCTCGTTGGGCTAATAAGGTCACACTGATGGTAAGAGATAGACCTGCGAGGGATGGAGAGGAGGGTGAACTGAAGGCGTGACCCTTCCAAATGTCGCAAAGCTAGCACAGCTAATTGTCATGTAGCCATTGTACTCTTCCTTCTGTTGTGAAGAAAAGGTTCCACTGATGGGATCAATTACTACTAAAATCTGGTTCGCTCTTGTAAAATTGTGGTGCAATAATCAATGGTGGTGTCCACTTCGCTGATTCGCCGCAGTTGGTAGGACCAGTGTGGCCCAGTGATTATCCAAAACACAGCGGCTAAAGATCAGTCATTAAAATCGCATCTGACCCAAAATGGAATGTTTACTTATTTGTTATAAGTAGCAATAACAAATTTGGAGACATTCATACTTTGTATTATCGTTGAGTTCCACATGACAGCGTCCTCTGATTAATCCCGCCCTCACCATTCTATTCCTCTTCATCAGCCTTTTGTGTTGTCAGATCAAATGGGTAGGCTGTCCAATGTTTTCTACCTAGTCAGTGATAGGCGTCAATGTTTTAGTGACGAAGACGTTTTATTGGATGGTCAATCTTTCACCAATCTGACAGTGGAGCGATTAAAAGCTAAGGAAGCCATGCTGTGTCCATTACGCCGTATGCGTTATATGTGAAATCAAAAGAGACGGAGGGATTAGGGAGCTTTCTCTCATTTTGCGATACTCTTGAAGCTTACAGCTCAAGAGCTAGATCCTTTTAATGCCAAAAAAGCAAACTTCCTTAGCCTAGAGGTGTCCGCGCCTCCTTGCTTTTTGAACTCTACAATGTGGCTCTCTCTCTTCGTTAGTCCTTTAGCTTCCAACTACAGTTGCCAGCTAATCCGTTTCAGCAATCAGCAAGAGGGACCGCTATCAATCCTGATTTCCTCTTGCATACGCACTAAATGGATGCTCAAATCTTAAAAGAGCAATTTTGCACCTGTGTATGTCTCAAAGCGTATTGCCAGTCCCGTTAGTTCCTAGTTTTTCATCTTCTACTTCTCCTTTCAAGGCTGTCCAAACTACAGAATGGAGCAAAGTGCTCCAAAGCATGCCAGAGTGTCACCACTAATGACCCAACTGATGGACGCTTTTTGAAGCACTTCTATTCTTCAAGTTATCAATCACCGTACAGTTTGTCCACTCACATTCTGGTTTCTTCATTTTGGTCTAAAAATAGCATTTTTATCCATCGCGGGTGGTAAGCTGAAGACGAATGTCCAGAGCCCTCACGTCACCAGTTTCACCATTTACCCGCGATCCAATTCACTCTCAAATGACGTCAGTAGCAAAAAATTCATTTCTTATGCTGCATATACATTGTTAAGAAGAACAATTTGTGCTTCTGACGTGGAACAGTTGGTAGGTCCTCGCTTCCACATCAACATGGGAGAACTGGTGGTAGGTGTAGGACTTATTGACGTGCCACTGACTCCTTCGTGGCTTTCGATTATAAAAATGAGTGAAATCAGTTTAGCAAAGAAAAGTTTCTGCCTGTATTTGTGTATAGGCTTGACCAACTCGTGACAAGCCATATTTGCATAGAAGAGGAGATGCAATAAGTAGTGAGCGCATGATGCACCCTTGTCAGCAGCGTGACATCTTGACAGCCTTGGCGCAAGTTCTCATTGGGTGGAGCAATTTTGTACACATTGAATTTGGGCTCGCCGACCTTAGGCCCACGCCACATATTTTTCCTCATTCACTAAAAATCCTTCCAATTCCCTTTGAGGTAACACCGACGCACGTCTCCGTCGCGTCTGAATGAGGCTGAGAGACAACTGCAGCCAGACAGAGCGTCTCTTGCACATCTCGCACATCTTCATCCTCGCACAGTGCAAAAGGCGTGTTGGTTTCACGTGGAACACTTGTCTAGACGCCTACGTATCCAGCTACCAGCTGTGGAATCAGTGACAGGGGAACTAAAGTTGCTAATTTGAAATCAACGCTACAATGCCAAGGCACTTGTTCCTACAACAAAAGCTAGAAGTGTGTAATCCCACTGCAGCAAAGGCAAGTAGCCCAACGCCCAAGGGTCCGTCTGCAAGTGACGATGATTGGGACAGCTTTGACAGCAGTGGATGACCAACGAATGTTTAGCCACCCTCGGACCTGTATAAAGGCCCCGTTTAGCAGTCTGTGTGGCAGACACGTTACTGATGGCTTGTCCTCGGCCACTATGGTCTGGTTTGATGCCACAGCTCTTCGGAATTTATCATCCACAAGGCTGACGAGGATGCCAGCGTCCATTTTAAATGCGACCTTGTTAATCCATGCTTCACAGTGCAATGATATTCCAATGTACTAGCGTGCTTCAATCCGCTCGGATCGACTTCTACCTCCGCTCCAATGTTGGAACAATTGCAATGGAATAGTAAGATTGTATTCACTTACTGTGCTAGCATTTGTCAACCTCGCAGTAAATGGTTTAGAAAGAGCTGAGGCTTTGTACCGGACGCATAAGACAGGCGACAAGCCATCGTAGAGAGGCGGTTCATTTATGACAAATGTGCTCTTTGCCTTGCGTAATGATGAAGAAATACCCATTGCTATTCCATCACTCCTCCTTGCTCAAAGGGACGCGCTTAGATGCGAATCTTTCTCCACTGAAATGCTTGACCTTCACCACCGCCAGCTTTTTCAGCCAGGTGGTCTAGAAGTACACAGAAGTCATTTTGCTCGAGTGACAGTCATCCACCCGTCTTGCTTGGCAGCAAAGCTGTGCATATTCTAGTTCTTCAGAGGTGCTGAGAGTCCAGAAAGCGAATGCGCCGGGATGAGGACGGATTCTCTTACCCATTTCTCAAAGTGGAAGCAGTGATTGCCCTTCAGTTCCATTCGGACAGCATGTGGAGGTGCAGTAATGCTCCGGATCACAGCGTTGCAAGGTTGCTTGCCGAATAAGACGAAATCGGTAAAATGTACTGGAGGTTTGATAGCACAAAACCGTCTTCGCAAACAGAGCCCGGAAGAGAGACTGTACTGAGATGATGATGGCATCCTGACCCATTTCTTAAAGTGGAAGCTGGCATAGTGTTGGGGGTGGACTGCTTCGCCAAAACCGATGCGGACTCTTAAGCCATTAATGATGTTCCATAATCATACTGATATGTAGGCATTTACTACACGAAAAAGAACGAAGTAGAACGTTCCTAGGCAAAGAAAATCACATGGGTTAATGGAAAGACCAACTTTTCAAAGCTTGAAGGCTTCTTGCAAAACTCCGACCTCACCTTTGGATGGAATTTGGGCCTAATAAGGATTGACTATACAGACTACCTGCCATTGACAGGTTGCCGAAAAGACACAACCTTCTCTTATTAGGAGTGGGAAAAGGGGATAGGTGGAAGGAGAATAAACGCCTACACTAAGGCACTCAGGAGAATCATAGAACTTGGACGGAGAAGGGAGTATGTGACAATGAAGCGGAGGCTTTATAATCAGCAATAAAGTCGAAGAGTTTTACGAATTTCCAGGAACTCCCATTATACTTGCCATCTACACCTGTGCGACAGTTGAATGCTACTGAAGATAAGACTAGAAGGATGAGTCAACTACTACTGCTGCTGCTGCCACTACCACCACAACAGCAACAACATCCAAGTATTTCATGATCGGCGGGCTCCATTGGGAATGGTGAGAAATTGAGATGACACGCAACCCTGTATAGAAAAGGTCTCAGCAGATGGTGTACTTAAATAAACCACTCTTGAACAACAGTACAAAAGTACAACACTTATGGGCACGAATGGCTGCATGTAAATGACATGCCAAAATTACCTGAAAACTAACAATAAAATCGTACAGGAGATAGCACATTCAGGTGCAACCTTGAAAATAATGCAACACAAAAACCAAAAAACTATTGCTGCAGTTTTTTAAATAATTTTTTTAAAGCTTTAGATAAATGCGAACTTGATACTCGTCGACTTCGTGCGTTTTAATGCATCATTATGCATTTAACAATTTCAAAGGCGTTTTGATGGGTTCTCTTGGCCATGTCGTCGTCTGATTGGCTTTGGAGATTTTTGGACGAAGTTCAATTGCCGGATTTTTACGACGCCTTTAAAAATGTTCTCCAAGTTACACAGTAATATAAGTTGCATCGCTAATGTGTTGACCCCCTTGTTTTTAACTTTTGGTGAAACCAAGGCTCTTTCTAGCATTTTCGCCATCTCATTTATGTATACTTTATTCGGAAGGCATATAGATTTGATGTATTGATGTTTGAATTAAGCGGCGACCTTGTTAGGTACAAGGATTTCGTCACCTCTTAAACCGTTTTTTTTTCGTTTACCCCAGACTTCAACACTTTGATTTTGTTCGTACGGCTGATCTTCATCGGATTGGTTTAAGTGCTCCCGCCATAGGGCGTATCAAAGAAGCCATCAAAATTCACCGTGAAAATGCTGGGCTGCCTAGGAACCCACGCAAAAAGCATCATCACGGACTTTCCTTTGGCATTCCTCTCTTAGATCTTGTAAGTGTTCACTTTTCTTTGATATCGCCACTGTTCGGTCCAATTCACGCTGTTTACTTTTTATCCCCATCTTTCTAGATACGCTATGGACCACCCCGCGACGCTCCAATTTTGGCAGCTATGGGCGAACCCGCGTCGATTCGTCGTTGCCAGTCTGGCGTCACAACACCTTCCACCGCCACCTCACCCTCTCCTCCCTCTTCTGTCGCAGATACCCTACTTCCATGCCAGCTCATTCGGCAAGAGGATGTGACTTTGCACAAAGAAAACAATGGCCATTTAGGATCAGGCTCCTTCGGTGTAGTTCGAAGGGGTGACTGGAAAACGCCTACTGGAAAAACGGTAACTCATTTTACCAAATACGTCGAAAGAAATACCAAATTCTGAGTTATTGATGCATAGGCATATTTTTCCTTTATCTCTCCCTAGCTTCCAGTTGCGCTGAAGATTCTTCGTCACAGTAAAACAGACGATGCCGCAGATTTTTTCTCTACCGTTTTGTCGGAAGTGATGCTCATGCAGTCAGTCTCGCACCCCAATCTTGTTCGCATCTACGGGATCATTCCTCTCAATCCACTCGTTATTGTATGGTTTCGCTTCTCTTATTCACATTCCTTTCATTAGGTTACGGAGCTGGCTCCACTAGGAAGTCTACTCACGGCTTTGCGAGCTCATTCTCGTCGACTCACCCTGAATAACGGTTGTTGTGGTGTGGAAGGCCGTCCAGCCACGGCATTCAGCGTGGACGTCCTCTGGGACATGGGGATTCAGTTAGCACGTGGCATGGCTCATCTAGCTGCCTGCCACCTCATCCATCGAGATTTGGCAGCTCGGAACGTCCTTCTCTTCAGTGCTCCATCTGATGTGACCGTAAAAATTGGCGACTTCGGACTGCTTCGAAGAGGCTCCGTAGTAGATGAGGATAGAGGGAGTGGCGGAGGTGAAGAGACAAGGGTGCCTGGATGTGTATATGTCGGTGTGGGAAAACAGAAAATCCCTTTTGCATGGTCAGTTTTTATCACTGCTTAATAATTGATGACTACTTTGATTCAAAACTGAGGTCACGTAAAGTACGTGATATTGAAGGACTCAATCAAGAGGTATTTTATGCCACCGTACCTGCTTATCCATATAAGAATTTGCCGGTTACATTTTCCTCACGTTTATCTACTCATGCGATCCAATTTACGCTTCTGATTCTATCATCATCATTTCGTTGCCACGAGAACGTCCAACTTTTGGCATTGGGATTAATGGGATAAAGCGTGGGGTTTCGTAACCAATCGATGCCACATCGCGGTTGTGCATAAATCCACCTCAAACTGCTTCCTTGGTTGGTTGTTTCCACACTTTTAAAGGATTATGAGAAAGTGGAATTGCTATCACCTGTAGTACAGGTGAACCCTTTGAAGGTGAAATGGCCATTTCGATGGATCCACTAATTACTTTGGAATCTACCTTATTTGAAACTTACCAATAGGCGTTTTAGTTCCAAGTCAGGCGCCTCATTTGCTCGTCACACTGCATACCTGCCATTTCAAAGTACTTTTGGAATAGTACTCTCAAAGGAAAGTTTTCAACTTGCTCAATCATTTGTCAGGAGGGTTAATGTATCGGAAGCCTGTGACAGTCGTTTAAATAAAGTGGTCGTGTAAAATTTGCCATTCTACCTCTAAGCACCTCAATTGGAAGACGAGATAGCCCTGTTTTAATTTTTCTGACGTTGGGACTTCTTTTGGTTGGTTAAATTGGCATCTTTCTTTCTTCCTTCCCCCCTCTCTGCGTCGTTCAGTTTCTTCGTTCAGCTCAACCCCCTTGGACACATCTCACCTCACTGCTACAAATTTAGCTTATGAAGTGCTGCTTATAATAAGCAATAATGGGGTTAACAGACATTGGTGCTTACTTGGTGTGCTGGGTCTATTCCCCACAAAAACAGATGATGGAAACAAAATACCATGGAACTGGTGTTGCTTTTCGTGGGCGAATTGAAGAGTATCAACCCATCTCAATTGATACACAGTTATTTGCTTAGTTTTACCGCTGAAAAAGAGAAAATTACAACAATGAAAATGATGTTTTCTGCAGATGAATGCCTTCACGTGAATTTGACGGCTTTTTTCACTTGAGTTCATGGTGTGGTTGAAGGTGAGGTTGTTGAATTCAAAGCACTGATAATGCTACTTACCTACTTTGATGCTCTGAAGTGTTTCGTGTGTGGAAGCAAAGAGGGGCACTTCAGTCATGATCCGAGCATTCCACATGCAGATGACCATGTGCATTCCTCGACGCTGCCCGTTGGCACGGTGTTTAAATTTCTGGAGAAATCCTGACGGTTTATATTAACTCCAAATACGCAGTGGTAGATGGCATTTCTGTTCTCCTTTTGGTATTTTATGGATTAAGCTAACTTTCAAATTGACCTTTGGAAAATAGGTCTTTCCTTATAGCAAAGGGAATCGGTAACTTTTTGTCCCCACCGTCTCCACGTCTTGGAGTGTGAATTGTGAATATGATTTTTAGTAAATTTTTGGAGGAATTTAGTGAATAACTTCTGAAGGAAGTACTAATTTTGCCTTTTGCCCAGTCGATTATATTGTCTTGCTTAATCAGTGGATTACGGTTCCATGGAAGGCGAGCTAGGATTAAAAGTTGGCGCTCCAATTGTTTTAGAGCAGTACCGGTGATGAGGTAGACGGCTGACTTTCAGCTTCCATGTTCCAGTAGCTGTCACCGTCTTGAGTGAAGCCTAATCTGTCTCTGGCCTCGTGCGGAAGTTCAGTCGCATAGTTCGAGGTGAAGTCCCTCCTGAATGCGCCACCTTTCACCGCTTCAGCGTCATTTAATGGACGAAAGGCTCTCATAAGGGATTTCAGTCAAAACCGTTTTTTAAATTCCCAGACCACTGAGGTAAATTTGCTTTCTCCTCTGGGTTTTATTATAGTATGGTAGCAAGACTTTCGTGATTCGCGCCCTGCCACCAAATTAGCATTCCTCGTTCTCATTAGCGCTTTGTCTACTCTGTGCCAACGCAAACATCCCATTTCACCCTTTTTTTTCATCTGCTAAGCAACTTGCAATAAATCGCCAATGCATTACAGTTTTCATGGTCATGCTCCGCATAATTTGCGATTTCAGCGGCAAGACATTGTCATAAACAAAGTGTACTTGTGTGTACTACCGCCGTTTTTGGTAATTTGCGTAACAATTAATAAATCAGACCACTAGTTATCCGTTTTGGAGGCTTTTTCCTTAAAAACGTGCGTCCAATCTGTTGGTGATAACTCCATTTGACCTGGCCTCGGTCACCTAGGCGCCAACTGCATGGAGCCCTCGATGCACAAGCCTTTTTGGTTAAAAAACCTTTTTACAACTTTTTTTTCCGGGGCTTTTCTATTAAAATTGAATTTCGACATAATGGCTTTGCGGTAAAGAGCGCTGCAGCGCGCATTCTTGATGCGCATTGTGTCTCGCTACTCTCTTTGTAGCCATAGCTGGCAATATAACCCAACAAAATGTTAACACAAATGAGGCGATTGAGAAATAGGGGCTTTATTTGCACCGCAAGAACCGACCCCTCGGGCCGTGATCTTTTGATAGTTGTTAAGACAAAATTAAATTCCACAACTACTTTGCAGCACGAGTACTTTTGCCTATCACTTTCCTCTGCCATTGTGATTCCATAAATGGTCGTATCGCATTGTATTGTAATGCAATGCTAAATGGTCCTGCCTGCATTGCGTTGCGTTGCACTGCGCTGCGTTGCTATGGTCGCTTTACTCTCACATACCCTTCATCCGTTCATAGTGTGGAACTGTTAGGGATCTTGAGCAGCTTGCTTTTCTTCCGCTTCCTTCTCCGCCTCTCATCTGCTCCCCTCATCCCACTCCTCGATGCTTCCATTCATACTCAAGTGTTTTTTTCTCTTGTGCTAAACATGCTGCGAGGGTACACAAATCAAGCCTTGTTGATGGTCCACCCACAATTTGAGGCCAGTGGAGGTCTCCTGCATGACACGTGGCTCATTTTAACTATTCAAAATGCCTGCCACGTCGAAGCGCAAACCATATTTTTCACAGATCTTTCAGGATACCGCCCACGTTCCCTTCTCTTAAAGCTACCCTTTACATCGTGTCTGCCAACTATCTACAGCTTAGGTCTTCTTCCTACGTGCGAGAGCATTCAAACCGCATGCCAGAACGCAGCTTTTAACTCTCACACTCAGTCCGCGTTCTGTGTGTTTACTAGGTAGTCACACTTTTGGTGGGCCAATTTGCTTTACGGGGTGACATGTGGTCTTGATTTCTCCGTTCTGCGCGCTTTCATGTGTGTTCGGTATTGTGAGCTGGTGTCATTGCGCGCCCGGTACATAATAACTCCCCTCGTGACATTTGTGTACTACGTGTCGGTAGGTCAATCAGCAAATTGGCAAGCTGAAGGTAGTTTTAACCTCGAAAACTGTTTGGATGGCGGAAAAGCTGAGTGTAAATGTTGCATCTTTTTGTGCTATGGGTCATGGCAGCTCTCAGTTGAATGGTGCATCAGGAGAGGAGGCTTTTTACCGCAAGAGGAGTTGCCTCTGTAGATTCCATGGCGAATATTCATTTGGGCGTCTCCCACTTGATGTTGTATTTGCACACCTTGTGCGCTCAGGTGTCAGACTATCAGATAGGAGTGGATTTAAGGGATAAACACAATGACAGACGAAGAAAACAAATGCCGAATTGTTTTGTTCATATGTTTATTTCAGGTGGGTATTGTCACCCATTGTTGCATTCGTGGTGAATTGGGGCTTTTGCAATTGCATGAGGCAGAAGAACGTGCTTTATTGGGTGGATAACTGTTCTTAGATGTTCCACATGTACACCCATCTCTCAGCGCTTAACTAACACCACCTTGGGGCAGCCTGCCTCACCTCCTCACCGATGCTCTATTGGCGTCGTCCCGCATCTTCCTTTGCTGATGCGAATTTACGAATCGTAGCTTTTCCCGCCAAAATACTTAACTTCAGCGCAATGCAAATAATTCCATTCTGCTGTGGTGGTTAAAAGTGGTTAACTTGTCTTAGTTGTCCTTGGTGAGTCCCTGGCCTAGCATCTGGGATCACGCCCTACGAACACAGTAGGCAGTCCTCCCCTGTCTGTAAACCTTAAAGCCCTAGTTTGACGTGACTACCTCTCGTTATCGCCTGTGAGACCAATTGTCTCGTCGTGAGTCGATTGTTAGCGTTCACTAATACCACCTCGCCTATAACCTATCCGCTCTAGCTTTTTGACAGGTAGCTTTATTTTGCACGCAAAAGAACTCTCCAAAGCAGCTGGAAAAAAAATACCGCTAGAATGCGGTGGGAGTTCTACTGGTGAGAGAAAAAAAGCGGCTAGGTAATGATCATCAAAGGAGCACTAGGATCCACACCCTGCCGATGCTTTTTATTTCACCAGAATGGAGAGATGAAAGAGCGGTTAAACTGATACTGGTAAACAAAACCGGCAGGCTGTCATTATGGAGGCATTCTTCGGACCCATTGCGACTGCAAAAAAACCATAATCTTTTGAAAACCGACTGCAACTACTCCTGCTTGATAAGTGGTTTTGTACTCCAACCCTGAAACGAGGACAACCAGGCAACAGTTATGTCAACTGAAGTAAACAAAATAAACAGCATGCTGTGGTACACTTGGCATTGGCAAAGTCAGTGTTTACTGTGGGAGAAGTAATGCTTTCTGTACTTTCATCCAGACGTCTGTTTGATCTCATTGAACGGCATTTGTTTTGCCCCTGACCATGTGAGGTTGCTTGATCACGCTAGTCTATCACTAAAACTGATAGGAGCACCATGTGCCTTGACCTCCACCAGGTAACAATGCTTGTTTCTATCTATTTGATTGCCTCTTAGAGTCACCCTCTCTTCCATTGTTGCGAATTAAGTAAGCTGAAGACATGAGCGTTTCATGCGCTGACGTTCCCTCCCCACAGGTCACCACCTGAGGCGATTTGTGGTCGTCGTTTTTCTCAGGCGTCCGACGTATGGAGTTGGGGTGTGACTGTGTGGGAGGTGTGGAGCGGGGGCGCCGAGCCCTGGCCTGGTCTCTCCTCTGACGCTGTATTGGCTGAACTGAAGGCTGCTCGCCGATTGGCCTGGCCTCGAACCACTTGCCCTCGACGACTTTACCAACTCTTGTTAGCTACGTGGCGCTATGAACCAGCACATCGACCATCGTTTGAGTATCTAGTGGAGCGACTAGATAAGGTTTGTCCGGTTTTTCGTGATCATTCGGTACAATTTCGTTACTTTAACTTTGTCCGCTTCCGAGTGATTATGAAATTATGGAGTTCCGTAACTTTATTAGCCATCAAATTAGTTCGTCGTGTTCAGCTCACGAGACTCGTGTCTACCGAACGTTCGCTATCGAGATTATATCATTTTTGGTTAGTTAAGTTTAGGGCTTCTAGCGGGTCGGTCGATGTTCTGCACCTAGATCATTTACGATTAAGGTGAATGAACAAGGTGTGGGTTTTTGTAGCTTAATTCTTCAGGCCTTCAAAGAGAATCATATTTATTTGTTTATAGTTTTCACAATTCTAGTGATCTGATTGGTTGTTTCACTTTTGGACCAATCAGAATTGTGGAAATTGTTAAATCCACACAAATGGGGTTTCTTTTTTGCCACGAATTTTAGGAATTTTGTCAACAGCGCCCTCTATACTTGAACGATAATGGACGTTTGTGCCCCAATTTATTTGTTCTTCTAATTGTGTCTCTAAAATTTATACTTGGGCAATCTAATTGGTAGACGTCCAGTAGGCCAGCCTTATGTGGTTCTAGTTCCCCATTTGACCAAACCTCGAAACTGTCCATGTAGGTGTGTGATTAATTTTTAGCATTAGCTGCAAGCTTTTTTTACTCATTCGTCACATAGACGACTGCATGTACGGCTCCGAAATAGTCTCATTTCCTTAATTACAAAGCTTCATCTCCTTTGCATTCATTAGCGCCTGTAGCGTGCTGGCAGGAAAATATGCGTTTCAATGGGAAATCTATCACCACGACTCACAATGGGTGTCTTATTTAAAGTTTTGATGGTTCAAAGCCAAAAAGGACATTCTTACATTAAACACATTTATTCTAAGGATGATAGATATATTTTCTTAACCTGATTACGAACTCAAGACACGGGTGGCAAATGCGTATCAGTTGTCTGGAGGACGAACTTTTCATTTGGTAGGGTTGGTTGATTTTCATTATGCGATTTGTTATTGTCCACCCGGCTATCATAATTCATGCTTTCCTTTCGGGAATCTTCTACAATAAAGCAACGTGGGTATTTGTCTTCCATTTGTACTGCAAAGGGTCATCGTGTGTTGTCCGATTTAATTACTGTTGTTGGTGGAGCCAGTCGATTAGGTATGCCATTTCCGGGCAGTAAATGTGCACTCGGCAATAAAACAAAAATTGTTTATAATCACTTCCGAGGTAATATAATTTGTCTGTTCCTGCCTATAATTAACAGTGTCCCCACCTTCTACTTGTCCTCTATTACTCCTTTTTTTCGCCTAGTGAATTGCCAGAGCCACAGGCTGTCAAAGTGAAACACCTTTCATGGTGCGGGTGCTACTATTCTTTGTTATGGATACCGTAGAAAGGAAATTGGAGAGATTTTGAAATCTTTTTACTTTTACCTCCCTTGGACACTCGCTTGGCACGTACATACCAACACACACTGACCTTTTTAAAACCTTTTGGATCTGTATTCTTTCCCAACGGACCAGTTTTGGGGTTGCTTCTTTGCTTCCTGTCGTTGTGATTGTGGCAGCTGGAGCGGTAAAGTGCCCCTTATCTGGAGCATCAGTGCGGCCGTTTTGAAAACAGCTTGCCGGTAGGGCGTGTTCACAATACCCGACATGGAAAGTTTTTTTTTTGTCCCCATTTGGGCGACTTAGGCGTAGAGTTTTCTATCCACTTTGAACTGGGACAAAAAACCGTCTACTGACTGTCGGCATACTAGACTGTGGCATTCCCATGACTCGTCTAGACCCAGCTAATTACTACCCCTATCCTTGCTGCTATTGTAAAAAAATGTTTAAAAACTTGAAATCAACGTATTTTCGCGGCTGTTTCCTCTTCTGCTCATTTCTCCACCTTTAAAGGTATGCCATTTCGGCAAACTTAGCCAAAATTTCAACACCAGCATCTCTTTTAATTATTTTTTGGCCGTCTCCGTAACTCCGTACCTGAACCAATTGGGTTCTAGTTGCGGGCTTGGTGTGAAATGCTGTGAATGATTCATTGACTACCGTTTCGGTGTTTGAGCCACCTTCTTCCTGCCTACCGATTGTCCACTCCGGCCAGTGAGAACACGACTTTTTAATCAACTCCCGTCTTTTCTTCCTCCCTTTGTTTTTCACTTTGGAACCTTCAGGCAATGAGTAGAACGGCAATTTTAGCGCTGTTGCCATAAGCGAAAGGGGATACATGCAATGTGCAGGTCTTTTTCAATGTAGAAGTCATGCAAAATCCTTTGTCCGTAGAAGTCTAGTGCAAAAAAATTGGCCACCAATCACTTCCATTCCCATTTAAATTATTTCCCAATGGTCTATTGCATTTCTCATGCGATTGTCTTATGCCAAGAAAAAGTTAAAATCCTTTGGAGAAGTACCATTAGGAAAACAATGTGGGATGAAGCACTACCTTCCTTTCACCTTGAAGGGATTTGTGTTATACGAAGGCCTCTGTTAATTCGTAAGGATAAGAACAGTCATTCCCTTCCCATTGGCTGATTTACTGACCCTTACTTTTTCTAAACAAGCTTTTTCTTGCTCGTGCTCCAGCAAGTGAATCCTTCATGAGGGATAATTTCCCCAAACTGCAAGGCATTCTTGGTATCAACGAGAAAGAGCTACGAATTGATCGTTGAAACTCTTTTTCCACCATCTGGCACTTCGATGGAGTCCTTTTACTCGGAGGCTGACGCGCATTTCATCACTTTTTTTAAGGATGGGGAGTTTTTCTTTGCATAAGTCATCACATAATGTTTTACAACTTCTACCCTTGGAGGCTGTAAAGAGGAAAGAATCAAGCCTAATCTATCAAGTCGATCTACATTTTATGATACAAAAGTACAAAGTAGGGCGGAAATAGTACTTTGCATAATAAATACTGCTGTACTGACAGGTGGATGCATTTACGGGTCCTGCACTTTATGCACATAAACTATCACCATTGTCTTTTGTAAGCCTCTGCAAGTTACAACTCACTTTCGGCCAGGCACTTCAAAGGCTGCACAAATTTCTTGTTCTATAGTTAGGTTCCAAAGGATTATTGCGAATACTTTATGACCAGTTTGGTGTGTGAAGGATTCTTCATTATCACATCACCTTTGTCTGTCACAGCTTCTAAATGTCCAAATTTATCCCCTTTTTAACCAGCCATAGCGCCCATAATAGCAGACATCAATCTCTGGTGTTGATGTTGTAGATTTGTTTGTTCTCCACCTCCCTAATAATACCTTAATCCCCTCGCTATCGTGTTCGCATATGTGTGCCGCTTTTGTTCCCTTGCCTGAGGCCACACCGCGAAGAGGCGTGTGACAAGCTCAATTAAGCGACTGAAATCTGATGTGAGATCAAATGAAAACCCAAACACCTGACTCCGGTGGAGGTAGGCTTTGCCACAAGACAGTTCTGGGTGGTATCAGAAGGGTGAATTTTCTCTCTTTTTAATCAACATTCGTTTATTGAAGAATGGCTGAAAATATTTGCCATATTTTCCCCCCAATTTTCTTCTCTCCCAGGCACTAAGATAAAGAATGTGCAATTCATGTCCACTTGGAGCAAAAGAAGAATGGGGTCATAGTTCGTCCCTCGTTATCTGAATAAATATCCCATCAGTGTTTTTTTGTTCGCTAAATGTCGGCCGTCAAAACCCATCCATCTATTTCTTGCATCTAAGTAATCGTTTTGTCCGTAGACATTCTGACCTGTTGAGTTTCGTGAGTGATGAAAGTCCAATGGTTTCTTCGTTCCTCGTTCAAATGTCATTTCACGCTATCAATGAGGGAGACGCTTTGACTTGTCGTTATCGTGCTAATTCACAGGGGACTGAAAGTCATATGCGTTTATCTCAGCTTCACCGAAGTCTTTGGTAAGTGTCATACTGATATTGAGAAATACAGTGTACTCTGAGCATCTAGTCAGCTGCTAATAACTGCTACGAAAGTTAAGAAAGGAGCTCTAGAAGTATAGTGGTCGAGGCGGTCACAGGATGCAAATGCCAAACCAGGGGAGTTTGCGAATGATTCTGCGCAGAAACTGCACTGGAGCAATTGCTTTTAGGAGGAACGGCAGAAACCAAACATACGATCGGCGTATTGACAACTTTTTCCTAAGTAAAAGTTTGAAGGTGCAAAGCCTAATCTAGAAAATGCCTCTTTGGAGCTTTTGTGAGGAGAAATCCTGGAGATGTCTACAATCCCAGAAAATGCTTCTGTTTTGGTCCTGTGGAAGTTTTTTTTCAGATCTAGCTTTCGGGGAATCCCTGATTGGTCAGCCGGAATTTAAATGTACTGTGCCAAAATAAATCAAACTACCATAAATGCGGAGAATGGAACAATTTTGTGTGTTCAGTTAGGCAGCGGTTATGTACGCACACATCGTACTCCCAACATACTCACATATTGAGGTCTTTATGGTGGGGAGCTCGACAATATCCAAGCTCACGCACACAAACACTAGTTTATCTTCCATCTCCCCGTTTTATTGTTCCAAACTCAAATAGGCCTTTATGCAACGCGATTTGGCGCAACCGACAAAGGCGGTGAATTGGTGAGGAACATTCGAGACGCGGGAGTTTGTATAAGCAAATCGAAAAGTTGGATGTACTTGGTGCTGGTGATAGACGTGTTAAGGTAAAAAGAAATGCGAACCCTCCCCAACCCGACTACGGCTATGGCAACTGACGAGCAGTGTCGCCGGGAGTCTTTCTTGTTGGTGGTTTAATCTGGCCGTTTCTTTTGTTCAAAACCAGGAAACTAAACACCTGTTTCTTTATCTCCTGGCCGGAGGGGAGTTGAGGAAAGCTGTGTCGCTGGCTTTAGTCTCTTGTTAAAAGAAGTATTTTCTAATAATCGGTCACCGTTTTTTTTCGATTTGTTTGGTATCAGCCAATAAAAAGCGAGCATGAAAGACCTTGAGATATTTTATAGCTTTGGGAAAGCGCCTTCCATAAACAAAACTATTCATTCATTCAGACGCTAAAACATTTGGCTTCTTATGCAGAGCAGAATTGAAGTGCTTTCCTTGAGGCGAATACTGTGTTAGTTTACCAGTTTTGTTTTTGACAAATTGCGTGGTAACGTCATTGAGGTGTCAAATTTCATTTCATTGTCTGATTAATCTCTGAGAGGGATGGTGGTTGTGTGCATCCAAATGTGCCGCGGGGAGGAAGGTCTAGTATTGCGTATTGGAGGCGGAATGGATATCCATTCCTTCCCTTCCTGGATATTATAATGAGGGACATTGGGTCGTCGTCTATGGGAAAATGTGAGAGTTCGAAAGTGGTATTTGCTGGTGTAACAAGTGCGGAGGGCGACGTAACATTCGTTGAAGGAAAGCTGGGAAACGTTTAGTTATTTTCCGACAGTCTCAATTTACTCAGGGCTGGTAGGTGAATGTCTGGAGGCGTAATGCAAATCTCCTCCTTGCATTGGTTTGAAAGGTCTTCGAGGTGGTCCCTATTCACACCTTTGAACTATGGCTGCGATTTGCGCCCTCCACTAAGTGTTTTGGTCGTTTGCGTGCGTAGGTGACTAAACTATAAATTTTATTTCCACATTTTCTTGGCAAATTACCTGAAGCACCACCCTTTTTTCGCATGATCTATCTCCGGTCATTCATTCATGCCTGTTTCTTTTTTTAAACTACATTCTTTTCTCTTTGAGGTACTGGATGAAAATGCAAATTTTCATACAATTTGTTAATGTGCGCAAAATCTTTATTTTTGGGATGGTAATTCGCTCTACTTTTACGACTTGTGGGTTTCTCTTGAACAGCCCTAAGAGTACCCTGAGTAACAATGGGCTTCTTCTTCAACTTCATTTTCTTCTCAAAAAGCGTCTTGTTCCGTCTGGTTGCATCTTCACACGCTGTACTTGCTGACTGTACCTCCTCCTCCTTCTCCCCTTTCAACCACGGGAAATGAATTTAGAGTGTTCTATCCTTGGTTTGGAAAAAAAACTAGTGTTAAAAGTAGGGAGCCGTTGCGGACTCAAAGGAGGGACAGCATTCCCCCTTCCGTATCGGTTGAACTCATATTTGAAGCGGTGTTCGTGCATGACATGAATCCAACTGCAAAACCTATTTGGTGGTCACCTTATCATACCAGGTGGAGTTTTCTTTACCACAAAAGGCGTCGGCTTTCCACATTCCCACTAGCATGAATTCTGTCGCCAAAATCAAGCTGAGCGCAACCGACTTATTGGTCATTTTTTCCTGTAAGTAGAAAAATGGCCCTCTAAATCTCTTCGTGGTACGAAATCCAGTGGTGAGTAAGCAGCGTGTGAAAGTTTTATGCCTTTTTCCCTCTAAATTCATTCCCTTTATCTTATCCCTATCAGCTGAACTTTTGCGCGATGGTAGAAAGCATGGCTGATGCCTGGTACGGCGAATCGGTGGCGAGAGTGAAGGTAGCGATCTTCAACTTTTCTTTCAGCAAAAAAACGTGCTTTGTTAAAAGGATGCTGGTACAGCTTTCATGTATATTTTAGGGAGAGTACTGTGTTTTCACCATTTAACTCTTCTCCAAGAAAAGAGTTGGTTTGCATTTGGTGGTTGTTGCTTTATCGGCAATGTGATGAGCACTGTGTTTTCTGGTACCTCTTTACTTGATATCCTTCTACTGTCTCAGCTCCGAGCATCTACCGCACCACGAATAGATCCATTTTAGGCTTTTCGTCTCTCCTCAGATGACTGCGAGGGAGAACGAATTTCGTCACACACACCCATATATGATCATCCACCTACTCACCAGATCGTCATTTCTCTTCCACTATTTTGATTAACGTTTATATTTTACGCTTACTTTTGGATCAAATTGTGCCAACTCCTGATTGGGGGATCGGCTGCCCTGTCAAGTGGAAGCAATGGCATTGTGCTCTTAAACAAAACTGGTAAACGTTTTTTCCTGCATTTTTGAACAAAAGAACTCTTCACTTCTTTAGATTTCACTCCCTTTAAAATGCCTTAATTGTGCCATGCGTTGCATCGCCATCCCAGCGCCTAATTAGTGCGTTCACTCCAACTTAATTGCACAGCGATTCAGTAATTACGGAGTAGGGAGATTTAATGCCAGATTACTTCGCTTCCGTCACCTTGGCTTTCTTCCAGATAAGGATTTATCCGTACTTTAGCCGGCTGATATGATGGAGAGGTGGACTGGTAGGTCCCTTTGACGCGATATGAGGCTCCAAGTCTCCCTCGGAAGTCCCTACACCCGTACTTGCCCGTGCAAGAAAGCGCCGGAAGGCTGTTATCTCGGCCAATGGAATCCCAATCCGTCTGTTGATGATTGACGAAACCGCATAGACACAAGAGATACTTCGATTATTTTGCTCTTATTTGCATCATTTTAAAAATTCTTTTCTTTTTCACCAAAACCTCAGAAAGTTTTTTCCCCCCACTCTTGTGTTGTAAATTGCTGATGTTATGAAAGTTGAATACTTGAATGCGTCACGTGACTACTTCAGCCTGACAATTCAGCTGTTCTCATTAGTGTTAGGTGAGCGTGACTGCAAAAATTAGGTGTTCACTTAATCAAAGAGGAGGAGCAACGTCTTGTGAATTTTGTGCGTACATCCGAGGCGCATTATCCTTCTCTGCATCGGTATTGCACAAGCAGAGCGCTCCAGACATCCGGAGACATCACGTACATAAGTGACTTCACGCCTTTGTTGTGGATGAGGGCTTTGTCACTTGTCCTTGCCTCTCTGTTGAGCATCTCCTTTGAGCATGTAACATTTTGTGGGCATACATATCAATATTTACCGGAAAATTAAGGAGGGTGGTAGCCCTCACACCACAAACATCCCACGCGCGTCCCATCAATCCAACCTCAGCCATTCTGCTTGAGACTCCAACTTTGACGTAGCCAGTTCTCATTTACTGACAAACATAGGGTGGCAAGGCGGAGTGCCCACGAAAATAAGCAATTTAAACGAGGTCTGTTCTGCAGATTCGACCGTCCGAGGTCGTTGCGATGCAGGACTTCGATGAGGCTGATCGTATGGATGTAGTAGCCGGAGATCGTATTCTTGTGATCGAGGGACGTGCGGAGAACTTTTGGTGGAGAGGGCAGAATCGACGCACAGGAGAGATAGCCTCTTTCCCCCGTGAAATCGTCCGTCTTCAACGACATCTACAATGTAAGTTGTCTTTATACCCCCCTAATCCTCCTCAAAGGTGTTGCTGTAGGACACGAGCCGCTATTTATAGCAAATGCCTTTCTTTCGTCGAAACAAAAATCGCTGATACTCTGAAGTGTATTGACTGCTGTAGCACTTGAGCCAGCCCCGATTTGGAGCATATTAGGAGTGTTCCATGCTACCGTTATTGAGGTTGACTTGTCCGTGTTGATATCATTCTCTATGCTCCTCCTAGTGACACTTTTGTTTCAGTACCGGTGCATTTCGGTGGGGAGTCCCTCTTAGTAGTGGTGCTTAAAGATGAGCAACGTCCTTTAGCACGAGCTTGTTTCTTAAATCAACCGAAATCTGATGTATTTTCTACAGTTCTTCTGTTGCGATTCTGGTAATCCTTGGGGAATGACTTCTTTCGAAGAGCTTTTGGCTTAGTGTCCAACTAACGAAATCTGAATTTTTTTCGTTGAAAGTGCACCAGTGTAATGCTTCAGTTGTTCCCAAAGGTATTACGATGGAGCTTCATTGTTAGCATGGCAATCGCCGAGGATACAGTTTACACAGACTATGTGAACAGGACTGCCATCAGTGTGGTGATTCAATCGTGCGAGACGGAATAGACGGTTTTTAAGGCGATATTCTGCTATTGAGGTATTCTATCAGCCAATCTCCGTCCGGTGTGTCCGTCTCTATCTGGTTGGCGCCTCCTCTCATTACGTATAAAGCTCTGATTTGTCTGCTCTTTCACCTTGTGAAGCCACAGGGTCACAATATTAGGCAGCTGGAAGCGTCAACTAAGGAGCAGAGCTTTTGAATGGCGAGATTGTGCCATGACCGTGTTTGGACGGGTGTCCAATCATTTTCAAACGATTGCAATTTGTTTACTACCAATGTAGAACCGATGTTGGCACTAACAAACTGTCTAATTGGCTTATCGTGTTCCAGACTCAGTTGTTTTGTCCATAGCGCTCCTTATCGGAAGGTATTAAACTCTTGGTAATGTGCCAGTGCCTACTGATAGCCGCCTCAACGAAATCCTGATCTGTAGTGGGAGGAGAGGTAGGTGTGAAGATGCCGAAGATTTTCTGCCACTTTCTTCTGTGTCCTATAGGTTTAGTCTTGTTTGAACACCTCTGCAATCTCGCATGAGCAATCATCTCGATTTAGGTTCTGATGACCTGTCAGTTATCCAGTCGTCGGTTCAAATGCATCGCATTGATGGTGTTGCTCTTTATTTGCGCTTTGACGTTTGATGCAAGAAGTGGTCCAGCAGCCCCTTTGATAACTTTTAAAGTAACCTCTCTGGTCATAGTAGTCGCAGAGTCATTGCGATCATTGGCGACTGAGATGGCGATAGAGAACGACCTCACGCATGTTGTCAAATAAGTAACTTTGTGTTTTAATCCCTTATTTTCCTTCTTCTTTCACTCGATTGCAGGTCAAGACATCAGCCGACCGATTGAAAATTCCTTTGTGCATGTTGGTCACCATGGCTTCGAGGGCAGGGCCTGGGGTCACGTCGATCGTGTTGACCCGTAAGTGTCCTTAAATAGTTCTTATTATCCTTCTCAATTATTGCCCATTTGTGCTTGCAATACTGCTGTTTGAACTTTTATGAACACCTTCTTAAGTCTCCCTAAAGCGCCAGAGGTTTCAAAATTCCAATTTTAAGAAAAATTTTGTCCATAACCGCCAGGTAACAAGGTCTAAACCCAGTCACACTTTTTTCCTATCTCACAACCCTTAATTTCACTTCGTATGTGATCACGCAGCTGTCAAACATTGATGCCAAGAAAAGGTAATATGCGTTCCTTGGGGAAATGTCATCTGGGGCATACTCAGACTAAGTATGAGGACGTAGTGCTATTCACCTCACTTTTGCCCACCCAAGGGCGTAAATCCGCCTATGAGTGTGTGTTCTCTTGGAAGACTGAGAGCAATACTTTCTTTTCATTTGGCTGCTTTGCTAGACCCGACTGTTTGTGAATGAGAAGGTGGCCTTCAATACACACCAAGCTAAGTGGGTCTCAGATAGAGGTGTTTCGTCCGTTGAAAACTCATTTCTACAGTTCTCCTGCAATGACATGATCCGTGCCTTGTAGCTGTGGCCTAAAAGTGGTAGCATAATCATTTACGAATAACGAAGTTTGCAAAACACTAGCCATTTATTAGCACGAGTTAGTTGGTTAGCAAAAACATCTGAAAGAACTGGGAATAGCAGAGTAGCAGTCTTCGGAGCTCGCTATTGCTTGCTCACTGAGGGCGTCTTAATCACTGCTAAAGGTTACACTTGACACGTTAGTTCCAAATCCTCCTATTGGCATCAACATATGTTTTATTTAGCCGTTTCTCATATCCTTCTCCGTCGAAAATAAGAGAAATTCTACTCTAAGAACAAATGCTACCGCTTGCATTGGCGTTTCTGGGGTAAAAAGGTGATGGATAGATCGTATGCTTGCGGTATTGCTTGCTTACGGGATTGTGATGTGAAGTTAAGGCCCCATTGCCGGAAAACTGCCAATCCAGCAAATGGTCAAGTGTCACAAAGATACATCTAGGTGAGCTTGTACACTCCTCCCTTGTTGACATTGGTTCAGATATCCACCTGGCACTTGGACTTGGAATGCTACAAATCAGGCTATAGGGTGATGCAATACCCTCGTTCAGCTCGATAGAGACGTTATGCTGAGGCTTGTCTACTCACAAGACTCGATGTCAAGGTTATTTTGTCAGTCTTCGCAGCCATGACTGCTGTCGGTGGCTTGGCGAGAGGGGGCTTTGTTGTCACACTGAGTACATAGGCCCCTACTAATTGGCTTTTACTCCTGAGACACGCACCCACACGGACGGATAGCTGATTTTTTCCCCGTGGTGTTTTACGCAGGGACTTTGGATGTTACCATGTCGTATGCCCACACAAGGAGATAAGGGTGGTCATGCGACACGGAAATATGGACAATTACTACTGCCCTTGGCGTTGAGCCTTTTCAAGGACGAAGCTTTTTTTTGAACTTTTCTAAATTGCAGAAGTAATGGGCGTCTACATCAATGTGGTGGTACAGAGGTAAAATTGGACGACGTGAATCGCTCGTCTAAAATTGAGGATTACGATCCTCCTGTGTCTGAAATAGTGTACTTGTTTACCACTTTTAGATGTCTTGTCTGAGGGACTGTACGTGGTCTCAATTCAGGTCGATTAGACCCATTTGTAGATGTTTGGGTAACTTTCGAAAATTTGGTAAAAATAGAATATGCTGACAAGGATTTATTCCTGGTTTTCAACATGTGATGCATCTTGTGCGATCGGCGGATTGCGAGTGTCAAGTTTTCCAGGCAGTGTAGAAATAGGGGGGAATTGAGGAGTAGAAGACTTGTTTTTTTAATAAAAGTGGGTATTAAGTAAGCTATCTTCTTTATCTGTCGAAATCTAGCCGTTTAATGTCAGAGAAAAGAAACGATTGCCCTTTTAGTTAGGTAGTTTTCCCTTTTACCCACGTCAACCAATCAGGCGGAGCCTTTGTATATGCTCATCAGGCCTCAAGAAGGGTGCAAAGGCAATGCTTTGTCTGCAACTCACTAAGGCGATGTAACGAGTGTGAGGGTTTGCTGCTAACTTGCAGAAGGGCTGGACGTCTACGTCTGAAGGACGACAGCTTTGACGCTGCCCATGTTCATTCTCCTGCGGAATCTTTCTGTGGACTATAATTGCCTGCAAGTTGGGAACAAATGATGTTAATGAATTCACATTTTGAGGAGATTGCTATCTTTTGCACGAAAGATAGTCCACGCCGTAGGAATGATTAAGATATTTAACTATCAAATTCTTTGCATGCACTTCAAAGTCGACTTAACTTCGGGTACTTCTGGTGCCGTTGCATTGTGGAAAACTGGAGGTTGGAGGTTCGCCAAAAGTTGATTCCCGGTCAGTAAGTCTACGGTAAATCTCCTCAGCGTTGACCACGCTCATACCAGCTATCCTCCTTTAGCAGCGTCTAGGCATGCTAGCCAGCCCAAGTAATACGGATTTTTCTTCGATTTTATGCATTCGGTTTACCGTTACCCACAATGTACCACCCCGAATTATCCTTTGAGAAATGATAAGGCGCAAAGAACGATTGAGGAGGTGTAGTCGCGGGAAGAAGTTAATGGGGTTAGCACGTTGATCAAAATGGCTTGTTGTCAGACATATTGAAATAGAGGGTAGGGTGGATGGGCCTACCACTGCACGCAGTTGCTATCCATCGATGGCTGTTGTAGATATTTCCATGCGAACAAAAAAGGTACATAAACCGAATCTATACATGTCTCCTCTTATCTGCGGAGCAATTCAAGAACTGTGCGGTACTGCAAGCTGTCGACCGGAGCCTTCAGCCTGATTAATGCATGCCCTGTAGTAGAATTGCATAAGAGAGAATCGCGAATGCTTGCTAAGGGATTTTCCCAAATTTAAATTTCACACAAGATCCGAATGCTGTAATGGGTTGGGGGAAAAGAGAAGTCAGACGTTTCTGGACCCCATCATTGCGTGGGACGAAATCCTGACATGCAGACATACCGAGACAATGCAGTGGCATGGGCGTTTCGATAAATCTTTCCCTTTCGTCGGTTTGTATTCCGAAGTCCCGATGCAAGCTCTACGCCTCGTACCTGTGCATTAGCATAAGAAAATAGTCAATTTGAGAATTCATGCTGGCACATCATTGGTCTATGCCTCCCAAGGTCGAAGTAGTCTGGCAAGAAAATATTTCCCATCTATTTCACCTTTGCACTCTTATAGTGCCTTCCTTTCTGGCATTACACTACACCACGCGGATACGCTGAGCCACACCTACGCTCGTCAGCCTCTCTCCTCCGCTTCGTCCGCCTCTGCCTCCAGCTCTCAGTCATGGCGACCGCTGGGGAACGTGTCTAGTGGTGGAGGGAGAGGCGGTGGTGGTGGGTCTGGTGCCTCTGTTGCGGCCTCCACTGCCACCGAGGAGGCTGAAGACGATGCAGCACCCCGTGTGGATACCTACGACAAGGCAAGTGGGGAGGGCGAGGACGAACGAGAGCTCCTTGATGCCGCACCTCATGGAACTCTTGGCTTGCAGCGTCTTCCACCTCCACCCACAACCTCGATGACGTCGAAGTTGGCAAGAGGTGCGTCAGAACTAGTCCTCCTCGTTGTGGATGTTGTCGTGGTTTGCATAAATTTGGATGCATTTGATTTCGGGGAGTCCATCCTCTCCGATTGGCTTGAAATGTTCAATTTGCTCCATGAAACCGTTAAGACTCAGTGCGGCCGTCGATTTACCTTTTTTTGGGAAAAAAACAAATTGGAGTAATCCACTTGTGTGACTTCCTAGTGTAGGTGACATGATGACGATTCGCTGCGATTCCAACTAGCCGTATGTCTGAAAAGTTCTGCATCCACCCCACCGGTATTGCAGCCATTATCAAACGCTTCACTCTGCAAGATAAATTACCTGAGTCTGTTTGCCAAATCGCGACAGAGACCACATTTTCAGGTATGCTTAACGGGTTATCTCTACTTTTCACCACCATCAGATCTTGAAGCGTCCCTTCGTAGCGACTACTCCTCGTTGGGTCGTGGCAGTCTTACCGCCTCCTCCATGCCTGTGCCCATCCCACCACCACAAACCTCCTCAAGGTCACGGAACCGTAGTTCGGCGACTGGTACAAGCGGTGGAGGCGGTGGTCGATCGGCGCGGACCTCTTCTCCCTCCTCAACTATCTCCTCCGTACCTCTCATCGATTTCCACCAGAGCTCGGAGAGTGCATCCAAATTCCCGGTTAGTTGGAATTTTCTATCCGCTTGCCTGTCTTTTTTAAATTTGGCTCGGTAAATCTCACTTTGTTTCCTCAGATACATGATAAATTCATGCGAACAGTTAGGAACAAATTGGATGTCTGATTCAATTCGGAGGAATTTTCTTTGGATATCTGCCATCCACCCAACTGTTTGTGTATTTCTGCCTGTCTCTCCCACAGCTATCAGTTGGATCGGAAAAAACGGGAAAGGAATGAGTGAAATGCCTTATTTGATGATAATAAATGAGGTTTTTGTCCCAGAAAACGTAGATAAACGTTGAGAGGGTGCGTAAACGCATGAGGTTGCATAAATCACGTGATACTTGTCATTATTGTTGATTTATTGAAAAGCTTTCAGAGTGG
Organism: Taenia hydatigena; assembly: GCA_036345935.2. NCBI lineage: Eukaryota > Metazoa > Platyhelminthes > Cestoda > Cyclophyllidea > Taeniidae > Taenia > Taenia hydatigena. Next base: position 7,291,192 of record JADWOT020000010.1, read on the forward strand.
CTTTGTAACAGTGGGTGAACGGGGTCACACAGTATGTATATTCATGGGGCCACGATGGATCCCATGATCTGCCACTTCATTGATAAGTTGAACCGAGGCGGGGATTTTAGACGACAAGACCTTATTATTCATCTCCTGGGAAATGAATGATTAAAACGAGTCCCATCTCTCTTGTCAAACTGTTCAGTAATGATGCAATTAACTAGCTCCTTTTTTAACCACTTATTGTAGGCCTAAAATCTACAGTTGAGGTTAGTTTAAGATTCTTTAGAGATGTCAAGTGCATCAAGTGAATCTCTATGCCATGGTCCAACAATTTTGGTTGTAAATGAGCCCATCCCCCATGTGATAGGTGTAGGATTGTTTTCTCGAGTGCCTTTGCAAGTGATGGCCGAAAGGCCGTTAAATCAGGAATGTCTGCGAATGCAAAACACCAAAAAATAAGGCTGTTGAGGCTTTGACAGTTTTACTGCCTGTCCAACTGACTTGTTCGGCTATCGCATAACGCCTGCACCCATAACCTGTCGCCTACTATTTTAAGACGGATTGGCATTTGGGTCATAACAGACGCTCATTTGGGCCAAAACTCTAGCGGGTAGGTCGCATCGTCTAACCTTATTCTGCAAACCCGAAATGTCAAATGTATGACAACACTGTCCACCTGATAAATAAGCCGTTCACTGTGGTTGATAAGGAATAAAAGTGTCTTGACTTAGCCGCATTTCTACCGAAATGAAACGCGATTGTCCCTTTGGGCTGTGATGTTTGGTGAGAGCGAGTGCTGTCTTATACGGTGGTGGCATCCCTACAAACTTCGGTGTCACTCACACCGAAGTTTGATATCTTTCTGCGTGTCATTCAATGAGCATGGAGAAAGAAGAACAAAATTGTACTCCCACTTTTTGTGTTAGTGCTCAGTTTGCATGTTATTAAGCAAAGTTTACGTTCTGCATTGTTTTCTTTCCGAAAAAGCGCCTCTTTAACTCTTCTGTCGCCAGCGTCACGTATGTGTGACGCGTCAACTCTCCAATATTTAATGTCCATCCCTTACTACTTTATTACAGTCGGTTATATCGAATCGTATCCAAAAGGAATCGGTTGTGACCAAGGCAATTGAACATACGTAAACTGTTTTTTTTGCTTTGATAGCATTCGCATTCTCTGAATAGCTGTTGAGATGAGCTATAGTGTCAGACCTTCGTCTGGGGCTTCGGTGCGCGCATTTCATACGGGTATCTCTAAGTATTAGTTCTCAGCTCAGCCTGCATTGGAAATATGCACTGGCTGGTAGACTGCGCTTCCGTGCATAATTCGGTTCAGGCCAAAAACTGCTTTCATTCTCGTGCCTAATGTTCTTGCCACAAAAAGAAGATGCGGAATCGTGATATGGAATAATGCGGGGACGGAAATGTCCTAGTCATTATACATGCTGCGAGTGGCCAAGTCCAACCCAAGCACTCCTAAAGTCACGATGGCATGCAACGGCTTTAGGACGTGCTTAGCGAAGTCAGGGAAGGAGGGCTTCCACTTGCTTCTCCTGACGGCTTCAAGCAAAATACCCAGCTGCATGCGACCGAATGGGATGTTTAGTCTTCCTTACGTCAGTGACTGTTTTAAGCGTGGTGACTCCGATCCTGGGCCCACACAACGAACGTTCAGCTAGTGGAATGCCCGATCCTGGTCGTGAACGTTTTATAAACGTGTAAGTAATAGGTGGAGACGTGGAACTTTGCCAAGGTAATAATCCTTCTGTGGGGGCAGTGAATACTATACAGTCATGGGCTGTCGTAAGTGCTTCCCGGTTGAGATACTAGCCAAAAGCTGAGGAATGGCGGCAAGAGGGCAGTAGAAGGATTAGCATTTTCCACCCCTTGAAACGCATTCTTATACTAACTTACGCGCCCCAAATTTGTTAAACTTTCAGTAGCTTCTTTCAACGATTATTTGGAGCTCAAATTCTCTTTCTCCCTGTCGGGTGTTCACTCATTTTCGCTTCCAATCACTTTCATCTCTCCAAGCCTTGTTTTAAGTGCAGCTGAAATTTTTGAGGCATTTTTGGCATGCAATTCTTTAGCGGAGAAACTAAATCCATCATTATAAAGCCAAATCATCTCCATTAAGGGCGGGCGAGTACTCTCACTCCACACTTAACCCGTTTCAAGGCTACTTCCATATTTACTTAAACCAATTTACTTCTACAACCTTTCTGCTGTAAAATTTACTCTGCTTCAGCGATCTGCACAATCCTTCTCAGCCTATTGGGTTTTTTTTTTCCTCGAGGAACCTGTTTACTCTTATCTGCTCCAATTTCTCCATAGGGGATCTTATTTTCTATCATCTCTCATGTCACGTGATTTGGGGTGGTTGGGCACAAAGTCTTGTCAATGTTTTTTTCCCCTCCTCCACCTTTGCGCGACACAAAATTCCTTTCACCCGAACTAGTCATTCTGCCAAGCATGGAATGTCGTCTTTATTCTCACTTGCCGGAGGCGACTTTTTCCCAAAGCCGTATTACTCTTTTGCGACAACTTTTATGCTAGACATTTTAAATGTTTAACGAAAGGTGCTTTGGAAGCGCGACCCCTGTTTCCTCGTCTTCACTGAAAAAATTGTACTGAAGAGGCAGACTAGGCGATCTGGATACGCTGCTTGGCGATTCCAAGGTAGCATTGGCTGTTGTGTGTTCTTCATCGTCTAAAAGCGATCCTCCCATTCATTTGGCTTGTCCGTAAGATATAAGTGGAGTTTTTTTGTCTTCAATCGGTAGCTACCCAGTCATAGTGTTCGACTGAGCTGTGTTGATCTTACTTAAGTGCAAATTTCAGTAGTATATTCGTCGTTTTTTTTTTTCACTCAAGCACCATAGCATCCATCTACCAGGCCTACACTCCATTCAGTAGGCGCATAATTAACCATAACCCATCGGTGTTTGCATTAACGTCAACAGATCACGGCTTGCGCGCTTCATTGAAAAAGTCTACCTTATCGCCAGGTTGAGCAATGTTGCAAACACTTTTTCTAACTTAGATACCATCAGCTCCTATCTACCAATCACAAGCGCCGCAGCCACGCAATCCCTACTTTCAGGCCGCATGGAACGCATGGATGCGTCAATCGGCGGTCTCCCCCACCGCCAGCGCTACTGCTCCGCATATGGCTGAAGATGTGGACCGGATTTGTCGTCTCTTCGATGCCACTGCCGTTGCACCGCCCGCTCATCAGCAGTGCGAGAGAGAGGTACTGGTTGGAGGTGAGTTGGGTCAGCGCCTCCGAATCCATTTGGGCTGCAGGAGGAGATGTGCTACCCTTATGAGCTTCTTTAAAGAGGTGACCTGAAATTCATTATTCGGCCCAGTACCAATTTTGGAGGTGTATTTGGATCACTTGTATTCCATCAATGAATGTCTTAATGCGTGATGTAATCACGGAATGCTAGACAGAGGTTTTTAAATGAGTCGACTGCTTCTTGGCACCAGCGCCTTCCGTTTACTGTCATTCCACGTCATTAATTGGCAACCCGTCTTTTTTAATCCTTTAGCCGCTTCCTCGACAAATTTGAATCCATTCCTTTCGCCGCAATCATCACGTCTCTCCGAATCTGTGAGTCTTTGTTTTTTTTTTGCCTTTTTCCTCATTAACAACGGATTTTGCGTATGGCAATACCATAGGATCTGGCCAATTCTCCCGACTAATTCAACTGGTGTTTGTTAGACCTTGTGTTGTCCTCTCAGGAGGAAAAAAAGTTGCAAGAAAATGTCGCAAATGCGATTAATATCTTACATTCGACCCACTTTTAGCGCTCCGAATGGGCAGTTTATCATGCCAATGGGGTGGCAGGGGCCATTAGCTCGTGCACCACTAGCCCAGGGAGGGGCGGGCTTTAGGCGTGGCCCTCCAACATGCCACTAAGACAAAAATACAACCCGAGCGGAAAGTGGGGAGGCCACGCAGCCAATTGTCGGCTCAACTACACTTTCTCATTCAAAGTACTGGCAGTTGCCAAGTCAAATGTCACTCTTCTCTCTGTTCTGAAAGAAACTTTCTAGCATAGGACCGTAAAACACTTGTGAATGCTTTGTGTTCGTGGGTCTTGGTATACGCTTTGGCAGGGGAATCTATTGCTCACGCATGGAATGGCTGGCAGGCTATTGACACTGATAACCCGAAGGTCCGCCTTCCCTTTCGCATTCACATGTTAGCTTGTTCATTAACTCCTACGCGAATAGAAAAGGTGATAACGAATTGGAAGGCCCTCATAATTTGCCTGTTTTCATAAGTCGAAGGTAGGACTGCCAATTTCCTGTCAATCGGATTTCTCCAATCACTGTGAGTTTCATCTAACACTATCCACGGTGGTGAGACAATCCCTTCCCTCCTCCCATCATCATTATCATAATCACAGTCCTCTTTTAATGCAGTCAACACAAGTGTATAGTCCGTCTTCTCTCCTCCTCTGTCTCGTCGGCGGCGACTGCCTCTTCCTCTTCGTGGTGCCGTTTTTTTCGACCTTGGCGAAACAACAAAAGTCAGAGTACTTTTAGTCAAACGGAAAGGGGAGGGGAAAAGATCAAGGGGCATTGTTTGTTGACACAGCCTGGGTACAAATCGTATTGTGTTCTTTTAGCGAGCAAAACCTGATTTCATTCGTTGGCCTAGACCTGTTTGAGAGAGGTTGCGATGGCTTTTGAGCCCATGAAGACGCTCTTGCCTGTAAAACGTCACGTGTTCCGCCCTGGAATGGGTCATTGGATAGGGCGGTTTGTACGATCCTTCTACAGTTATCTGTTCCTCTGGCAGGCTTCGGTGAATCGCTTGTCACGAAATGCATTCTGGAGGGTGTTTTTTTGGTCCTAACCGAAGTGCTTGCAACGAGTTCGTTGAAAATGCCAATTTTTTTACTCGACTGTTTACCTAACGTCAAAATCGACTCTAACCGGCTACATATTATGCGGCATCTCCTCAGCAGTACCCTTGGCCTCAACATCTTTTGCTACTCATTCCCTCTTCTCTCTAACTCATCTCTAAATTCCTTCACAAGGTCTCTTTTTACGTTTCTAGGTTTTCTCCAACAGTTGGGGTTGTTAGTTCCAAGTAGGGAGATGGAGAGAGGCAGGAGGGTTGTATATCCTCACCTCTCATCTCTCCCTCCTAACCTTCCCAACTTTTCTTCTCCCATCTCATTCAAGGGTAAACGGCATTACCGCCCACTTGTTTACCTACTCACTTGCTACCTTGATCCCCCTTGCCGCCCCCCCCCCCTCCGCCCCGCCTCCCTTCCATTCACTAGTTGACAAACGCACACTGCTTGGTAGTTTGGCTTGACTCTGATCTGTGAAGTGATTTGGAGTTTGGTTCTTTTCTCTGCTTTTGTCACGTTTCCTCCCGGCGTCACACATACGTGACACGCGTTAATTATTAGTATATTATGGCTAGCACTGACTCCTTTGTCACGAGAAGATCAATCAAGTGCTAATTAACAAAGCTCACAAGGAATGTCCCTTCTTGAGAGCGAAGAATTTCTCATTTTTTGCCTACTTTTGATCAGCCCAATTTGATCCAATTAGAACAGCAGCTAGAATAAGATTTTTCTTTGGTACTTTTATCTGCGAAATTTTGTAAGGCAAGTCTACCTAACTTGTGTGACGTTTGGTCATACGACATGCCGTGCTTTGTGGTAAAAGTTTTGCAAAATATTTTTGAGGAGAAAAATAATCGCTACTATTTGATTCCTTTAACTGTTTTCACTGACTTATTGACTGTCACCTAAGCTACTCACTTTTTGATCAGTTTTTCTATTACTTCTTTTAGGTTTTTCCTTCCACCCTTTTTACTTCTTCTGCAGGATGGAGCAAGTTTTCTTTTGCATTCGCAAGACTTGGGAACTTTTGCAACACCTCATCGTGGAGAGCTCCTTCCCGTAGCGTTATTTGACATCAAACAAAGATCTGTGGTTCGTGAGAGAAATTTGCTACTTTGCTCTTTGGAAGCAGTTGTTTGGTGGCTACAAACATTACAGCTGCCTTTATTGAAAGCCGACACTTTCTCCATCTTCTCCTAGTGGAATGCTGCCGAATTATCTGGGCTTTTCGGGTCTCCTGCAGCTGTTCTGGTACTTCCAAGTTATTGTGCCTTCCTTCGAGATTAGACTTCAGCCGAGTTTTGCCCCGCTTTCGCGTGGGACGAGCGAAGTAGTTCCGGTGTTTCACGTCTTGACTGCAAGATATTTTGCCTTCTCATCCTGACTCCTCGTACCATTCAAATTTAGTGAATGCGATTCATGATTTTCTGCTTTGACAGGCTAATTTCAACTCGGCTTTATTGATGAGGAAGCAGGCTTCTCGTCAAGTCTGTCCACTCGCTTCTGAAGGGTAATTGTCCCGAGGTGGTTTAACGCTAACAGTTTAATGCTGGTGATGAACCATTCATGGAGAGGTGCATCATGTTGAGTAAGAGCAGCTCACCGATTCAACTTCAACGCAACATGGGTGATAAAGAGATCGGTTGTCACCTACTCCACCTGGCGGACTATGACAAGCCTTACAAACTATCATGTTGTAAGGCTTGCGATGCGAAAGGATTTTTGTAGTGGAAAGAAGGCATTGCTAGCTGGTCCCAGATGATTCATGCCTATTTGGCACCACCTTGTGTCATGGAAGACGAGATGTGATGCCCTGAATACGCGATTACCCTCCATGTTCCTTTTTCTGAACTCCAACAAGCGTGGAAACGTAGGTGTCCCTTTTTCTTTCCCTCTAGAGGCAGAGCCTTTTGCAGAAGGGACGATTCGCTGCTAAGCGTGTCTTTTTTGGACAGGACGGAGAAATGGAGAAGCGATTTATCCTTTGTTGTCTTGCTTTTCTAAATCATCCAACGTCATATTTCTTGGGGCTCTTTCGTTTCTCTGAGTCTGAGTTTCTGGCTTTTCAGGAAACCCACCACCTTTATTCCCTCCTACATAGAGGCGAACAACGCCTGTTTTTACTCCGGTTTCCCCTCCATCCATTGTATGATAATTTGGCGTCTTCGTTGTCGTCACAGTTTCCCTGTTACACATCGTAATCCGTTTGTTTTGAAAGAAAAGGAGAATACGAATTTGCTCCGAGAAATGCGGTGGTTTATTTTAACTTTTCTTCTCGAAAATGCACGATGAAAGAATTGCAGAATTTACTGTCTACCCGCACCCTGGATTACGCATTGATTCTTCCCCTTTCTTGCTTTTTAATCAGGCATTCATTTTCGCCGCCTCCCCCTACCTCTTCGTTGTTTGCGCTTCTTTGCCTTCCTAGCTCTACGATGTGTCCTCCTTCCCCCAATCACAGCTAACACTGCTCGTCCGCGTTAGTCTCTTATCTTCTTTCTACTTTCATCTATCCCCTCTCTTTCAGCAGTCCGGACAATCAACTGTAAACACCCACCAAGTCTCAGGCAAGTTCACGTGTCTCTTGTTTCCATTGGTTCGAAGTAGGTAAGTGTCTGATTTACTTATCACCACAACCCTCTTCATTTTTTGCAGCGAGTGTTATTAGACTTGCAGTATTCAAGCCTATTAGACTCGAGGCGGGTTGACTGCTTACAGCCTGGCACCTTAGATTTGGTCTTCAAACCTCGCGATTGTGACCTGTAGTTTAGTCTCCGGAGTCCTCTACATCTGTCATCGTATTTACTCATGAATGACGTGTGCTAGTCGGAAGAGCTTCTACTGCATCAAGGAGACCGTGGTTTGAGCTTGAGAGCAGCTCCTACCCGCACTCTGGACATAGAGAAGCACAGCTAAACTGTCCCAGAATCGTTGTGTATGCCATTTCCATCCCAGAGATTGTTGTTGACATTTATTGGACTGTCCTCGCAAGGACTACGCCCAATTGATTGTATTACTGCTGAGGGTCTGAGTGTCCCATCCATCACCGTGCAATGCTGTGCTGTAGGTGCGAGTGGTCACCCAATGCCATTCCTTTCCGTCTTGTTGGAGTGTGTAAAGTTTGCCGGGTTCAACACGCGAGGTGCTGTGGGTATTGGTGTCTACCTGGTACTGCCTGTAACACGGCCAAGACAGCGCCCCATTTCACACGAACTCGTAATAATGGCAATCGTAAATTCAATCAGACGCGCCTCATATTAATAGCTGTCGACAATCTATAGGAGATTTAATCCACTCACTATTAGTGTTTCTCCCTACTAGAATTGGGTGAAACGCTCTCCTCCTTCACCACAAATTCCCCCACGATAGCAAAATTTGATGAAGCAGAAGTGGAAATGGTTGCACGTCGTCTTCCTGGAGGTTGCAGTCTGGCGGAGGCCCGCGAAGCTCTCAACTGTGCCATCAACTCGCCTACTGCGCGCGATATTATTCACCAGCACTCACCTCCTCCCATCACCGACGTGATGGCACCCGAGGCTCGTGATTGGCGTGTCAAGGTGGCTTTGCGTCTCCTCCTCCTGCGTCGATTGGTTCAGCTTCAGTTGTGCACCGATCTGGAGGTGTGTTGGTCAGCTCTGGAGAAGGCTGAATGGTCGGTAGAGAGGGCGGTCAATTTCCTCATCTATGGCTAATCTCGATTCCTCACATTCTACTTTTCATAACCTTACTTTAGCGCCTCTGCTTTCTCCCTCCCTGCTTTGAATTCCATCTTTGGTTTTCCACTTTGCCTGCGCCTATTAAAAATTGGTGTAAATATGATTAGTTCATTTGTTGACATTAAAGAAAGACGATGTGATATTATTTGTGTTTATGTGTGCTGTCGGGTTTTCCCACTTTTCTTTTGGTGTTTTCAAATGCTTAAAATAATGACACTAACCGCTCGAAAGGCATCAAAACTCATCTCCTCCGCCCAGCTTTCACTTTTTTTTTTTCATACCCTTCTCCTCAACATTAATTTTACTTCGAGGGCAAATTTTGGCAAGGTTGTTTATCGTGTCCTTTTTCATGCCATGGCCACTGATTCATCTTCGCTGGTATGGGTTTTCCGTAATTTTCCTTTTGCGTGATAAGGGAGGCATTGCCGCCGATTACTATTGGTCGAACGGGCGGGGAGCCTTCCGGAAGTTCGTTTGGCTCCCACCACAACTAGGAGGAGTGAAGAAGTACTGCCATAGAAGCATGACATAAAAAAACCCTAAAGTGTGATTAATGAAATACAAAGTTGCGTTGTTGTGATCGGGCTACGTGGATCGCATGTCACTGATGTTTGGCCAGTCCTACTGAACTTCTCTTCCGTTCACCGCTTCATAGTCGCCACATTTCACTCCGTCTTTGTTATCATTTGAAATGCCATTTTTCCACTCTGAGAGAGAACTTCTTGCTGTCTATTAGGTCAACTTCCGACAGAAGTGTCACATATCGAGACGGGTGTGTGGTTGGGTGACAACACGGCACACTACACCACATTGGTGGGCGATTTGAATGGGGGTTTTTGTCACGCCTTCTCAGGTATGAGAGGTAGTTCCTGGTTGTCTGCTATTGCCAAGGTTGGAATGGCTCGTTACTGTTATATGGTTTTGTTTCAACTTGGTTTTCTTTCCTCCAAAGTGTCACACGTTTCAGAAACATCCTTTGCGGCGTCCGATGCGGTTACCATTCGAAATTTTTTGAAGAAGAGTCTCTAGCATGCCTTGAAGCACAACGTATTGTGTCAGCTGGCAGTGATGGTGCGGTAGTCAACATTCTAGAAGACGATGGGGTGTAGACAAGTCGTCATACACTCAGCTCTCAGGATTCTTTCTTAGCTTCTCGCGATCGTGGCTTCATTCTTTCGGATGGTCAGATCGGTTTGCATCTTTCGTGCTAGTGGTATGGCCACTTCGACCCTTTCAGTCTACTCAGAACCGAAGCGTCCACAACCGAGGACTCTTAAGATGACTGCTGAACAGCGGAGTTGATTCGGTGTCTACAGGACGCTGTAATCGGCCACAACACCCGGCGTATCACCGTGTCTGGATCCTCCTTCATTTTTCCAATGTGTTTGTGTTTGATTCGCATCCGCCTTCCGTCTCATGGAGTGACAGCTATCTCTCTTGATCTGCGAGGGAAACTGGCTTGTCACTTGGGACCAATCACGAACAGGACTGACCATTGCTGTCTCCCTCTCGCCTTCCCCTTCCAATGCTGCTTTATTAACTAGACGGGCTTTATCATTTACTAGAAGTCTTACTACAATTCCCTAAAAACTGGGTTTCTTCCATATTTCAAATCAGTTAGATAGATTTGGCCAAACAGGAGATGAGAGGAGAAGTTGGGATAGGATGGGAGTCAATCAGGTCGCATTGCTAACATCCCCAATTCCACTCAAAACGTTGACGAGGCAGGTCTGAGAATGTCTTTGCTTCGGCTGGAAAAGACTTAAGGGTTGTCCCATCCCAGAAGGTACTCACACTCTGCTTCATTCCTGTAAAATATCACTTTGTAAAAAACTTCGCCCACTACCTAGAGTGCCAAAATTGCAACTTTTTGTTCCGTATTTTTATTAAATTTAAGTCTCACGCCAACTGTTTTGGCATTTGCTGGATTGTCAGATTGGGTATCCCTATGCCCGACGCGCACAGGAAACGCGAATTAATCTTCTTTGCGCTATTTTTCCCCGTGCTTTCACCATTGGTTTCTACTTATTTTTTGCGGAAAATTAGGCACGATAGGTTTTTTTGTCCTTATTTTGGTTTGCTCTTCTCGCCCTACTTGGGAACAGAAATTGATACAATTCTTGTCAAAGTGTTTGTCAACTTTCTCAATATCAAACGTTCGCTTTTATTCACCTTCTTCACGCATTTAGTCTTCATCGATATGGGGTTCACTGTACCGCATAATAGAGTTTTGTTTGCTAAAAAATTGAATAGTCTTCGCTCTGAAAAAGAAGAGAAAGCAATTTCTGCAGTGCTTGCGTTTGTGTGTCCTGCGCTTCCCGATTTACTATTGGTTCTCACGATTTCAAGGTCCCAACTTCATTGGTCGGTTTTGAGCCAGTTAAAATTTCAGGAATTCGACTCTCTTCTTCAAGGCGACCTATTGCTTCTAGCGTTAAATTTGCACCGATTTCCTCTTTTTAACAGTAAAATACCAGGGGAACATTGCTCCTACTTGCCGTTATTGTTTCGAAGGGTTCATTTTCTGACTTTCTTTTCCAAAGGATTCTGTGCATATTCCCGATTTGAAAACAGAAAACGGTCTTCGTATTCCCTGCATCGGTCTAGGAACCTTCAAGGTAATATGCATGAACATTCCTTTATTTGTTACTTAGATCAGGAGTTGTCAGAAAGGGTTTGCTTTGCTGTTTATCTACTTTATTTGCTCGTTCAGATACACTTGGAGAATTTTGTCATTTCTGAAGGGAATTCTTGCGAAAAATAACAGTTGGCTACGACGCTATACGTTGCTACTCTTGCAACAAAACACCAAGCTTAGCAAGGAACTGGATTACGGCTAAAGCTGGAAGTGTTAGGAGCATGAAAGCCCCCTCCCTCTTTTCTCATCGTTATTCGAGTAGCCCCTATGAAGAGGTTTTGAATCTCTGTAAAGCACCTATGCCACATCCTTTGATGAGGGTTATGACAACCGTACCCACTGTCCAGGTGCCTAGGCCACTCTGTTAATTTCATGATGCTGTAGCAAAGTATTAGGAGAGAGGTAGAATGCAGTCCTCTTTGAGTAATTGCCATTGTCGTTGACGGAACCGCCAGCTCTGCTCTTGCAACAACATTCAAAATTTACCGAGGAATTGATATTCAGTCGACTTTAAGTAGATAACATCTAAAGGCGGCTTTTCCTCGTCTCCGATCTCTCTCACTGGATCGTGAAAGTGCCTAGGCATTACTGACACAGACAAGTGCTACATTTTCAAAGGCGTACCGTCCATTTAAAAGCCGACTTTCGCTTTTTCCACTCCAGTTGAGAGGCGATGACCTCACGACAGCGATGAACGCGACTCTCGGGTTGAGCTATCGCTACTACGATTGTGCACATCTCTACGCAAATGAAGCCGAGATTGGAGACCACTTGGGCGCCTGGATTAACTCGGGCCAGGTTGCACGTGCGGACCTCTTCATCACCTCGAAAGTAAGCTTTTCAATCCCACAATTTAATGGTTTCTCCTTCTGCCATCACAGTTTGATTCTTGAATCGGCAAATGTGAAATGTTAAGAATCTTTTGTGGCAATGTTGTTGTAAAGTTCGGTTTGTCAAAGCCTTCACGATGCAGCATTCCTCGGACTGATTATTTATCATCTCCCAAGATGAAAACTAATGCCAAAATGTTGTCGTTGCCTTTTGTCACCACCCTCTCACCATTGTCAATTCTTTCACATCACCCCGTCTTTTCGCGAACGCTCTGACAATGCTTGCAACTGTCGCATTGTAAGTTTTGTGTCAATTTGCCTTCTAATTTTGTGAACAATGGACGAAAGGAGGCTATGAATGGCGTCTTTCCGGAACCCTCGTTCTTTGACAATCCGCTCCAGTCATTGCAAAAGATGCATCAAATCCACAGGTGGGGAGGAGCCCCAATTTTCGCTCACTTCCAGTCACACTTGTCCCCTGGAGTCACTGCTTGTCTTAAAGAACTGTGCTCTTTTGAAAGAACTGCGGATACTTGACAGACTTTCCACCATCGTGTTCAAGTTTGCTAAAAAAAGCTAAGCATCGGAGATCTCAGTCTGTTAAGTCGGCTCTAGCCTCAACCCATGACCTCCAAGCATGTAGCCTCAAGCAAGAAGTAATTTTGATGTAAAACACAGGTTCATAATCGGGTAACTAGTCTCCATAGCTTTGCTGGCACCTACGCACGCTCTTTTTGAATATTTTCATGGCTATTTTGAATGAATGTGGCTGAATTTTATTGATACAGTGCTCACCCTCCTTCTTCAAGGTGTGCGAGTGGTCGCAAGCCTGTTGGTATAAGCCTTGTACATCGAAAATCCAACGCCCTTAAATCCTTCAATCTGGGTGGCCAAATCTGATCACTAAAAGGGGAACTACGCGACCAGGAAGGAAGTGACTCACGTGGCAATTGAATTGTTTCTCGGTCTGCATACCATGTGGTATCGTCTTGTCGAAACCGCATGTTGTCCGCATCCATGCTGTGCAATTTTGGCACAAAAAAAAACTGGATTATCATGTCGGTATAGTGAATTCCATTAGCTGGTATTGTTCAAATCCACACCAAACGGTAATACGTTGCGGATGTATTTGTCTCTCAACGATCACTTACAGGTTTTCTGAACCTCAAATGTGACGATTTTGCCGATTAGCCAAGCCATAAATGTGAAAGCAAGTCATATCCACTTGTTGCTGCTTTCCACAATCCTTTCAACAGACTCTAATTACTGCTTGCGGTCAATCCAACTCTGTAAGCATTTCAAAGCGTCCAATTCTTGACCATGATATTGAATAGATGTCCCTGAACCCTTCGAAATGGAAATGGAAACTGATGCATTTCTTTCTGTTCTAGCTGTGGAACACTTTTCATCGGCCGGAGTTAGTAAAAACTGCCTGTGAAACATCCATAAAACGGCTTCAGGTTGAGTATCTGGATCTCTATCTTGTTCACTGGCCGGTTCCATATCAGGTACCAAAGTCTGGCCCTAAACTGATAATAAAAATTTTTATTTGGGGAGGTTTCATCAAGTTATTCTTTCCTGTTTCCCATAGCCTGGTGATGTCATGGTGCCAAGAGACGCGGCTGGAAACACGCTGTTTGACGAGGTAGATCTGTTAGACACCTGGAAGGCGAGTTCCATATCATTTAGCATCCTGAAAGAACGTTTCTACTTATTTATATTCAGTAGCAATAATTCAGCACCATAATCTACAGGCAATGGAAGATTTAGTGACAGTGGGGCTGTGTCGTTACATTGGGGTGTCAAATTTTAACACAAATCAGCTTGAGAGAATCCTATCAAATTGTTGCATTCCGCCCGCGATGCTGCAAGTCGAAAGCAATGCGACCTTCCCAAATCAGCCACTCATTGATTTCGCCCATTCGAGAGGCATTCCAGTAACCGCTTACTACGCTCTCGGATGTCCATACCTTCATTTGTGAGTCGATCATATTACTTCCCCACTAATTAATTTTACCTTGATACATTGTTCAATTTCATTTGTTTTCTAAGCAAGCGTGGGGTTCTTCCGCTGATGGAACAGCCACTGATTCTCGAATTGGCCAAAAAGTATGGCAAAACGCCAGCTCAGATTGCCGTTCGACATGGACTTCAGCGCGGCCTTTGTGTCATTTTCAAGAGCAAAACACCTACCAGACTAGCTGAAAACTTAAAAGTAAAAAATAGCCGTTTATTTCTGCCACTTTGAATAATTCACCGTGACTGCCGCTTCTTGTTTTCCCTCCAGGTGTTTGACTTTGAACTCGCCAAGGAGGATATGAAACGATTGGAGGAGCTCGGCGGTGGAACGAGGGTGCTGAAAGGGGCCGCGTAAGCTACTACCGTCCGCTATGCTGTTAGAGCCTCTAACTGATTGAGTAGTGCTAGCACATTACGATTTTCTCCCTTTTAGCATGCGACAGCACCCAGAGTTCCCGTTTGTGAGCGACGACTAGCTGCGAGTCCTTCGAATTTATCCAAAGTAAACAAAATAAGCTTCTTATCCATTTCAATAGAACTTTTGTGTACTTAGGTATTTGAAATATTGTATCGAATGGCTACCCCTCTAGTTTGGTAGGAGTTATTGTCGACTACCTCCTCAATTTTGTGAACGCGACGTCACTAAAGGAGGAAGTCTTCAAAGCTTTGCAATCCTGAACCCCTAGCGTTATTGCATATCCGTCTTACTCTAGTTTTTATATCCCCTCGACCTGCGCGAAACGCCGTTGAGCTGGCTCCGAAACAACTTCGACCATTTACGAAATTTTGTGTAGGTATATCCCAATTCTTGACAGGTCGGCCGTACAGAGGAAGATTTATTATGATTGCATGGAGGAGGGCTTTTAATCATTCCTTTTGGGACACGGCTCGATCTGCACATAGATAAATGATGATTGGACAGTGGGCGATTGGCAGTTGCACGGTCTCAGCGGCGTTTCGAGCTAGTAGCAGCGGCTGAAACATCTCTGTCAACATACACCCGCACATCTTCGAATGGAGGTGAAGGACGATCGCGTAGGCAAAACATCATACCCGTACACAAAGTCTACCTACTGTCTATACTCGTCTTAATTCTCACAGAAGGGTAAAGAGCGCGTTCGTTTAGGACAGACCTCCTCTTTACTGCGGATTGCCGTCTACCTTGTGGATCTGGTACAATGCCGCGGGTCAGTGATGCCGAAACCGAAAGAGTCGAATCGTGAGCAATCTTACTAAACCCTGACTTTAGCCTGCTTTAACTTATGCTTCTCGCGGATTCGCGAGAGGAAGTGATAGTACTCTGATTCAGAGGTAGAGATTTGGAAATCAAAGGCCAGATGGGGAAAAAACAAATGATTTCGGCGCTTCTTGTATGCTATCGTGTTTACCTTTTAAGGGTACCTATATTTGATAACCAGTTCTCCAAATAGACAACCCATTGACAAATAACGCTAGGTATCCAGGAGTCCGAACTCAAACATTTCCTTGTGTGAACTCACGTTCTTTTGTTAAAAAGAGTTGGCAAGGCAATGGGGGCTTTGTGACAGTAGAGGAAGGGGAGGATGAGATTGCGACGGCCGACGTTGCGATATAGCAACAAAGAACTGAGTTGTATTTGCCTGGGGTGATTCATGATGTGGCTAAAAAGGTAAAGACAAAAGGCAACTAGTGTGAGTTAGATCAAACAGCGAGAGCATCAAAGAAGAATGGGCAATTATCTTACAAGGTGGGGAGAGAAGAAACGCCAAAAGTCCGTAGTGGTGCTACCAACTTGGAAGTTGAGTCGAGCCAACACTTTTACGGCAAGCCTCGATGCGTCTCTCGGTGGGAGGGCTTATGCCGATTCGATTGAGTTTGGCCGCAAGAAGGAAATCGCAGTGCCGACACCTGCGGTAAATAGTAAGGAATTTCGAATCACAGGAGTCCCACACCAAAGCAGTCTCAACCAAACTCGAGCATCGAAATATGTGCTTCACACATTCTATGGCAAAGTGCACTTAATTAAGGTGTCAAACATAACAAAGGAGTCCTGGTCTCATTGAGAGTTATGAAAGCCACCACGAAACAGGGAATCCAACAATCCTATGTCGGAATTTGTATCCTTATTTGGCTTGGAGAACATTTCCAAAGGAGCCGCAAAGGTTCAACAAAGCTCATAGCTTGCCAAACAGTGACGGCTGGGAACTAGCGCTGGGATCCTTTTCGGATTGTTGGAGAACACAAGAGTGAAGTAAAACAACAGCGACTTATGAAAATTTAACCTGTGTGTGTTGCAAGCTGAAGACCAATAGCAAAACTTAATATTTTTATTCGGACTAAAAATAGTTTTGAATAGATGGCCTTCATGATGTTTCCTTGTTTTAGGATAATAATTTACAATACAGTCTGTTCAAAAGCATTATTAATACTAACAGCTCATTGTTTGCTTCAGTCTGATACTCGCATGCATTGTCGCACTCTTATTTGCTTCGCTTTTCACTAAAATTTATTTACATTACCGCGCTCTTCATTAATCACAGATAACTTTTAACAAAATTAATCTGATGCATATGTTCTGTAAATGTGCTTTTTAGGCCAGAGGCGGAAAAACGATTTGAACCTGATAGCGAAGTGGCGTGATGACTTTAGGGAACGTGACTTATCCCCCTCCTAAACTGTCTTACAAGGCTCCCTTGAAGGCAAGAAAAGGCGGAGTGCTAGGGTAGAATATATATATTCACCGGACAGAGGGAAAAAGGCCAGCCCACGAAGCTAGGACAATACGGCCACCTCTGTGACCTTGACAGAAACCGGCAGTTCTAACAAACAAAGTACTACACTCACTGTACCCTCTCTCTCCTATAATAAATATGTCGAAGCGTGTCCAGACTTCTAGTAACGAGGGCGACCAGAAGGAAGAGGAGGAACTCTCCACAGTCCTGTTTATCAGAATCATTTATTCAAGCTTTTGATACAGGTTTTGTGCCGTTTTTATCCCTTTGCTTATTACAACACGTCAAAGGACACAAATTCTGCTATTTCTAATTAGCTTATGGCACCATTGCAGCGTTCCGAGGCTCCCTCGAAGGCAAAAGAAGGCAGAATACTAGGGTAGAATATGTATATTCAACCGACAGAGGGAAATAAGCTGCTGGCATGGCCCGGAGGTCTGCCTATGCAGCTAGGGCAATATAGTCACCTCTGTGCTCCTGACCGAAATCGGTGTTTAAAACAAACAAAGTACTGCAACCATATTGTTATTTGTAAAATTAGCGCTTTTGGGGTTTTATTCTCTTGTTTTTGGCACGGCCTACTTAAAATGCAGCCTAAATAGTTTTACGCCATGTATATTGTTAATAATAACTGTGTAATGTTTTATTTTTAATGCATAATAGTTCACTGTGACGTAATGGAACTGTCTTGAAGGGCAGAATGGATACATGCGGCAAACAGAGGGATCGGGACTACTGGGATGGTCCAGGGACCAGCTTACGCGGCTAGAGCAATGTAGCCGCCCAAGTCCGAGACCGAAACCGGCCGACATAACAAACACAGTATTACAACCGTAGCCGAAGCCGGCAGTCCAAATAAGTACTTCACATGCTGTTTGAATTCTCTCATGAAAATGGATTCACACGGCCAGAATGGGCATAAAACAGTTGCAAATCTTTCTTAATCTGTCGTATCATCATTTTTTAGACCTCTTAAATTATTCTAATGCTTCACAAATGTTTACTTAAAATCTATTAAAATTCACGATTAAAACATCGATCAGATTCCACATTTTAATTCGAGAGACCCTTTGGGATCGCGCAGAACTTTTGAGAAATTATCGACTCCAAAAGACCCGATACTAGCCTATGAGATGGTAGAATATTTCAAGGGCGTGCCTCTTCAGCATTCTCAATGCCTGTGGTGCTAACTGCTAGCGTGATCAATAGGGACTAGACACTTAGACAGGGAGAGGGGTGGGGTGACCTCGGATATATAATCACCTTGGCTACATCTCCACAGGCTCGTTGAGATCTATACTCTATAGTACTTTCGCATTTTCCCCCTGTCTTACCATTTACAAAGAAGGACCTTAATTATTAGCCGTAACTATAGCGACAGCTCGGTTGGCATGGTTAATTCCACGCTCTATTATATCTGCAGACGCACTTCGAACACTTGACCGAGCGTTGGATATTTGAAAGCATTTTCTTCATCTTGTGATAGTGTGTTATAAAAATCGACTTTAGCATAAACTGTTTGTCTCAAGTTTGACTCTGAGCATAACTTAGTGGTAAATTTTACAATGTAATGAAAATGGAAATTAAGATTTTCGGTTTTAAAGGCATATTCTTAAGAAACAAAATATTGACTTATTTAATTCTTTAACTTTTGGTCAATTTCCAGAGCAAAAAAAATATTTATTAACATTCCAAACTGTTAATTAAGCGCGACTTTAAAAAGTTGCTTATTTAATTCCGCCAAGGTTAGTGCGCAGTCAATATCGATCGATTCGACTTATTGACTTGCAGAAGAAGTGCTGAGTCACCGCATCACGTCGCCGACTCTGCGATCGATAAAATGCGTTCAGGCTTGCGAGATGCACATTGATCACGCCAATGGAGTTATTTAGCGCAAGAAGACGTAATTTAGGGTGAACTGCGCTCATCTTGGAGCTGCGCCTTTGAACTGTGTTCACCTAGTTTGCACACATTAAAGCGAACTCTCGCCTTGTTAGAAAGTTGACGTTGCTGTGACAAGGTGTGACGCATAAACGCCTGATTCGGTAGTTCACTATCGTAAATTTTCACTTTTCACAATGCTTTCAATTGTGCCATTATCTAACTATAAAGTTTAACAAGACAACGGCTTAATTCACATGGAAATTGGACTACAATTACTGACAAGAAAGTGCCGAATTCTCGAGATCTGAGTCTTGTAATTCTTTAAGTGATTTTTTTAAGTTATTCAGAGAATAAGTCAAAGCAAAGTGTAGTAAGGCACTGACTAAAACAATTATACGATGGCGGAGTCCCTTCCCCTTTAGGTCTATATTCAAGACAGGTTTGTCCCAGTTCGTGATCTGCTGAACTGTCGATAAAACCGCTGGAGATGAGTGATTCCACGTTTCGAAGGACAGGAAATACGTTTGCAACTTCTTTGTGTAATAGATAAGACGTGAATTATAGGATCCTTCTTATGCGCACCTCCAACAAATGCTCCACACAAATGATTATGCAGAGGTGACTTACAGTCCACCCTATGTCCAATGATACAAGGTGCATTTTTCTGCTTGCTTGTTCAAACCAGATGGGTACGGTTCATTCAATGTACTTCAACGTGTTTCGCCTCCTAGTGGATTTGTTTTCATGAAATTACTCTTTAATATTGAAGCTAGTTTTGCGCTTTAGTGTGTATTTAACTACCAGAGACTGTCCCTTGAAAGGTGTGTCTGCATCCTCTCAGTCAGCGATGACTCTCACCACGATGCACTGACTCGTCATGACCTCATGCGGAGATCTGAGGAGCTCTGTAGTGCTTCTAATCCATAAGTAGATGCGCACATTCCCTTAACCACACAAAGAGTTGCTTAGCCTTTAATCGCAGACCTCATAAGATACCCTTTGGCAGTACTTGAACATCAACGAGCCTGCTTGTCATACCTCTGCTGCAGCACTTCCTCAAGCAACACTCGTGTTTCAAACTGTGCTTCAATCGCTTATTCTCACACACAAGAACCTCCCTCTCCTCGAGCATCCACTCCATTCTCATCTGCCATTCTTGTCAAAAAAGATGCCGAGATCCAATTAGGCTATCAAATAAAGACAAAAGCTCAAGTAGGATATCACACGTATCCTCATTCAGTTCCAACCAGACCATGACTAAACAAGCCGAAAAAACATTATACATTTATTACTTCTCCTTCGTTAATAAATTACGATAAAGCATTCCAAAAATCAGTTCTACATATACAATGTTAGTCTGATCGTCTAATCACAACATGACAACAAGTTTGGTGAACCGAAATCGCCACCCGCAAGCTTTACAACGCGGTCAGTAGTTAACCTTCCATTGATGCATTTCAAGAACCTCCGTCTCACTGCCACTCTCATCCGAGTCACCGGCGTCCTCCCCAGACAGCAACCGTCGCTGGTCAGTTCTGCTGGCGTTTGCGTTAGCCGGAGGATTCCTCAATGGAATACCCATTATAGCCGCCGACAGACAGACAAATCCAAATACGCAAATTATATGCCAAATAAAGATGTTGGTTGAACGCGGAATGCTCTCTATCGCCAGTTCGTCCCACACTGGAAGGGAGGTTATGGGCGGATAGAGGATAGCTCCAACCTAGAACAAGTAGTTAGGCAGGTTGATCAATAAAATGACTCCAAAGGAGGGTGCTCACCATCTCCTTGTCAAAAACCTACTTGCCAGAACCAGGATCCTTGAACTATGACGACGACAGAGCGAACCAGGCCGGCTGTGAGAGAACGCACAAAAATTGCCTCACAAAGGCCGACCACGACGAGAATTATCAAAGCGTAAATAAGAATTGTGTGAACATAGACGTCAGTGGGTGTCCTCCCATGCAAATGGAAGGCGAAAAGGACGCACTCACTCACAAGGGCAAGAAAGTTGATGAAGTAGTCACTGCATCTATCGATGAAACAAAATTGTCACATAGCAACTCTATCTTCGGAAAGTTTGTACTTATGCAATGGCAAAAAGATGTCTTAGAACATAAATAGTAAACGCACCTGGCAAATCTAAAAACGTGGTAGAAGTTCAGTAACTCGAAAATGCCAGCAAGCATGAACATTGCAAACATTGTGGAATGTTGAGCATTGGTGAGATACTCAAACTTTCCATCATGAAATCCTGTGTATACTTCACCAGTGATACCAATAGCACAACAAATAGCCTTTAAAAAAGAATCCAATGGGAATTCTCTCCCTCCACAACAGCATCCACCTTCACAACAATGAATAGGAGTGGTCATTTGGTTCTTGTAGACGGGCACAGGATGATTAGAGAATCCAAGCTCATACTTCTTCCTTCTGTAATACTTCTTTAGTTGGAATATGGTTGACCAGATACCAAACATCAGGAAAAAACTTCCCGGCAATGCATGACCAGCAAACGTTCCCATCACGCGCAAAACCAAAAGTCCGAATATTCACAAGGTCACTGGATCGCATTAAGGGATTTGATAGCATGCAAAAACAAAGTTATTCAAGATGTGTGGTGAACGCGTTCAGCTCTGACAAAGACGTGTTTAGCGACATTACTTTTTTGCATTGTTTTGTTATGCTGCCTGTTTGTGGAGTCTAACAAAACCTACTAAAAACCCATAAATGAGTGCCTATTTCTGTATAGTTTTATCATAATAAACAAATTATTAATGCTGCGTACAGCTCACAAGCAAACTTGCGTCATAATCGTCTTTATGTTTGTGATCACGCAAGAAATTGGGTAAATTCTTCTAATTCAATCAATTTTACATAGTAGCTGCCTGCAAATATTTCTAATGTGGTGACTTTGTTTTATGCAGTTAAATCCTAGCTAAGTGTACTGACTTCTGGACTAGGATAGCAGGCGTTTATTTTTAACGCTCCTCGGTGATGGATATTCTACTCAGGTATTATGTTACATTGAATTCTTCCTAATCAAACCTGGTCTTAATCGGCATTTAATCTGATTTTGTGGCTGACATATAAATTCTAGTGAATTAACAATGTCTTTTTACGAAGGGGCTAAGAATTTATTTTGTTTTCATGGCTACTCTAATCCCGTGTTCTTTCGGAAGGCTTTCAACAGCGAATCCTTTGTTGCCGCAAATTTATGAGGATATGGGTCGTGATAATGCAATATCACCTTCGTTTCTCTACGATAGAGAGGTAGAAAACAGACAGGTACGACTCAGCGGCTTGAAAGTACGAACGGATTCTAAACCTACCCTAAGGAACTTTGTTTGATCCTTTCCTTTATGACATGACTAGCTATGTGCACGTAATATTGCTGCATGTTCTTTCTTTTCTGGGTTAAATATCCCTGCAAAAGTATCTCTACACCTTGTGGAGCTGTTAGGATGGACCGGTGACGAAGCTATCATGTAAACCCTTAGGTGCATGCCAATTCGGCGATTAACATGCTCGACCTTGGGTACATTGGCTGTCAAGGATTTTGACGAAGAAGAACACTCTGTGGCGTTTAACAAAAAAGGTGTCATCACTAAGTTTGTTTTAATGGATAGCATAACAATATAATGTGTGGCATGATGTCAACGAAGCGTCCCGAGACTTCCTTGAAGGCAAAAAGGCATACTATAATGCTTTGTGCAGTACAGTGTTTGTTTGAACTACCGGTTTCGGTCAGGGTCACAGAGGTGGCCGTATTGCCCTAGCTGCGTAGGCTGGCCTCCGAGCCATGCCAGCAGCTTATTTCCCTCTGTCGGTTGAATATGTACATTCTGCTCTAGCATTCTGCCTTCTTTTGCCTTCGAGGGAGCCTCAAGACGCTACGCTTTGTTTGTACTGACTGCCGGTTTCGGTCACTTAGGTGGTCATATTGCCCTGGTCGCGTAGGCGGACTTCCAGACCACGTCAGCAGCTTCATTCCTTCTGATTATTAAATGTATTGTTCTACTACTACACCTTCTTTTACTTTCAAGGACGACTCGGGATGCTAAATTGGTGGATCATAGGCAAACCCGACGCTATAGGTGTTTTATGCTTATCTTTACCTCCTTTGGCATATTGTAGCGGTGCGAAAGAAGTGCATTTGCTACTAATAGTAGAATATCTGATATCCTACTACAGAAGGGCTGATAACTACATCCGTCTTTAACATCTACACCATCCTGTATTTTTCGGAAAAAAAATCAACAGATAAGGTGACACTAGCCACGGACCACCTAAAAGAATTCCGTGTTGAAGATTTTTCTAATATACCTGCTTAAGTAGACCGATGTGCTAACGTCTCCCTATGAACATACTGATGGTCGGCGGAGCCGCTTCCTCTGAATCTATTTTGTAAGCCTCACCAGATTTCAAGTCTAGTGGAATTGTCAAGTGGGATCACTAACGTTGGTGTCAAGCATCGCCTCAGTTGCGTCGAATGCCGGCGACTGGTACGATAAGCTCGCCGGTGCTTATTCCAGCACTGATTACGTTATAACAGCTGACGCAAGGAATCTACAAAGAGGAGCGTCGTAGATGACGCCCAGAAGAAGAGAGGGGCTATGTAATGGATTGTTCCTTGGGCGCACGCTTGGGCTGGTCTCCGGGCCATGCCAGCAGCCCAATTCCGTCTGTCTATTGAATATACATACACATGCTTCGCCCTAGTATTTTGCCTTCTTTAGCCTTCAAGGGAGTCTCGAGGCTCCATATGGTTGTATGCTGTCAAAGTATAGCCTTTACTTTTTAATTAAACAGCTACCAAATGTTTATAGGTATTGGTGGTAGACTGCACAATGCCTTAGGACATCAACGCTCTTCTTCCTTTGCGTAACATTAAGCACGGATAAAATGCTAGCCCATGTGCACTTTAGGTAAATTAAAATAATTAGGCAATAATAGAGGAAGAGTATTCTTCTAGTCTTTCCAACATTATTTGTGGTCCTGTCGCATAACTTTATCCATCATGTGCAGCCTGTTCAACTATAAAAATTTCTTTGACCTAAACAATGGTTCTTAGAATCTCGCTCCTTCGGAAATGTGCAATTAAGAAACTTTGAATAATCTGTTCAGCTCTCGCTTTTGACCTTGATACAACAGCAGTCAAGTAAAATAATTGCTTCTTTGCACTTCGGTTCCATCTTTTCTCTTCGCTTTCGAGTTTGGCACTTTCCTATTTTCGTAGCTAATTTAGAAAATGATCCGCTGAGAATCAGGACAAACTTGCAGCCACAACACTACAGATGTTGCTATTCAAACGTAAGCAAACAATAATTATGTTGCTTCTGATCATTATTTACTTTGAAAGTGATGAGCCTGTAATGTATTTTCCAGTTTTATGCTACATGTTTTGCTTGGAGTGATGCTAGCTATTGGCCGCTTTTATTTTGTTTTCACTTAGTATATGCTTATGTTATTAATTTGCACGATCGCTTAATAAAATGTTGCACGGATTTACTTTAGCTGTAAACTTTAAAGCATCTTATACCCGATTTTCGTTTTTTTAATATTTTAACAGTAGTTTTCCTCCCATATCTTGCCAGTTCGATTAGGTAAAAGTGCGAACGCAAAATATCCTTAACAATTCCAAGACTTATATATTAAAAATGGAGTCCATTTGATAGCCTTTAACCATGTGTTCCTCTCCCCTTTGATGCATTCTCTCGTTCATTTATGTTTTTGTTTTAGAAAGTTTTTAGTGATACGGTCATATATTGACTAATTTTATCTACCATAATCGCCTTCCCATGCTGCCTTTAGTTTGCGTAGCCGTTTATTAAAAAATTCATTTGTCGCTCAAAACAAGCCTTTTCTCAATGCACTCACTTAATTAAGGCAAAGTTCTTCGTGGGTGGCAAGTACCGTGCTTTATTGCCGAGCCATGGGAATTAAATGCATTTCTTTAGTTCTCCAATGCCAAAAGAATTGGCAATCAGCCTTTCTATACGAGAATATAGTAGCATATGAATTTTCTGGTTTCTTTTTTACAGAACTAACTACGCTAACCTAGTTGAGTGTATTTCTTCTATTGAGTAATAAATTTCGCCAAGTACTTACCAGAACCGATTTCATGAAAGAGGTTTACTCGAAAGCAGAAGGCATCCTTAGTCAATGTTCGTTAATTTTCGTCATTTGCTTTTACTGACGTACATAGAACAGGTGGGAAAGAGCCTTATGAGCTGCAGCAGCTAATTCCTTTGCAATAATCGCTTTGTAAAAAGCAATGCTTCTAATAAGCCTTACAAATATTTTTGCCTCTGAGGAAGCTGAGTATTTGTTTCCTTGCTTGTCATTTATAGCAGAAGAGCATCTTGTGGGTTGGTTACAAATATCAAGGTGATTTACGTCTCAGCCACGACGCTACAAACACTTGACAAAAGGAGTAAGGTTAGTAATAACAGACTGCCTAATACCTCAGAACGTCAGCGCTCCTCCTCCGTGGCGATAGACTCCCATCACTTGCCTACGAAGATGGCAGCACGGATTGTTTGCTAGCATGTGTTTTCTTCTGACAAATTAAAGTAATTGGGAAATGTTAGGTGGAGAAGGTTCTTCTCCCACCCTTTTTAATATTGTTTGCCCCTCTGTCGTATGCCACGAACTAACCAGCATTTTAACTGCATCCTTAAAAACTCCAGATCCTATTAGTTGCGGAAATTTTTGTTTGTTCAGCACTCGCTACTGACCTGGGTGTAGCAGCAGTCAATTACAATCATTTTTTTTTGGTCTTCGGTCTCCTCCCATTTGACGAGTGCCTTGATGGATCGGGATGAGCCGAAGACCACCTAACAACGATAAAAGCATTCGCCACATTCTCTGTGCAAATTGTTCTCCTCCCCTCCCTTTTTTGTAACCTTTTGTCATGAGTGATGGAAGTACATGTGCGATTCCACTTTCAATTCTGTTTTCATTTGTTAACTTCCTGTTGTTTGAATTCACTGGTGTCGTGTCGGACCTCTTTTGCCACAAATCCGATCCAAACTCTCAAATTACCTAACAAAATGTGGGCTTTTTGTGAGAATTCGCATAATTAGTAGTTGCGAGGTCTGAGAAATTTGATGCCTTGTCAATGTTGTCAAAAATGGTCGACATCTCGAGCGCGGTGCTGTGATTGGCTAAACAAACGGTCCGATCGACTTCTATGCGACACGTGGGTAAATGAGCCCCGAGGAGGGAGACGAGGCACTCCCCTCTCCCTTTATCTGGAATATTCTAAAGTGTCCCTCGACTCCTCAGGGTTCGAGCTATACGCTCTATCGAGGCCATCCAGAACCGGTTCTTTGGCATGTCTTTGAAGGGAGGGGGTTGACAACCAGACAGTTTACCTGTTAAGAGGCGCGGTGTTGTCTCTCTAGGCGCCCAGATACATGTCATAAAAGAGGGACTGCTTAGCCTCCTCAATACTCCCCTCGAGAGAAAACAACTGGAGCCTTATGTAGAGATTTGCCACTGTTCTTGCTGTAACTATACCAAACCCGCATTACTCATCGCCACAGTCGCATTAAAATTCACACGAAATTGAAGTTTGTGCGTTAGCGTGTGTTGTTTTTGCTTCTCCGTAGACCTGTTTGAAATTGAGGCCACAAAAACACGTTGGTTCTTCCAGGGGCATTGAAGTAATTTTTTTTTCCGCTATAACAAATGGGGACAAAAAAGAGTAATCAGAGCGGGTCTCTGTGAATTTGACGTAGATGAGACGTGGAATGTACTTACACCTCCCGATGCAGTCATTCAAGGATATGGCTACTATCTGGAAGGATTCGCTCACATCACTGAATTGTAGCTCCATGTCGTCGTTTGTTAGAAGCCGAAGAGAGTGACTTGCCACGCAGGAGCATTTGCGTTTGTGGATGGTTGTGTTGAGCTTCTTGTCTTCACAGAAAGACTTGTGAATTGGGTAATTCCCTCGTGCGATAGGGTGTGCGTCCAGAATGGGGCTGAGGTTATAGCCTTTCACTACCTGAGTCTTCAACGCGGAAGCGTGGACCCACTCCGTGATTGCTCCACCGTGGTGGGTCGAGGGCAGGTGGTTCAAGACCAGGCCAATCGGCGAGAAGCCTTAAATTCAGTCAGCACGGCGTCTGAGAAGGGACCGGGTCCCTCCCACACAATCACACCCCAACGCACTACGTCAGACGCCTGAGGAAAGCAACGACCGCAAATCGCCTCGAGCGAGTTCATAAGCGCGATGAAATGAATTTGCATAGCTTTGCAAGGCGCATGCTGCTTCCGTCAATTCTAGCCACAGACTAGTGTAATAAAGCAGCCTCACAAGGCCAGGGGTAGAATAACTGCCACTCAATGAGATTGGATAGCCTTAACCTCGTGACCGAACAAACGCCGGAGTGAGGATGCGAGAGCGTGGTAAAGACACGTGCCAATGGCATCCACACACTCTTCGTCGCCAAGTTCAAGCACACAGTAGGATTCTGCTCCTTCTCCGTTAGATCAGTTGACAGTACTGCTTCCTAGTTGTCTTCGTCTCAGAGTGGGAGCACTAAACCCCTTACTTAGGCAGAAGTAGCAACATGTCACTCGCACGCACAACAACAACAACAACAACAACTCTTCCCGGCACTCGCAGCATGTCTCTCACAGACGTAGAAATGCAACCCGTCGATTCTGCTTGCTAGCATCAGTTTAATCCTTGTTTTGCCCCTCATTCCAACAAAGCAAATAGCGTTGCCAATGCATGAGGACTCGTGTGACCTGTCAAGAGGTCAGACGAGATAGATTGTGGGCGAGTTGGTATAGGGGAAAGTACGATAGACAGGGATTGGTACGCTTCTCTGTATTACACCAAAGAAGCGAGTGTGAAGCAGGCCGTCCTAATGCGGTTTAATCCCATTTCATGCTTTCCAGACCAGGTATCATCCAGAAGTCTGAACTCAAACATTCGCTGACTTCCTTGTGTGACAGTAGAGAGGGAGCAGGACGAAGTCACGACAGCAGGTGTTACAACGAAGCAGCACAGAACTGGGTTGCGTTTGCCTAGGGTTGTCAAAATTGGGATTATGTGGAGTGATCCATTGCGTGGCTTAAAAGGTAAAAATAAGGCCCAGCTAAGGAGAATTAGATTAAATAGCAAAAATACCAACCAACATGAAATTTTATTCGATCTAGCGTTTTAACGGCGCGCTTTAACGCGTCTGATGGTGGAAGCGCCCATGTCGAATTGAAGGAGGTTGGCCGCAAGAGACAAAGTCGCAGTGCTCACGTCCGTGGTAAACAGGAATAAGTTTTAATTCACAGAATTTTTCAGCCAAAGTAGTCTCAACTCAACTCGAACATCGTTATGTGCCGCTTCCTTACTTTCGCTAAGGTCAACGCGCAGCCAATATCGGTCGTAACCATAGTGATAGCTCAGTTGACATTGGCTAATTCCACGCTCTATTATATCTGCCATATCTGCTATAATACTTATGTTCTTTAAATGTGCTCTGTAGGCCAGAGGCGGGAAAACAAGTTGAACCTGGTAGTGGAGCGGCGTGGTGACTCTCGGGAGTGTGGCTTATCCCCTTCCTGAATTATCTTACAAGGCCACACTATACCCCCTCTCTTACCCATAATAAAGATGTCGAAGCGTGTTCAGACTTCTAATAACAAGGGCAATAAGAAAGAAGAGGAGGAGGAACTCTTTGCATCTGCAGACGTACTTCGACCACTGGACCGAGCGTTGGATTTTAAAAAGCCTTTCCTCCATCTTGTGACAGTGTATTATGAAAACCGACTTTTGTGCAAACTGTTTGTCTCAAGTTTGACACTGAGGATGCTAAATCCCTTTAATAACTTCTTGGGGCAACTTTTACAATGTAATGAAATTAGGAATTAAGATTTTCAGTATTTGAAGACAAATTCTTCAAGAAACAAAGGATTTGCTATTTTATTCTCTAACCTTTGGTCGATTTCCAGACAAAAAGAAATAATTCCTAATGTTTCCAATTGTTTATTAAGCGCAACTTCAAAAAGTTGCCTGTTTACTTTCGCCAAGGTTGGTGCGCAGACAATATCGATCGTTTCGACACATTGACTTGCAGAAGAAATGCTGAGTCATCGTATCACATCGCCAGTGCTGCGATCGATAAAATGCGTTCAGGCTTGCGAGATGCACATCGATCGCGCAATTGGAGTGGTTTAGGGCAAGGAGACGTAATTTAAGGTGAACTGTGCTCACCTTAGAGCTGCGCTTTGAACCGTGTTCACCAGGTCCGCACACGCTAAAGCAACCTCACGGATGGTTAGACTGTTGCTGCTGCTGTGGTAAGGTAAAGCTCCTCATCGCTTCATTCGGTAGTTCACAACCGCAAAATTTTTATTTTTTTGCAACACTTATTCGTGGCATTATCTAATTATAACCTCTGACAAGACAATAATTTATTTTGGCTAATCAGTAAATTAATTTAAGGCGAAATATAATTAGTCACTGATTAAGACATTTGTACGATAGCGAAATCCTTTCCTCTTTAGGTCTCTATTCAAGACAGGTTTCGCACAGTTCATGATCTGCAAGAGCTGAGCGGATCTACGCTTCAGAGGACATTAAATAGGTTTGCAACTTCCTTGTGTAGTAGATAAGACGTGAATTATAAAATCCTTCTTATGCACACCTCCAACAAGTGCTCCACACAAATGATTATGCAGAGGTGACTTACAGTCCACCCTATGTCCAATGGTACAAGGTGCATTTTTCTGCTTGCTTGTTCAAACAAGATGGCTACGTTTCATTCAATGTACTTCAACGTGTTTCGCCCCTTAGTGGATTTGTTTTATGGGATTCCTTTTTAATATTGAAGCTAGTTTTGCGCTTTAGTGTGTATTTAACTACCAGAGACTGTCCCTTGAAAGGTGTGTCTGCATCCTCTCAGTCAGCGATGACTCTCACCACGATGCACTGACTCGTCATGACCTCATGCGGAGACCTGAGTGACTCTGTAGCGCCTCTACTTTATAAATGGATGCGCGCATTCCCTTAACCCCACAAAGAGTTGCTTAGCCAATATTCGCAGACCTCATGAGACACCCTTTGGCAATAATTGAACATCAACGAGCCTGCTTGTCATACCTCTGCTGCCGCACTTCCTCACTTTTCTCACACACTAATCCCCCTCTCGTTGAGCATCCTCTTCAGTCTCACCTGTCATTCTTGTCACAACTGATGTCGGGATCTAATTAGGCTATCATTTAAAAAAGATAAAAGCCCAAATAGGCTATCACGTGTATTCTCATTCCGTTCCAAGCAGTTATTGGTACTGTTTCTGCGATTTCCAGGCCATGAATAAACATGTCAAAAAAAACATTGCACATTTATTACTTCTCCTTCGTTAATAAATTACGATAAAGCACTCCAAACATCACTTCAACATATACAATGTTAGTCTGATCGTCTAATCACAACATGACAACAAGTTTGGTGAACCGAAATCGCCACCCGCAAGCTTTACAACGCGGTCAGTAATTAACCTTCCATTGATGCATTTCAAGAACCTCCGTCTCACTGCCACTCTCATCCGAGTCACCGGCGTCCTCCCCAGACAGCAACCGTCGCTGGTCAGTTCTGCTGGCGTTTGCATTAGCCGGCGGATTCCTCAATGGAATACCCATTATAGCCGCCGTCAGACAGACAAATCCAAAAACACAAATTATATGCCAAATGAAGATGTTGGTTGAACGCGGAATGCTCTCTATCGCCAGCTCGTCCCACACTGGAAGGGAGGTTATGGGGGGATAGAGGATAGCTCCAACCTAGAACAAGTAGTTAGGCAGGTCGATCAATAAAATGGACTCCAAAGGAGGGTGCTCACCATCTCCTTGTTAAAAACCTACTTGCCAGAACCAGGATCCTTGAACTATGATGATGACAGAGCGAACAAGGCCGGCTGTGAGAGAACGCACAAAAATTGCCTCACAAAGGCCGACCACGACGAGAATTATCAAAGCGTAAATAAGAATTGTGTGAACATAGACGTCAGTGGGTGTCCTCCCATGCAAATGGAAGGCGAAAAGGACGCACTCACTCACAAGGGCAAGAAAGTTGATGAAGTAGTCACTGCATCTATCGATGAAACAAAATTGTCACATAGCAACTCTATCTTCGGAAAGTTTGTACTTATGCAATGGCAAAAAGATGTCTTAGAACATAAATAGTAAACGCACCTGGTAAATCTAAAAACGTGGTAGAAGTTCAGTAACTCGAAAATGCCAGCAAGCATGAACATTGCAAACATTGTGGAATGTTGAGCATTGGTTAGGTGCACAAACTTCCCATTCTGAAATCCTGTGTATACTTCACCAGTGATACCAATAGCACAACAAATAGCCTTTAAAAGAGAATCCAATGGGAATTCTCTCCCTCCACAACAGCATCCACCTTCACAACAATTAATAGGAGTGGTGAATTGGTTCTTGTAGACGGGCACGGGATGATTAGAGAATCCAAGCTCATACTTCTTCCTTCTGTAATACTTCTTTAGTTGGAATATGGTTGACCAGATACCAAACATCAGGAAAAAACTTCCCGGCAGTGCATGACCAGCAAACGTTCCCATCACGCGCAAAACCAAAAGTCCGAATATTCACAAGGTCACTGGATCGCATTAAGGGATTTGGTAGCATACAAAAACAAAGTTATTCAAGATGTGTGGTAAACGCGTTCAGCTCTAACAAAGACGTGTTTAGAGACATTACTTTTTTGCATTGTTTTGTTATGCTGCCTGTTTGTGGAGGCTAAAAAGACCTACTAAAAGCCCATAAATGGATGTCTTTTTCTGTAGAGTTGTATCATCGGAAACAAATTACTAATGCTAACTAAATCACACACATTCTTCTATTTGCTGGAAAAGCAAGCAATTTCGCATCACAATGGCCTTTGTGTTATTTGTCACATAAGAATAAAGTTATCGTTATCAAATTTGACCGATATTACGGTGTAGCTGCAATACTTATGCTCTTTAAATGCGCGAAGCTCCGAGGTGAAGCCCAAGAGTGCGATATATCTCTCTAACCAGATCTTGCCGTACGCTCTTCCTTATTTATAATAAAGAGGAAGAACACTCTATACTAGCTATGTAATATTTTTTTTTGAACTACCGGTTTTTTGCCAGGGTAACAGAGGTGGCCTTATTGCTCTAACTTAACAAAAGTCCTTGTAGCGTCTTGAGGCTCTCTTGAAGGCAGAAGAAGGTGGATTGCTAGGGTAGAATACATATATTCACCAGACAGAGGGAAAAAGGCTGCTGGCATGGCCCGAAGGTCAGCCCACGCAGCTAGGGCAATACGGCCACCTCTGTGACCTTGCCAGAAACCGGCAGTTCTAACAAACAAAGCACTACAGTCCTTTTTATCAGAATCATTCATTTAAGCTTTTGATGCTGGTCTGCGTGCCGTTTTTATTCCCTTCGCTTATTACACCTCATAAGAGCACACGAATTCTGCTATTTCTAATTAACTTTTGGCACCATTGTAGCGTCCCAAGGCTCTCCCGAAGGCAAAAAAAGACACAATGCTTAAGTAGAATATACATATTCAACGGACAGAGGAAAATAAGCTGCTGGCATGGCCCGGACGCCAGTCTACGCAGCTAGGGCAGTACGGCCACCTTTGTGACCTTGATCAAAACCGGTAGTTCCAACAAACAAAGTACTACATTCGTTCCTGACGCGCCCCTTGGTACACCTACCTCCTGTGTCAGCCATCACTACTTAGTCAGTGCTGCAAGAAGCACTTACGAGCTAACCATGCTAGTCGCTGACATTCGACGCGATTGAGGTGATGCTTGACACCAAATTCAGTGATCCCTCTTGGCAATGCGTTAAACTTCGAGTTTCGTTTGGTTTGGGAACAAAGCTCAGAATGAGTGGTTCTGCCGACCATCAGTATGCCCATGTGGGGGCGTTAGCGTGCTGATCTCCTCAAGCAAGTATATTTAGGATAATCTTCGTGGCGAAACTTTAGAGGTGGTCCATGGCTAGTGTCGTTTCAGTTGTTAAAAGCTTTCTTGTAGAACACGGAGATGGGGTAGATGCCGGAGGCGGATGTCGTTCTTGGCCCCTTTGTAGCACATGCACTTCCTTCGCACCGCTGCAGCATGCCACAGGCAATAGAGATCGGGATAGAAACCCTATAGAGTCGGACTAGCTTTCCGCTGCCACCAATGTAGCGTTTTGAGGCTCCCTCAAAGGCGAAAGAAGGCAGAATACTAGGTTAAAATGCATATATTTAACAGGCAGAGGGAAATGAACTGCTGACATGCCTTAGCGGCCAGCCTACGCACCTAGGTCAATATAGCCACCTCTTTGATCCTGACCGAAATCGGTAGTACAAACAGACAAAGTACTACAATTAGAGGTGTCTTTGCCAAAATTGATAATTTAAAGTAGGGTCTAATTTAATACGACAAACGAAATCATAGCGTCTGATATTGAGTTACCCAATCTTTTCCTCAAAGCGTGTAGGGTATTTAGCATATGGAATAATAGGACAGCTTTTTGTTATTTTTACCCTATCTCTGATTTCTTAGCTTTAAAATGAAACGACTGAGTGAAAGAGGCTATCATTTATACTTTGCATGCTTGACAGCCGAATTTAGCCCGGGTCTCTTGAATGATCACATTACTTGCATTGCGTGGGCTGACTGTACTACTTCCATACTTTAAATGTGCTTTGTAGGCCATGGGCGGGACAGCAATTTAAACTTGGTAGCGGAGCGGCGTGGTGACTCCCGGGAGCGTGACTCAATCCTTCCTAAACCCTCTTACTAAGCCTCGCCGTACTCTCTTCCCCTCACAATAAGTGTCGAAGTGTGCCCCGACTTCTAATAACAAGGGTGATCACAAGGAAGAGAAGGGTCTCTCTACACTGACCTCTAGGCAATGCTAGTGGCTTCAGTTTCTTCTCCTTTTCCCAATGCATGCATTCTGACGTAAGATAGCCTTCACTTTTTAAGTAAGGGAAGTCTTGTAGCGCTATAAACAGCCACCAAATATGTAAAGGTAGTGTTACTATACTGCCTGTAAAACGATAAAACATCAACACTACTCTTTTTTAGCGATGAATAGTGATTAATTGTTAACAAAGGTGACATTAATCACCCGTCTGCCATCCCATACATATATGTTCCAACACCTCTAATGTTGCAGATGATATGCTGGCACATATATTCTTCTGAAAACCAAAACAATTAAGCAACGTTAGATCATGAGTGTTTTTTTAGTCATTCCAACGTTGTGTGTAGTTCTATCGTATACTCTTATATAGCAAATGCTGCCATTTCAACTATTGTGTTCCTCGAATTTACTTATCAGCACCACAAGAGCGTCCTTAAAATTTAGATTCCGTTGGTTGTGAAAATTTTATTTTACCCATTTGGTTGCTCTTAGCTTCGCAAGCCTTCTACATTGTCTAATTAGAAACCTTTAAATAATCTGCTCGGCTCTCGCCTTTGACCTTGGCACAACAGCAGTCAATTAAAGCCAACCCTTTTTGGTCTTCGGTTTCATCACTTCTCTTCGCTTTCGAGTTTGGTACTTTTCTATTTTTGTAGCTAATTTCGAAAATGATCCGCCGAGAATCAAGACAAACTTGCACCCATAACACTACAGATATTGCCATTCAAGCGTAAGCAATCAATAATTATTTTGCTTCTGACCATAAATTACTTTAAAATTAATGAGCTTGTAATGTATCTTCAAATTTTACGCTGCGCATTTTGCTTGGAGTGATGCTAGCTATTGGTCGCACTTTTTTTTATGTGGCATATGTTTATGTTAATAATTTGCACGACTCATAAACAATATATGGTGTGGATTTACTTTGACTACGAACTTCAAGGTGTCTTAAAACTGGGTTTCAGCTTGCTTGCAATAGTTCAGCTTATTTTGCTATTTTTCTACGTGGTTTTCTTCCATGATTTGGCAGTTCGTCTAGGTAAAAAATGCGAGTACTAAATGTAACTAACAATGCCGAAACTTAGATATTTGGAAGGATGTCTCTTTGAGAACCTTTAGGTATACACTATATTCCTTTTTAATGTAATTTGGTTTTCATTTGGGTTTTCCTAAGCATTTATATTGATGCGAACATGGTTCGACTAATTTTGGTCACTACAGTCGCCTTCCTATGCTGACTTCATTTTATGTAAACATTTGTGAGAAAATGTTTTTTTGTTAAAAATAAAGTGTTTTTTAACACATTTGCTCATTTAAGGCAAAGTTCTTTGTAGCTGGTGAGTACTGTACTTCATTGCCGAGTCATGGGAATTAAATCCAATCCTTTCGTTCTTTAATGCCAAAAGAATTGACAATCAGCCTTTTTCCCATAAGAATATAGTCGCATATAAATTTTCTGGCCTTTTTTACAAAACTAACTACGCCAACTTAATTGAGTGCGTTTATTCTATCGTGCAACAAATTTCGCCAAGTGCTTACCAGAACTGATTTCATGAAAGAGGTTTACTCGAAAGCAGCAAGCATCCTTAGTCAATGTTCGTTAATTTTCGTCATTTGCTTTTACTGACGGTACATGGAACAGATGGAAAAGAGCCTTATGAGCTACGACAGCTAATTCCTTTGCAACACTTATTTTGTGAAAAGCAATGCTTCTAATAAGCCCTAAAAATATTTGCGTCTCTGAGGCAGCTGAGTATTTGTTTCCTTGCCTGTCATTTATAGCAGAAGTGCATCTTGTGCGTTGGTTACAAATATCAAGGTGATTTACGTCACAGCCACGATTATAAATTGAATTTCCAGAATGTGAATCACCACACGAATACACAATCACCATAACTCACAATAGAAGGTAGTAAAGTACATGTGTATATCGATGTGGCAGACGTTGGGAGGATCAGACACCCTTTCGTCCCACACCCAGCCAATCCCTACGCTCTGTGTCAAATTGTGCAACCAATGGGTTGGAGGATGTGTGGCTTAGCGTCACGTCGTTGCATGGCCTTTTCCCCATTGCCCTATTCATCTCTCCACCGTGCACATTGCCGCTTGCTAATGTAGGTTTAGCAGTACCAGCAATTGCGGGCCCTAGTTCGATCCTTTCACTAAGAGAGCATCACTCTTAGAGGCGCCTTTTTGTACGAAATCCTGCATTTTCTTATAGGACAGATGAGACTTCAAGCTCAGACAAAGAGAAGAAAGACGAGGAAGTCTACGATTTTAGGGAGCCCTTCCTTTTCAGTGACATGGTTCTTCTAGTGGAGGATGAACGACTTCACTGTCATCGGGCTATTCTCTCTCTCTACTCGCCCGTCTTTAAGGCCATGTTCCAGTCGCGTTTCGAGGTAAGTTCTACTGGACTGAGAAAGTGGTCAAATCATGTCTCCCTCTCTCTCCCCAAGCACTTGTTTATCCATCTAACCACCTCGCTCTTTAAAAGTAACCTTGAGTAGGTAGGTTCATATAATAGCGCTGTGCTGTGAAAGTTTGGAAGGTGAGTTGACGAGAATTGAGTCACCTTCTGCCACGTGAACTGTTTCATCATCCCAGCCTGCACGGTTGGCGACACAACCTGATTCCCTGCTTGCTCCTTGTCATTTAGCACATTATGGGAAAAGGAGTCCGCACACACACACTTTAAATATCAATCATTTGAGAGGAGAAATTAAAACCACAGACACCATCTGCAGAGTTTGTGCTTCTTCCATGAGGAGAAGAAAGAGGAATTTGAACCATCTTGAATCAGTGGCGATCAGGTGCTGATGGAGCGTTGTGGTGCTGGAGGCTGATGGAAAAATAAGTAGGGGCCTTCTGGAGCAAGGAGTGTCCTCTTGAAAATCCACCTTACTTCCACGTAGCACAGCCGGGCTCAAACTCAACTTTACACAAAACGGAAGTTCACCACTCTTAAAGTGTCATTCAAAAGTTGGAGCTAATTTCCGCTTAACATTCAACCACTCACATGAACGCCTAGGCTAAACTTCCAACAGACCAGTGATATCTTGACCTGCTCACTGTGGTGAATTCAGGTGTAAGAAGGTCGTGACAATCTGACAGTTACAACCCCCTTCCCTATCCGAGAACAAAGTTTGTTTTAATCACCTCAAGTTGGTGAGTCCAAGCGTTACCTTGGCATGACGCTGGTGAGAAATGCCTTGCAGACAGCTTCCTTCTACCTCTCACACCTGGTGATAGTGCAATGTTGTTGTCTAGGAGACATCCTCCAATCAAGTATCGCTGCCCAAAGACGACGCAGAAACGGTGAGAGAACTTCTGCGGCACCTCTACACACCCGGTGGCTGCGATATGGACAGTAAGTTTGTGTATCTCCCTTTCCTTTTGTGTGTCCGTTAGTGCTTGACTTTGCTTTGGCAACTCTCTCGCTTTCTCCCCAGCCGACTTCCGTTTTTGACTCGTCGAGCGAGTCCATTGTTAGCGATTGCTTAGACTTAGCAACCGCTCTCCCTGTCTAGAATGCGTAGTCGAATATGCATTGCGTTAGTGAGTCGGAGTTATGGCTCGATGTAGGTTACTAGGCTATTGATAAACTAAGGAAATGGGTTATAAACATGGCATAATTCAAAGCGAACTCTTGGGATTCATCATCATGGTAGTGGCTTCTAAGCATTCCGCTTTGTGTATCTGAAGCTCTTACAAGTGTTCACATAAGCAATTGTGCTTGGAATAGCCAGTAGCAACGATCATAGTTCTTCATTAGCATGGGGCGGACCCCTCAAGGACATCACGATGCGTAGTGATGCCGCGGTGTGGCAACGCTTCCGACACCGTCGTAAGTTCATTTGTCAGTGCCGATGGCAATGGCAGTAACCGCGATGTTGAGAATCCACTCTGACACACGATCAATCACATAACGAATTCACACAAGGAACACATTGAATGGTATTATCGTTTTCTACTTTCAAAAAAGCGGTGGAGCACTTTCTTCCACGATAGGCTCCTTTACTTCAATTGATGGAAATTGTGCATTTATTTATTCCTCTGGTGAAATATGTCTTTCAGAGTGGAGATTGCACTATTTTAGGTTGTACTAGAGCCCACCGATGTGGAGGTTTGTCTGCCATCGTTGTGCAGGAGGGTTTGGGGAAGTGGTCAGAAGACCCCACGTCACTAGGGTGTGAATTAACTCGCGGGAAAATACAGTAGCCTGGGCATTCCTATAGGCTCCTCAAACAAAGGGCTTTCTACTACAAAACGATACAGCACCTTGGAAGTAACCATTTCGACTTGCATAAACCACTATTGCTCCGGTTGTATTGCCGGAACCAAACGTCACAAATATGTGACGCGCTATTTTCACGAAATCTTGTGCTTTAGAAACAAAAAGTCGATTTGAAGCAACGGATAAATGCTGGATTTCCTTGGTGTGGGAGTGACTGCAAGGTTTTGGGTTTCTGGGTAGCTGTTAAATTAGTCAGTCTGGCAGTGCAAGTCTTCATGTCCCTGAACTAGGAGAAGTGGTGATTCCTCTCGGCGAACTTGCCAGCGGACGGTATTACATATTGGATGAAGGAATTAAGCCAGATAAAGCAAGAAAGTGTGAAAGAAAGGCGTACGCTTATTTAAAGAAATTTTACTCTGCTACAACTTCTTCTCTTTCTTTGGGTCAAGGTGCTGCGGCACAACGGCTTCTTCCACTCATCCATCGATTCCAAATCGACTCGTTGATTACCACAGCAGAACGAACAATGACCTTCAGTATGACGGATTCTCTGGCTCCCAAAATGTTGGCCCTGGCAGATATGTATCAACTCAGCCACCTCAAACAGGCGGCCATTGATGCGTGCACTCGTCTTGACATGAAGCGCATGGCTGAGGCCCTGGAGGAGACACCGCTGTCGGCTGAATTGAAGGCCACCATCTTTGAGTGAGTTAAAAGTACTCTGCTGATTTTATTTACTTTTTTTCTTCTCCCTCCATCCCTGTTTGCCACTTCAAACTGACGACTAGAGAGGGCTCATCCATTGTCACAGATTCACAGGCTGCTTGGATTCACTTAGATTTAGCCGTTGTCCAACTCCTCTTTCCAAACACGTCTCATGGTCTGTGAGTGTTCCTCAGTCAAATTTTGAATCCTTTATTGTCTACTTTTCTGTGGCATCATGCATGCGACGAATGGAGGAAAAAAGTGGTGGATTTTTGGGTGCCAAGAGGATCCGCGTAATGCGGACGTACGTTCTGGATCCATTCACCCATCCAGCGATGCACGAACCAGATTTGTGGTTAAGTTACTCCATACTGAATGACCTTAGAGCTGCTACGGAGAGGATTGGAGGGAGAAATATGCATTGACGTGGCCTAACCATCATCTAACTGGCAAGTGGATCACACTTGAAGACTCACCTCTCTTGATCGAATCGCTGCCTTTGAGTCATTGCCATTGAAAGCGTTCAACTTGAGTCGCCGCCTCCGCAATGCAATTGGTGGCGTGATGCGCGGGTGATTTTCACTTGTTTAGTCACCAGCATGACGTTCCCCATCCCGAATTGATGCGCCTGTCACAGACTTGGCAAGCTCATTTCTACTTCCTTCCTTTATGAATAGAAGGAGACTGTTTAAAGCTCGTCTGAGCGGTCTGGTTCGTGGAGAAGAGGACGAAGAGACATTTGACAAGTGCCTTAATTGATCAGAAGGAGCCGAAGACCACCTAACCACGGTCAAACAGGGAGGGGAAACGCGGGGGGGGGGGCGGGTAAACATAAACTGATGCATCCAATCTTTTTAAATTTGCTTGCAAGGCATCTACCAAACCCTCTATGCAAATTTTCCTCCTCTTTTTTTCTAGCGTTTGCCATGAGTGATGGAAGTACATGTGCGGTTCCACATTCAACTCTGTTTTTTTTTTTTAACTTCCTTTTGTTTAAATTCACTAGTGTCGTGCCGGACCTCTTGTGCCAAAAAACCGATCCAAACTCTCAAATTACCCAACAAAATGTGGGTCTTTCGTTAAATTCGAATAAGTAATGGTTGAAAAAAGTTGATGCTTTGTCAATGTTGTCAAAAATGGTCGACCTCTCGAGTGCGGTGCTGTGATTGGCTAAACCAAATGGTCCGATCGACTTCTATGCGACACGTGGGTAAATGAGCCCCGAGGAGGGAGACGAGGCACTCCCATCTCCCTTTATCTAGAATATTCTAAAATGTCCCTTGACTCCTCAGGGTTCGAGCTATACGCTCTATCGAGGCCATCCAGAACCGGTTCTTTGGCATGTCTTTGAAGGGAGGGGGTTGACAACCAGACAGTTTACCTGTCAAGGGGCGCGATGTTGTCTCTCTAGGCGCCCAGATACATGTCATAGAAGAAGGACTGCTTAGCCTCCTCAATACGCCCTACAGGGGAAAACAACTGTGATGTTGTTAGGAGAAAGGAAAACTGGAGCTATTTTCCTGGCACTGAGAGCTCTTCTCTCCCAGCAACTGCATCCTTAGCTTGCCAACTTCCTAATTTATGTAGAGATTTGCCACTGTTTTTGCTGTAACTATACCAACCCGCATTACTCATCGTCAAGGTCGCATTAAAATTCACGCAAAAAATGGAGTTTGTTGGGTACTGTGTGTGTGTGTGTGTTAGTGTTGCCTCTCCGTAGACCTATCATATGAAATTGAGGGCCACAACGGATTGACTCCTCCAGGAGCGCACAAACATTCTTTTTTTCTTGCTATAATAAATAAATAAATGCATCCATTTCATTAAAACATTGACATGATCATAGACGGAGACTGAAGCAACTTTGAGGCGTGGAAAGTGCTTCCACCTCTCGACGTGGTCATCCGTCGAGACACATTCATGCCAAGTGGGCTGAACTCTCTCCCTAGGCAGGTTAAACTGAAGTCTCGTCGAATGGAGAGTAGAAACCTTTTTTCTACTATCTGGAAGGATTCTCTCACACCACCCATCAAAAGCGGAGGAGTGTCTTGCCACACACGAGCACTTGAGTGTGTGGATGGTTGTGTTGTGCTCCGTTTTTTTCCACAGAAAGGCCTGTTAGTTGTGTAATTCCCTCATGGAATGGGCTGTGCGTCCATGGGGTGTTCGCAGTCGGGATGAGGTAACAGCCTCTCACTCCCCGAATGCCAATCGACGCGGAAGCGTTGGCAGACTCCGTAAATGTTCCACCGCGATAGAGCGTGCTATCGCCATGGCGTACTGTCCTTGAAGGCTCCACGTTCTCGATACTGCTAGGGAACATTTTGGGTATCTCATCTTGGAAAATGCGTCTGTGGGGCACAGGAGGGTGGTGCAGAACACATGCGGGAGCTTTTGGTGCATCAAGTGGCAATCAGAAGTGCAAATTTGACTTGAACGCCTGGCATCGCATTGCTACCATTGAAACATTCTCCAGGAAACTTTTTTCATTCTTGTGTTGATTCCGTAGTGCAGAGCCGCAATGCTTCTGGTGTTCAATGCCACTTGAACGACGCACTTTACTGCCTCGTGTGAATAAGGCAGCGGAGAATCGCTTCATTAGATGGTCTAACTCCCTCTTCTGGTAGACTGAGAAGTATCTTGGCAAAAATTCTGGAAACCAGGGTTCCCCTTTACCCGGTTGAATGGGTAGACTTTAGCCGTCCATAACTCCGTCATTTCACTGGGTCGTTGGAAAGATCTGAAGACTTTCCAGTGACATTCCTCGATTCATAACCGAGGGGGTTACCAGTGTTGAACGCATCTGACTGTGGATACGAGTGTACTTTGTGAGCCGCTAAAGCTCCTCGAAGATTCTGGCGATTCCACAGGTGCTTGTTCGATTCCTCCAGGCATCTAACCTAAATTTTTTGACTCAAATCGTTAGGAGTTAAGCACAAAAACTCAATAATTAGAAGTAAACAAAAGAACTGGACTTGAATTCAACAATACGAACGGATTTTCCTTGTGATAGGAAAGATTTTGAGTACCTTGCCACTGCGACTGAGCTCTCTCTGTCACAATGAGGGTCTCAGAGGATAACCAACCACCACAGCTCAAGTATTTCATTGTCCTCACATGACTTCAACTGTTCTAGCACTCATTGCACTCTTCTCTGATCTGTTGTGTCACATGTGTGGAGGATGTCGGTTCAGGTAAGAAATTCCGCGCGTCACATGAATGTGACACAATGCATCACGCCATTTACTAACTAGTAGGTACAAAATGATAGCCTGAAAGGTGAGGATTCCGTCTGTCCAGATCTTGTCAGGTGACCTGTTTGAAGGATTGAGGACTTTTTTCCTCTCACCTTACAGGAAACGCGTTCTTCTTCTGGAGAAAGCTATTACTGACATTGAACGTAGCTTCAGCCAGTCCTGTATCCGAATGGAGAGCAAATTAGAGAGAGTCTTTACCAATCACTGCCAACTTCACAGTAAACCACTCTCCACCACCACCGTTCCAGTGAGTATTCAACTAACCAACTCGCCGGCCGGTGACACCGATCGACTCCTAATTCGTCCGGTGGAGGCGAATGCTCAAGACTCCAACTCCGCTGCTAA
The DNA here is from genome assembly GCA_036345935.2 of Taenia hydatigena. Classification (NCBI taxonomy): domain Eukaryota; kingdom Metazoa; phylum Platyhelminthes; class Cestoda; order Cyclophyllidea; family Taeniidae; genus Taenia; species Taenia hydatigena. Next base: position 7,333,328 of record JADWOT020000010.1, read on the forward strand.
TGTTCGTCTCACCACTCGAGTGCTACAATCCAACGCCAGTGATGTGGACATTCCCAGATCACCTGAGTTAGTGGATGTTACACCTGGATCATCTTCTGGTGTCACGACGGCTCTTGTCGAAGTGCCAGCAGTATGCGAGAATTGTGTGGAACGCATTTCCACACACATTAAAGATCTCTGTCGCCGAGCTCTACACAAGGCTCAATTTGTTCCCTACAAACCGACTGTCGTTACCAGCACATCATCAGCTTGAAGTCGATTGGAACCTGCGTGAACTCATGTGCGTGCACTACTGCGGACACTGTGATAACTGACATCAGTTTCATTTGTGGCTCTGACGAGTCAACATGGCTTTGCTCCATCCTTTGTCTTTTCATTTCTCATTTGACTCGCGATTCACTCTCTGGTCTGATGAAGGGATGGCAGTGCTGAACCGAGTATGCGGGAATAAGTAGATTTCCATCTTCAGGGTTATAGGTAGCTCCTAGCCCGCAAAGTAGCCACGATGTGGAGAGACTTAATGATACGACTGGAGTCTCCTCGGATAGTCTGCTGCATGCTACCGTTAGTCAGAAGGGGAAGCCGTCTCATGTTTGTGGATCAGTGTGTTACACCAGGGGTTTCTATGAAGGATTCATCAGGTTCATCAAGCGCCTAGAATCAGGCAGACGTGGTAAAAGCTCACGGGACTGGAAGACGTACTGTTGATTGAATTCATCATCGGCGTCGAGGTGGAGAGTTGGAGTTTTCTTTCAAACGAGGGCACCATCCAAGTGCCTTACGCCTACTTTGATGCTATAATTCCACGGGCGGTTAAATGACTGACTCCGAGGTGTTCCATGCACACGTACCTACCGCCATCGTTGACCGAGTTAGTCAACCGGCTGGGTGGAAGGGCGGAAAAGGTCTATTTTGTCTCAAATTTCACCTCAATGCCCCTTGCATACCACTATTGATAGGAGAGAAGCTGGAATGCAGGAAAAATCGTATCAGTTCCATGATACAGGCAGAGGTGGAAGCGAAATCGTGGACCGATTAGGAAAGGATCCAAGGATTTTGAGTAATAGGCTTGACTGACATCCTCGACAAGTTTAGCTTCGCTGCTGTTGCAATCACCACTTCCGCTAGCTGAACGTTCAATCTCATCACAAATCACCAGAGTTTTACCAATTCAGTGAGAATTTAAAATTCCGTAGGTATATACTACTGAAAAAGCGAGTGGCACATGAGCATCCACAGTGGTTGACGAATTTGTATGTTAAGAAGTAAAATTCAAGAGCCCCAAAGTACACTTTATGGAAAGAAAAGTTTGCTTAAATTCAAAGGTGCTTTAAAAATCATTTTTGTTAAAGTTTCTGCAGCTAGTATGGATTTGCTAGACGCGTCATTCCAACGATGCCCTGGATTGCAAATTCCATAATTTTACCTCTCTTTTTCCATTCCCAATCACATCTTTGATGTCTGTTGAGCAACAAGGGTGTAATTTAGGGTAGACTTTTGCAAAAATTCAGTGTAACCCGATTCCAAAGTTATAGGAGCCACTGAGAGATGCTTCAAGCGGTTTAAACGTGGTGATGAATCACCTAGTGATGACGCACAGCGTTCAAAAAGAGGCTTATTATCCTCGAAAATAGCAAAATTAGCCTATCAAGACTATGAGTGATGTGAAAATTTTATTGGCATTTTTATCAACTAATGTCAATGCAATGTGATGAGAAGTGGCCCTCGTATTGCGACATCGTGTTAAGCGAACGAACGAATCAGCGGTTGCCACCCAACGAACAGCTTTACTCTCACTTCGAGGGCGCGCATTAAGACTTCTCTAGAAGGCTATTTTTTATGCGTGTGTGTGTGTGTGATACGCTTCAGACGGCACAATTTAACACAATCACTTACGCCGTAAGAGCAGAGAGTGGGGCCCACCCACTAAGTGCGATAAACCGAAGGGTGGGCCCAACGGCTCCCCCCCGCCTGCAAGACGAGCATGACGAGTAGACCTGTCGCTGGACCCAGACTTTATTATTGCAGAACTCACTCGTAGGAAGAAGAGGGGATGGAGAGACACCGCCTTATTCCCCTCCTTAGTGGTCTCCTAATGATACTTCATCCAACGTTTAGTAATTATCGCCGCATCTCGGATTTGTGAATAGACGATTTCGTCCCTAAGGCTTAAGGTTTTCTCTTAAAAGCGAAAGAAATTAAAAATTGCCCAAGAGATAAGTTAAAAAGCCCATTTTTTGATCAAAATATTATGCAAAGGTAATGTATAGTCCATCAAATGTACTGCTTCTCTTAAGTTAAAGCGAGCACTGACATTTGCGATGATTTCAAAATACTACTAACCATTAACCAAATTAAGTAGCATTTTAAATACAACTTATGGGCAGACTGAAGAATCGGTGTTGAATTCCCTTGAAATGGGATATGAGCACCTCTGCATACCCTTGTCTAACACTATTCTCTAATTTTTCTTCTTTTCAAACGATTCTATTCGGAAGTTATTACGCGCTCCTAGTCTACTGACAAACTAGCAAGTAGTATCTGCCGACCCTTACTTTTAGCATTAAAAGCAATCAATAAGTAAACCGGTATCCAATGGGTGCACTGCTAGATAATACCAATCAGAATGCAATCCAAACAATGCTATAAATTTCTTAGTCAATCACAGACAGCAAGTGTCAAACATGTCATCCTCAAGGCGTGGAGCCTGTCATTGGACGGGGATGTGACAAATTGGACAGTTCTGCACTCGACTGATCTCCGATTCGTATGCGCTGTGCTTACAAGCAGGGCACATCCAAAATTGATATTCTGTCACTGGTTGGCCTGTCACCACACAAATTGGAACCTTCGTTTCACTGGAAAGGAAAGAAAGAATGCTCGTCACAGAGGTATCTGCTCAAGCTGTGTGACTGCCTGCACCCACTCGGTGATGTTCGTCACTGTCTTAGAGTTGTGACGGAGGCGTCGTGTGTTGCTCTGTAAGCGTGGTACCTACTTTACCATCAAAGCAAAAGGTTTCTTTGCCCATCTCCACGCTGAATGTTAACATGTAACCTATTGGCAGTTGACAGCTCATCAGCAATGAAGCGACCAACAACTTGAGCTCTGCTACTGAACAGTGAAGGGTGAAGGGGGAAGAGAAAAAGGAAAAAAGTTGGCAGCTGCTGCTAATGCTGGATAAGGAGGTGTTACTCACTAATCCCGATCTGGAAAAACAAAACCTTCAGCTTTCAGTAAGTCCTTAGAACGTAGGAGGGTAATTATTAACATTGGCACAATGATTCCTAGGCGAGAGCAATCCGCTTAACGTAATTGCTAACTTTGACGCCTTTAGTACTTCCTTGAACACTTCAAAGGACAGCCGTAAATGGACGACTTTTCCAAAGGAGTGTTCATGAGTCTGACGTCATTTCTGGGCAAAATGAAAGGACAAGGCAACGCTCGCAATGCTTGAAGTTTAGTAATGTTTGCCTACGCTAATTTAGGTCGGAGGGAAAGGGACACTTTGGCTTGGAGTCTCTGTTCCTCTGGTTCCTCACAGGAACACATGATCTTTAGAGAGAATCATCTACTTGTCCGCCTGCCTTCAAACCCTCGTCCAGTACACTTCCAGATGGCTGCGTGCATAAGGTCGCGACGAATAGGTGGATGGAGGGGGGAATGGCGGAAGAGGGATTGAAGGCGAAATGAAAGGATGAATAGATAGATAGGTAGATAAGCGAATGGTGCGAGATTGAAAGCTAGCAAGGTGACAGAGAGATCAAAGACGGATAGAAACATGCCATAGCCACCACAAACACAATCTATCAGTCTTTCCGAACACGGCATAAACATGACCCTTCCACACAAGCGTCCTTCTCCCTCAGAAATGACCGAAGTTTATTCTCCTGTGTTTAAATCGGGTAAAAGCCCAGGTTAGAAGTGAGTGAGCTCCAAACCTCCCATCAAACAGGCGTTGACAATTACTCCTTACAGGTCACTCTCAAATTGCTCCTCCTCGAATCAATGCATCCATCTCTGGGTAGTTGAGCGCTAAAATCACTTCTAGGCGGTGCGTCAAACAATGACAACTTAAACAAGGAACTTGTACTTCACCTCTGGCATCGGATTATTCCACTAATGGTGCTATACCCAGTCAAGTGTAGCGCACCGATAGATAAGCACCAACCCTTTGTGGCACGATCAGAAAGAAAGTGAAGGCATTTGACAACTATCCTCTAAGTGACGGCAAGTCATATTAAGGGGGAAATTTTAAATCAAAGATCCATCAGTATGTCCAAGCCACTAATTCCTATGCCTTTGGTACGATCGGACCAAAGAAGGGTGAAAAAGGGAAGTCATAGACTTGCGGAGTATTGACAACCCTGCGGCATTACCATTAACTATTGCTGACAAAAAGTGGCATTGACAAATATTTGTCATGACCTTCTTTTAACAAATAAATCAACAAACAAAGAAGCACAGAAAATCGGGGATATTGAAGCCGTGCAACCAACCAGAGGCTTCCTCCCCGTATGCACTGGCATCAAGGTATTAAAATAGGCTACTGTCAAAAATCAAGTTGTCATGCCTCTTTTGAAAAAGCTATTTCAGATTTCGCTCAATCTGCTCTTTAAGGGGCACACGTTCTCCCCACTTTTAACCGAGTTCATTTGCAGATAATTTGACAGTACACGGGGCAACTTCTACCTCCATCCATTTGATAGCCTCATTAAAGAACCTTCTTTTCCTCCTCCCTTAATAAATTTAGACATTTGATAGCTAGTAAGGGGAGTATCCACCCTCTCAAGCCTATGAAAGCGCCTTAGCAATCCTACATCCCCACACAAACCCCAATTCTACCTTCGATAGATGCGTGGGAATTCCTGCTCTTCCACATCACTGAGATTGGTTTTACCTAATGGAAGTCCAATTTTGTCTAGCTTTGTATTGACAGACAGGTTGTTGGTAAGCGTAGTATGTGCACTTCGTAAAGCTAGACAAAATTTATCCACTTGAAATGGTATTAAACTAACAAACAAAAATGGATGGAGGCTAGTTGACCAACCAAACCTTCCAAGTGGCAGAGGATACGTCTACAGGTTGGTGTTTTGTCAGGTCATTAGCGAAAAGCGGGTTCACTCCTGCAACATTCGATGAGTCATGCACCAGACATCCAACCACCACCCCGCATCCGCCTCCTTACTGCGTGAGGTCAACATGAACTGACGACGGCGCACGACACCAACAAGTAGTGTGTGCATTATGCGTAAAATATTCTACAATTCACTTCCTTATGCAGTCGTCACTTCGACCTCTTTAAACAAATCGAAACGAGTAATTCATACTTCATGAATTGGAAAGTGAGGAAGAGGGGTAAGGGGGGAATGGAGAGCCCTCACACATCCACCGAGCTACTCGCAACCAGTTGATTTAGATGTTTATGTCTTTCGTGATCACTAAGTTAGAGATCCGTTCCCTCTAATATTTACTGCAATAGCCAGTAGTGGTCAAAATCCAAAAATTAAGGCCTTTCAGAGTCGATTCTCACAGCCACCAATCACGCAAATATGTGCGAGTTAAATAATCCTCTTTCATGCGTAAAATTGTCACTGCAAATCAGTCAGCTAGTCAACAGTAAAGCGTTTTGAGAGCTTGTTGGGCCTATACAGATTAAAGATTTGAGTTCTTTACTACGCCTCATAAAATACACAAGTTCGCCGTCAGTGTCACACATACGTGACGCTCCGGCTTTCTTATCTAGTCAAGCATCTGTGTTGCCACCTCAGTAGGTTTTAATACTGTTTGATGGTGGAGTCATGGAAGAAAGTTAATTAACCCAGTCAAACAATGGCAGCATCACTTAGGCCATCAAACTTTCCAATGCAAATGATGCCTAAAAAGTGAAAGGAAAAAAGTGACAATACTCTCCAGCGCCATACATTCTAAATGTACTTCAAATTCAGCTAATTTGGTCACGATGCACGATTTGGTTTAACAAGTTGTCAGAAATTAATAAAACCACTGTCACGTATTTGCGACGCTGGTAGTAAACTCCTTAACTTCCGATTCTGCATGTGTCAACGGAGTTATGGCAGCCTTTATACTGGCCTACGTTGCAGAGTGTGTATCAGCTCCAGTGCACCATAAATTATGACTGCGCCAGGCTCGTTATTTTCCTCATTTTAGCGACCGTGACCTTTTTAAGGTCATCTGCCACCCTATAGATGTTAATGGCATCTTTTACTTCTTGCAAAAGGTGTGAACTCTTCCAGTGAGGTTTTAAAGATATCGTATGTCAGAATGGATCAGCTAATTGGCCAGACAAGGTGGATGTCCGCTTGGGGGAGGTGGGGTGGCCAAAACTACGAGAGGAAGCGCTTTGAGTAAAGCCTTTACTTAATGAAGATTATTCGCAGGATTCCTGAGAAAAATTAGGCAAAATATGAGCATCAGGTCAAGGCTATAAGGATCTGCGGGTGATGTAGGCAGCTGAACAGGCATTAATGAAAAGGGGCATAAAATGAAAGCGTGTGTTTTGCAAATATGTCTTTTGTTAGTGTTTGTTTACGGTAAATGACTGACTTTTCGTTAATTGCTGCAATGCAATCGTCCTTATGAGAAAAAGCAGTTCATTGGCCATCCCCAATCGGTCACTTCTGGAACATGAACAACTTTAAGTGCGGTAGCTACTGTGTCGTTGACGCATGTGTGTTAGGCATGTGAGGGATACTTTTTTTGGGGGAGGAGGAAGGAACAACGGAGACTAGTGAGTCAGTCAAAAAAGTGCTACTCCAAACAGAAAACATGCCTCATTTGTCTGCTGAGCTGACCCGTGAGAAGGCTTAATGTAGCGCTTGAAGATGAGAGAGGTGGGAAGGGAAAGAAAAGACCATCTATCAAGCCCTTGAGACTCTAGGTGATTAATATAATCTTTTCTCAACTTTCTACGAAATTAAGAGCTCTGACGGTACTAAGATTCCCAATCATAATGACCGTCATGTTGAGGACACAGAACAGCAAAATAGAAGACGAATCTCTTCACACTGACTCCACCCTTACGTGCAAAAAATGACCCTCATTAAAGTATTTTGTTACTCTTAACTTCATGAGAGTCTTTGGGGGTTCAATAAACGTGAAAAAGAAGTAACATTAGCCTTCACATCCAGAAGCTCCTAAATGTGACGCCCAAAAAGGGCTCGGAAGAGTACTCTGAACTACGGTAGAGCACAACAACTCTCCATTCACTTAGCTTTATGATTAAGCAAGGAAAGTAAGATGGTTTCTGGTTTTTTTTTCGGCTCACTATCCCCATAAACAGGGTGCTAATGCGCTACTACTCCAGCTTTTATACAGAGAGCGGCAAAAAACATCAGTTTCTATAAAAAGCGACCTCACCTTTCTAACATCACATCCAGTTCAATTGATGAGGCAGATTTTATCAAGTTCTTTGGGGAATACCTGCAAAGCAGTCTGGATTGGAAGGTAGGCAGTCAACTAACCTGGTAAAAATTTCAAAAATTAAGTCGTCAAGTTTTTGACGCTCAAAAGTTGACCATCCGGGAAGATTTTGCAGTTTCATGAATGCTTTTGAGGCTGTTGCAAAAGCCCCCGACTTGACTGCACACAGAGCTAAAACATGGTGAGCGTGCTACTGATTAACTTTATAAGTAGCGAGGCGGCTTTATGTTGCTAGCATTGTTGCAAGGCTTCTACTTTCCTACTAAAATGCCTTCATAATGTCCTCGAAATAACGATGAAGGTGCAAAAGTTGTCTGAAATGTGGTGACATCAAACTCCAGGTGCTTCGCTCTCTACGATAGAAGCAGTAATTAAAAGGTTTGGGCGGCTTTACTTACGCCTCTAGGATGATCCAAGCCCAATGTGGCCTTAATGAAGCCTCGAAACACTCTCAACAAATATTTGCCTTAAATTTTCGCACGGAAATTAGAGAGTGGGGTTTGAAGGAAAACTGTAAATAAATTAAACGGTAATTATGCCTGACAGACGTGGAAGGATACCAAAAATTATCTAATGTGCCAAAAAATGTTCTATCTCAAGAGCGTAAATAAACACTAGTTGGAGTGCAAGCACCAAAAAACCAGGTCCTACAAAAATGCGTTTGTTAAGTTCCTTGCTTATCTCACCAATGATGCTGTGTATCTTCCTCGCATCAAAGATGTCGTCGTAGTCTCTCAGCAGAATGGCAGTTCTCAAGGCCTGCTCAAAGAGACCGGAGTAGAGGTGATTTTGTGATAGCATCAAATAATGACAGGCTTCTGCCCCACGCCATGGCTGGTCAATAAGTCTGGTGATTTCGTAGCTGTTGGAGAGTTGAAGATCATTCTCTTTCCTATGTGCTACTGCTTCGGTGTCCACAGTCTCACGCCTTCGCAATTTTTCAGTTGGAGCAGCTTGATCGCCAAATACACTTAAGTCGGATTGCGAAGTGTCCCCTTCCTCCCCAGTGAAGAGTGATTCTTGTTGACCCGGATTCTGTGATAAAAAAAAAGCGAAACATCAATCAATGGTTTTCGATACACAAGTATCTGTACGGTTGTTCCATGCCTCAATAGACGACTTGGACTGTTCGTGGTGCTTATCAATGAGAAGTCCGATCATAACATAAAATTTCTTCAACTTTTTCAAGTTTGCACCTCCGCTTTGGGCTAATTTTGCTTCCTATCGAGTTTGAATTACTGAAGACTAATAAATTATTACTCGAAAGAGGAGTTTTGCGGCGTCAAGAAAGTAACCAGCTCCCTTAAGCATTTCTATAGCCTCAAATGGACATGATTGTTCCAGCATTCTATTCACCGAGGCGCGGAGTTGACCAATCAATCGACGCCTAAGTGATGTCTTCGTAAGGATGTCATCGTCACCAGGATCACCATCGGAAGACGAAGGAGAAGAAGAAACTTGTGTCAGCTGGAAGGCTAGGTTCCAGTCGTTCAGTTTAACGCAAACCTCCACAGCTTCTTTCAATTGTCCACACTTGAAGTAGGCAAGAACGCAACCAAGTAGAGCTCACCTGTCTTAATTATGGAGCGAATATTTCAGGCACTGATTTTTTTACCTTTACCAGAGCCTTAGCTGCAGGTGAGGCCAAGGAGACAAATGTGAATATTCGTGCAATTTCTGTTAGTAATGAATGGCCGTCAGGAAGTTCGTGAATCAGACCCTCCAGAGAGGCATAGTCTTCCATTCGAAAAAGACAGTGGACCAGTTTTTTAAAATCGCCGCCTTGCCTGTAGAACTCAGAGGCCTGTGGCCTAAAAGTAATAGATGATAAATGGTAGCCTGGATAGGATTGAAGGCATAGGGTTGAGTCTTACTACTTAAGTCTATTCAGTAGCACGTGACTGGGAGTCAGCAATCCAAAACTAAAGAATCGAGTACCCAATTTCTGACAGAGTTGATAGAATCGCCTCATACGCCGATCAAATTCAAAAATTTAATGCCACTAAAGGACGCCTAACTCCGCAAAGAGGCATAGAAGAGTCGCGACTGAGAACGCTTTTACACTACAAATTAATTAACTGCACTTCAAAAGTCGGATTTTACCTCTCACGTATTGAAAAACTTTTAATTAGCTAGATTTGACCTACCATTGCGCCTTATCATAGTAATGGTCTCCCAAAGCATTCCAGACCTCAGTGAGTTCGCTATCTCGCATCACTGCACCAGACTCTTTGGCCAGTTGAGCCACTCTGAACCAGTCACCTAAACGCCGACGCAAACTGATAGCTAAATCGCATCTATCAGCACTGAGAAACAAACGTTCTGCTCCATCGAAGTCACCAAAATGTGCCCGAACTTCGGCCTGTAAAAAGGCGGAATATTTCAATGCTACTTAGCGCCTCCATAGGGTCATTGTCCGCAAAGTGGCAACTCACCCTTCTCACCACTTCTGATTGAATATTACGAAGCCTTTTGACAAAGTCAATGCCTTGGTAGTACTGGCACATTACAAAGCCTACTTCGGCTTCGTCTAACTGCATTTCGTGTAATGAGGCTTCTGCATATGTTTGCCTAAAATGGAAATAAGTAGTATCGCATCATAAGTGAAGAAGATTAAGCTCTTAGCTAATAAAAGGCAGGCCCTACCACAATTTTGGATGCGGATGTTCCTCCACATAGGCCTTTGCTTCTTCCAAGTGCTTGTGCTCAAGAAGACCTCTGCATTCAGCAAGAATCTAAGAGTAATTCGACAGAAATTGTCACCGATCTCAAGCTGACAAATGGGCATTTAGGATAACGCCAAAGAAGACTGTTTAAAGAGGATTCGAAGCCACTCTCACACTCACTTTGCATGGAATACGGGTAACGAGCTCCAACTTTGGATGCTCACAATGCCGTACGATGTCATCCAATTGGACACCAACAACTTCGAGATCGGTGAAGCGGGCAATGTAGACGCTTGAGTGGATGGGCGGCTCTGCCTCGGTGTCACGAAACATGATTAACTTATTCTTCTCCATTACGGCAAATGTGTTCGGATTGTCCTGATAGTCATTAATACTTACTAATGTGAGAGTTTATTTGTGAAAGAATGCACTGCTTGCAATAAATCAACAAAATTTCTGAAGGCTTTTCAAAGGTCCGCCAAGCTTGGTAAATGACATTAAAAGTCACCGTCAATAATGAAGACTCGAACTACCGATTTGAGTGGGAACGTACAGTTGAGAATTTCAAGTCCCAAACTTCTTTACGAGCAAAATCAGCAAATTTGGTGGAGAGTTGCTCTATCATGGAGGCATCACTATCTTCACTCTCAGGAATGGGATGCAGCGAGAGAACCCCATGTTCGTCAATTAGACCAAAAATCCTGTTTAGAATAGATATGCTTGTCACTTAGCTCAAAGACACAACTAAGGTGTTTGTTGGATTATAATCTTAAACTGATGAATTATTAATTACGTTGCATCACAGTTAACTTCAATACGGACAGGCAGTTTGTCGGTTGCATGAACACAAACTTCGGGCCAAAGCTCAGGCACACGATAGCGAATCACATCACCGTTGCTACGAGCAATGAAGAGACTTCGTGTTTCACTGGTTGCAAGAGCTGCGATGGGATTTTCTGAGGGTTCGATGGCCAGTAGCTTTGCCATATTGGTGCCTGTAGCTGTGGATGATGAGCCGTCTAGATTGGGGAGGGGTTGAGAGGCAAGGGAACCGTCTTTGTGATCAATGTGACACATCCTAAAAGGTAGAGATTTCAAAAATAGTGGTTGGCTTTATAAAGAGTCAAAACAGGCGGAGTAATATGTGCTAAAAGGCATCATTCAAAGCGTGATTCTCATTTTAATGTGATGATTTTCCCATAATCGCCTTAAACTAGAGTTCCGGCTGTATTCGGAAGCTGTCGCTAGAAATAGATGCAAAGAGCTAACCAGTATTTTGACGACATCCTGCCAAACTCAACAAAGGAAAGGTGTGAGGAAGGATGCCATAATGCTGACTAGCTCACATTAACCAGTAGAAATGTTATTCCCTTCTTCTGTTGCAACATTTGCTGGCTCACACCACCAAAATACAAAATGGAGCAAGAACTAATGACGCACATTACCGTTGAATAGCTTTCCTCGCCTTATTCCGAGTTTTGACAGCAAAACCGATTCCAAAGAGAGTTTTGGGATTCTTAAACTGCCATAAGAAAATAACCGACGGATTTGTAATCACCACATAATTCCCCGTCATTACTAAAAACCTGGGCTCCATCTCCGTGGTCACGCAATCAGCTATGCATCCAAGGCTGTTGTATACCGTTATTTGATACTAAAATTATCACAATAAATTAGTGTAACTAATTACAAATTAGTGGGAAATGTTTTACAACTGCAAGACCTACGGGTGTGCTAATTGATTCAATCTTGTGTGTGACAGCACAAAAGTCGCCGTCGCCACAAATCCCCAAAAGATTGTCCACCGGCCGAATATGTGTCAGTTTTTTTAAGTAAAAGGCAAAATGCTCCTTACCAGTCCTCGCTTAACATCCCAAAACATTAAACATCGGTCCGTAGCATCACTCCTGATGAAAGCATACACCAAAGTGTGAGCACTCGCGCAGAACGTCCAATCATAGTTAAGTCGAACATTTGCAAAATAGATATAGGAGTCGATGGCCATTGCAAGTCGAAGAGATCCACTACCTTCCCAGGTACAAGCTGCTGGTCCTTTGCCCGGTATCGTAAGGGAATGTAGATGCTTAAAGGAAATGGGATTGGGACAGTTAAAAACCTACATCACCAAAGGGATTGTAGAACTGAACTACACCGATATTTTCAAGAGTTTCGGGTTCAGAATCACAGGCGAATCTCTGCTGTCCACAAATTGCTAAAATTGAACCACTTTCATTCCATGCGCAACACGTTATATTCAGTCCAGTATCAAGGAGAATAGGAGCTAGAATAAAAAAGGTTGAGGCGAAATGCAACCAACTTAGATCTTTCTCATTCCGCATTATTTGGCACCGTCCTACGTCAAAACAGACAGCCAGGGATGGACTTTCTGTGTCATACAGTCCCTTGTCAAACCGATACCATGTGAAATCAACGAGCGATACGGCTCCATGGATATCGTATAGACAATAAATTGGCAATTTTTTCTATAAATTAGATAGAGCATTCAGTAGAGCTTCCGAGACAGTAAATTATTGCGCTCTAGACAGATGGTATTTACCAAAAAGATGCCAAGAGAATCATAGACGTGAATTTCACCAGAAGAAAGACCAAACAAAATAGAGCGACCATCGGGTGCCCAATCAGCACAAACTAGCTCCGTACACTTTAACTCCTTGCACCATATGCGATTTCCATCAACAGATCCTACTATGACGGCTCCATCTTCGTAGGCAATACAAATACGTCGACCTTCCTTATCCCACTGGGGAAAGTAATTTATTATGAGCTGTCAAGTGATTCAGTACCTTTAATCCTCGAACGCGGGATTTGTTTCTGTTGTTTATCATTTCTTCATACCACGAACCTTTATAAAGCATCCATACGATAATAACCCCGTGTTCGTCAGCTGTTGTCAACTTTTCAAATTGCTCGTTCCAAGTTATCAATTGGATTGTGCCTAAACGATTTGACCAAAAAAATTTATACAAACCAGAGTGCCCCTCTAATGTCTGATTCATTGATATACCATTTTGTAAAGCTGATCCTTTGTTTGCATCAAATTTGCTCGATTCAAATTTGAGAACCTTTAGCAAGCCATTCTCACCGCCGCATGCTAGGTAACCATGGTTAATGCTCCACGCTAGTGTTGAAATTTTAGGATTGTTTGGAATAGCAATCTTAAATAATGGGAAATGGTTATGTTTAAATAGCATTAACTTTTTTGCTTAAGTAGGCAAACATTTTCAGGCGTAACTTCAAAACCCTAGAAGACCATCAACTTTCTTTTCCGATGCAGATAAACAAATCATTCACCGCAAAATAGTTTTACCGTCTGCCAGGTTTTGCTGCCCCAAAAACTTTGTTTTATTGCCTTTAAATATCGTCACAAAAAAAACAAGTGGCGTAGGAGAAATTATTTACCAATGTTATTAGTAAAAGAGACACATAAAAATACATAACCAGTAAAAAAGTTATTTCTTACTGAAAATGTTTCTTCTCACACCTTTCAACCGTACATTAAATTAAACCTTCTAGCTGTGCAAAACGTCACCACATACTGTCACGCTTCACGGTTCAGCACAGGATCTGAACCCGGTGATCACGCAGGAATGACGCCCAAACCACTTTTAACACCTCCCAGAGGCCGAAACAATCCCGATAGGAAGTAGACAGCTGCCCAACCCCTAACACAGCAGCTGACAGACCCTTAAACGCCAGTACAGCCCACGATTTCGACGGCGTTGAGCCCGCTCAGGATTCTTTCAGGGAGCTCACCCCAATCCAGTTCCACTTTCACACGGAAACAACGAAAACACCATAAGCGTCATTTAAACTTCGTAAAACTCATAAAAATATGTAAAGTCTTAAACGTTTGCACAGATTTCACCTGCAATAAAAAAATCAATTTGACCTCTTCGTTTTCCTTCCATTTCCAGACGGTTTTTTCGTCGGTTTTTCTCTTGAAGATTCCGCAGAAGATTTCGCAACCGTCCTCTACAAAAAAGGGCAAATAGTTATCTAAAACCACAACAAAACGAACGAAAAAGAAGCCCATTTTGGTAACTCACCACCTTGGCCATCTTCCGAATCTCTTCTTCCTCTTCGACGCTACTCTCCTCGCTCTCTTCCTCAAGGAATTGACTAACCTCACCTCCCTCTTCCAATGTGACTTCAGATGATGCCTCACCTTGTTTTCTCTTCTTCTTCCTGCCTCCACCGACCAGTTCCGTTGCATAGGGCACCTTGTGTACCGTCTTGTTGTAGGTCCGCGTTAATGCTGACTTCGCCTGAAAAAAAGGGAGATCGAAAGTAGGTATGCTTCGGCACGGTTCCACTCGCGCCACTTTGTGTTGCTAGTCACTCCAAGTACTGGCCCACTTCCAGGCTCTCCTCTGAAAGCTACTGGATCAGCATGCGGAAACCGTTGAAAAAGCACCGAAATGTCAAATGAATGCTACCAAAAACGATCAAACCGGGAAGGATGTTTGCAAACTCGACTACCTGAACCGTTTCGGGTCCTCTTGGAATAAACTGATTCAAAGAATGAGCAGGTGAACCCACCTTGGCGTCAATGTTCTTCATGGGACTAGGACGACCCTGCCACGTGGTTAGATCCACCAAGTTGTCCATGTCCTCACGCAATAATTGATAGGCATCCAAACATTGCAGCACGCTGTTGATATCACCTGGAGAAGGAGCATTAAAGAATGATTGAGGCTGTTACACCTAGTCTGCGTAGTCATTGAGTGGAAAAGAATGATCAAGTTGTAGAACCATTACATCAACATAGGCATGAAGGTCGGTAGATGGTTTGGAGGAAACCTTCTACTACCAAAAATTAGTCATGCTCCAGTAGAAGGATTGTAAATTTTGGGGATTTCTGCTCGCCAACGCACCTTCCTTCAACGGCGCTGACAGTCGCACAGCCAATGGATACAGATAGTCCAAAAGCAGTGACCGCGAATCCGCCGCTCCTCCGTGCGTCGAGAGTCGCATGTGTTGTGACAGCTCCGCCAACAGTCGTGCATTCTTCGTCTGCGTGGAGTTCCGACCGAACCAAGCTGGAGAGGAGATGGCTCCGGGACCTCCAGGCAACGAACCTCGCAACAGACGACCCGGTCGAAGGCTCGCAAACACAGCTTGTGTTGGTAGTAATGACCAGCTGCTAGCCGACTGCATTGCCCGACTAACAATATCACCCTGTGAAATGTCCACCGCGGCTTCAGCAAGGAGGTCCAAAGTTTGCTGTGCGTTTCCGCTAAAATGGAAGAGATGTGTAAATAAAGCTCGCGATGCAATCAAAGTTGGCAGTATTTTTTGCTCTCACTTTGCAGCCACTGGCCGAACGTTGAGATAGTTTTCTTGTACAAAGAGTGGACCGGTTGAGTAGTCCTGAAAGAAGAGTTCTAGCGCCTCGGCAAAGGAGACGGGCTTGCCGTCAATGTGGGGCGCGAAGACCTTACGAATGACATCGAAAGGACCCAATCGGAGGTTTTTGTGAGCTGCAGCGGCGCTAGCGGTGATATCAGTTTCGGTGACACTGGTTTTGTGATGTCCACCGTTCATGCACCACATTTGAACTGAGTTTATTACCTTAGGAGGGAAGAAAAGGTACAAAGATTAACTGGTGAAAACCTGATGGTTAGAAACTAAGACACTGTTGCAGAGCTAAAAAAGAAAGGTGACCGGGACCGAAAAGTACTCACACTGGCATTTTAAGTAGAATGAGTGAAGGGTTGTTACGCCTGGAGAGGGAGCAACAGGGCTCGGCTATATGTCGGATACTGCGGAAAGGTGGCGGATAAATCAACCACCGTCGGCACATGTGGATGCGTTGCTCGTTAGTGGACATGGAGGGACTAGTGTGATGGGTGTAGAGACCTCTCTGATCGCCCAACCGGCTACAATCATGATTGCAAGACCTGGAGAAGGGACCCCATGGAGGTGGACTACCAGTCTCCAAACTGCCTTGCTTCCGCGTCAGGCAGACTTAACGATCAAAAATAAGTGTTTTAATCCTGAAACTAGAAGAACATACTACTTAAGTAGAAAACCGGCGTGTGGTTAGTAAGGAAGGTAGTCCAACGCCTCTCCCCCACAAAATGGAGAGAACATTTCAAAGGGAATTCCAAGAGGGAAAGTAGAGCTAGTGCTCAATAACCAGTAAAATAAACGAAAGTACGTAAGCAAGGACCCAGCTTACCTGTCGCAAATCATGATTACTTGCAGAGATTATCTCGTTGAGAGCCGCTGGACTGACGTTGGTACCCTCACGGCAGACCATGGAGAGCACTGCGCCCTTAATCTGTTCCACGCGTGGACGATGAAAGCGGAGATCCAGACAGTAGTTGGCCAAAGAACGAATCTAAAGTGGAGACCAGAGACACAAATCAATTGATGAGCCCTTTTCCATCAGCCAGTGGGAACAGTGAAGGTATTTGACAGAAATTTGGAAGCTTGATTTCTTTAAGTTGTCCTGAAAAAGTTGATAGAAAAGCATCAAAGACAGGCAAATTCAGACAACAAACAATTTCTACATGCCCAATCGCTTGTTCTACAGCAAATCACGCATAAAAAACGTTGGCTTTTCGGGTCGAAACGCTTGACTGAAGCATGGGAGACTCGAGACGGATTCATGACAATTTGGATATCCAACGGACTGTAGTCATAAAGATTGGGGAAAAGCCAGAGGAAACACACCTTAGGCGATTGTCGATCATTACAGAGGCAGATGATGGGCACTTTGGAGGTCTTGATAATTCCTATTAGCTCCTGCATTCCACCGCGGTCTTCGTTGCCTGCCATTCCGTCCACCTCGTCCATGATCAGGACGTGAGAAGCCAGTGCCAAGGTTTTTGCTAAGGAGAAGGTGAACAAGCAGTTGGTAAACGATTAGTAAAAGGGACTCCATTGAAACAGCAAGCGATACACACGCACGAACCACTTGGGGAGACAAAAGTGCCCGTGAGGGAGCGCATGCCGAGGGCCTGTGCCACCTCCTCTTGTAGAGAGCGTTTTGATCGCGTGTCGGAGGCATTCATCTCGATGGTAACAAGATTCAACTCCGCACACACCACCAAGGCTGTCGATGTTTTGCCCACTCCCGGAGGACCTGAAAGCAGAGCTGCACGTGCCCATGCACCCGAGTCGCTTGATCCACCAACCGCCCAAGGTGGTGCTGACGAGTAGGATTTTGCTTTGTTACCTAGAGTGAAGATGAAATGGAAATAGTGAGAGATCCAGCTCTATTTAAGCTACTTATGCGGTTTCAGTGTTGAGCGGCTGGTGCTAAAGCAAGAGAGGGATAGAAGGTGAGGAATAATCTGAGTAGGATCGCACACTAACATGAACTTTGGCTTTAAATCCTACTCAGAAATGCAGTTGCACAACCCACCAGATGCGTAGTCCTCCTGCCAATTGGACAACCACGCGTAGAGACGATTAGCGGGACTAGCAGCCCCATTCTGCCCCACCAACTCTTTTCTGGTCCTCGGCCTATACTTCTCCACCCACAATTCCTGAATTGCCGGCTCTGTTGTCGTTGTCTTCGTTAATGATGGAGATGGGATCATAGGTCGATCCGTCAATAGAACCGATTGGTTACTTTCATCCTTCACCTTCTTCGCCTTCTTCCTCGGAGAGGGAGTCAGCAGTCGCCCCGAAATGGTGCTGGACGGTGTGAGACTGATGGCAATGTCGCATTTGCCATTACCTTCTTTGCCAGAGTCAACCTTGCCGAAACCACGATCAACGAGATCGAAAAAGGCCTTCTCAGTGAGTTGCGGAGTGCCAAGACTGATGGCCTTGTTTAACTTGCTAGCACCAGAGTCTCGACCCACCACGAGATAGGATGTGCGTTTGCTCACCGCCTGGGTCACTCGACCGCCACCACGTTCGATTAGACGCTCTGCCTCCTCTCGCTCAATGCATTCCAGCACGCCGGTAATCACAAAAGTCTTACCCACAAAGCAAGTCGAGGTGTTCTGTGAAAGGAGATGTTATAATCAACAAGTATCAGGAAACGGTGAATGAAAGCCAAGGACTATCATGGCGCCTCATTTTTTAAGCTTTGAAGCGTCATAAGGAAACATTCTTATGTTGATACAGTCCAGTGCCAACCATTTTAGCTGCATGAGTTCTTCAGCCTTCGTGAATTTCGAATAATATTCCTGGTAACATGATGTTCCGTTCAGGCCATTTTCGTTAACTATCCACCGGCATTTGTGCACTTACATCGATGCCTAATCAAGGTCCACAGAGAGGAGCTCGGGCACTACTTTGATGGCTGCAGTACTGAACTCTATAGAAACGCAAGACAACCTCAATTTTGTAAGCTGGGTATCATAATCCAACAAGACAGAATGTATCTCCCGTGGATAGCTGAAGCCGCGAAGGCTCACGATAGGGACTGTTGGGATTACGTCCACGTCTATGAATCGGTTCAATCTTGTGTTATAACAACAAGGCGAACGCTTAGGATGCGCCTCATAGGAATATGCAAACTATGAAAGAAGATAAATCACTCCCAAAGCTAGGAGAGCTTAACTAAGCCCAGGTAATTGGCTGATTGGACCTGGAATGAAAAACAAGGTGGCAGTGAGGAACGAATTTGCGATACTGGACTCAGTGAAATGTCTCGGTTTCACAACGGTTAGGGCATGAAGCACGTCTGATGAGAAGCATCAATCCACCTAAAATAGCATCCATTTCGATAAAGTTTTAACAAGTCCGCAAAAAGTACTCACTCGAAACCCATGCATCTCCACGGGAATAATGAATACACCTGATTATCGTGTTCGATCGCACTATCCTTTCATCTTTTGTACATAGAATAGGCTTTCTGAGAACTTAGCAAAAGGAGCATTTTCAGTCGTTTTCGTGAAGATTCAACGAAAAAAACAGTGGAAACTCAATAATTGGGAAAAGAATGCATCCTCTATATCGTCTCACCTTCGGTATGGGTCTCGAGCCAAGAGCCTGAGGACCTTCACGATTCTGGAACTTCCAAAAATAGGGCCGTCCACCGCTCGACACCCGTTTTGGTGTTGTTGTTTCTGATGGAGATTTCTTCGTTGTCGGAGTCGAGGGAGAGGGTACCAATTTCTTCTTTGGAGTGGTAGTTCCTGACGATGTCTACAAAGTGGTAGAAAAACGTGTCGCATTAAAGCACGCTCCAAATTTTGCGATAATAAAACGAGCTTACTCCACATCATTTGTAGGAGGTTCAACAACGGGAGCTTCCATCCAAATATGCTTTAAATAAGTCGATCCCGGTAACAAATCACCCGAAGCTAGGCGCACTGCGTTTGGGAAGCCCTCTAAACAACTTCCTCAACGCCATACAAGCGCATCCAAAACTGAATAGGCGATTGATTGACAAAAGGGAAGTAGAAACGGGAACCCCCTTAATCCGAAAACCCATCCAGCTACATTCAACTTTACTCAAATCCACCAGACTGTACACATCGCGCGCAAACTGTCAAACCAGCAACAGTGGAGCGGTGCTGCCACCAAACCTATTACAAAAGGAGGTTCAAATGACGTTGATAAAGCTCGCTAACTACTGGTCCCTGTGGAAGCTTTCGAAACAATTTACAAAAACGTCATAAAGTGCTGTCGTAATGACAACCCCGAAAGGAGCCAGAACTTCCAACACTGTAGCTATGTTATGCAAATGAATACCAGCCGTAAGACACAGAAAAGGTCGTCCAAAGACCACTTTGAAAAAATTTCACATCGAGTCCATTATTTCGCTAACCTTTTTCTGAGGTGTTTCTGGTACAGTTTTTGGGGCAGAATGGTCGCCCACTTTGTGCACCGACGCCCTCCCTCCCTTCTGTATATCCTTCGATCTCTAGAAGGGGATAAAACACTTTCGCAGAATCCGCTTCCTTGCAAAAAGGATGACTTAAACTGTAGAGAAGGGAATAAGGTATTCAGCGGTATTCGAGAAAGCTTTGAGAACCGTGACAACCCCATTACCTTTGTACTGAAAGCACATTATCAATGCAAAAACTCAAAGACCTTTATAAGACAAAATATGTCAAGAACGAGTAAAAAAACACTGGGCTTTTAAAGAATGAGGATAAAGGAAGAGGCGACACAGTGCTGAGGAAATAATAACCTAAAGTACTCACAGCCAATTTATCTAGCGCCCGTACCTATTCAAAATGAGATTCATAGTCATAGTTGCCAGAAATTACTTTCACATGTCTACTTATAAGCACGTTTTGTAAAGGGACGGAGAAGTCATGAATCCAGCGACAAGTTGATGATTGCAAATAAGTTAGAAGTCAGCGAAATTCCCAAATTTCATAACATGAACTATAAAAAGTGGTGAAACGTAATCTACTTAGTTCCAGGGACGTCACACTCTAACATTACTGCGTCTGATTGGTCGTAGTGAAAGCTGTCTTAGAGGTTTAATCAAATTAAACGACTTATCCCTGAAATTTATAACTTTCTTATTAACTGAAACCAATTCTATACGTAAAATGGACGACCCATTCCATAAAGAAAGTCTTATAATCTCCGTAGCAAAATGCATCAAGACCTTTGAGTTAGCCTTTTCGGATGGCGTTTTTGAGATATCTTTGGAGGCGCAGCTAACTCCCTCTCGGCTTGTAGCTTGTTTCTCTTCCTTCCGTACATCATGCGGTGCCTAAAGAGTCGAGCAAAAGACTAAATTTATGCAAATGATTCCACTACAAAGATCCACTTGCTGCGCATTTGTCTTCAAAAGACCAAGAATATGAGTAGCAAAAGGTTGGTAGCGCAGTTTGTGAGGTAGAGCTAAAGAAAGCATTCACGAAGACCTACCGGCGATGGTAATAAGTTGCTCTAGAATCTCGACTTTGCTAGGTTTATTACTCAGTTCAAACTCATTAACCACAGAACCGCGGCATCGATCTTAAAAGCGATTGTCATCAAGCTCAGGGGACAAGTGTATTTCGATAGGATACAGCAATCCCTTTAGCGACCACGACTGACTCACCAGGGCAACTTTTGGCCCTTCTTTCGAGACAGAACCGCCTTTCACCTTGCTCACAGACTGCTTCTTTTCCTTGCGCAAAACCGAAGGCGAGGGCATTAGTGGTTTACCAACCATCGAAGCGGAAAGACATATTTCGTCCTCGTCAGTTCTTCTGACACTGTGGGGCGTCGGCGGAGTCTCGGAAACCAGAGCAACGGGATCTTTCCCCTGTGGCGGTGTCTAAAGCAAACAAAAATATCCCAACTTTATTTTTATCTTGTAAAACCCTCGAATCAACACCACAACGCACCTTGTGAGACGATGAAGATGCAAAGTAGTCGGCCACTGATATCGCCTTCTTGCTGTACTTTTCCGACTGATCAGTGTCTTTAGGAACCGGAAAGAAATCATGAAGAGTTTTGCGGGACTTGGAGGTGCCCTCGACCTTCTTTTTCAACTCCGCCTTTTTCAAGCTCTCTTCAAAGGTTAATTGCACCTTGCCTCTTGGAGCCTCTGCCTCAGTGTCACCAAGACCCGATGCAAAAATTGATTTGCGTCGCTTTGAAGAACGTGGATCGGCACGTGGATGCGGATCCGCGCTGGCTTCACCTTCTTCAAATGTGGGGATTTTACGCTTCGATGTTCGAGACGTGCGTTTCTTGGGGATGACTTCGGGAACCGCTTCTACAAGTCACTAAATTGGACGAGGGCATAAATGGTCACCTTTTTTAGCGGGACTATGATCATCCCGAGTGTGCGATCTTTTATACTTCGGCTTGAATTTCGGCGACTGAAACTCACTTCCTGAATGAAAATAGGCAGTTCGCGAATAATATTCTCAAATGACACAAAATAAGACGTCAGGATGTAAAAAGCATAAAATCACTGTTGGTAGTCATTATCACACCACTGTTATGACTATTGCTCCGGGAAAGGAGACAACAAAAGCAACATGAAAATTGAACAGGAATTTAGGGGGATAAATAATTAGGCCACCCACTAAAAAACTCGATAAAGTAACTAAACCAAGTCCTAGTTATCTGAACAAATTAAACGCACACCTGAGCTAGAGTCATCGCAAACAATTCTCCTTTTGGGATCAGGCATTTGCAGCACACCTGACGCTAGATGGGCGGAAAAGCGACAAGAAACTAAAGAAAGCGCTGACATTTGAAGGTGATATTACGGCCACATTTGTATATGAAAAGAAAAAAGACAGTGTATTAAAGACGTTTTTAAAAGTACAGGCATTACGTTCACAAGATATTCGCATCAGTATCACATTTGCCCTAGAATTTTCGGAGTCGATCACATAATCTTTAGCATTATTCGAACGATAACATTTATTCCCGCTAATTTTGCAGCTTTACGAGACATCAGGGCATTATCTCTTTGTTACTTGATTGCAGATAGATATTTTGTGAAAACCTAATCAAAGTACTTTCCTATTTGAGACAGATACTGATAAATAATCTTACGTGAATTTTCCGTTTTATTTTGGCGAGCCATATAATGCATGTCAGGCATTTTACTAAAAACAAAGGAAACTGAAGTCCAGTAGAGATTTAGTAAGGAGCTAGCGCCAAGTGCTAGAGGCCAGGTGCAATACTTCACCTGTTTGATTACCGGTTTGTCACAGTTATCGTGGATCCTTCCTCTTCCTTCTAATCACCCTTGTTATTAGAAGTCAGCATACGCTTCGACATATTTATTATGGAAGAGAGAGGGTGCAGCGAGGCCTTGTAAGAGAGTAAGGACGGGGATGAGTCACGCTCTTATGAGTCACCGCGCCGCTCCGCTACCAGGTTAAAATTGTTTTCCCGCCTCTGGCCTACAAAGCACACTTTAAAAAAATGTAAGTGTTACACTGTAGCGTCCCGAGGCTCCCTCGAAGGCCAAAGGAGGCAGAATGCTAGGATAGAATATATATATTCACCGGACAGAGGGAAATAGGCTGCTGGCATGATCCGGAGGCCAGCCCACGCGGCTAGGGCAATACGGCCACCTCTGTGACCTTGACAGAAACCGGCAGTTCTAACAAACAAAGTACTACAACACAGCCTTCTCGTCTCTTGAGCTCCGTAACCGATGCTACTCGTAGTGATTTGCTTTAATTAAACCATCGGGTGGTTTTCTTTCTTTTACGATTACATAGGTTTTGTCCTCGTAACCGACCGGCGGAGTACCTCTGTTAGGTCGGATCTTATTGTGATGGACCATTATTGTCCGGTTAAGGAGTTCTGCATTCCGGACGAGGCAGTTCGTGAGAGACAGGACTTTTACTACGCGGAAGGGGTTTTTACTCCAAGGGTGGCAGCATCTGCGATGTGTCCTAGGCGGGGGAATCGGTTGATATATTTGGACGAGATCTTCTTCGTGGTAGACGGTGAGTCGGCTGTGCTTGTTGTATTGTTTCGTTTGTCTGGTATGAGGCCTTTGCATGTTTCAACGGGCAAGATTAAACGTCTTTCTTATCCCTTCTTTGAGACATAGTACGTACTCCGGGGCGTTGTCAGTAGCCACTTCCTTACTCGGTAGGAATACATCGGAGGGAACTCTCATTTCGCGGCCTGTAAGCATCTTGAACAGAGAGACACCGGTTGATGTATGAACTGTAGCCCTATAGGCGAGAAGAGCACATCTAAGGTTTAAATCTCATTCTTTCGGTCTTGCCTCCTTCGTAAAAGCCTATAGTAGTCGTATCAGAGTCTGGTAGGTTCTTTCTACTTGTCCGTTGCCCTGAGGGTGTCCAGGTATCGTGCACGTCTTTGCGATTCCGAGGGACTTGCATAGTTCAGCGAAGAGTCGGCTTTCAAAGTTAGGAACTTGATCGCTATGGACTGATTCAGGCACTCTGTGCTGACAGACCCAACGATTGAAAAAGGTTGACGCGACCGTCTCTGCGTCTTGCGACTTCATGGGTTCTGCTTTTGTTTTCCCTCTTGGTAAGAGGTGGAGGACCTATGATGTCTATACCCACTCGTTCACCCGGAAATCCTGTAGGCATAGGCTGCAGGAGTGCAACTGCTGTGGGATAAGGGTTCTTGAATCTGTTGCAAGTAGTGCAGGTTCGGCAGAAGTCATGCACGTCTGGGGAAAGAGAGGGCTACCAGTATTGCTTTATCGAGGCCTCCACCATCTTTTTCTCGCCTACGTGGCCCAATTGTTCCTGCAACTCTTGAAGAGCTGTTTGTATCAGGGAACCTGGAACAACCAGGGGCTTGGGAGACGTGACGTCTTCTTAGTACCACAAGACTTCATCTTCCAGGAAGAGTTTGGACCATTGCTGCCATATCTGCTTGGCTGCCTTGCTGTATGATTTCATCTCTTCCGCAGTGGGCTTAGACGAAGATGCCAGGAACCTGTCGTATACCAGGGCCGTGTCGGGATCTGTACTCTGTGTGTCTCTCCACTGATGCTTAGTCGGCTCGCTTGAAAATGGGGTTCCCGCTATACCGCTATGCCTTTCCACTGAGAGAGGTCTGAGGGCTAATGCATCCGCGTTGCTATGCCAGTTTCCTTTTCTCTACTGCACAGTGAAGTCATATTGTTGCAGTTCCTCGTACCAGCATGCAACCGAACGGTTCATTGTTTTTAACTAGGTTAGTGCCTGATGGCCTGTTCTCACTAATTAACTGTCTCGCTGTCAGGTAGTGCTTGAAGTGTCGCACCGTTGAGTTGATGGCGAAAAGTTCACGCTCTGTTGCACTCTTCTGTCTCATTTTTTTGTTCAGTCTGGCACTAGCGTATGCGATGACGTGTTCTCTGCTTTCTTTGTCTCTTTGCAAAAGTACATCGTCCACGGCCGAGTCACTGGCGTTGGTGTCTAGTACAAAGTAAGGTGCGTCGGTCTCGCTCCCACCTCTGGCTTGCGAAGCGCATTTAAAGAATATAAGTAATACAACAGTGAATTAAGTGGCCACACTGCCCCAGCCGGTTAGGCTGGCATTGGGGCCGTGCTAGGAGTCCCATTTCCCCTGTTTGCTGAATACGTGTATTCTGCCATAGTGTTATGCCTTCTTGTCCTTGACGGAAGCCTCAGGACGTTACATCATGCTCTGCGGCGAATGTAAAATGCGGATCTTCATGTGCTCTTAAATATGGTCAAGGACCAGGCAAATGACAAGATATTTGTCTTTAAGTATTTCGGTGACTAAAGTGTAAGCGCTGAGCTACGCAACTTGTAAACGCCCCTATACATCTAGAAATAATAATTAAAATTTACCTCAGTGGCATTTCACATTGCATACATGTCTTGAGATACTGTTTGTAGAGGGTTGTAAGGCTGAACCACACCTATGACTGCGAGCCAAATAATTCCTAGAAGTTGCAATATGCCGCTGCGTGGTGACAGCATATATAATATTTATGTCAGCTTAAAAGTATCATTTGGATAATAATCTTCGTTATAAGTCCCCATCCTTCCCGATAAACACAAAGTAAAAGATATGCGGCACTACAATGTGTACGTTTGGTCCCGAGGAAGCCGAAGGAAATGTAAATGGAACTGAGAAGACACTGTGGCTGTAATACTCTGTTGACTGCCGGTTATGGAACACATTACCCCAGCCGCGTGTGTAACACTCTGTTGGTTTGAACTACCGTTTTTTGGTCAGGGTCACAGAGGGGGTCATATCGGCCTGGCTGCGCAGGCCGTTCTCCGGGTCTTGCTAGCAGTGTAGCGTCCCGGGGCTCCCTCGAAGGCAAAAGAAGGGGAATGCTAGAGTAGAAGATATATATATTCAACGGACAGAAGAAAATAAGCTGCCTCTGTGACTCTGTACGAAACCGGTAGTTCAAACAATCCAAGTATTACAAGCAGCTTATTTCCTTCTGCCTGTTGAACATACATATATATATGTATATTCTGCCCTGGTATTTTGCCTTTAAGGGAGCCTCGGGACGCTAGGTTATGTCTTCATCCTTCTGCAAAGACATCTTATAAATGAAATGAGCCTTAAAATTCCAAATTAAATCAATATGGTTCAAATAAATTGCACAAGTATTGGATAACCATCTGCACATAAATTTTAAGGCTGTGAATCCCTGCTCAAAGCTCATCAAAAGCTGCAAAAACAATTAGTAAGCCCTGCATCAAAGACTTTTTTATTCATAATAGTTAAAGAGCTGGAACCCTTCATTAGCATTTTCGGGATTCTCTTTTAAATGATGTGTTTCCTCATTTTACAGTATTTCTATTATTCTTTGGCTTAGGCTTTACCAATAAGCAGCATTATTTGGCTACAAATGATTAAGCTGTTATAGTTCCCTAACAATTTTTAAGCTCTATTCTCCTAAAAATCATTCGCGTATTTTGCCTATCATTTGTTAATCACGTGTTAATTTGTGCCAAAAATATTTGCTTGTAGCAGCAGTGAAAATTAATAAAATTCAATAGTTAAAAGTACGTCTTTTTTCTGAAAAATATTTTCCTTTCCAGCTTGATTTAAACCGACCCATTGATTAATTCGAACTGTTTGTTGCCGGGGCAGCTTGCTTTGTCTTCATTGGCGGTTTGTGTGTCTAACATTGTTGGCGTTGCGTGTGCTGTTTTGTGCCCTAACCGCTTACAAAATCATTGTCAGCTAATCACTATATGGATTTCGTCTTGAAAATTTGTGTTTTGATGTCCTCTTGAGTCAATGTCTGCAAATACGTCAAACTTGAACGGGAGTCTTGTTGGCTATATTGAAATGTCAGAGTCTACAGCTGTTCAGCGACGACTTTCGACGGGCACGAACGCCCATTTACCTGCTGCTTCTTCCGCTACTTTCCTCTATGGTGA
The DNA here is from genome assembly GCA_036345935.2 of Taenia hydatigena. NCBI lineage: Eukaryota > Metazoa > Platyhelminthes > Cestoda > Cyclophyllidea > Taeniidae > Taenia > Taenia hydatigena. The sequence continues at coordinate 7,360,194 of JADWOT020000010.1, forward strand.
CATTGGAACTTCTACTTCCGCACCCGCTCCTCCGGTCCGTTCCTCGAGTACCCTGTAAGTTTCATTTGTCTATCTTATTTCCCAACATTGCATTCGCCTTTTAACAAAATCGTATTTCAGTCAAGTATTGTGTTTCAGTTGCCGCCTATACCCTATTTCTTAAATTATGCTGGCTCTGCTGATGTTCCAAAGAAGCAGCTTTTCAAAAAACTTGATTTGTTGAGTTCGGAGGGGATGATGAAGTTATATCTGACTTGTTTTGCAAATCTTTTGTATTGTGCTAGGCGTAAGTGTCGAATGGGGTTTGATTTTCATGATGTTAGTTCTATTTTTTCTAACTGTTTTTCGTGGAATACGCTGTATGATTCGATCTAGGACGATGAGGAAGATCTGGGTTCTTGTCTCTCGTGGCTAATCTAATAAACTATGTGGATTTTGCTGACGTCATACAAGTGCTGCAAATTTAGCTTTTTTCTCATCTTGTGCCATTCTAAGAACTCTTGCTAGACTACTTTGGTTTGGCTAGCGTTTCCTTGTCAAAGGGCAATGCCACAATCATGTTCCTTGAATTCCCACGAATCTCGCCTATTTAGCCTTGATATTTACTGCAGTAGTAACTAATGTTGCCTCTAGACAGTACCTTAGACTATCTTTGCGTCCATAGTGATGTATGCTTCTTACTTTTCCTTTTTTCTACCTGACCTTTTAGGAAGAAGGAGCGGCCATTGATCTCGCCACCCTCTAAACCTCTACCTACTCCACCTCAAAAGAAAGAGAAGAAACGCAAAGGTGAGCTTATCTGGCCCTCCTATTGGTGCCTAGCTTAGGCTTTTATTTGGAAAAGGCCGCTCTTAAGTTGTTTCAGGGCGCTTGCGTCGCTTGCCCGGCTTACGCCTATTTGCTTCTAGTACCACACAATGTTTATTTTTCCACTTCACTTGCCTTGAGCCTGACGGAGAGAAGGGAGTTTTTCCCAATCCCGTGCAGCAAAAGAATGCCTTTATCCACTTCAACTTAATTTTGATAGTGGTGCTTTCAAGACAATGAATCAACTTGCTCTTAGGCGAATCGAAAACTGTTTTTTTTGGAAAAGTGAATCGACAATGACTATTTGCTGCAGTTCATTCATTATATCTCATTCACTGCGACCATATCCTTTTCTCTTGAGCGGTTTCTGATCCAACGATCTGGCTTTTCTCCGAACTTAGATCCATCCTCACTTCAGAAGTGGATTTTCTTAATGCGTCCGTCATCAATCCTAGAAAGAACCCGGCCACAACAGCTCACACTTTTCTCTCCTACCAATTGTCATTAAGCTTCTTGACGAGTGCACCTGCTCATCGCATATCAGTTCATGTTCTCAAGCACAGACTCTTTGCATCTGTTCTTCTGTTTCAAGCAATCAAGGTGTTTAGATGGTGATGTGATGAAAATGGCTATCATAAATTGACTAGCAGCATGTTACATATTTCCGATTCGCGATCTAGAGTACAGTAGTCGATGCGTCACGAATATGTGACGCCGGAGTGAACAATGCGCACGAAGAGGTAGCGACGCTACCTACTGACTTGAAGTAATGTAATTGAACTGCCCTCCCTCTTCTGCAATCTGTGTAGCGTGTAGTGCATCTGCCCGCCTTTCCTCCTCCGGGTCATTCGATGGCAGAATGTCCGACCTTGACCCGGATTTGGTAGTACTCCGTCTTCGTCTTCTGCATCAACCTAATTGCGCAGTGGTCGTGTGCACATTACCTCGGACCCCATTGTGTATGCTGGTTTACATCTCCTTGTGTGCGTGTTTGTGCCAACGTGCATGTGTGCTTGTGTGTGCGCACCCACAAAATGCATAAACAAGCAGCGAAAGTTGTCTTTGTGTGTGTTTGTGAGGGTAATGTACCGGTGTTTGCCCTATTCGTCTGACCGCACTGCGGGAATTTCCGCCATTCTTTACTCTCTCCCCTCTTCGGCTTACTCCTACTTCTCATCCGACTGTCGCCTTTAACGACGTGAACAGTTGTTTCTGTCGTGCCTTGGGGTGTCTTCCTTTATTACTGATTGTGGTGAACTCTCTGCAGATAAGATGCGAGTTCTATGTGATTTATCCCTTTTCTTAGACTTCAGAGGTCGTTTCTAATGGCTTTTTATGCCTATAGAGGAAACACAGGAAGTTTTGACTAAGATGGTCTTAACTGGCCGGTCGTTGAAGTAGTTCATCGTTAGATTGGTAGCGTTAGCAAATGGTAGGCTGACACAGTTTCAAAGTATTGGAGATGCGAAATCGCTTTGTGTATGGGATGCAAGAGGGTTAGGTGCTAGATTCTTCCCTGTCCCACAGGCGAAATGTTAAACTCACCATCCACTTTTACTGTTGACTGGGATGCGATGTGCCGTAGAAAATTTTGTACTGGTTCTCTCCAATCGACGTTAGTGAGTTTTGCGCCGTTCCTGACTGTGGTGTGTGATGGGTTTCAGGTGGAATAAGTCATTTTGGTCAGTGGTTAGGATGATTGGCTAGTTAGTGCGTAAATTAATAAACTCTTCAAGGTTATGTACTGGCTAATGCTAGTCTAGAGATGTTAATGCGCTCTATACGGTCCTGTGGAACTCATGACTACAGCTGCATTCATTTATGAGAGTGGAAAACAGGGGAGATATTTAGAGTTCCAGGAGGAACAATCAGCTTACCCCTGCCGCATGTCCAATTTTTTTTTAAATGCTAAGATTCCTTGTCGAAAGGATGTCTTGAAATTTCTCCCCAGGCCCATTGCAGTTGTTTGTTCCTGGAGCTTAAAGTAGTTAAACTTGGTTGAAAGCTCGCTTCCGCAGTTCTACCGGCCTTCCCTTGATTTGTTATTAAAAATTGAATCCTCCTGTCAAGAAGTCTTGAACTCCTGGAAATTCCCATATAGCTGTTTGCTATTCGCACTTCAGCCGGCCATGTGCCCAATTGAAAATGCGCTACCATTAGTCATGCTCGTCTATCTTACGTTTGTAGTTCATTGTTAAAAGATTAAATTTATGGGCTTACTTCTATCCATTGTTCGCTTAATTAAAGACCTACAATCATTAGTAATACTCCTCTGCACTCATCTGGTGTTTCTGATTCTTTTGCAGTAAAGCTCTTCCGTCTTCCACTCTTCAACAGAAGCGGCTCCACAGAGCCGAGCATCTCGGGACCCACAGATGTAAAGCACGACCTCCACGTGGTCTTCGATCACACCAGCGGGGATTTTTTGGTAAGTCAATCAACCATTCCCCAAGCAGGCAAGTAATGTGTAACCCCACGCAGGCCTACATCTAACCCACAGTATCGGTTTCTCGTTCACGTGTTTTTCTGAGTGTGTGCAGTTTCGCATTCTCACGCTGCCACATTTTCGGCTTTCTCACCGTCATATCACAGCAGGTTGCACTCTGCTATTCTATGAAGGGATGTCAGGAAAGCCGCCCTTCTAGACGATTGGGATCTCTTAAAATAGACATGATATGGCCGCTGAAAGAGCAGTGACTCAGTGGGTGTTACAAAGTAAAAGCTGTACACTCTTACCATTTTACCATAAAACAAAGGCGTAGTAAAAGTCCTAACTTATTGCCGTATGTGGGAGGAAAAATGTAATTAAGGCTAGATTTAAAAAACTCTAAAGTTTTAAACCGTCAGTATGACTGCTTTTCTCGCCCAGTTGTTAAAGTAATCCTCGTCACTCCGCGGAAATTCTTTGAAAAGCTATTGTTCCCCATACTAGGGATTTTGTTTTTGCATTTTTTGGCAACATTCTGGACCTTCGAGAGTGAGGGGAACCGTTTTACTTCCACAAGACTTCAAAGTTACATCCGCTAGTTACGAAAAAAAGTGTATGAAGAAGGCATGGAAGCAGAGGGAAGAACCATTTTGTACGGTAGAGCTTTTATTTTTGTTGCTCTGACAGCAGCAACAAGTTTCTTTGTACATAAAAAAAATTCGTAGACCATTCCCTGCCACGTCGGCACCAGATGGGAGAACAGAGGCGTAGTTGTCCGCTGGTTGTGGCTTACGCTATGTCGAGACTTAAAAGTGCTTATTGGAAACCGGTAATTTACCGGCGTTCAAGTTTCGATTCGTCCATCAATAGGTGTCCTGTTGTTTGACCGTCGGTGAAGGATGAACTAATGTCTGGATTTGATTTTTATCCGCTTGTCGGTATGCACTACATAAATCTTTTGATAGAAGATGCAGTACGAAGGAGTGGGTGCTTTATTTAGCTTTCTTTTCACTTTGTTTAAATTTCATCTGAAATGCTCGGCTCCCTCTGGAACTGCCGCTCATATCCCTTTGAACGGTTGGTCGTGATGTGAAACTGATTTTCCATTTACTGTATTTAAGCAGAACAGAATATACCCTTTGGCGGAGGCTGAGGCCCTCGTCTGATGTCATTATCAAGTTTACTTGGCGCACTCGAAACACCTCTGTTCAAAGGGGAACACTGGCACTTCCGTTTGTAGAGTTTGAAGTGAATATCGTCTTGAGGCATCAGAGTAATTCCACGTGAATTATTAAATGGGCATTATTCGAAGGTTCTTACCATGAATAACTTAATCATGAGGCATACTTGACTATACTTACGAACAAACGCGAAGGTAGGTATGAGTTTCGGTTCTCATCCATCAGACCGAAAACATCATCACTACCGCTTTTCTAGTCGACAACCATGTTTGTTTTTCGTATCATATTCTTGATGTTGTTATCGCCCATGTTGGTGCACCTTTTTGTTACGCCCTAGAAGCTCTTATGCTGGGCAATATGCTCATAAATATTGGTGATGAATAATTAGTGGCTGTACCGGTTGTTTTGTTGAAAACAATTAGGTGTCTTAAGAAAGTCTCTCAATGTTTGACGAGCGCCATAGTTGCTGAACGTAGACTACGACCTCTCTTATTACGTCGTCAGCGCTGCCAAAGGCCATAGTAGACTAGGAAAAACGTATATCTATCCGAGGTTAGTTTCCTATTGCAGGCATCCAAGTATCTGTCGACAACATTTGGTGAGGATGCTTTACTAAACTCCTGGTACCGCTGGGGCTAAGGAAAGAGTGGGAGAGAAAGTTGTGTTCCGCTTTCCATTACAAATTATATGCATTTCTCCGACAGCAATAAAAACTGATGATAGACGCATGTGCTACTCCCACTGGAACAGGAATGTGACGTGGTACGCGCACATCGACCTAATTGTGGCGGAGGGAGAGGAATTAGGCAAGAAACGCCTTGTTGTTGCACTTCGGCTTGGCATTCAAATTTAGCCCTGTTTGTTTATTTGTCAGCTTGTCCGTTGACCTCTTGTTTGTCTTCGCGCGCGGTTGTATGAATTGCACGAATTTACACGCAAACACAAACGTACGGACCTGTTGGGTGGGAGAAAAGACTAAGTAATTGCAGAATGACTGAAACAGGTCGGGTGCATACACACCCATACACTCGACCCCCGAAAGTGTGTTTATTAGCGTCGATGCTGTTGCGCATCTCTCTTTCCTGCTCATCTGGTGCGTTCCGTAGTTACGATTGTAGTCTGCCCACACAAACGCAACTAGTTTGCTAATGCCGGCTAATTTTCTCTCTCCGACTACTAGTTCCTCAGATGTACGATATTTACATACCATGAACTATAAATCTGGTGCATGAATGTTTGTAGCTGTGATTTTTAGGAATTAGTCCATCTAGCTAACGCATTTATTTAAAAGGGCGACAGCGGTTTCTATTATTTTCAGCTGTTATAAAAAAAAAAACAAGAAAATGATGCAATCAAAAGTTGCTAAGGTACACATGTCACAAGTACGTGACATGAGCTTAAAGCTATAGCATCGGTCTCATGTACGCGACACCGCTGGCAAACGTGCTGAAGACTGTTGGATCGCTTCCACGAAGCCATTTCATATGTTTAATTTTAGTGAGAAGAGAACGTTCTGCTTTTGATCCTCTGTTCTTTGCAGCAGTACGTCAAATTTTGTTTATTATGTAAACCTTTCAGTGTTATTACCTAGTTATCGTGCCTAAATCCCAGGCTTTAATTGTGAAGCCGACACAAGGATGAGATTTGGACTTGACTGTGCATTTTTTTTGTGGGCAAGGAGTTGCAATTGAAGTCTGCTATTCCATTTCTATTGCGCTGCCGTCATTGTTCTATGAGGGCTCATGTTGCATGGTAAAGTTGTAAATTAGTTGATTGTCAAAGTGCAGTATGATTCTCCATTTTCCAGGACCAGATAAGTACGTTTGATTTCGTCTGTTTAGCGAAGTTGTTGTCACTGTCACCTTGACATTTGATTGTTGTTATCCATTTTCCATGCCAAATATTATGTTAACACATTAAATGACCAACGCGTTTTGAAATTCTAATACATGTTTGGTCTTGATCTTACCGCAAATGCAATTTTTTTTGTAGTTCTTTGCCTTCCCGTAATAACAATCGCTGCATCTCTTAGGCGCAAGGATGTCACTGCCAAATAACTACTTGAATGCTGACGTCTATATTTGAAGTGACGTGAGGCCTAGTTTGGCAGCACTAGAATGCCACTTTGATTAAATCGAACCCCCTGAATCGTGGTGGATCTCGAAAGTCTTATCCAAATTAGAGTCGGATTACCGGAAGTTGGCCTCTAGAAGACAGTCTCAAGTCCTTTATGGGCGTTTTAAGGATCCGAGGAGCCCACTACCAACACCGTGTGTGCATAGCGGTACACGTGTCCTTCAAGAAAAGACGGAAGGGGAGGAGGGTGAGAAACACGTTGCTTTCAACACTTGGCACACAGCCAGGAGAGATAAAGGAGAAACATCGTATTATTAAAGCATACGCATGCACACACCGTATCGGCCAGTAATTGGTCGGCTCGGCTGCATGCACACAGCCTGGTGTGTATGGTGCTAGCAAGGGCTACAGAGTAGTTACATCAGATAGAGAGGTTTGTTAGAAAGTGAGGGGAATCGTTTTTCCCCTTTTTCTCTCAGCAGCTTGTGTGCTTCTTTCAGTCATTAAACGTCAAAACTAGTGGTAGTGGATTTTGTGAGCCAAACATCAGTATTGGCTGTTGAAATCCATCTCTGTCCTGTCAAAGAACTTTCGAAGGCACGGAAGCCCTGATCTTGCTGCCCTCTGTTCCTTACAAATTCTGAGTTTCTTTGACTTGTTTAAAAATCAATTTATTAGGCGAAAACGTTTGTCTGTTTATGTTTTCTTGCGATAGTCACGGTCTTTTTTGAATGTCCCGAAATGTGTGACTTGACATGAATTTGGACAGTCTCCTAACGAGGGCATGGAACATTTTCGCCAGTACACACAGGATTTTGACTCAAGGACGTTGTCTGCTCATAATCCTTTTCCTTGTCGTTCGTACCTAAAACAAGCAAATTAGCCTCTGAAGGAAATTTTTTGTCAAACAAACAAAGAGTTCAGGAGGCAAGGGTAATTCGTTAACAAGAAATGTTTATTCCCAGCGGACGATGAATTATTTCAAATCGGAATATAAGCAGCCTATGCGTGCCACTGGGGTAGTTTATTTCACAATGCAGTTTCGTTTTCACCTCCGCCCCGCCCTGATCACGAATGAAGTTGACACACGGTGCATTGAAGTAACGGTTACCTTAGTCAATCAGTTAGTGCTTACCCACTTCATACGTGGATCACTTGCCATTTTTGGCCACCGTCATTGTTGACAATGGTCTTAAATCCAAATGGATTACAACTTTGACTCCATCTTGTACCACCTGTAGTGGTCATTTGTATTGACATGGTCGTGCGTTATCGCGGCCATATGCACGTAAACAGTACTGTGCTGTTTCACTTGATCTGAACCAGTGGATTCTTCCGAATTCTCGTTTATTTTGCCAGTTTTAAGAATGTTTAATACGGACAGTTAATTATAAGCCGCTTTGACTTCTGAGCCGTGTGGTAGGTCATTTTTGAACTAGGACAAAGGGAATATCCAAACAGTTTAGTTTAGTTTTTTTTCCCCTTACGTTTTCGTCAGTTCAATTTTACTTAAAATCAGCCTCCTTAGGGGTGGATGGGGGACCTGCGCGGTTGTGTAGGGTTTTGGGAGGACGTTACCACCACTCTAAAGCCAGGCTACAGCGCCTTGCAGGACATTGATTGGATAAAGTCGTTTTGGGAATGGGATGGGGCCTAATCACAGTCTACTTTGTTTGCTTCGTGATAATAGGCGTTCCAGGCATTTACATTTGTTACTCCTTCGCTGGCATTTGTCTAGGCGCTCACCGGCTACAAACTTTAGCAGGCTTAAGGCACTTATAGGTCAGATTTCACCTTCAGCTTCCTTACAGTCTTAATCAGCATTGCCCTTTCAAGCATTCATCCCTAAGGCTCTTCATTCGTCTCTAACTGGGCTGGACTTTGTTGGGAGGGCTCTGAATCCACATAATTACACACACGCTCCATTCACAATAACCCAAATAGAGGTTCCTCAGTTCCTTTTTTATCTACAAGGGTGGCCATTTTGCCAGGCAGTAGTCATTCGACATGCTTCTATATACCCAGTAATTACTCCATCTCCAGCCTTCACAGTTTTCGTACCCTTTAATCCGCAAATACCAAAATCAGTTTTAAGATCAAGTGTTGTCTGTCTGGTTCTATAACCCTTTTAATCTCATTAGAAGGAGCATTTAAAACCTCCAAATGATTTGCATAGAAAGAAATGATGTTTGGGAATCCAGTAGATAGGTCCCATGAAGGAGATGCTTAGATTAGACACAATGAGAGCATGACAGTAAGACAGTTTGTTAAGTGCTCCTGCCACTTTCTCATTCATTGGTTGCAAAATCCACATCGCTTTCGGTGAAATTTTTACCATTTTAGAATAAAGTAATTGTAGGAAATTTACTTATCATAATACGCAATGCCCAACTCTGAATATACCAATTCTGTTTGAACTAACTGTTGAAATATGAAGAGGTAGCCACCTACGACTTACTGAAACGTAGTACTATTTAAATAGTAAGGTGCCACGTTAACAGAACAAGGCTTAACTTAGCATAACCAGAGGTTTTGAGTTGGAGAAAAAGGGCTCTTTTAACGGCTTAGGTGATTATTTTTGTTGACGAGGGAGTAAAACCTCTTCTCGCCAAAATGGTTAAACTCTTGTCAAACTCCGCTTCGCATTTCCGGTACTAAAATGCATCAAATCCATTTACCTGTGCGTAGTGTTTGAATACCCTCTAGCATGACCCATTAACAGCGTAGAAGTGTTGCGCTAGCTGATGTTTGATGATGGTACCAAGAAATTCTCATGGTTTGTTTGTTCGTCCAAGTGACTAAGTTATCACTTAGAGCAGTGAGAGATGCGTTTCTAGTAGACAATTTTTCGACACGTTCTCATTAGCGTAACAGAGTTTTCTCATAATCACTCAAAAAGTAGTCAATTTAGCTGCTTGGATTGAACTCTCAGAAGAAACGTGATCGTCTCAACTCAGAATGATTTATTTTCCTTATGTGTTACCGTCACTTACACTCTCGAACTGATCAAAGAATGCTGCGTTTATTCCCTTGTTGTAAAATTAACCAAATTTTTCCCAACGCGTGGTCCGGTTAAACCAGTTAATAAAGATTTTTAAAAAATTTGTCACACTTTTGACGTTTGAGCTCAGGTAAGGGAATTGAAGTGTTCTGTAGGCGTGACTCAGGTAGAGAACCTATTAAATAGTGTTTTTACAGATCATGGGTTTTTTGACACTACTATTCGATCCCTTCCCGAGTTGGGAAATAATTGGAGTGAATTCCTACGTCTGAATTACGCTCGAACTTCTCCTTGAGTGCTATTTGCCAGACAGGACGAGGGCGGTAAACAGTGCTAAGACTTTTTACTTCGCAAAAGTCCATATCTTAACTAGAAGAGAAGGCTGGTGGGCTAATTTTTGTTTTTTTTCCCCCTTCTTGCCACCACACACAGGGCATGCCGCTACAATGGGTACAACTGCTCAAGAGCTCCAACATCCCCTCCTCGGAGCAGGCCAAGAATCCCGATCTCATGCTTGATGTGCTCCAATGCTACGATGAATCTGCCAAGCCCAAGGAGAAGTATATGACAAACTTCTCGGGGGTTACTAGTACGTCTACACCTCCGTTTTTTGTTTTGTTTAGATTGAATTACGTCTCTTTTGTCTGTATTGCCTGTCTGCGAAACGGAGGTTTTTTGCGTCCCCTTTACCTCATTTCCCATTGCTTGGGTACTGTAGTTTTTTGCTTTGAGTGGTTATTCACCCACTATACCAGGCAAAAAAAGTGGAAATTCTTTCAGAGTCGTTTGTGTTATTAGCGTCTTCCTGCCTGTCACACTTGGGAGTTTTTCGAGGAGGGGTATTTGGCATTGGTTATGAATCACCCTCTCCACCGATGAGTAACTGTTGGTGTTGCTGACTCCCTCTGCCAGGTCTGAGTTAGCGAATATTCATCAAGCAGTAGATGCGTCAGCCCTTTGAGAGGGATACTTGGGCTTATGCTCAGCTGTAAGCCTTCAGGCTTGTCAACTGCAACTTCTCCCAGTTGAAGGCGCCAATTAGCTATTGGCATGATGGGTTTCTGCATTGGTAACCTAAGTGTACCGGCCTAGGCTACTTCAATTCTGAGAGCAACGAGTTCACTTTTACAGGTCTAATTGTTTTTTGGAACCTTCAAAAACTATCCTGGTTAAGGACCTGACAATCATTTCCATTGCCTGGAGAAGTGATTATAAGGTTCCACGAAAAGTTGAGCAACAAAACAGGGCATACAGTTCGTTATTTTGTCTTGACATTTATTTGTGAGGCTTATTGAATCACGACCGCTGTAGTTAGTAGCATCGATAGTGGTGCAAATAATCTGTCCATATCTTTGATTTAAAGTCCCTGCCCTACACTTAAAGCCGAGTTTTAATCGTCTCTACTTTGGGAAAAAAGGTGTTGTTCCCCCCTCCCTCCAAAGCCTGGAGCCTTTTTTTTCCATCTTCCACTATTTGCGTCGGGCAATTTGTCACAAATGCATGCTTTTGATAAATGGGCACTTCACTGATACTGGAAGTTCACTTTTTGGTATCATTTATTTCACACTGCAAATACGAAATGCCTTTTTTCTTTGATTTCCCATGATTTTTTGAAGCATGAGTCTATTGTGTCGTGCACAGGCATTGGCATAAACGCTCTGCGCCTTTGATTAACTGCTGTTCGCATAACTAGTCACTCGATGGGGAAAAAAATGTGGCGAGGTTAATGCATTCGTCACTCGGAGTATTGGAAAGCACTTCATTGTTATTGGCCTAGATGTACTTTGTTATTTTAACCTGTCTTTGTCTTCTCTTGAAAATTAGTTGTGCCGTATAGGTGCGCTGAACGTGAGCTCATTTAAGTGGATCAGAGCGTCAAGTGCACGTGACGCTACTAGCGGTCACAGCTAAGGTATGCAGTTAGTGTAGGAGACACTTCTGAAGGTGGTGCTAAACATTTATTAAATTATCCTTTAAATCACCAACTTCTTTGCCTTGTTTTAATCTATTTTCATCCTTCATCCTCTCTGCAATTACTGGCCCTCCAAATTCATTTTAGATTCTCTTATGGTCAACTGTTCACGATATCACTCTTGACTTCCTCTGTCAACTGTTACCGGAGAAGATTTTATGCACCAAATTTTATTTTATTTTTTTCAGCTAGTATTGAATTAATGCATTTTGGTGTTTATGGATGCCTTATTTAATGCGTTCGCTACCAACACGAAAAACATGTGTTAGTGTCACTACGCTAATTGGTCTCACTAAATTCTGCGTCGCTAAATAATTGTTTATTTTCAAAACGTTAAATTGGGTGTAAGATGCTTGTACTACGAAGTTATTCCCATCTTTATTCGTTTTTAAGGTAGTTCTTACATCGGTTCGTTTAGCATTGTAAATGCTGGTGTTCTTATGCTGCGACAACAAAGGAGCTGGGCTGTGGTGATCCCCGCGCTACGACATCTATCTTTCTGTGACAGATTTTTTTGGGTGAAATGACTTTGACTTCCCACATATCCAGTGTGACAACTGCGATAGTAGATCCTCACCTACTTTTACCAGGTGCAAATCATTTAAGTCGTATTTCGGTGACATTTTACCAATCACGCACTCCTCTGATAAGATGTTATGTGAAATGTCCGTATTCCGTAGAGCATACTTTCTTTCCTTCTGTACTTGTGAATAAATTGTCACCATTGTGCGAGACCATGTGTGAACTCTGTTTTTTTGACTATGTAAATACCTACTTAGCCACCTCATCAAATAAACAGCGGGTTAGTTGTTCGGCGCTCCCCAAGCACCAGCTCATGCTTGTATGTTTGCGTTTGTAATACGGTACCTGGAGGCAATTTTGGTCCGGTTTGACGCTCTCATTTTCTTCTCTTTCTCTCGGGCTTTCATTCGGCACTTAAGCTGTGTGTCTCAGCTCTTTTTTCTGCACGGACTGGAGTTTAGTCGGGCGGTAGGAAGGAAAACGATAGAGCGGTATGCTATTTCTCGGAATGCGAAAGCATTGAATTTCCTAATAACTGACACAACTTTTGTGGGCGAATTATAAAGTGATTTTGTCTTTGGAAATTTCAATTTTTTGATTGCTCTCGTCAGTCGTTTGGGTGAAACGGATCAGCTAAAGAACGGTTTTATCTGACGCTTTTGCTTCCAGAATCGGATATAAGATGTTCCATTCTCTTACCCTACTCTCTACTAAGAGTGGGAATCGAGTTAAAATAACAGGTAATGCCGTATTATGAATAGTGAGACTTATGGGCTGTGGTAAGTCGTCTTGCCTCCGAGACTCCGAGAGCAGACGACCTTTGCACACGTCTTGTCGATTGTGATTCCTTCTTGACTGTCTTTTTTCTACTTTTTTTCGTAAACAACGCTTTTATTGAAACCTAATTACACTGTTGCTGAATGTTTTATTTTGAGTTATTAATTGGCGTCCAATAAATTCATATTATTTCTACTGCCTCCGGCATGGTAATACTTTAATTGTAACAGATTGCAATTCAACTCTTACTGTCCTTTTAATAAGATCGGTTTTTTTGTGTGGCCAAGAACGGTGGCGCTTTAGCTGGAACTTATTTTGATTAAATGCTAAATACCTTACCAAAGTGACTATGTTCTGCTACTTTTCGCCCCTCCAAAAGCCTCTGCTATCCCAAAAGGATTACTTTTTTTCTTTGCTTGAAGTGGAATCTGATTCGGCTTTTTGAATAGCCTTGTGAAGCGCTTAGCTTTCGTTCCCCGAGTTGAGAGTTTTTTTGTTTACTAGCAAGAGCGTTGTTATCTCAATTGAAGCGGGGTGAATTAGTGTTGAGCACTCTCTTTGGGTGAATGACTAACTTATCCGTGATTTGGAACTCGATTTTTCTGTACTCAACAATGCTTTGCATTGAATGGTAAACAGGATGAGATTTTGACAAGAATTGTCCTCACAGAATGCCCCACTGACTTCCCTTTCATAGCGGTCGCTTCGCCTGCGTCAAGTGGCAAGTGATTGTGATTCCACACTAGACATCAAACATGACCTAGTTAACTTGCTAGCCTGCCTTTGTTGATTGTTCATGTGTGTGTCCTTTGTTGCGTCTAGGCTCTTCGGGCTCAGTGGACTCGATGAGCCAGGCCTCCTCAACCCGGTGCTCTACAACCACTCACCCGTTCTCTCCCCCTCCACCGGCCCCCTCGAGCATGAGCGAGGGTCTCCATCTCCTCTCCGATCCGCCCTCCTCCTCAACACCACCGCATCACAAGCTCTCTACCCTTTCTAGTCCCCTTAGCAGTTTCATGCCCTCCAATACCACCGAGACCTCGCCCTTCCGCGGCTACAGCTACAATGAGACCTCCGGAGCAGTTGCCGGAAACTCCACCTGCTCCACACCTCCGCCGACGTATGCTGGGTCGCAGCGAAGGACCAGCGAGGTGGTCGGTACCGCCGCCGCAGGCACAGGCGCCGTTGGAGCAAGACCTCCACCTCCCACACCGCCCCATCGCACGTGTTCTGGTGGCGGTAGTGGTGAGGCAAAGCAGTCACAACTGCAACAGCAACAGTCGGAGAGGGAGCAGACAGTCTCCTCCTCATCGGCAGCATCGTGTAACGCCTCCTCAGTACCCAGTTTGCCCACCACGTCGGGTGTATCAGTGGGTGGTGGGTCGTCCAGTTTTACAAGGTGAATTTTATGTGCTGTTCTGTGTTGAGTAAGCCTGAAATTTAGCCAGATTCCATAGGCATCGTCTGTTAATTTTCTACGTCGGCTTTCATCCTTCATTACTAACTGCACTAGTGGGCGATTACACTTTAAGGCGTTAGAAGCTCTGGTCCTAAAAGTGGGCGATAATTTATGGTTCTTACTGATAAAATACGTGATGATTGCGAACTTATTTGGCTGCTTACTCAGCTAGACCTTGGATTTTGTTTTGGTATCTTCTTGATGGTATTCAAATGCGTTTTAGGAACGGTAAAGGGAAATCGGCTGTTTCCCTAGTGAGCACCGGACGTAATTTTCCCCTCCACTAGCATCATTTTTTTTCAGTCTGCTCCTTCATGACTCATCTGTCTACGCTGATTTTAGATCAGTCCACCCTTCGCAAAAGGAATTCCCTCTTGGAATTCTATCCCCTTCCGGAATCTATCTATAATTTGGTGCGATTTAATTATCTCACCATGCCGCTATTCAGTTTTGGCTCCCGCTTAGCAAAAGCGGCATGTGACAGCTGCATGCACAAAGATGCCTAGGCTACCACTCTTGTGTCTAGACATCAAAGGCACCGTAACTAGGCTTCATTTCCGTTTATCATTATGCCTCACAATAATTGAACTGGAGCCAAAGTCTTATTTGTTACAATTCTTAGCATTAGAACCTCGTTGACTGTTAAAAGTTCCCAACTAGGGTTAGGACAGGTTATTTAGCCACCATAGCCCATATGTCTCTGACACCGATTTCCTTTTCTGCCAAGACGCACTTTTTTGCTGGGAATCGAGTTTTCCCTTGTTTTGTATCGTAGCACATTCAAAGGACCTATTTGTTGAAGAGTAGTAATAAGCATCACTTAAAGTGCTTCAGGAGTACATTTTACTTGGTAGTGATGGTCATCCACCAAATAATATTACCTAAATTGACTGTGCTTGCTGTTAGATTACTACCCTGCTTAAAAATGAGATTTGAAACTCTTCTGATCATTTGTATTTTGATTGGCTCAAAGCAATATATTAGCTGGTGCTTTTGTGCGGTCATTGTGTCTGAAATGTAGCATATGACCCTTTCTAGCCGTGCCCACCGGTATTATTCCACCTTTAGCGCTTCTTGCTTAACTCCAGTCAAATTCCACTTTCCAGCTTGTGATGAGACTGGACCAATTGTCAAGAGTTCCGACTACCTAATTAAGCTTTGAAGTATGCTAATGATAAGGAAATACTGAGCTTCATTTGTGGGTCGAGGAATTAATTCACTGGAGCGTACTAAATCTCTCAGCGAGTAAGCCCAGCAGTCCTCCCCACTTTCGTCTCATTTACTTTGTCAGTTAGGATGAAAAGTAAGCACCAACTGTGATTCGGATTTGTTTAGCTCATCACCTTAAATCAGCGTGAAATTCTGTATCTCTGTTATTGGTGATGGCTGTCAGGCTTTGGGTTGAAGGACAACACCAAGCACGAACGGCCAATCGGAATTTTCCACTAAGCTATTACCGATTTTGATTTATTTAAAAGATAAATCATAACTGAGGGCCAACATCACGAGTAAACGAAATGCTTAACACATTATGTGTGCTGTGATGTTTCGAACTGGAGGGAAAAGGAGACCATGCAGGAAGAGTTTACTGCTACCGCTACAAACAAGAGTTATGCGTTTGTACCAGTCCTTAACTTGCCTGATATTACCTCCAAATCTTCCCAAGTGGGTGAATCGAAAAATTCGCATGACTTTCTAGCCCAACACGCACATATGAGTGGGAGAGGAGGAGGGCTGGATGCTACTTCGTGCTATGGCAGTTTTTCTCAGTCTCAAACAGGAACAGCACTGTCTACTTGGCTCCTCTGAATGGCTTTGTTCCTCTTTAATACCAATCATTAAGTAAATCATCTCGATTTGATCGTACGTTAGCGATAGTAGTGAGTTCTGATAATTGTTATTTTACTTGTGTAAGGTTGTATATGTTGGTTTTTCTTCAATTGAACATGAAATGAAGTCATGCTTGGTGGCTTTAACGCATCACTTCCAGCTTCTTTCGTCTTTCGTAGTCGCGTTCATCGTTTCTTTCCGTTGCTTTACAGCAGTGGTTGCTCCTTCTACTACTACTCAGGTAGTGGAGAGACGAGCAACTCGCCCACTTCGGGCTGTGGATTTACTGCTCCCGCTCCACCACCACCGATTCCACCGCATCACGTCACCTCTACTCCCACAGCTAGTGGCACTGACCCTGCTGCCACGTTGCGTGGCAGTCATCACCGTTCGGTGCCACCTGCAGCAGCTGTCACTCTCGACAAGGATGAAGTGAGTGAAGATGTCATTGGTGGCGATCAACGAGCTCTCTCCTCCACTGAGGACTATCCCTCCTCACCAGCGTCGCATTTGCAGCCCCAACCTCCACTTCCACCTCCACCGCCAGAGACATTCACTTCTGAGGAAGAGGAATGTGACGATCAGGATGAAGAGGAGGAGTCGTCCGAGGAAGAAAGCGATGAAATGGTTATGCTAACGGAAATGGAAGTGGAAGAGAAAGAGATGTCTCCAGAGACAGTTCATGACATGGCTGTAGAGTTGGAGAAGCGGGTCTGTTTGCGTGATGTCTCGCCCGTCAATGGTGCTGTAATGGTGAGTTGAGGGATTTTGGTGCTTGTTATTCTGGCCTGGAAATCGTCCCTTCCCTCTCTGTGTCTTCAAATGCTCTTTGAAG
Source organism: Taenia hydatigena (assembly GCA_036345935.2). NCBI lineage: Eukaryota > Metazoa > Platyhelminthes > Cestoda > Cyclophyllidea > Taeniidae > Taenia > Taenia hydatigena. Next base: position 7,377,082 of record JADWOT020000010.1, read on the forward strand.
TTTATTTGCACCCTGATGAGGGGAGTTCCAAGAGGCAGTTTATTCGACCTTATGATTAGGCTGCTAGAAATCACAGGTAAAAATTATTGAGAGAGAGGGAACGGAGACAAGGAATTTTCTGTAAAATGGAGAAACAGAACATTAACTTATCACTATTCTCTTGTCTTACTTAAACACCATTTGCCTAATGGGGCATAGTGCAGTGCGGTCAAAAAAATGACAAAATTTTTCCTCCCTCACTTAAGTATGGGGGGGAGGAAGGACGAAGGCATTTGCACTTGATGTCACGGCAAAGTTTTTTTCTGTCTACGACCTTGCACAAGTGCGTATGTTTCTTCATTCTTTCTGTAGCAGGTAATTTCGGGTCAATTCCGGTTCATCCGATGAGGTCACGATCTTGTTATGTGCAACCTTGACCCTCTCTTGCAGTTCCAATCATTTGGTGTTCCATTTTCGACCCTCGGGGTTCGTTTATGCATTCGCTGAACCGACAATGCGCTAGACTGTACTTTTTTTTCCATTTGCATTACTGTGTGTGAAGCCGATTCCGCCCCTAGACGTGGAGCATACTGTTGCCCTTGGGCTGATTTTATCCCACAAATGATGGCCATTAGACACCTCGGTAGCAGTCCCTTGGGTCTCTATTGTCTTGCTATTATCCTGATAGTGATCTGTTTTTGTTTTTCTCTTCTGTGCATTGTTTTGAGGCCTTTGGCTCGGCATTATCACTGCTGCTAGTAGAGCTACCCTGTGGTGGCTTTACTATCCACTGCTTCGATCACCTCCTGCGATACCTCTAGATCATGCTGATAGAAAGCATTATCAACTGTCTGGCGAGAGACGAGTTGGTAGTGACTTTATTCAACAACGTTAAACAGAATTTCGCCTTCCTTGTCTGTGCCTTTCTGACTATTTAAGAAGTGCTTTGTCCTCCATTACCTCAGCCGCTACCAACGCAGTTCTTTTGCCCACGGTGTCCCAACTAATTTTGCCTCCTCAGTCTTGATGCGAAAGGATGGCAATCTGCTCTTCAACACACACTAGAAAAATAAGGGCTTTCGTGTTGTTTTTCTATCAAAACGGTGGTGAGACTGTTTCCTGAAGCCTTCTACAGTGTTTTCAATTTTATAACAGTCTGCTGATGTTATACATTGACTTTGTTACACACCAAGTTGTCATGATTAGTAGTCACTATTTGACACATAAGGTCTTAAACTGGGCACTGGAGCCGGCTTGTCAACGCGATGCCGGCTCTTGTTGTCCAACTGGTCTGTTAATGACGCTGCTAGTCAAGTCATTAGTTCCTATCATAAGCCTAGAGGCTCGAAAAAGCCCCAGAATTAATGACAGTGTCAGATGTTGCGACACAGCACTAGACATTATGTCTAGCACAGGTGCTTTAGCTATTTCTGGAGGCAACAGTGACAGTGATAGCAACAGCAGCCCTAACTACAGCCAGGGGGTGACTAACTCCCCCAACGCCAACACAAACATACGCGGGCGCGCACACGCTGGCTCGTCCGACATCTATCGACCGTCCGGAATTGCGTGCGTGAGTGTGTGTGCGCACGTGTGTGCACATGCCTTCCCCCCTGGGTTGCGCTTGCACGTGTGTGTGTGTGTGTGTACGCACGCGTGGTGACTCATTGGGAGGCGCGTAATGCAATTACGATTGCGCCAGCCGTGGTGGTGCTGTTGTTCCCCTCGCCTCGATTTTGATGGTCCCCTTTGCCTTCTTTTTATCGCCTATTTCTCCTCCATTTGTAGGATGCCACGGCAACACTTTTACCGCCTCCCTCCAGTTCTACGATTGAGAATGGTGGTACTCTAACCAATGGTCATGCGAAGAAACATCCCATGGGTGAGTTTGCTCCGCTGATAGGAGTCATAGGTTGTTCTCCTTTTCTTTGCATTTTTGCATGCGTCTTGAAGTGAACTCCTCCAGACTGATCTGAATGCCGTTCTTTTTAACTTCTTCTGTCACTCGGTCCTCTCGCGTTGTCACCTAGACATCGGTAATGATGTTCATCTCCTGCCACCTTTGGAATTTGCATTCCATTCCACAGTTGATTTATCTCTGCTACTATTTTGTCATAAGTCCTTCATTTCGATATCCCTAAAATGTCACTAAGTCATCGAACGTTCGTTGCTCCCATCTCAAATTCCTTTTCTGCTATCGTTCTGCTGCTTCTCTCATGCTTGTCCTAACTTGGTTGAGGTGTACTTCTACTTGTTTTTTTTTTCACAACCCATTTGAGCATTATGATAACCACGTTCTCTGGCCATTGTTGTTGTTGAGCAATCTGTGGCTACTCAAGTTGTCCAATTCTCTAGCCTTAGTTCCCGCTCAAATTATTCTGTATTATTAGCGTGGCAAGTGAATCCTCTGTCCATTGTTACTGTACCCCCACGTTCACAATGGAACATACATATTGCCAAAGTAATTCAAATTTTATGTAAGTAGATGTTACCACCCACAATGCATACATTGAACAATGGATTAACCACATTGTGTTCCTTTTTCTCATTGTCCACCTCAAGTGTCTCTTTACCCCTATTATTAAACGGTCATTTCTCCGGTTAACAGCAGATAACGCTGAAAATACGGTTAAGCCGCCTCCTTCAGCCGCCAACCCCGCACAGAAACCGGCTTCTCCGGCCCTAACTGGCATTGCCGCGGCAGTTCATCACTTTCCCAATTCACCCAAGTCAGCTCACCACCATCACACCAACAATAACCACAACCAACAGCAGCATCAGCATGCCGCACCAAGACGACGAACCAACAACAATCACCATCGTCTCACCGACCTTCAGGTGTACGAGAAGCTTCGGACTATTGTCAGTCCAGGCTGTCCCACGGACAAGTACTGTGTGGTTGAAAAGATCGGCCAAGGGTGAGTGATTAATCGGATGGTCAGTGGAAGCCATGGTTTCAATCAATCAACCAATCAATTAATCACTGTTGACGACTTCTTTACTGTTGTCGTTGTAGGGCCTCAGGTGTGGTATGCAGCGGATACGAGATCGCAACAAAGAAGCTGGTAGCCATTAAAAAGATGAATATAGCGCAGCAGCCTAAGAAGGAGTTGATCATCAACGAGATCCTCGTGATGCGAGCTAACCGACAACCGAATATTGTCAACTTTCTGGACGCCTACCTGGTTGCACCTTCACCTTCTACCACCATGGCAACACCGGTCAAGACCCTCAATCCAGCCGCGAATGGAAATGGTGGCGGAAGTGGCGAAGAACTGTGGGTGGTGATGGAGTATTTGGATGGGGGTTCGCTCACTGATGTTGTCACGGAAACGTGCATGGAAGAGGGTCACATCGCAGCTGTTTGCAAGGAGGTGAGCTCTTCCGTTCTTTGCTATCTGATTGTGGCATGTCCTACTAGCTTGTAGTTTCGAAAATCTGTTTTTTTTTTCAATTGCATTTCACCTCTTTCCCGATTTTCCCAACACCCTAATTGCTCTTTCAAAACAATCTCATTCGAGGGAGAAATTCTCTCTGCTTATATTGTTTAAAGTAGAATAGCGTGGGAAGATTTCTTTGATAGGTTTGGCGCTCTTTGGAACTTTGGTATCTGCCTGAATCTCTTTTAAAGGGTTTGATAGACCGCTCAGTACTTTTCTGACTCGGTTGCAATTTCTGCCTGCTTAGGCTTCGTGGCTATTTAGTAGTAGCACCTTAGGCACTACATGGGCACATATAACCGAACTTTTACGAGCTCTTTCGCCTCTCACAGATCCTCAAAGCACTTGAGTTCCTGCATTCAAATAACGTCATCCACCGCGACATCAAATCGGACAACATCCTTCTGGGTATGGACGGATCAGTGAAGCTGACCGATTTCGGTTTCTGCGCTCAGCTCTCCAACGAACGCATGAAGCGCTCCACTATGGTGGGCACGCCTTATTGGATGGCCCCCGAGGTGGTCACGCGGCGTCAATACGGCTACAAAGTTGATATCTGGTCCCTTGGTATTCTCGCTATCGAGATGGTGGATGGGGAGCCACCCTATCTCACCGAAAACCCTCTTCGCGTACGACTAGGCATTCTTCTCTTAAATGATCCACAGGGCGAAATTCAAAGATTGATTGACTGTTTGATTGCCTGTTTTGTAGGCCCTCTATCTGATCGCAACGATTGGCAAGCCGGAGATCAAGGAGCGAGATCGCCTCTCGGCCACCTTCCTCGACTTCCTGGATCGGTGTTTGGAGGAGTCAGTTGATAAACGGGCTACGGCCTCTGAGTTGCTACAACACCCCTTCATCACTACGCAGGCGAAACCACTCTCCAGTCTAATCCCTCTCATCCAATTGGCTAGAGAGCAGAAGTAGCCTTCCTCCTCTGAAACAAGTGCGTAGCGTTTTGTATTTACGATCAATTGCTCAAACCTACTTATTACTCCATTCAGTAGAGTTTGTTTTACAGATAAGAAACATTCCTGCGCCATTCATGGCACTGATGAAATCGTGACGATGACCGATGATGAAGGTGATAGCAAAGCATTTTTCCTTGCCCCCCCTGGGACAATCATCAACTATCCTCCCCACCTCCTTCTCCTCCTCTGTGTGTATAGGCCTCACGAGAGATTTGCGCCTCTTGTTTATCTATTACTACTGCTGTTATTATTACTATTATTAATGATTTCATTCTACTAGTAGGAGTAGTAGTGGTAGCCGCCGCCACCCGCCTGCCGTCATCATTCATACTCCTTTCGCACGAACAACGTGAAGAGAGAGGGACAGAAGATGCAATTAGTGGTCAACTGACTAACTGATTGATTTTTAACCAGGCGCTAATGCGCGCGTGTGTGTGTGGTTTTAAAGGAGACTACGTATTTATTAATATTTAAGCTTCTCCCAATACGGACAAAAGAAACATGCAACGATTGACTGCGCGCATTACTCTCTCTTGCTCCGCATCACTCAATGTCTCTTCATTCATCCTCCAATCTTGCGTACACTCATACACCTTGTAGACCCATCTACGAAGCAATTGTATTTGAATCAAATTTTTTCACACTCTTGCTGCGTTAATTGTTTTTCTTATTTCTTTATTTGAATCGTGAGGAGAGGGGGAGGGCACTTGAAAAAGCCAAACTTCAAAGGTTGGAACCGAGGGCGAATTTCGGTTTGGGACTCCTCCAGTCCTGGATCGGGACGCCAAAAAACCTTTGTCCTGGATTTTACCTAGCTCCCGAAATCGTCACTAAGACAATCAGGGGAGATAATGCTGGTAAAAACATTTGGCAGTTCTTTTCATGTGACGAACGGTGGGTTGACACTGGAAGCGTCTTTTTTTGCAACGAATGCGCCGGCACGTAATGGAATGCATCTCGAGCATGTTCTAGAGAGCATTGAGGTCGTTAGCTCTAGCCGCGTGCTCGCGGTTACTCAATCTTTAATGGACATAGACGCAAAAAAGTGATTACTGTGGTGAACGCAATTAGACTCGATTTCAACACTGACGTTAGGTATCCATCTTTAAAGTTTAACTTTCAAATTAGCAGAATTCACGGAGATGTCATCATAGTTGAGATGTGGTTTTTGGCTTCTTCGTGGTTTTCCCTTCTTCGCTAACTTGCGGCGTCGGTACCGTTTTGCTTGGGTGGAGGCGTTTGTTTCGAAAGGAATTATTTTCCAAAAGCTCAAATAATTTTGAGTTAAAGTGTGGTGATTGGAACTTACCTCGAGGAGGGCAACGTTATCATTCGTTTTGGGCGTGTAGACGCTTCAGAAATGTTTTACAGGAAATAAGGGAAGGTAGACAAGCTGATAGTTACTCCTTTCCAGAAGCGAGGCATGTTACACCGGGTCTCTGCTAAAGTTTTGATGTCCTAGTTTACCGCTCCAAAACTTCTCTAAAGACATACTACTCGGTCTGTAGAAGGGCTTGGGGACCATTGGCAGAACCAGGAGACTCGACCGCCCGGTGGAGGAACAGGGGCAAATCTCTTGAGTGATCCGTTACCAAAGCCGAGAGTCTAATAAACAATGCACTATACTAGTGGCATCAATTTAGCACCGCTTGTGTCACAATGGTAACACACTCAATAAACCTCTAAAGGAATTTCTATCTTCACTTAATTTTACCATAATTCCATTTGCTAGCTGTGCCCCAGTATTTTTGTTTTAAATGCCCTACTATTTGCCTTTCCATACTCCATTTAAACATACATATTACTTTATAGCTTAATGTCTTTCCGATAATTTAATAATGTTAGGAAAGTTCAAAATATGCAGGCGCTCAATTCAAAAAGAATTATGCTTCTATGTAAACCAATCAGAGGAGTACAAGCAGACCAATGAACTACTCAGCTGCCGTCCAATCATGTTGCGGCGCTGATACTTCCACTGATCTCCCACCAATTAATTGGCCGATGCAAGTGATTCACCACAATGGAAAGGAAAATCAGATCATCAGTTTTGCAACGTTATCTGCCATCCACATGCCTACATCCTGCCACAAAAGTAGTCGCTCTAAGTGACGAGTAAATACCCGTCAAAAGTTATCGAAATCGGCCTGCCCTACTGACAGAGGAATCGCATGTTGCCGTTAGCAATGAATGATGAAAAGAATCGCTCATCGTTTTATTGTTAGAAGCATGAGAGACATCCCACAGGGATTGGGATAAAAAGCGGTTTAACATCTGAATAAAGCATCGGTTCCGCATGTATTTATAGTCGGTTGGCAATTGAAATGGTTAAAATTCCAAATTATCTGCTCTATACACTTCTGATTAACCAGTGTGGAATCATGAAAACCCATGGAGAGCGGAACTACTATTCCTACCTAAATTTTCCCTGATAAGCAGTTTTGTAGCAGATCGAGTGAGGAGCGCTCATTTCTTTTGTCAGCCATTCTTGCAATCAGCAGGAGTTGGCATTTTACACAAAGACGCAATTTACTGCATACCATTTAAATTAGTCGACATAAGAACAAAGAGATCAAGGGACTTTGCTTTACCAACTGATGGAATAGCAGAATAATTTGGAACATAGTGAGGCTAATTGGAAAAAATCGGGCGAATTACCGAAATACGGCTGTTAGTCCAAAACAGAGTGAAGCCGCTAGTGAACCAACGTGTAGGCGATTTTATCAGCCGAGAGTAGGAGAAGATTAATTACAATTAATCCACCTGTTCAAATGAACGGCTTTGAAATGATATGGATTCTACGAAACATTGCTTCGATCACAGCAGTGGAAGGTTCGTTCGACGTCCATACGTTGGAGTGCATGCAAAAAAACTAAATCTTTAATCTGTTAAACGAGTGGTAGACCAAAGAATTTTATCTTCCTGTATTGCTGAGACGATGAAGGCGGAGAGGTAGTAACGGAGTAGAATCAGGGTTGTCACCCTTGAGGCAAGGAGGACTGAAAATCTTCATAGTAAGCCTCATCGAAGAGGAAGTAATGCAACCTTATTATTCACGAAACACTGTGAGCACATTTCGAGCCACGAAAGCACTATTTGTTCCTCAACGCCACATGTCCAGCAAGATGATGAAGTTTGTCCCTACGTTATCCTCCGAACTTTCATCGGACATGAGGAGGAAATGCTGGTGTTTGATGACAACAGAAGGACACCTGTCGCAGAGGCACCATGACATCCAAATGAAAACAACAACTCTGTTAGGGCTAATTTAAACAACCTAAAACTTTATGCCTCTTAAGCAAGTATAGCAAGATAAAATAGGTGGGATAAATTTCGCTCGCCCATGTTCTTTCTGCTTCCTTCGACTTATCATGCTGACATATCAGCCACTTGTATAGCTCTCCACTAAGTTTGAGTAAATTAACTTATTTACACGGAAACGCATCGCCTCCTTACATGTTTACATCAGATTTTTTCATGAATTTGCTACAATATCATTGTGTTGCCTTCTTATTGGCTCGTTTAAATTACGTCCGCTCGCACACAGCGGCCTTATTGGTCCTTTTAAATATAACCTTATCGATTAAGAGGTCGCGTTAGATGCGTTGACTGTAAAATTTCCGCATTTAGCACAGACAAACAACAATTGAAGTTGTTTGTGTTTATGGATATCTTTACGACTAGGAAAGGATTTATTTCTAAAACATGGTCTCCTGAAATTGGGTTTGTTACTGTTCCTAAGAAAACATCTAGAAGGAGTGTTAAATCGGTAGATTAAATGTGTTTATTAGCTGTACCCCAAATCTGGCGCGTGTAAACAGCAATGCAGAAAAGGTAATGACAAAGATTGATGGACATTACATGCATTATTGTTTTAACTTATATTAAATACCTTAATGTAGCCTCCCGAGGCCCCTTCGAAAGCAAAAGAAGGCATGGCTCAGAGGCCAGTCTACTCAGTTAGGGCAATATGGCCATCTCTGTCACCCTGACCAAAACCGGTAGTTCAAACAAGCAAAGTACTACATTGCCCCTCTCCTCTTTCGAGCGTCGTCCCCGACGCTTCCCTTGGTAAATCTCTTGCGTCAGCCATCACAAAATACTCAGTGCTGCACGAAGCACCCACGAGCTAATCATGCCAGTCGCCGACATTCGACGCGATTGAGGCGATGCTTGGTACCAACGTCAGTGATCCTCCTTGGCAGTCCGACTAGACTTAGAGTTTCGTTTGGATTGGGAACAAAGTTCAGAATAAGTGGTTCTGCCAACCATGAGCATGTCTGCAGGGAGGCGCTAGCTTGCCAATTTCCCTAAGCAAGTGTATTAGGGATAGCCTTGGAACGAAACTTTTAGGTGGTATGGCTAGTGTCGCTTCAGTTGTTAACATCTTTCGTGTAGAACACGGAGATGGGACAGATGCCGGAGGCGGACGTCGTTCTTGGCCCCTCCGTAGTACATGCACTTCTTTTGCACCGCTGCAGCATGGCGCAGGTGGTAGAGATCGGGATAAAAAAGCCAAAACCGGTAGTTCCAACAAACAAAGTATTACGCTTAAAGTTGCTAAAATCATGGTCATTACGAAAATGATCATTTATAGTCACACCGCAGTACGTCTCGCTTTCACCAACTCCACACCTCGACTTCCCGAGGATCGAATAGGCTGACTAAGCTCTGGCGTAATTACTATTTTGCTATAATTAGAAACGTCACATAATCAACGAAGACGTGCTGCTGCTTCGAGGAACTCGGCATTCTTGTCCAGCATTAGTTTTTAGTTGCGCTTCCGACTCCTGAATATAAGGTACATTTATAACAATACAAGGGTTGTGCGCCTTCCTTATGTCCACTTCACTGGTTTTAAATTGTTAAAATCAAGTTTTTGTGAGGTTCTCTTCCTCAGAACTCACAAGTTCTACAAGTATTTTATATTATTAATTGCCAACCTGGTAACGTTTTAATTGGCTTATTAGTGAGGAGCTCTGTCTTAGCTTTGATTCTGCGCACAGTAAAAAACACACATATTTAAACAAATCCCGCGTAGGACGGAATGTTGCCTTTCTCGACTTGTTGATTTTTACGTGCACTAACGCCTGGTTAATGAAACACATCCGAAACACTCATCAATCTGCCTCACCAAGCAGAGGTGGTCAGACATGACCAGTTACCGCCTACTGGTCTTTAGATCTTTCGCCTTTTTAGTGGTAACAGCGGTCTGTAAGCATCACATGCTTGCATCACTTTCTTGCTGAACACATTTATTATCCAGTTCCTATTGATAAGACTTATTACCACAGACAGGATGTTGGAATGCTCCATTAAAGTAAGATTACCAATACAAATCCAAAAAAACTAGATCTCGTTTCTGTATCAGACGTAAATTCTAATGCGAATACGAGTGATCATGTTGTGCATGAATGTTGCTGCCATAATTTCTTTAGCTCTGCTCATGTTACTTACTATGAATTTAAGTAGTTTAGCTGCGTATCCAATTAAGCACACATATTTACTTCTTCTGGAATTGTCTTGGAGACACAAAATGGGTGATGATTTGCAAGCAATTCAAAATTAAAGTAAAATTTCATAATCAGGCAAAAAAAACTAGATATTTTGCTAACATGGCCAATTCATCAGCACTAACTAACAAAATATTTTCCTATTCCTCAGCATTTAGCCGATCGAATTTGACAGGATTGTGAGTTAAGAAGAAAAAAAGGAAGGAAAAAGAATGCAAACTAACACAGGACAGTCTTTTAACCTGAGATTGGTTGCATGTGCTTCCCGTCTCTAAGTTGCAATCAACCCTCTGTCAAGAGGTAACAAGCCCTAATAATGGACAGGTTGTAACAGTAAACCTGCCATGTTCACCTCTCTTAAAGGTTTTTCGCAAACAAAAAGAAAAAAAAACGTGCACATTTTTATGCCAGCGTTTGGTGGATGGTCAAGGTATGCATGGTGTGCTGGGGCAGTCGTAGGGCGCCTGCCTTTGGACCCTTAAATCTGGAGCACAGATGCAGGTGGCACGACGATACATTTGCCGATGGCCTGGAGAACGAGCAAGAGAGGGAAAAAGAGAGAGAGAGAGAGTAGGAAACAGTGAGAGAAGGCAAGAAAAAGGGATACATCCTCGGGACGGAGTGCCCAGATGCACCAAATGTTGGACTTCACACATAAACTTTGAACGGACGTATTTTCAAAATTACTGCACAAAGAAAACAAAAACACCTTCTTACTTCCAACACAAAACAAGAAGTCCACTCTTTAGCTTACCGATGGCGAACTTCCCCACTGCTTCAACGGGGCTCGCAAAAGATCGTATGTGATGAGTGGTCTCGGATTTTCTCTGTCTCTTTACAAAAGCTTTCCTTGGAGGTGTCGAAAGACAGTATTTATTCGTTTTTTTTTTTTTAAAGGAATTTGGACTAATGAACCAAAAAAACTTCTTCCACTAGGCCTTTAATAGGATGGACAGAGTTTAAATGATGGTGAAGGTATTTGGGATACGAACGAGGCAAGAATGCAGTGGTTTTAAAAGTGCTGCTGGAAACAAAAGTTACTTTAATAAAAAGCATTGCAAAACCACATATTTTCCCACAGTTCTTCTCGATGTTCTTTTTGTTCCTCTTCAAGTTACTTTTAGAAATTCTTGCATGATTGAGAGGCATCAATCTAGGGGCTATTAACCAACGGTTCAAGGAAGAAGCCTACTATCACCCTCTGCCCCTCTCCCCGCAGGTCGCTGTAGTCCTTTTGAATGCCCTTGTCAAGGGTGAATTATCCCATTTATTAATGGGAGATGCCTTCCTTTTGAAAGGAATCTCTTCTGTGATGCGTTGTAGCAAATAACTCATCCCTCCTTAAACGAGGGAGGGAAATAGGGTAGGACATTTTCAACTGCCCTGACACGGATGCACAAACCCGAGAGAGACTGTAAGCCACATTTCAACACTCACCCAGCAACCCTGGGTGTTATTTTGAGACTTCACGGAATGCGACTGCATCGACCTATGGTGGAGGGCTGGGAACTGCAACTTGGGATGTCGAGCGAGACCAAGTTCTAAAAAATAGAGGTCAGTCTTAATGAACTATCTGCCGTTTTGAGCTTCTCCACAGCCTTTGGTTCACACTAGCGGCCGGAAGCTTGATACCTCAAGGCACTGTATAACTGCACTTCGCTTGGAAGGGAGGATGACATTTCGAACACTTGTAAAGCGCTTTTTTTTGTCTCAAAGGCAGGCAAAATCAGGATGGGTCGCCTTCCATGCTTCCGTTCCCTCCTTTCAATTCAATTGTGGCTTTAGCTTGAATTGTCCACACGGACGTAGCACATCTCGAGGTAGAGTCAGACGATCGCCAATCTGATGAACAACCAAGTTTAAATAGCCGTCTACCAAAGAGCAGCGTTTCTAATGGTTGTGAACCGATGTTAATGAGTGCTTGGGCAGACATCACCAAATGCTGACGTGGCTGAGTAGACAAGGAAGGTACAGCATGTGCGTGCGTGACAGCCGTCTCGACAAAAAGGACTTCCAGTCTTGTCCTTGGCCTTCTAGTGAGTGGAAGTGCACTTTAAATCTACGTCCACGTCAATAAGGACGGAGAAAGAAGTTGGTCACGATTATGGAGCTTTCGTGCAAATGGAATTTGAATTTGGAGGCATTGCGCTATCCATGCTTTTTGCCGACACATTAATCTGCCTTAGTAAAATTGAAGATGACGGGTGTTTATCACTGTGTTGCATCAGAATTGGGGTGAATCACCACCGCAATTGAGTGTCTGAAATCAGTTTGTTCAAAGTGGTAAATTCTGCTACCGACTACCACCTACCACTTACTACGAGAAGTGTACTGCATCCTGGCTGCCACAAATTGTTGACAGAATCTTGCCAAGTTCCACACAACGAATTTTTCGAAAGGCTGCACCAGTAGCATCAGGATCGCGGCCTAACTCATCTTCGTTTGACTGCCGGTTTCGGTTAACGTCACTTGGATAGCTATATTGTCCCAACCGTGTGGGCTGGCCACCGGGCCATATCAGTAGCCCTAACCCACCGATGCTGACTCCCAAATCATGTCTTCTCTATCACACTTGTAAGATGAGAGATGCTACATCTTTGGAAATGCCTCACGCTTCATCAGTTTACTCTCGAAGTTTCCATACTTTCCTCAATGGACACTGGCATCTCCTTTGTTGCAGTCCCAGCTTGATTAATTGACGGAATGCAGTATGCAAAGTCGCATTGTTGGCTGAAAAAGCGGTGCTTTATCTTATCGCGCATCTGATGTTTTACGCCAACTGCCTTTGCTCAAAACCTGACTAGCGAAACCTCAGTCTCTCTTCAAGGCACTAATGAAAATGGCCAACTAGGCTTAGGCGTACGGAACTAAACCAGTGAGAGGAGTAGCACAAATCGGGATTGGCATGCGGGTTAATTAGCAAGGCACCAAAAAGAACAAATGTTGGAGTTGACAGGGGAAGTTAAGCATTCAGGAATGCTGCTATAATGTAACAAGTGTAAATTCCTCCTTCATGCACCACTTTAAAGCGACACGTTCCCTACCCCATAAAATAAGTTCAGAAACCCAAAACATGAAATGCTCTTCTTTTTAATCACTCATAAATGTTTTTTTTTCAAGAGGCGCAAATGTCTCTGCGTCCTAAATGTCTTTTAATTAAGTCAAAAGGGGCTCGATTTTTCCTTCGTAATAGTCCACTCACTAGTCACATCCCACAGAAGGTAATTATGAATATGAGATAATTTGTAGATTTTTAGTCTAAAAAGATCCAATTGTTCTGGTAACTATCTCTCTAGTTGAGGCAACCTACAAATAATTTATAAATGACACCTTGTTTAAATATGTCAATCAATCGTGTGAAAGGTCAAACTATCTTGGTGGCGCTGTAATTGGACCACATCAAATCCTGAGGATGATTTTGAGGCTACTATTAATGTTGCGAAGCCTCATTTACGTTGTTCTAGCCTATATTCTTTGAGCTCTCCATCACCTTTACAAATAAAGGCGTGTCGAGGCTCGCATGGCCTGTTAATGAGGCAAAACACTGGCTGGAATGGGGTAGGATTTGCTTAATAACATTTTGCCTCATGCGAAGGATATGATCTTTTTCTCTTGTGCACCAAATAATGGCTCACCTCTGCAAGTAGTCTGTGTGGTTGTGCGAGGCCCTAAATTCTGGCGAGTTGCGAACTGAGACGTTCGAGGGACTGAATGACACGAGACGCAGATCTAAAGGCAAAGCGTGTAGATACGCATCTGCTAGCTGCCTGCTGAAATGTAGAAGGTGCTTCCGCTTTTACGTGCTTATCAACCTTTAAAAGCCTATGTCTGTGCAATTTTGGCCAAGCAGCAGTCTAGACGATTTAGAAGCTTCTAGGGAACCGAGAATTTGTGGGCATCCTCAAAGTTCAATGAAAATAGTACCAGTCTCACAACTTCAATGCCTCCAAACAGGGGTATTTATAGAGATTTTGCATCTATACCGTTGTGCGAAATTGAGGCGATCGAGTTGACGCCTTTGATTTATCGTCAGAACTGTAACTGAATATGTAGATAAGGGGCTCACCACGGATGGTTCGTGGAGCGGAACGCGCAGTAAATGCACTTGAATGAATCCAAAGCTTCACATACGACTCCTTGCTTAAGATTGGGGTAAACTATAAAATCTGAAGATCAACACTTTAGGTGTAATGGAAACCGTGGTATGCTAATCACTTGTCCTTAGAACCTCTGCTCAAACTAATAGTTGTTTAAATTCATGCACTATGGCCCTTCAATGTGTTCTTGAGCAGATTTACCTTCTTTTTCCTATCAGTCTTCTCTGTGCTAGCTGATAAAGCTCCTTTTAGATACCTGTATTTAGCTAACCATTCTCATTAGAGCTTTGAGGGCGAGGGTTAAGTTTTGCTACAAGGATAAAGGAAAAAGGCATTTATTGTGAAGCATTGGGGACGCGGTAGAACATAACACTGCCATTCAGTCCAACAATGCAATTTCATATACCAAATCCTGACCATGAGCGGAACTAGACGCAGTAAAATGAGCAACAGCGTTTATTGAGGGGAGTATAGAGACTTCGAGAGGAAAAGCAGTGGAATTCGAGTGCTCCCCGAAGGTGTAACATCTCCCGTTTTACCATCATGCAAGCGGCTGAGCGACAGTGAATCGACGAGGAAGTGGAGGAGCTGAGTGTACTCAGGTTGTAGTCTAGGGATAAAAATGAGGGAAATTGAAATGGCCTTTGCGATTGCCTACACAGCACAGCCCTGCCTCATTTCATCTCAGTAAACCTTCAGGGTATGGACCCGATCCGAGATTACAACTGTGTGAGTTGAATTGGACCGAGGATCTAGGTGCTACTATTGTAGCCTTTCGAAAATATTCGTTGTGTTGCACTCAGTATGCATTAGGTGGTAGTCGATAGCAGAATCTACCATTTCGAATGAAGTGATTTCAGACATTTGATTACGATTTTGATCCACTCCACCCAATTCCACTACTCAACTCACAGTTCACAAACCAGTGCAACCTCACCGATAAAGACTGCCTGCTTTGTGGGTGTGAGGCCGACCACAGGCTTATTTACTACCTGTGGGACAAGACAACAAAGACCATAATCTCTTTATGCCATAGCGACACAGCACGAAAGCACAAGAGCATATATTATGGTTGGGAATTGGTTGGGTCTAGTGATCTAGAGGGGAAGGGGGGGGAGGAGATGCAGCTTTCTTCTGGTCTTTCGTGCTTCCTTGATGATAAATAACCTTTTATTGGCCTTAACACCAGACATTTACACGATCAGAATTTGGTAGATACAAGCAAGATAGAAATGGACTAGGCTGTAATAAGCCTTTTCCGCCCTTCATTATAGCGGCAAAATCTTTTATCCCTAGAAAAAAGCGCACTTAATTCTGGCAAATAAAGTAGTTTTAGAAACCGTATTGTGGTTGGATGAACACGTTCCACTTACTACTAAGGGAGTCTTTTTATCAACGCCGGCTGGACTGCTACATGCCCTCTCTTTTCAAGCCGCTGTTTCTATTTTACTTACAGTAGTTGAGGATTACTAGTACTCTCGGTTGCAACTTTCTCATCTTCATATTGCACAAGTTTTCCCATTCATGAGCCTTCTGGAATTGTTGCCTTAGGATGAACTTCGCAATTGCTAATACTTCGTTTAACATCAAGGTCATTCAAGAAAGCCACAAATACGGTTGTTCAGTCCTTCAGGTGCATGCACGCCCCAAATTTACGGGGAAGGGTGGTAATGACCCTTGTCCCGAGGCCTTCATCCTCCTAGGTCTTCTATTTGGGATAGAATCAAGTTTGAAGGCTCTTCATTGCCGGTCAATGGAAGTGATTTGAGGTAGGGCTAATTGCTGTAGACACGAGGTGGTCACATTCCTGCATGTCCGTCATGAATGATCGACTTTAAGTGCTTTAATGGGTCAAGGTCAATCTGCACGCAATTTGGACCAATCAGAGCAGCTGAATGGGGAACTCGAAAGAAAAGAAGAATTTTCTAAGAATTGCAACAAGTGTATTCGTTAAAGGGTCGAGAAAGTGTTTTCAGCAATTTTTGAACCAAAAAGAAATTAAATCCACCCTAAGCTAGGGAGCATCGTTTTTCGTTTTCAGACACAACATCAGAATGATTTACGGTTTTTCAATTGACGAATATAGGAGTAAAATCAGATAAAAGCGGCTACCAGTGCACATTGATTCTTGTTTTTCTCTTCTAAAAATAATTTATTATACAAGAGAGAAATAAAAAACCATGAGGGAGATGTATGAGAAACGGACGCGTCCTTCAACTAGATTTTCTCTTAGAGCCGAATTTTTCTTCCAGAAATTAAACAAAAACTTTTCAGCCAAATTATCTGCAAAGAGCGATAAAAAGATTGTTTAGATTCTAGAGGAGTCTGCAATCTCTAGAAGTTCTACTGTCATGTGTGGACGCAAAGGTTGGAGAAAAAGGGAATGCTGAAATAGCATTGAGTGTTTTAATTAGAAGCTGATTTTCTACAACCATAGTAGTAGATCCTTAATTGTATTTGAATCGATGAGCTTTTATTTTAGTAGTATGGCCGAAGCTGCGGGGTTCTTAGGCTGGGGATTTCGACCACTCTCCGTTCAACCTGACGTCTTTGGCTGTGGTCGCGATCATCAAGGCCTTCTGTGCTTGCAAGGATTTTAGGAGTAAGAAAGAAGGAAAAACAATCTCCTAATTCTTACCACGAGTAGCGCTTGTACTGGTTTCTTCCAAAGGTCTATATTCTCGAAGTTGGAAAGCTCCCCTCCACTCTACTCACGAAAGGCACTCTCAATGCGAAAGCAGAAAGTGTCCGGGCAAAGTGGCGATGCTAGAATGGTTGACACATCCCGAATGTTTTCATCACCCATAAAAAGTGCCGGAATGCCACAGGCAGCTGAAGTTACTCCGTTGATAAGAAAATATTTGTTGGGTCGTTTAAAGCTTGTCCGAACGATTGCATGCTACGCCGGGCTTTTTTCTAATGTTTTCTCTTCACTGCTTCAGTGAGTCAGTCTTCTGTAAACTGTGAACAGTGAGGAAATCGTCCATTTTATGCCTGCCTTAAAAATGAATTCTAGCTTTGCTGTACAACCCTCCAGCCCATTCTAAATACGGTGTGAGCTATTAAGACTGGAAGCAGATGGGCTTAAAAGACCCATCACCTCTCAAAGAATAAAGTATCAACAAGCTGGAGCATGAGATTGCCTCCTTTTATTGCCATTAATGGCATTTTTGGCAGTGATGTGGTGAAATACGAACTAGCGTGTCATTCCCGTTGCTTTTTCCTTCCTCATGACTCAGAAAACAACTGATTGGAGGAAGACCTCCTGCATAGTACTGATGCAGAATTCTACAAGTTGACAAAGGACTTTTGAGGACTTGGAGTTTATCGTCTCCTCTTCCGCCTCGACAATCAGCGGCGCCTTTTCAGTCCAATCCGATCTGCCCACCTGTCGGTGCTATACAATTACCCCAGAAAAGATCGTATCTACGACCTCCCGAAAAGCGTCACTATTGTGATTTTGGAAGAAATTTCGTTTGCATGGCTAGATTTCAAACACTCTCAATCGTGGAACCATCTCATTTCATTCTGGCTGACCGATAACGCATTTAGGTAGCCTTTGGCGTCAAGGTCACCTAAGGGCTATAAACAGGCGAGACTGAAATCACCTAGCAGTCTTAACTTTCGTTGCTAGCCAGATAAACGTGCGCACTTCCCGTATCCCTCGGGTCTACTACCCTATGTCGACAAATAAAGGCGTCTGCGTGAAAATCTTCGTCCACTGATTGCTCGAGTGATAAGCGGCTCGACACAGGAGTCAGGCTCAAACACATAAATCGCTTATTTACTGTACGCACCGCCACCACTCGGCCTCAACTGAGGCATTAGCTCTTCTTTTTATGTAGTCGGGGGAGGGGATAAGGGAAGAAAATAACGAATAACATTGTGCGATTAGAGGTGGTAAGAAGCCTATGTGATGAGGAAGATGAAGGCTTTAAAGAACAGGTCCCTGCACCACAATGATTTGACCAAACACATCAAATAGACAAAAAGATCATTTGCTTTTTATTAGGGTGTGATGAAATACTCAATAAAATTGGGGCTTTAGAAAGCACTGAAAACGGATCAGACCATATGTAAATTACTTATTATTTGTACCTCCGTAAATTCTTAGTCTATTGACTATGGAGGCGATGGTTCAGACTCATTCTGTTTTGTATGCTACACACGACGCGGTTTCAGAACCAAAGGCGGGCCTCGAGATATGTGGTGTGTGGCATCCATGAAGCTGTGCCTTGTGCGGTAGTAGAGTGAACCGCATGCTGAATTACTTAAGGGCAGATAGTTCACATTCAAAAAGACTTTAGTTATCAAGAGTTGTGGCAAATTTTTGTCACTATTGCCCTGAGTATTCTGATATGAGGTTGAACCCCAGTTCGGTAATTTCAGTAATACTGACAAGAATTGGAGTCATAAATGAATTAACAAAATGTTTTGCATTTAAGGAAACCAAAGAATCTTTTTAGATCAAGATTGCATTAATGCATTTTAAAAAGATCTTTTATTCTTATGTCCAATTGATGCATTTTCAATTTCTTTTTATGTGCTCAAATCCTAATGGTGGGTTTTTTTAATACGTCCACAATCTTGAATTTCATTGGTGCAAATATGGAGGAGTTTTGTATTTTGAATCCTATTGGTGCAATTCCAACATGTAATTTGCGTTAAACAAGGTTACTTCCATTAAAGAAAGGGCTATAAATGCGCATAAAGTACCCCGCATATGTATTCAGTTTATAATAGACTCAATGAACACCGAAGAAAATTCATTTTTGAGTTCCAATAAAAAGGCGCGGAAAAGGAAAGCATTAAACTGCTTCAAAAACAATAGCATGCCATAAGAAAACGAAAAAATTAGAAAAAGGGACATTATGTATTTACACACAGTTGAAAGAAAAGTGCTTGCTGTGGTGTTTGGCTTACCCCATTTTACAAAACCCATTGTGTCCTTTGAATTGTGGAGCAGGTAGTAAATGCACAACCAGAAATGAGTTTTAGATTGCTAGATTGAGTCGAAATATCTGATAGAGTGCTTGTTTGCAGATTCAAAATGTGCGCACATTGCCTCAGAATAAGCCGTCTGCTCGCAATTTTAAGCATCACTGCAGGCTTGCAAATTAAGAATTCCTTCTGAGTCTAAATCTTTAAACAGTATTAATCAGTATCAATAATAACGACGAATAATAATAACCATTAGTGATTACGGATAATTTCCTCTGTAGGTCTAATACATATATAAGACGGAGGAATTTAATGAGCAAATTATAATTGATTAAATAACTTTCTCGATGTAGTTAAGGCCACTGCTTATCTCATAACCGCGTGCATTCTCTGAAGATTACACTTCCGCTTCGCAAAGATGCTGTATTAGCTTCACCGCTCCTCTGGGGCTGATAATAAATGTGGGCACGAGTGTGTCTAGGGAATGTACTTGTACTATGTGGCGTGGCTTTCAAGCGTTTCAGCTCTTCTGCAGGAGAAGTCAAAGACGCAATGTGGCTTATTAAAACTTTGACAAATGACTCCAAACTCCTGTTACTGCTTAACCAACTGACTTGTGAGCAGAATTTAGCGGAACAAATAGTTGTAAGGGTTAGTTCTGAAGAAACACTAGAAGGCGTCATGACTAGCATCCCTCAGTGTTCCCCTCAGGGATAATCAGTAAAAAATAATTATTATAATTAACCATGTAAAAATATGAGTGAAATTTGAGCTCGCAACGGAATGAATTTGAGCTTTTAGGTAAACAACACATGCTTCTTTAAACAGAAACTAAATTTTTGATGATAAGTTACACATATCATGAGAGACCTCTTGAGACGCATAGATAACAAGGAACTGCAGGTCAATTTATGCAAAATAAGAGAGCGCACACATATTTAATGCGCTAAAACATACTTTAAGGTCGCAGTTGAGAAGGAAACATATGTATAGTTCGAAATACGGGAAGGAGAATAGTAGGTTTTAGGAATTAAAACCTTGCTGCTAAGCCTAGAAGACCTAATAAAGACATTTAACTATCAATTGGTTTTAAAACAATCAGTGGGATGGAATGCCTTCCAAAATCTTAAACTTCTGTTACTGGCAATTCGAGAGTTTTTTAGGCTAAAAAAAATTCAATTTTTGTAACTTCCTATCTTCTTAAGTGTCTTAATTTAGGGCCGATTAAACTGTTGAAAGTTTAATATTCATTTGCATATTTTCCAAAAAATTTGTTCTATGGATAAATAACTCTAATTCGTGGTGACACCTAACTCTCGATTCTTAAACACTTTTTACGGTCAGTGGGCTTGCCAAGCGATAATGTGCCGCTGACTAGAAACACCAAACGACACTAGCAAAGCATTTAAGAATAAAAAGGACTACGCACTAGCAGCATAAAAAGAGGGAAGAGTAATACCTATTATTTAGCTGCAGAACACAGATGGAAGAAAAGGAGGGAGTCGAGGGGGTTAGATGAATTGTACTAGAAGAGAGGTGGGAGAAGAAAACTAATTTGGCCAACTGTAAGGGTGAGGAGAGGTCATTGTCCTTAATGAGGGTCCCTTGAACAATTCATTCATCTCCGTTGGGAGATGCTGGAGAATAAATGAAAGGACTAGCACGAACTCATAGTTAATTAGCTGTCGCTTCGAGAAAAGAAAATTAAGAAAAAGAACACTGTTTTCATTTTAAACAAATTGCCAAGCTATGGGTGATTCTATGCAAAAGTACAATTGCTCTCTTTCAGCTCATCGTTCTGCAGTACTGTACCAGCGACTACACCTCGTTCTTTTACTTTTTTCCTGCCAATTCTGGTCAGTGGGGCATGGCGACGTGTTTTATGTGTGTTACTATGCCCCTCTTTTTAAGGCACATTTGAGAGGCCATAAAGGTGAGGAAGTTGGGACTCTCCCACGGCAACCTTAGAGGTGTCAGGATTCCAACCCCCCAGAGACACGTGTCTGCACATCCTGACGCACAGCCTCGCTGGGCCAGTAAAGATGTCTGCTCTGATATCGGTGCCTAATCAAGCCTCTCACAAGCATGCACACACTTTCAGATTTTATAGAGTTGTTCGTCAGCCGTAAAATTCACCCAAGATTGTACAAAAGGCTTTTCATAGTGAAAAATTTCACTACTTGACCATTTCCTTCACCAAACGCCTTGTGACATTTCCACACAATTTTGTTCAGAAGTAAAGACCACTTCTACTAAAATATGCATTTATTTTGCAACAATATTTACCCAAATATAAAGCATTTTGAATATTTGTTACAGCAAAGAAATAAAAGAAAAAACGTTTGGTCGGAATTTGGACAGCAATTTGTGTGATTTATAGGTTTAGATGCACAATAAAGAAACCGCCAAATTTAAAGGAGGGGTGTTTTGGAAATTTATCCTTTTAGAAATGATTTTAAAATGTTGTTGCTTGAAACGTTACAGAGCACTCGGAGTCTTTTCGAAAGTCGAAACGAGGCATATCGTCAAGTGGAAGTGTAGCGGCGGAGCCTTAAATACCCGTGTAACCAAATGAGGAGTTAAGCAAGTAATCAAAGCATTATGGAGGTTCCTCTCCCTTTTATAGCCGCCTCCACCGCTCCTCTTGATCAACTACCCGCCTTGGCCATCACAACATAGTTTGCGATAGAAGAGCAACATCTACAAGCCAACCAACCGCACCGGTCACCGAAATTCCATTGCAACGTCACTGACCTCTCTTGATGATTCCATCGAACCTGGACAGTCGTCATGAAGCGTGTTGGCCACCTCATATGTCCACCGCTAGTCCTAAGAGCACTGGCCCAAAAGCACTGTGGGGATGAGTTCTTAAGTTTATTCCTCATCGTCACCTTGTTCTCACTTCAATGCTGTCCAGTTGGTAGGAGAGGTGGTGACAGCTTCGTAATGGAACTTTCCTAAGGCCAGTATTGCTTCCATTGTCAATAGCTTTCCTGCAGACCACAGAGATGAGGTTGATGCCGAAGGTGGACGTCGTTTTTAACCATTCTGTTAGGATTCGCTGCTGATTATTACAACGTCAGCATATTGCCTTCTTCCTTCACGTCAATTCAGGCATTCAGGCTACACTGCGCTGCCACTGGCATAGCGCTTCGAGTTCTTCGATGCACAGAAGGCTCAATAGGCCATCGGCATGGCTCGGACACCCTCCCGCCGCAGTGGAAGTGCGGCGGTGGCCCTTCGAATGCGGTGGAGCTAAGCATCCTTCTCGGGACAGCGATACCAACGAAGTCTTACTACTTGAACTGCCCCATCTCCACTTCAACCCTTTTGGAGGCCCCAAATGCGTCGCATGGCCCAGTGACTACGCACCCAGTGATTCAGTTACACCGAGACATTGGTTTGAATTGTGTCACAATTTAACAGTGCCATGGCGACGGCACAGCTGTTGTTCCTTTCTGTAAACGAGAAATCTGTTGGGGGCGAAGGATGCTCAAGGGCATGATTCTTTCATGCACAAGTAGTAGTGACCACACAACCACTTTTTGCAAATCTTGGCAAGTTTGATTTGCCAGCTTGTGTCGCGTGCTTTTGATCAGCACTGAGGATATGAAAGATATTATGGGAGGAAGCTGTGTTATGACAGGAAAGTTTATGATTGCCCATACCATCTCATTACTAGGCGTAAAAGCGGATCACATGAAATCACACTGTAATAAAAAGAAAACAAACATAAAAGCGGCGTAAACACGTGGACTCATCGTCATTGCCTCACCACTGTCAACAAATTTAAGCACTCCAGGCCTGTTTAAAATCGGATGTGTGGATTAATCTCTTCAACTCGGAGTCTAATGTTGTTCGTTGCCCTCGATGAGGACCCAATTGTAAGTCCTAGAAGTGTTGGTTTGATTTGAACGATCCAAACTGCTTAATTTTCTCCCCTCCTCCTCTTCTTGCAAGGTTGAACCTCATGATAGCACCATAGGGCCTTGATCAAATCAAAAGGGAATGAGTACTTTGCACGAGACTTCATCATCACATAAATGTGGATAATTGTAAGACTGTATCTTCTGCTTTTGAAACCAAACTTGCGATACTGCCTCTACTTCTCTACTAGCTGAAGAGGAACCGCTTGAAGTGGCTGAACAGACCCTAAACCAGTAAAGTGTGACAAGGAGAGGACAAAAGTAAAAACCTCCTCTTCCCCGACGGAACTATTTAACCTAGCCCATTGTTACACTACTCTGTTTTTTAGGCCAGTGTTCCTACTATCAGCCGTGAACACACGTGATGTCCCATATCTTCCTTCGTCCTATAACCCAGTTTTCATACAGGACAAATTCCAGACCCAGTACAGTTGGTTAAAAGTATCAGAAACACTGCAGACAGATGGCTTCTGAGCTGCACGCAAATCCGGCGGCTGGTGCGCTAGTTAGTGAGCATTTCCCATAGAGCACTAAGTACGTCGTAATAAAGGGATGCGTGAAACGCGAAGCTTAAAATAGGAGAAAGGCTGTGCAATACGTTGGTTGTGTTGAACCAGCGTTTTTGGCAAGGAAGTCGCCTAGTTCCATTGTGGCTGATTTTTGGCCAAGTGAGCTAAACCTGAAGCCACTCAATCAAATCTAATCCCAACTATTTTTAAGATATTTATTTTCTACCGCCGCACGGCACTCTTTTCCGCCCTCAGCGAAGTCTTGGGGTGCATGAGTACTCGGCAGCACTTACTGGATGTCGACAAAAGCGGAGCATTTATTCTGCTACATTTTGAGGGTTCCTTGAAACTGCACTAAATGCGAAAATTCTCATTAGAAAATGCCGTTTAGCCGTCATTGTGCATCATAAGACTTTAAAACAGTAGAAATTTTTTAATTTGTGGATCTTTAGAGCTGCGGAAACGGTTCTAAAACTTTAAGACAAATACAATGTATTCAAAATATTTCTAAGTATCCGAAAAATAGGTACAGGGTTTTGTAATTTAACTTAATTTATTCATAGCAAGCAATATGTATGCTTGTTTAAATCAACCAAGTGCTGATCAATGAAATCAATTAGGTCGATAATTATTCAGTTAATTAAATATAAGAGATAAGGATACGAATTTCAATAATAATAAGGTTTTGTCAGTAACTAATACAGACATCACTACATTGCATTAGCAATGTGTTATTAATAGTTAATGATAAAAACAATGAGTTCGAATTTTTCTTACAATGTTGTAGCCCGCAAGTTGCGTTTTCCTTTAATTAAAGATAATCTAAAAATTTCCTTTTTTTACAAAATGGCTTTTTAAATGAGTCTTGAAAGCGTTTTCCCCTTAGAAGGTAATTTAAGGCCGAATCAAAGTAATTGCCTGGTGAGTTTATAATGGTTTTCTACGGCGGTCCATACGAGTCGCGGTTGTGAATAATAAGCGCAGCCACTGTGCGTGGACCAGTACATTCTAGACAACACCCTGTGTCGGTCGACAGGCTCTCTTGAAATCGACAAATGGTCATCCACCGTTGTCTAAGCGCGACCTAAAGGACGGTTCAGCACAGCCATGGATAATAATGGCGTGTCTGGCTGTACGTCTGTCGCCGATGGCTTGGTGCCAGACTACCAGCACAGCCGTCATCCCTTTGTTCCAGTAAGCGAGAAATCAGGGTGTGACTCGCCTGCCTAGTCCTCGACACCTCATGATTTCGTGACCTGCAGTGAAACAAAAGTGCTGCTTAGTTTCACAGGGCCAGCCAACACCGAGCAGTGCTATAGTTCGGTCTTTCGGTCCAGACCCAGGAGACTGCGTTATGACATGGAAGTTCATGACTGTCTGCATCGCATTGCATGACGCCAAAGCATGTCACAGGATTTCGCTCTGTAATGACAACGAGCATAAAAAGTGGCGCAAACACTAGAAAATTCTGTTTTACTTAAGCTACTTGTCAGGAGTCGATGGCAGTCATCAGCTCCCTTCCTGGTCTGACCCGAACGAGAACAGTTATTTTAGCAAAAGCGGATAGCAAATTATTAAATAACTTTAAAAAAAGAGAATTCCACCAAGTTGTGATGGAGAAAACGAGGTGAAATTTGTATTTTTCACGCAAGCCTCTGCACTTTGTCACTCCACAACCCCATGACACAGAATGCCGACAGTGTACTTTTTAAGGCACCATCGTGCCATGCTGCCGTGACAGGCCACAAGATGGCTCCATCATTAAGGCATTTTTAGCACGTGTCCAGTGGCACTTCAAAAGTGTGACGGCTATAAAGGCCCCCAACCGGACTCGCACTGTGACCTCTGTCCTGACCGGAGGGCGGACACCCTGGCATTGCCCTTCCACCATTAATTGAACATTTTGCTTTGGGGATTTGGTTTTTGATATTGATGTTCGGTTTTATCAACCAAATTTGTAACACATGTTTGTTTATATGCGCCTTTTTAGGTGACAGGCGGGAGATTCGGACCAGTCTCCAAAGCGGACGAGGTGGAGGTGGCGACAAGTTGCTTCACTTTTTGTGCCCTCACAAGCCTTTGTCATTGGTAAAATTTTCTCTCTTCCACCATTCAACTTGTCCTCCTCCATTCTACCGCCTCGATGCGAGGCTCGGAGCCGCTGAGGTGGAAGAGCAAAACAGTGGAAACACTGCACAAATCCTATTGGTCACTTATTACTTCCCCACTCCCCCCCCTCGCCCCCCAAAAAAGGAGGGAAATTTTAGTACTTTTAGATAAGTTTCGGGCCTTTCTGATTTGATTAAAAGAATGGATGACTGTAGCTGAGGGTTGAAGCATTTTTGAGGAATCTCTTCCCTCAAAACAATTGGAAGCGTGTCGTACCTGCTGAATTATGTTTGGTCTTAAAATGCAAAGGACTTAAAACCGTTAAGAATTTGGCGTTGTGGAGGAGTTACTGGGGCCACTTCTGGTGCTCTCTAAATTTTGGCCTCCAAATCACGCAGTGCAGACCTCGAAGCGACCGCCGAAGAAGCGGTAGAAGAGAACACGTCGGACTTTCTTTCTCTTCCGACTGGTTTTTAAGAAAAATGTATGATCTTTAAAGAGGAAACTCATATTGCCGTCTATCGCATCTTCCGAGGACGATGTAGTCCACGCTGTGGGAAAGTGCGGTGGTGGATCCACCCAACAAAACGTTGCATCAGTCAGTCATTTGATTACAGTAACGAAAAAAAACTCCAAAATGACGGAGTGGATAGAAGTCGTGGCTGCTTCTTGTCTTCTCTTAATGGAGGGTGTTTGGGTGGGGCCTAATTACCTAATTGACCTCACGACTTACTCGTGCCAACTGATGTAGGTGTCACACAAAAATAACTTTTCCCGACAATTTCTCATGAGGTGAGAATCTTCATCTTCCATTCTTTGTCTTCACTAATTGTCATAAAACAGACGAGACGAGAGGTTTCCTTTCTGCTGAGTGTGCAATCTCAAAGCGGCTCCACTGGGAGGGTTGTGGAGGTCACCTCAACTTATCAACTTATTCGACAGGCAACAAAGAATAAAGTTGTCATTGATATGCCATGTCAAGCTTGTCGCGGATGAGTATTGTATACTTCGACCTTCCTTTCCGGTATTTTTGTAGCCATCAAAACGGTGATTGGGACCATGAGAGTTGAGAACCCCGCGTAAATAATTGCACGACTTAAACAAACACTTTAAACGTGTTTTCTTCTCTCTCTCTCTGAAACAAATAGGCGGATGTGAAGAAGTCAAACTACCTTTGGAAGCCTTCAGGGCACTAGATGGGTTGGATGACCGACGAAGGCCTACTTTCCTCCTCTCTTGATTACTATTTGGCGCCTCCGAGACCCCAGCAATGGCAAGACAGCTTCATTTTGAAGAACAAGGCAAACTCCACCCAAGACTGTAGACATAGGCAGTGAAAAAAAGCTCGCCTCTTGTAATACAGTTTATTTTTGTGCCTCCTACACGACTAGCAGTTCGAGGTGAATGAAACAGAGTAGGAGCGAAAGTGGCCATTAAAAAAGGCAACGAGCCCATCTGTCATGTAGGCCTTGTTGCATTCCACCTAATAAGTACACAGACAGTAGGCTTGGCAGTTGGACAGGAATAGACAGAGTATTTGTGATATTTAATTAGGGGGAAAAGAATTCTTCAAGGTGCTTCCGTTGGCAGACCTACATCCATCAACACACACACACCACCATCTCGTCAGTCCATTTGATAAATTATGTAGGAGGGTAAATATCTGCCAAAAGAGATACTGCAATGCCTTGTTTCGAGGTAATAACAAATAAGAAAGAATAAAATCAGGATAGAAATAAATTGAGTTTTTGGTGTTGACTTTTCCAGGCAGAACTCGACATTTTTGATGACGATGAGAAAAACGAACTATTTACTGTCATTTGAACCACCTGATTGATCGGTGGCAAATTATCTACTTGACAACACAGACTTAACAATCCCTCCACGTTTCTGCTTCTCAACTTTGGGGTTGTTACAAATGCCACCCCCACTCCGGTTGGCCAGTTCTCCAGAAGGTCTTTCTAGACGAACGAGCTGGAGATGTGGTTTGAGCCATGAAAATTGACTGATGAGGCAACTTCACACCAAAATGCATCGAAAGCACTTTCCATGGACGTCTTTGCATCCATCTACGTGGAGCTCCATGAGGGGAGTGAAAAAGGGCATCCGCACAGTCACACACACACACACACACACACACACTTTTGATCGTCATTTCTGAGCGACAGCATCACATTCCTGTTCTGCTAGTTCTTTTTTACCGATTCGCAAGAAGGACCAGGTTACCTCACCTTTCCTTTCTTCCCCCTTTTAACTTGCTCGCGTCGTGTAACTCAAAGGAGGAAAAAAAACAAGCCTGACACTTTGTCTTTAAGGTCTCCTCCTCCTTAAAAATAGGCAATTTTACGTGTTTAAAACAGTTAAACACTGTAAGTAAACTTTCCTCAGTCTGAAATGTGAAGCACTCAACCCACTCTGCGGGTGGATCTACAGCAACAAAACTGCCGGCAATTTCACACCACACTACAGCTGTGTAGAGGCAGATCGCTCTACAAATTCGCAAGCATCATATTAATTTGGATTCATTTTTTTTGACACCAAAACGACCGCACAAAACCCTCCAAAGGACTCCTTCTAGGCTATAGAGAACCTCCGCCCAAGTTGTTCAAACCACGCGCCCTTTGGTATCAGCCAATCAGGAGGTGGCATGGTACAGCTTGTATGACGGTTGGGTGCGGGTTATGTGTGGCAGTAGACCACTTTAATGTCGACGTGTCTCCCCGCGGATGTATACCTAAATGGCATCTCCTGCCTCCACCAAAGTATGGACCACTTGTAGATGGTAATTTGCCCTCCAACCTCAAAAGATGATCCTTGCATATGGAATTGCTTTGGTGTTTACCATTTTCACCGAGGCTGCACATTCCAGATTGTTCCCTCCTCGACCCAATGAAAGTGAGTCCATAAAAAAATAAGCAACCTCCTCCATAATGACATTTTCTTCCATCTCGTCTTATCATTAGGAATTAAAACACATTTATTGTTCCATCTTGAAAGCACGAACACATGCTTTCGAGCTGGTTAGTAGGGCTTTCATTCATGAGGGAAGGACGGAAAGCCAGGTTAGACTTGGACAACGCTCAGGAATGAGACGATATTAACTTGTTTATTTAAATTGATGCGTAGTTTCCAACTATTTAATAATCTGTTATTGGCGGGTAGTCTTTGTAACTACGCAATACCTTCACGAAGTATCCCAAGCACGGCCATTAAAAGACACACATAAACCGACACCACGCATCCGTATGCACATACGTAAGTAGGAAACTAAATTTACTAATTTTTGAGTGATCTAAAAGGATATGACATTTACTTTTTACTGGACCGACTTCCCACCTCACGCTTTGAAACAATCCCTCGTCCTGCGCTATGCACCGAAAGCGCGCTTTCGCCCGCAGGGAGGACATTTGGGCAAAACAAAAGACCAATTTAATCTGACTGGAGTTGTTTTTTTTTGTGTTTTATTTATGGCATTACAAGCTGAGTGTCTTCAAAAGCATGCGATTTTTTATTTTTGGTGGCGCATTTAAACATCCACGTGGTTCTCTCTCGGCCGATTGTAGGTATTTTGACCGCTCGTGGGGGCAATTTTAAAAGGCAAAGATTTACTTCTTTTTTTAACCAAACGTTAAATATTTATATTTTAAGCACCAAGATTTTGGGATGATAAAATTTTGACTTAAAAAATGACGAGCATTTAAGAAGGCTGCATCATTGTTGTTTCGGCTTTGGGAGTCGGAGTTGGAGTGACCGATTTTTCGTATTTTTTTCCCTTCTTTCCACCAAAAAAGCATGAGAAACTTTGAAAAGCGTGCTAGGTAAGAGATTTGTCTCCCTCCACTCCCAGGCTTGGAAGGTTGTGGGGTTCCTCAGGCGCTGCCGCTGCTTCCGAGGAGAGGGTCTCCTCGAAGAAGTTAATGCACTGTCGAACACTTCCTAGTCATTCAAACAATAGATCGACTTCAAGATGTCGGCATGATTAAACATTTGATTGTCAATGTCCCTTTTTTGGAAAAAAAAAAATCTTGCTAGCTTGAAAGGCAACTCCATGTGTGCTGTTCCTCGCCACCGTTTAATGACTTCTCCTACCTACTTGTTTGCTTGGGGAGGAATGAAATTATTTTTTCCTTTGTATTAAATAACTCACTTTCTCTGCCTCTCCTCAAAATATTTCTACTTATTTTACAAAGAAGTAAAAGTGGAAAGAGATGACTTAATCATTTTTTTCCTCTTTGATCTTTTGTGAAGTAGCTAAGGTTTTGGGATTTTTTTGGTGAGGAGAGAGAGGGAAAGAGGAGGGGGAAGAGGGGGATGGAGTTTCAGATACCTTCGTCCCTTACCAGGTCATTTGCTCTCTCCACT
Organism: Taenia hydatigena; assembly: GCA_036345935.2. Lineage (NCBI taxonomy): Eukaryota > Metazoa > Platyhelminthes > Cestoda > Cyclophyllidea > Taeniidae > Taenia > Taenia hydatigena. The sequence goes on from JADWOT020000010.1 coordinate 7,406,926, forward strand.
TCCGCCTCCCCCCCTCGCCTTCGCAACCGCTGCCTCCCCCTTCCACCTCCCCCCCCCTCTGCCCTTCCCCCCTCTCTCCGCCTCTCACCCCCTCGCCTTCAGTCCTCAAGTCACCTCATCCCTCACTTTCTTTCTTCACAAACAAGCCGGATTTTTTGCCTTGGCTGCAGATAGTTTAACATTTCAAAGGGAATTTTGGACTTTTGGCCAAATTCTGACTTGTCCTTTGATTACTGGCTTCGAGAAGTGCAAATGACCCGACCAGTCTTAGAATCTAAATTAAAACTTTTTTTTCTTTAGAAAGTTAATCATTTAAACTGTATAAATTGTAATGCGTCAATTAATTTGCCCATTTTGGTTGTCTGCTATTTCACTGTCATCAAGTCCTCAATTTGTCCGTTTCCTTGTTGACAGTCCACGTAGCCTCTTGCGTTTGACAAGCCTGTGGCTGCTAGACCATCAATTCTCGCAAGCCCATTAAGTCGTTTGAGGTCGGTCAAGTTTTTTGGTTGCCTACTTGGAATTCCTCTGGTTTCCTCCTAAAATATCCTAGGGGAGCCGACAAAGTTGTGTCTTGTGTTTTGGTCCGCTAAGGTGCTATAAAATTGCCGACAAAATTTCCTTAAAATATGCTAATTCTCTAATCGCCCCGGTGACGACGTGGGAACCGAAAGAACTGATAAAATGAAGGGTTTTTTTTTTTCGTGTGAAAACATGAGAGATGGCAAGTTTATTGCACTGACAGGAACAAAATTGTAGACAATTTTTCAGTGTTTCTTTTACTCCTGACACCCAACTCGACCTCTACCTCAGGTGTTCGGGATTCGGCAAGTTTGCAGAAGCATTTTATGGAGTGAAGAGAACACATGCGTTTGCCTCGTGTGATCCTTGGAAATGGGGATGCATTGAGCCCAGAAAATAACCAAATGGAAGGCACCTGGACCGGAATTGGTCTCGCCTTTTAAAAGCCCCATTCGAAAACGCATCACCATTCTAAAAGATTTATGCCAAATCTAAAGTTTCAGACTCTGAAAGTAGTCCCCAGAAAAGGGGAAGGTTGGGAGATGGGGGCGAGAGCGAGGATGCCTCGTTGGTGGGACTGCTCCTCCTCTCCTTCTCCCTTTTGCCTTTACACTCTTAGATTGTGAGAAGCATGGCTAAAGAAGCGACTTTCGTCTTCTCCGAGGTGAGCATTAGCATTCGCTCAATCACCTTATCACTTGTCAGGCAAGACTAAGTTACCGGGGATCCAAACTGATCTCCTTTCCCTAAGATCAAAGTACTGCCGAATTCATCTTCCTTCTTCTTCTAAGACGCATGAATTGATAGAGCGACCATATTACCTCTATTCCGATCACTCAGGTGGCAAGTTTGGTGATCACGTTTGTCACTTTTGTGGAGGTAAGAAAGTCGTTTTTCGAGTTGACAACAAAGGGGACCTCCTCAGATGATGTGTCGGAAGCAGGTTAAGTTGAGCAAGAAATAACTCCTACCTGGAGTGCTGCCTACTCCTCGGATTATTTCCCTATTAACGCACTGTACATACCTGCTTTTACGACAGTTCTGGACACATCCCAGTCATATCACACACATACACACACACACGCACACACATTCCAGGCACAATTTCAAGTACATTTATACATGCTGTTTCCCTCTAGCAGGCTTGCAACCAGGCAAGGAAACAGACAAATAAACATGTAAATAAATAAATGAAAACTGTGTTTATTGCCACAGTCTAACAGTTCTGCTTGGAAATTTTTCTCTAAAAATAGCCCTCTAATAGCTTGTTGCCTTTTATCATCAATTTAACACAAAAGGTCACTTAATCGAGAAAATTTTGGGTCATACTTTTCTTGCAAATGGCTTAACTGGGCTTCCTTTGACTTTTCTAGGCTTTAATTGAGCCCCTTTGCTTGCTCGTGATTGTTCGCATACTTAAATAGTCATTTGAGTAGCCACTTGCGCACCATAAACAAAAGCCCACAAAAGCGCCTATTAAAGGTGCTCAAGGTGGTTGGCTTATCAAGGCAATAAAATCTGGCAGCCGCTTTGCTAAAGCGAATTTTGGAGAAACCAATTTAAGAAGACTCTCATCCATCGTTAACAAAACACTTAGAAGTTGCGGACAAAGCTTTCCACACCAAAACTTTGTTTTATCAAAAAATACAGAAGGCTTTGCAGGTATTTTTGAAGAAACTCACATAATTTGAAAAGATTTCGTTTGAACCTTTAGCTAGTTGTGGTTTCTTCCTGTAAGTCTGGTGTATCTTGGTACATTGGAGGTGGGCGAGGAGGAGATCCGAGGGCAGCGAATTGCGCAAGCTGCAGCCTTCCCCTTTTGAATCTTTCACAGTCATGACTTGTGGCCTAAAAAGGTAAATTAAGGGCCTTTCATTGAATGTAAAGGCGTGGAACCCAAGTTCCTTGTCTTTTTTGACCCTCCACGTTCCAGCAATGAAGATGCAAAAGAGGCCATCAAGGTTACTGACAAGGTGATAGGCATTTGACACTTTGAAAGTGGGAGAATGAAACTTCAAGCTAAATCTGTTTAAGCTGTATTCGGCTTTAAAATTCTCCGTCTATTCACTTCCATAAATAACTTATTGGTGGAGGAGGAGCAGCGACTCCATCGTGTCTCAAATTGAAGACCAAATAGTCCGGCGACTCCCTCCATTTGATGTCTTTAATCAACTTGTTTTTTTTTTAAAAAAATTAGCCTTTTTAAAAATAATTTAAACGTTTGAAGGAATAGCACTGTCGGTGAGATTTTAGGTACGTAGCTCAAAGAGCCCACTTTCAGCCTCATTACTGTGAAAACAACAGTAGGTGTCTGGGAAACCCCACCTTTTACTCTTCAAAGCTACTTCGGAAGCATCGCTTATTTTATATGACTTCATAACGCGTCAAATGCGTGATTAATTTTGGTTAGGAGGAAACTTAGGTTCGTTGCATGAGCCACCTCAGGATGACACAGACATAGAAGCCAAAATACTTGATGCTTGTTTGCTCATTACTCATTACACTTATCTTCTTTCGGGAAGGTGCGTGTATTCCTTTCTAAAAGCCAATTCATTGCCCACTTTTAGCAGTCTACAAACGCTTACATTAAATCCTCTGTTTATTGTATAAAAAAGTGCCATCTTCAAAGCATTCATGCACCTTTAAAGGAGGGACAAACGATCTACTTTTATGTGGAGTTGTTGCTTTAAAAGCGGTTGATAAATTAGCCTTTAAAAAGCCCTTTTCCTTATCCCCTCTCCTTCTTGCCCCTCCTGGACTCCCCAAACGGACGTCTTTTGCTTAGGCTCGAGGCGTAAGCCAGCGTAAGGAATAGCTGCTTAAGACAAAGAAATGTTACAATATGGTGAAGGTTTAAAGAGGGACAAATAAAAAAGTAAATGGAATAGTCCTGCCTAAATTTGACTCCCAATTAGCAATACAAAAGACGCAGTAAAATTTTTAAGAAGAACAAAGGATTATTTACAGTTGGAAAGGAGCCTTGGCCAATAAAAGGTTAATGCACTTTATTGCAGGGTTTTTTTATAAAAGAATCATTTTCTCGCTTTTTTGGAGTCTTTTAAAAAGGAGAGGGCAGGAAAAGCATACGCATAGATAAAAGCAAATAAGCGAGCTAGAAATTCATTAAGCAGGGTGTAATTTTAATTGATGGTCAATTTTCCTCTCTCTAAAAATTCATCTCTTTTAGTAGTTTAAATTAAAAAAATATTTTGAAAGCTAAGAGGTGGAGGATTAAAGGAAATGAGACTTTTGGGCGGGGCTTGAGATCCTTTTGTGCCTTTAAAAAGAAAAACTTTTTTTTTCGCTGAAACTCCCTTACTCCTTTTTCATTGGTTCTTCCAAGAGAAGCCCCTCAATGATTGGTTCATTTGGGAGGAACTCTTCACTCATTGGTTCAATCGCGAGAATCCCTTAACGATTAATTCGGCTGCGGGAATCCCCTCGTCCTATTATTTTTCTGCCTCTCGGCTTCTTTGTACTTTAAAACTTTCATTTTTGTAAACTTCTCTTTGCAGTTGTTCTCCTCGATTCTCGAGAAAGTGGATGGGAGTGTTGGACCAAAAACACAGCCTCAGACATTGGTGTAAGTGTGTTTTCTTTTATTCTTTCCCCTTTCTCTCCCCTCTTTTTTCCTTTGTCCATTCAAGAAGACCACGTGGTGACAAAGGGCTCTTAAACGTGATCAACTAAACAAATTTGATTCCGAATGGTTTGACTTGAACAATGTAAGGGCAATGACGAGCAGTAATTTTTACAAACGATCTTTTCCAAGGCAAGTAAAGAAAGCAACAGACCCTATGAGATAAGGAGATGAGAAGCTCTAAAGCTGGCTTCTTTTAAAAGTGAAGTTCACGGGTGTAAGACAATGCAAACTTTCTCGTTCCTTCATTCCTTAAAAGATAGAACCATAGTTGTAACCTCATCAGTTATGGGGATTCTTTAACATTACAAGGCACTTAAAAGTGACTTTGGACATGAGGCATGAAAATCGAATGAAAATTTGTAGATGATGCTGAACCACAGCGGTACAGCCGCCTTGGGACTTGCTATGGTAGGAAAGTGAAGTGCTGCAGCTAGGTAAGATGCCAATTAAAAGATGCGATTTGGCAAATCGTAACCTTCCGTGTCAAAGAGGCCCTCTTCTACCCACAGCCACAGCACCTTTCCACTCCTGTGTTCATGAAAAGTAGGCGGCTGTCTTGATAGTTCCTTGAAGGTACATCTGCTTGACGCTTCCACTGCAGGAGGATTAGACAGGCTTCCGCTTAACTCATTCGACTCTTCAGCGTTGGGTGAGGTTTTGCCATGTGTTGTGCTGTGGTATGATGAGCTAGAAGACCCTGGTGCTTGGAAGAGGCGCCGACAGATATCGAAAGTTTCACGGTGTCCCGTTGTTATCAGCTACGCCGCCCCGCGCCGTATCATGCCAGGCTGTGACCGAAGTCAGTTGGCGCCTCGGATAGATCCCCTCGTGCTGGGATTTTCGAACATTTTATTCACAGGAGACTTCGTTGCCCGTCACGTGGCATTGCGGACATGCCAACATGCATACCTGCATGCCTAAATGTGGGCACCCAGGCACCAACGCACACACACTGACACTGCTACCCCCAATTTTGGCGGGTGATGCTTGTGGAGTGACCTGAACCGCCCTCTCCACTACATCAGGGTGGCATGGCAGTGTTCTTCTAGGAGTAGACTGGAAACGGTGTCACTTCATTATCATGTTTTTAAGTGAGAAGAAAGAAAGAACGGGGAAATTCAAAGCCCCAGTTTAACTCAAAAGTCATGCCTAGTTAAAAGTGAGTTGATGATTGCAGTAAAAATTGCACCGACCTCACTAAGAAGCAGTGATTGGGATCAGGACACGGACACAGTAACTAATAAACCAGAGATCACTTTTACGAAGTAATTATTTGATTAATTTTCAAAGTGCTTTTTTTACAACTTATCCCTCTCTTCAAATCATTGCTGCTGTCACCTAAATAGAGTCCTCCTTTTCCACTGACTTGACAGCTCTGTGAACTCGACATTTAATCTCACATTTATTTGTGTTCCCATCATTTTTCGAGGTATAATGAAAAAAAAAGAACAATCAGTTGTCCATAAAAAGTATTTTATTTCGAATAGCAATCCTGTTTGTTTATCGAATGTGCCAAATGACAAGTCGAGGAGGTAGTGGGTGTCAAGTGGAGGCATCCACGCCCACTATTCTGATCTCGCCATCCAACTGCGTGAAATCAACTTCAAAACTTGTTACACTTTTGTATGTTGTCAGTGAAGTCAGTTGAGGGATTGAACTTGGAGAAGCGCTGGAGCGATTGTGACATTGAAGAAGATCACTTGTTGAACTGAGGAGGGGGAAAAGGGAGTTTAAAGGCCCATAAACAGGTGACCTTGAACTCTCCATATGTGAAGTCGAGCCGCTGCCAGTCGTCCTATCAATGGTTAAAAAGATGACCTTATTGCGATGCCAGTTTCTTTGTAGATTAATCCAAAAAAGCGGAATGTAAATGAGGAGTTTCAGGTTCTCCTTAGTGGCAAGAAATTAAGCGTGGCTTTGCAAAGACGAGATTGAAGTGATTAAAAGTCTCAGACAGCAAAAAGGTCACAAGTGAAAAGCTAATTACTGTTAGGAATTCATTGTTTGGCAAGCGAATCGGGAACTTTGGATTTCATATGTTATCATAGCCTCTTCGTGGTCCCTGAGCATGCTAAATAAAGAGGCAGCTCTCCCCTTCCGGTTAGCATATAAGTCAACAACGCTGCCTTGGGTTGAAGAAAGCCTTTGAAAAGAGGTCGGTGGTTAGCAAAACCAGCCGCGTTTAAAGAGCTGGAAGTTCCTTCCAAGAAGCAATTAATAATTCCAACTTCTCCACCCTAGTGGCGTCAACAAAGTCGACCAGGTGCAGGATACAGCGTCTACGGTCTGTGCGAGAGCAGTACCACCGCAGAGAGGGAGGAATTTTGGCTCTTCGGTCCCCTAATCCCATTGGGTCGAGCTCTCAGTGTTCACGTGCAAGTGAACTTCATGCTACGCAGCTGTGCTGATCGTGAAATTGTCGACGGTCGTGGTGGCACCTGCCGTGAGAATTTCGACGTCTTTCTACAACAAGAGGCTCTGCGAAGCGATATGGATGTGGCTGAAGTTCCACATACTGATGTACGTTCCATAGCATATAAGAACGCTTTTTTCTCACTTTAAATTTTTTGTGATTTGATGTGTGTCCAGAAGAATGACCTAAAATTCGACCACAGGTGCTACACAGATCGGAAGTGAAATCCCTCCCTCTCCCCTTCCTCTACCAAAGTTGAAATTCAGCAGTGAATCACGCCCATCCTGTTGCCTCTTTTTTTAAGAATAACGTATAAACAGTTGATATTTTATCTGCTGACATGACACATGATTAATTGGAAAGGGAATAGCCACTTCTTCCAAGTGGATAGGACTTGTTAAAGGCACACAAGGTGAAGTACGTCTAACACTTGTCTATTTCCACACAACGATTGCATCACTGTCTATCTTCAAAGAGACTTGAGGCCATTCAGAAGGGTTCCGCTGGTTGATTTTTCCACGTAGAGGAGAATCCAAGTCAATGCCACTGATGTGCTGTCCAAGAGTCGCCTCTGGTTATGGCTATCGGCATCAATCTCACATTTTTCGAAGAGACGAAGCTGCTTAGCTGAGGGCATCTACTTCATCCACCTCAGTATCTAGCGCCTTGAAGAAGTTCCTTCCTGATGCTAACAGAAGAAGGCTGTCGAAGGCACTCCTTCCTTCTTGAGGGATAGTCCATGAGCATTTCTTAATCAAACAGGACTATGTGAAGGGTCCACCTCACTTTCCATGCGGAAACACGTAACCTTAGTCCTGACCATCCCTTCTTCTACCCTCAAATTATGCAGAAGAGGGATGGTTTTGTGTTATTGAGGAAGTGGATGCTCGACTGTCCTTTTTCGCCCTCAAAAGAGGCGAAGTCTCCCAAGCATGAAGTAGTGCTTGCTCTAGACGTGCGGATGCTGCAGCATTGTCCTGACCATTCCTCCAGAGGTCCGCCGTGCGCGGTGTGATGGATAGGGCATAAACTATCTGGAAATAGCCAAGGCGAGATGGATTGTAAAGAGCCATTTCTCAGCTAACAATTTAAAGTGCGCTATCCACTTTTATAAGGTCTTGGGAGAGCATTAAAGAAGCTTATAGCGCTATCCATAAATGCATGATGAATGAATGAAGCCCATCCACTTGAACGATTTTACGACCTCTTTGTGCCAAACACTTGTAGGTGTTGCATAAACTCTTGAACTAATGAGAAAGAGGAAGACGAGGATGATGAAGAGGGTCTCTTAATTATCGCTTGATGTCCTGTTCCCCAAATCCAAGGTGGTTAAGCCTTTTCTGGCTGGTCTGTTACACTACCGCATACAGCGCCTTTTTCAAATGCCTTAAGGAACTTTATATTCCGTAGGTTGGGGGCCAATTCTAACTCCACGCACTGACATGAAATGATTTAAACCAACACGTTTCAAGGCACACAAGGAGGCACCATATCGGTAGATTTCATGTAGGAATTTGAACAGGGCGTTTGACAAGTTCTTCCTCACACCATACAATAAGTCACTATTAGACAGGCGAATCAAAAAATGACTGCCACTTTTTTAAAACCCCGAATATTTCAATCTGTCTAGTGATTCCTTCCAGTGACTTAAATGCCATTGTACTGACAGGAGTCTTGCAGAGGCAACAGGATGGCATTTGATTAACAAGAAAAGATTGTTCAAGCCATCTGTAGTAAGCGAAGGCTTGGAATGACAAGGTATCGCGTAGTTTGTTATTCCTCCTTCTGAACGCAAGGTACAAATGGGATACGGATTCTCCAAAGCGCCTTCTAGAAGCGTTTTGGACGAGAAGTGGGGAACCACTGACAAGGCTTCCCATTTGGTGCTGCCTGGAGCAATAGAAAGGAGAAGAGACATGATTAGTCCCGAAAACTGCCACATTGGCGACCTTCTCGGAATGAAGTAAGCGCCTGAAGAGAATGCAGTCATGGTGTCTCATGTCCGTGGTCAATTGGCGCCTTTTAAGCATACAAGAGTCAAGGCATCACTCACCTCCAAAATCGCTTGAAGTTAAAATGGACAATTTTGAAGCACCCAAATTCCAACACCTAAAGCTTAACTGGAGGTGAGGAATGAGACAAACAGAGTGTTTGGCAGACAAATTTCTTCTCTATCTTTTTTTTGATGAAAGGAAACAAGAAAATTTTTCTGTTCAGCCGACCACGAAAATATCACATTTATTCAGGCGTTGAGGCGACACCGCCATGAAGTGGCTGTGCCATCGTGAAAAAGAAATAGATTTTGTCTAAGGAAGGTGGAGCGTTTGATATGCACAGATTTACTCCTCTTCTGGAAACGCTGCGCCTTAACATTGCTGATTAATGCTGCATTCGAGGCACAGACATGGGGTAGAGCAGGTGATGGATGGTCTGTGTGATTTACCTACGCGACTTTCGCATCTGTCTGCTGGAAGATAAAAAAACTATTGTCTTGCATGTGTGGGCTAAAGATGACAAAAAATATCCGCCATAACACGATTTCTACAAGCGTCACATATGTGTGACAGTAGAAGCTCATCATTTAAGCGACGCAAATGTGCAATGAGCGGTACCAGACGACAATAATTTTTAAAAATGGAACTATGAAGATGTTTTTTAACCTTTTGTCCTACTTTTTAGTCGTTCAAAAAACTGGCGACAATTTCCTCCGATCGGAAGTGGAGCTCCAAATACCCCTCAGAGGATACCGCGGTAACAAGCTGGTTGATACGCTTTCGACCCCAAATCGAGCGAAAGGCGGCGACGACAACGACAAAGATGACAACCCATTCGTCTAATGGGTGGATGCGTCTGGCCATTCGTGATCAGGGCGCCTGTCTAATGCTTGATCGTATTCGGATCTACTACCTCACCTGTCCAGCCTGGCAGGTAGGCGATTCAATCTATTCTCTTTTGACAACTCAGCTGTCTCGAGACCCAATGAGCTTATAAACAGCATAGGAAGGCATGCATGGTGGACCTGTGAATTGTAGACACAAGAAAGATTTGTCGGTACGGTTAAACCATCCAAAAGAATCCCAAGTGACTCATTATCAGTGCTGACTCTGCATACTAACACCGGTACGATGCTCTGTGCAATTTAGGAGCAAAATAATGCGCACGCGGCCAGATACGATGCTAAAAGTTACAACCGCCTTTGTCAAAGGACTCCTCTTCCACCCACCACTTTGGCACCTCCTCACTTCTAAGCTGGTCAAAAGTATGAAGCTGCCTTTACATTCACTGAATGCATCAGGTCCTTGAAATTACGTCTATTTGAAAAAATCGCTGGGTTTTGTTGTTCTGCAGTTTCGTCGAGACATTAGCATTAGCTGAGTGACCTTTATTTAGTCTAGGCAATCACGGTAACGAACGATATGACTTAATCTTGTGTCTTGCGGTGCGCTGCGCTGTCGTGCCATGTTGGGGTGGGCTCGAAGTCACTCGTTGCTTCAGGTTTAGTGCGTTTATCCCCCAGAGTTGCATGGACGCCTACACGCAAGTCCTACGGGCCTGGTGATGGGTGCCTCGCTCCCATGTCCACCCGCTGGCATTGTCACCGGCCATTTTTCGGTGGGCGGTGTGTCTGGAGCGCATCGGAGTAACTCCCCACACAAGACATGAGGGTCGTCTGTTGGGCTAGACTTGACAAATGTCACTACTTGCACTACTGCATCCTTGTTACACTGCAATGACACAACCGCTTTTCTCACTGCAACAAAAAAAACCTTAATAACAACCAATTTACTGCAAAAATGCATATTTTTTTTTCCATAACTCGGCTCTTTAGCGTGAGCGAATCAACCCAATCTTAATGCCGCTCCTCTTTACTGCCTTCTAAATAATTTGTTTTTTTTTCCTGATTAAAAATTTAAGTTCTACAACCAGAAATGTCCACCTACGGATTGTCTGATTAAACTTTAATGCACCAGCAAATTTCATGAACTGGAACCACCGCCTTTGATGACCACCTCATAATCTCCCCTCAAATGCCTCTTCCGAGTGCTAAAGAGAGAAATTAAACATTCTCTCCACTCATTCCATCCCAATGCCTCACTGAATTTTACTTTATGCTAAGGGTACACTTTGTTTGCGATTAAATTCTTGCCTTTTCCGGTTGTACAATCTCAACTCCAATCCAGTAGGCCATTTAACTCTCTTAAAGTGGTAGAGTTGTTTCCCTTATGGCATGCCAAGCTACTCCACTCAATGAAATGATTAAGTCTGAAAAGATCAACGCCCTCAGGGCTGATTAATTCCTTATTTTTTTTCAACAAAGCCAAACTCGACCTTGTGGGTCCACACATGTATTTCAGTAGTATATGCTCCCCGCTAAAGACGAGACACCAGGGCACCCAGATGCTGTCTTAAACCCACTGAAACTAAACGGCTTAAGTGTTCAAATGTAGCCTGATTCTACATTGACTATCAACACATCATTTTCGAGAGTCGCGGTGGGAGTTCGCATCGAGACAAGAGGTCACTTGATGCTCTTCAACGTGAGAGTTGTAATGCAGAAATTTGGTGTTCATGGAGTTTTAAAATCTGATAAAAGGTAAAAATGTTTTCTTTGAAGCGGATCCGCTTGGAAACTATCTATTTCTCCTTGCCGTCTGAAGCAATGGAAAGGGGTCGGTGGTCACGACTCTGTAAGGAATCATTCCATGTCCCCCAAATTTGGTACAGTCCATGAGCTCAAGCCCAGTTCCAGCGAAGAAAATCTGAACAGCTTTTTTTGTCAAATTTGAGGAGTACAACCTTCTTCATGACTCTTTCATACTTAACTACGTGAAAAAAGTGGGCGCATTAGTCTACATCGTTTTGCCACTTACAGACACCTACTTTTGGCTGCCTTTTTTGCGAGGAAAAATCAAAACGAGGAAGCAGAGGAAGAAGTGATATTGTGACTTACCGATCTGAATGTGAACACCTAAATCGTCACTGCTGACGTCTTTTTGCATCCGCACAGAGATTTCATGAGAAGGTGAACAATGGGCCGCACATTCTCCTCCTGGATTTGATTGGCTTGAAGCCCTTCCACTCCAACCTCCCTTATCTGTAGGCCTACGTGTTGGTGTTTTGATGCTTCCCTCCTTTAAAAGTTTATTTATCTCCTATTTAACGCATGGCAAAAGGGTCGACATGAAGTTGGAAGGGCTATCTCTTATACCATTTATCCATCTGCTCCATTTCATCCAAAATCTAGAGCGTCGCCTTGCACTTCTGTTCACTTTTGATGAGTATGGAAAAATAGAAGTGGTCGCTAGGGCTGTGCCTCCGTTTGGAAGGCTTGCGGATGTAGGCGATGTACTGAGGAAACAACTAGGAAGATTGACACTTTTTTCAGTTCGAGAATAAGAAATGTGACAGAGGAAAACGTCCAGCTTCAGTAGGGACATGGAGTTATTCTCGATTCTACATCTTTTCACAATTCACTTCTTTGATCCACCCTTCGATGGTAACATTTGCTACTTCAAGAAGTAACCTGCCGTGGTCTTGCCATTAGAGTAGAGGAGACAGCCTTGTGTCGTGTGAACCACCAGCATCACTCCACATTCCATATTTCATGTTTGATGGTTCAAGATGCGACCACCATCTCTGTGCACCAACACGCACCTTTGGATTAACAGCAACCTCTACTCGACCAATCCTAACACCTTCTATCAAGTCACTTACAAAGTGCCAACCTCTAAATCTCATCAACGTCCGTGTCATCCATGGCATGGAAATGTGGGATCGACCATGAGAATGGAGCATGGTAGCCTCTGAGGCGACTCCACTTTGGGTCTCATTCAAATCGTCTTCTACGATTCTACTCACATTCATGGCCAATGGACGCATCACTCAACAACCCAGTGCTGCTTGAACACCAACTTTGCTGCCATGGCACAGGTTGTGACTGGGTGAAGGTCAGTCGGGTGATCTTGTGGTGGTTCACATCCTTCCCACTATAACTGTGGTCGCTCAGACATCTCGAATGAGTCCCCTGCATCTGTCACATCGGTACGGTCATTTCTGAACTCCTCGTGAACTCTTCTAGAGAGAGATCCTTACTTCACTTGGGGCATAACTGCTTCAAATGGTCCACCAAACACTATTACTTCCGAGGAAGGACTCCTCGCGTTCCTTCATAATCGTGTTTAGAGTGGGCGGAGGTGAATCTGTGCTGCCAACACAATCCTTCATGTTGTCACGGTGGTCCCTTCCGCTCCAAAGCAATAAATCTTTGCCCAGACCCTTATCAGACAGGAATTTTTGACGATCCAGGTATCTATCCATAAATCTAACAATTTTTGTTTTATCGCCTGCAAAGGGAAGTTCAAATTTAGCACAACTTTTTACTGCTCAGCAAGATAAAAGTGGATCAACCATTTCTTTCCTACCTTAACGCATATCCACACTTCATAGGGTCTACGAACACTCAACTCTACTTGACAATTTCATTCGAACTAATGAGTGGGTATTCGGACACAAATTCATTCGTCCATGATGCACAGGCACAAGAGAATGAACTCAACACAGCCTACACCTCATACGATTGTGGTGCTAAGAGACTGGAGGTAAGAAGACATCTGCCTCCATTAAATGAGTCCAAAATTTACCTACGGGAAAACTTCTAACTCTCTCTTCATAACTTTGCCGACAGGGGAGAGTTAGTGTTTCCGGGATGCTCATCTTCATCTCCCTTCCCCTTCCCCCCAAAAAACGGCATATTACAAATAGCTCTTTCTCTCCACCGCAATTCGTTCTCAATTCTCGAATCCATCATTGCAGTCGGTGATTGTACACTCTTCACTTGAGATGTAAAAGCAACAGGCATAAACGGGTCTCGTACTTGACGTGCTCATTACTGCAGTCCCAAAGGGTAAATTAAATCCAAACCTCATCTATAGAAATGCTGTTATAAGGAAAATTAAATAAATTCATTTTTAAAATCATGAAAACTCATCCCTTCAGCATATAACACCCACGTCACATATGTGTGACACAACGGAATCATTAAGCACTGTAGCAAGTAAGAGCTGTAAAAAGGGAATCAATACGCCTCTCTTAATTTTTTATGAGATGTGAGTAGTTATAATCCTCTTTCTACTCCTATTTAATGCTTGACGCTGTACCGCGTGAAAAGCCTCTTTCAATGTGGTCAAATGGTGGGTGTGAAACGACTTCCTTTGTCACGATCGCATGGAATGCAAGCTAACTTTCTTTCATTTAAACTGTGTTTTTAATCGTTTGATTCATTAGAAGCTTCCATGTCTTGACACAATCTCCTCGTAGCTTTTGTTTGAACGACGTAGGGGAAGAGGAATAAGAAGGAGTAGAAGAGGCATTCTTTTTGTCACCCAGACGTCCCTTACTACTGCTTAATGGGGAGAAAATTGGGGTAAGTGGGTGCGATAATTTAGCAAGAACCTAATTGAAACAGAAAGGCGAGGGCGAGTACACACCACCGTTTCTGCCCGAGGATTAGCAGGCGCGAGAAAGAGAGTGAGGGAGGAGGAAAGAGAAATGAACATATTTTTAATTAATCCTACAAGTCCGTTAATTTTTCTCTTTCTGCAACAACAAAGTAGGCTATTTCTGTTTCACTTCGGCATCTAATTTTCATTCCGCCTTGCTTTTGCAAAATTTACACGATCCAAAGAGGAGAAGGGGAAGGAGGCAGGCAGGCATGTAGGCAAACATTGTTATGAGCTTTGAAGTGAACTGCAGAAATTAAAGAAACAGTTCTTTAGGCAAGGGGAAATCGTTTGCCATTTTCTAGAAAATAAATAATGGAGTGACTTGGTCTTCATCCTTGTCCTGCCCTGCCCTCTCCATCTCCCTTCCCGCGCCTACTATTCTGCTTGAAAATAATCTACTGCCACTAAATCCCACTGATTCATACAAGTTGGATGCTTATTGGAGGAGTTGAACTGATCCAACACGAAAATTATCACGTAATTGCACCCAAGTGAAGGTGAAAAATGCCTCTTGGGAATTTTTTTAGCATTTCAAGCTCTGTGATTGGTTGGCTTGTGCCTGTATGATTCAGCAGTGTGATTTAGCGTTTTCTGGCCTTCAAAAATCCTGACGCCTTTCGTCATTGAGGCAAATAACTGCGAGCCTGGATGTCATATTATCTGGTGACAGACAAAAAAAAGCCTTGCGCACTACATGACATTCAGTTCTGTCTTTTTGCCACCCAAATGCAGGTTTATTTTAAGGTGATGGGAGAGGAGCTGCTGGAACCCTCTTGTCAAGGCGAACACCCTTTTGACCGAGAGTGGCAGTTCATTTATGAGGTTAATTATAGGCGTGATTGGGGAAGGTGGAGTGTAAAGGTAAAATTCTTGATTTTGCAAGAAAAATGTAGCACTGGCTTGACGAGGATGCCTGTTAACGTAGTAGCAGAAGTTGGCGATAGTCATGGGTTAATTAGTAGTCATAAATTAATTTTACGGCTGCCGAAAGATGCGGCGTTACAGGTTATAAAAAGTTGCTAATAGAGTTATTTATTTTCACTTCTACTTAATTCATAAATCTTGCTTTCTCGCCCTCTTACGGAGATGTAGCACCTTTTAAATTATAACCGACCGTCTGTTTGATCTTGGACTATTCAGAAGAAAGGCTTCATAGAAGGTGACAACTTTGAGTGTTTTGCTCTCTTCAGAATGCTATTTGTGACTACTGAGTGGGAAACAAGTCACCCAGGTTTCAATCTGTTTGTCCATTTCGTATTTTTCCATCCCATATCCGTCCAAGACTTGAGATTTGGGGCAAAAAAGTGGGTCACTCTTTCGTGAGAGACTCAATCCGAGGTCGAAGCAGTAAAGTAGCGTGGATGAGGGGACACACCTCAATTTTAAACCTCAATTTGTCTAAAAACGTGAAAATGTCTTTAACGAAGGAAGCGAAAGGGCAAATATCTTTGTAATGTGAAGCAGTCTTTTTGCCTACAACTATTTCTCATCAGCTAGTTCTTTGTTTCTGCACTGGATTGCCAAACAGTCGTCAAAATTATGGCTTCGCTTTGATTAATTTGGGGGCAGAAGCCCCTTGAGTCGCGTAATTCACCCATTGAGGAGGAGGCAATCACCCAAACAATGGACTCATCTGCCTCTCTATTCCCTGGATGTACAAAAGGCTAATCAAGCTGAATTAACATGTTTTAAAAAGCTAGGAATTCTAAAAGACAAAACGTTCCTCGCCATATAAATAACCACAAAAAGGGACTAGACGGATGCGAAATTCTGTCAAAGCTGTCAAACTGTGGGATTATGATCCACGTCTCTAGGCTGTTAGCTCGCCACTTAAGTGGCTTTAAATTAGAGTAAGGTCTACATATTTGATTAAACTCGACGGCACAGAGGTGATTGTTGTTGGGGCTTTTTTCCTGAATCTGCAATGTCTCTTGGGAGGTGTTGATTGGAATAGTTCAACTAAACCATTAAATATTCATGCATACAATCCACGGAAAATTAGACTTAGAAAGTGAGAAACACGCAAATTAGACATATGCAAAAATAATGAAAAGAAGTAGGATAAATTTTTTGCAAGCAGAGATAATGTGACATTATTTGCTTCTTGCTACTTATTATGATTTAAGTAACGAACGGGGGTTGTAAGTTTCGGTATTTTGTTTAAAAAATCAAAAAATCAATTTAAAATTTGGCTAATAAGCTTTGGCCGACCATCTGCTTTCTTTTGCACCAGTGCGAAGAGAAATGCTAGCTGGTGGATATCAAGCAGTAAAAACTCGTCAGTCTGAGCCCTCTCTCTTTCCTGATGGGAGACTAGTGGTACATGAATTACATCTCGCTCAGAATTAACTTTGTATTTAAAATGTGCGAACACTGCCTTCATAAATGTATTTTTAACCACCTGCTACTTAATCTCGGGCTCTTAGTAGTGGCTACGCATTACTAAATAGTGAAAGTACGGAAAGCGATGACCTAAACATGATGCGCGAGACCTCACCCCGACCGCTTATGCCATGGGTAATTCTAGGCTCACTAAACAGATACAGCTGCTGCCCTTTTTACCCAGAGAAATTCACGAGAGTGAGAGAGCCAAGCACTTGTGTGCTGACAAAAGTGAAGCTGCGCTCGCCACACACATGCACATCCCTTCTTTACAACACCGAGTGTGAGCGGAAGCCCTTTCTGCCTCGTCTTACAACTATGTGTACTGCATGATGTAAAGCTCGAGAGAATGCTTCTTTTTTTTACACATAAATTAGGAAACATGACTTGGTCTTTCGACTTCCTTTATTCATGCAGAAACACAATCCTATGTACAAATGCAAGGGTCACTTACTTGAAACCCTGCTGCATCGGTTTTGGTGAGTTATGCCCGATGTGCCTTGATTTCCCATTCCTTGTCCTTAATAGATCAGTTTCATGAGCCTGCCGGAGACACCAGCAGGTCACGACGCAGAGGTGCGGGAAGCTCAAGGCCACTGCGTGAGTGGGGCCGAACCCCTTCTGATCAATCAGCCGGATTTAACTGAAGACTTACCTCTGAGTAACCAAACGAAGGGCCTAAAGCCGTCTTTCTGCAAAGCCAATGGTCAATGGCACATTCTGAAAGACAACATCTGCGAGTGTCTACCGGGCTTTGAGGCCTCAATAGAGGAGAATATGTGCACTAGTAAGATGGAATTAATTCCATGGCTTTTTTGATTAGGTGGAAATTAATCAAGAACCAGAAAGATGACTGCAAAATACTTTTAAAATAAGCACAGTTGCTACTTATTTTTTAATTTGGAACCTGAGTGATATATTTAAACTCGAGCATTATATACTACTTGTAAGTAGTATATGCCCACAGTAAAAATGAGCAAAATCTTATTAGATTTGAGAAGAATGTGAGTAGCACTGCTTAAATAGAGTCAAATTCTCTCATGTAGCATAAAATTTATTAAAATATATGCTAAAAATTGGCAAATTTTAGTGTTTATCCATTTTGCTTAATTTCAAATACTTTTCTGCGGGAATTTTTTTCTTTTTCATTGCTTCATTTTCTGTTTTCACTGGTGCTATTCTTATTCAAGTCTTATTAAATCCGGATACAAGTGAGGTTCGGTGATACTTGAGCCAGTTTCTAAGAGATTTAGTACTTTCACCGAATTAAGTAGCATGCGCACTCACTTAGGGCATAATTTGGTGCCCGTAATAGTGGGTGCAATTTAAGCTCTCTCCAGCTAGCCACTTAAACATACTTTGCCAAGGACCATTGTACTGGACAAAAAACAACTAACTCGCGGTATTGAGAGCCCTTTAACGAGCTACCAAAAGACGAAGTTAGTGCTTCCACACGCTCTCCAGCCTAGGGCGATCGGTAGGTGGGTGGGAGGGTAGGCAGGCGGGCTGGCAAGCACTAAGTTGTGCGCCAAAAATAATGCAAAGCTGGCTCCTACCACACTTGGCATTTCGAGCACCACACACAAAGTATCGGCTTGTTTATTTTTAGGTCCTCTATTAGGAGGGGTCCAAAATCACTATAAGGCCGTAATAGCATGGGCTACTTTGTCTCTTCTAGGCGAAGAGAAAAGCGGCAGCCTATTATTGCTTCCATTGCCATGGTTTAGTCCCGAAGGAAAGCAAATTATTTTGGAATGACGGAGTGGATGTTTGGTCCATTAAGTGCGCATCAAATGCAATGCTATTCGCCACTAAATTAAGGAGATGGAGCAAGAGGGCCACATAAACAAACGACTTATTGTGGTTTTCGGCGTAGATCTCCGCAGGGATTTACGATTGCTCGTAAAGTCTTGGATAATGCAGGTTATTGTCAACATTCATTCGTGGTATGGGTGCCAGTCTGTCGATGTGGTACCCTTTCGTGTGCTCTCTAGTACTTCCTCTCTTGTCCTCTTATTGCAGTGTATGAGCCATCTCTTCCACAAGCTAAATTTAACTCAGTTCCAGACTTCCATTAATCAACCTCTTAAATAAAATTAATGGACGCTGAAGCATCATGACGAGGGGAACGATGTAAAATAGGACAAAGAAGAAGAAGCAGAACTGTTTGTTACTAGAGAATAATAAATAATCATGTGCCTAGACTGCTTGAAGCAGGACACTCCTAGACGGGGGTGAGAAGAACGTGAAGCACCGTTGAATGTCGTCAATGCATTTCCACGAGAGGGGGAAAGGTGATTGTGCAACAAACAGCTTTGTGACGTTCTACCCAAGTGCTATAGATTAAGTGGAACCAACAAGTTCTGGAGGGCTGCCCTTCCACGCTCCACTTCATTCGCATAGGCTATAAAACTGGACCATGTGCTTTCAACGCTTCGTTGACTGGTTGACTTATGATGGTGAATAACATTTTAGTTGCAACGCTCGTTAGTTCAATGACTGAACACTGCCCACTTCATACTTTTACGGTACCATTTTATTGCCTGACAAGTCGGACCTCGCGTGTGTGTGCGTGCGGTGGAACCGCAGTTGCAAGTGGCAGCCCGAAAAACTCTTCACGTGACGGGCAGACATTATTTGCGGTGAGATGGACTTGACAAAATTTGGTCACTGTGTAGAATAGGGTTTTCGGTCTCCTTCCTCGTCCCGCCGGTGAAACCACTCTACGTGGTGACTACGCCATTTTCTGGACTCTGACACTTGACAAGCATTTAATTCCACACGAAGTGTCATGGACAGAGGTGGGAAACGAAGCAACGGGGAGCAGGCAGATATGCATGTAACATTTGCATTCTCTGTAAGGAAAAGAATCTCTTACAAGGCAGTTTAATGTAATAAAAGATCAAGCCAAATTGCACTTTTTGTTTTGAAAAACCGCTTGACCTTGCTTGGTTGATTTAAACAAGCGGAGGTATTTTCGGATTTGATGGCTGAAGGGGGATTCAATAGTCACCTGAATAGAGGGTTTAAGGATATTCATTCCTAGGAGGAAGGGCGAGTGGGATCACTAGTCTTTCCGCTTTCGGATTTTTCGTTCCATTTTCACCTTACAACTTTCCCATTTTCCTCAAAGGCAGAAAAACCTTCTCAGTGAGAGAACTTTTGCTGTGCTCTTTAAGTTTCAATGCCTTGGCGTGGGAGAAGAGTTTAAATGATTGACACTTCCTATGACACCTCTTGGAAAGGTTCTCCAAATGGTGAAGATGTTCAACATTGGAAAGCTTTCCAAGTTGTTACTATATTTATAAATCCATCCTTTCATTTAATTCCTATGAGTTCCGAAAGATAAATGGAACTTACGCTAAATAGCTAGAAGCCATACAAAATACCACAAGATTTTAATTAGAAGCGCACATCCCCGGTAAGATATTATTAAATCAAATGCATATACTACTTATTTTTGCTGGAAACCTGGTTTTCGAAAATTCGGCTAAATCCAAAGAAGGCTTTCTAAGGGATGTATCTTTGGTTGAAAAGGAATCGCCATATTATTTATTAAAGAAAGAAAAAAGAATTTGTAAATTATGCAGTGATTTTGTCAAGGGTGACCGCGATTACATCTGTCGGACAAGCTTTCTGTCCGTCTGTCAAATCAGGGAATGATTGCTTGTAGTCAACCGAATCTTAAGGACAGAAAACAGTCATGTTGGGAACTTGACGAAGGTGGAACTCACGAGAAGACCCGTGAGAGATGGAATCACCGAGTTCAAAGCGGCTCTGTGACGGTAGAGGCGCCATTACGCATGGGGCTACAGGATGCCTAACTGTGGTTGAGCTCCAATTCATGGCAGCTCCTAGGCTCTCAGGATGTTTGATAAATGGCTTCTCTAATGACTGCCTAGTGAGGGACATGATTGCAAAAGATCTTGGCTGTTTAATTCTCGTGCCCGTGTTCCAGGCCCTTTGTGAACGCCCGGGCAA
The DNA here is from genome assembly GCA_036345935.2 of Taenia hydatigena. Lineage (NCBI taxonomy): Eukaryota > Metazoa > Platyhelminthes > Cestoda > Cyclophyllidea > Taeniidae > Taenia > Taenia hydatigena. The sequence continues at coordinate 7,427,369 of JADWOT020000010.1, forward strand.
TGGGGCTCCCTAATGAAAGTAGACTGCAAAAGTTCAGTTATTAGTGATCGATCCCACTATTGTTAACAACTCATATGTTGTAGGATAGAACATAAAAGAACGCGGACTTTTTTTATGGTGAGATCTGTACAATTTGGCTCAAGTGGTCATCATAAACTGATGGAAATCACGTGTCACATATGCGTGACGCGAAATGGGGGTATATTTAGCCACCTCTTCCAAGCGATCGATGCACCGTCTTAGTACCAATATCATTTTTAATGCAATATAATTTTAAAAAGCTTAATAAAAGCACCATTAAAGTAAGTTACTAGACAGTATAGCGTGTGCCACGCTCCCTCTATTTATCACGGACATACACTTCTGACCAATTAAACTTCCTATCGCCTACAAATTTTAGCCGCTTTTAGCCGTCTGCCTAAGTTAAGCATTTTTTCTGACGAATAATTAATGGTACAGACTTAAAGCACATCGATTTTCTTGTCTGACCACAACGTCACAAATATGTGACACAAGTTCCTCAGCGCTTCGCATTAGCTGTTTATGCCAGAGTCTAAAAATAAATGTGAATATTATTAACACAAGGAATGCCGATACCTTTTTGATTGCCTTCTACCCTCCTAACTAGTGGCTTATGGTGTTATTGGCGGAACAACTAAAATCTGGTCGGGGGCAAACGATTTCCCCCGACGCACAGGCCCTGGGAGTGTCGGATCATTGGCTCTCAAGCAGTCATCAAAATAAACTACAAAGTAGCCTTTTCTAGCGCGGATACTGATGATCACGTGTAATGCCAAAAAGGATAAAAAAAAAAGTCAAAAGTGAAGGCATTTCGTTGGAGGAAAACCTCCACCTACACACAAGTAAACACACCCACACATACACGTACACAAAAAAAGCTGCCTAAAATGATGGGGTTCCAAAGCTCTTGATTTACATTCTAAGTCCATGGCATTTATGTTGACACATTGAGTTTTCTAGGTTAGAAAACCTCCTCGTCTACTTATTTACTTGTTGGACAGCAATCGACAATTACCCGCGTCTATAAAGCGACTATTAAAGTCGCAGTTTTCATAGAGTTCATTTTAGAAAGCATGAAGTTAACTTGATTTATTTATTTATAAAAATCACATCATCTGATCATCTGCTCATGCCGCGCTTTCTTTGCAATCCCGTTCATTTGTTCAATCATTCACCCATTGAACCACTGAGCAAAAACGTGCTACTTACTGATTAATATAAGTAGCATCTACCACTATAACAACTCGCAATATTTATTGCCCTTCTTTTTATACTTCTTCTTGCACTTCTTCCAGGCTGTCCACTGGGCACCTACAAGGCGCTATCAGGACCGGGATTGTGCCGACCCTGTCCCCCGAATTCCATTTCCGAGGCCTCTATAGGCAGCAAAAAGTGTGTCTGCAGCCATCCCCTCTTCGTCTGGCACATCCTTCCCGACAGTGGAAGTGGTGTCTGCTCACGTGAGTTCAGCCCGTCAAGACTTTGTCTTGAGGTTTTTCTTCAGTTGACGCTTATTGACAAAAGGAAAAAAAGTCTTAGAAAAATTAACGAAGCAGCATTAAAACTGGTCAATCAATCGGAAAAAAAGTTGAAGCAGATTCTCTTTAGCATAGCAAAAAATGACCTAGTTAAAAAGGTGTGTTTATCCATTTCGTGGCTTAAAAAGCTTGTACTGATGTTGTGAAACAGCACCATGGGATTAAGTAGAGAAAGGTGCTGTTGGACACACTCCATGGTGTTTGATATTGTTTTGAGCTGCTGCATTGATGCCGTCGGGTGGTGCAGCTCTAACCAGCTAAAAACGTCTTTTAATAACACCGAACATCCGTGCTACCATTTTTAAGGCTTAGGGAGATGCTTTTTACTGCCATCTTCTCCTTTGATGTTCCGAGCCTGCATATCGCGAGTGATTCCAGCCAGTTCATTTGACGAGGTCAGTTAGACTCAGGTTAAAGGTTCAAGAAGCTAGCTTCTTGGAGCATCTGGTGTTAAGCGCTTGGAAATGGCATAATATTTTGACGATTGTGAAAATATGTGAGATGGAGGATGCCAAACCATCATTTCTTGTGAACAGTGGTGATTTGCGCGTCTTGACTGCTTGTAGTGGAATCCTTTGAGATGGGTTGTGTGAAGAGGGCTACGTGTCGTTTAGCGCCTTCCACTATGTGCATGACCAAGTGTCACATTTACGCGTAGGTCAATCGAAAAAGGGGCGTGGCTACTTCCCACCCAAATGCCATGCCCTAGGTGGAAACAATTGGCCTTAAAAGCCTACCTTATTAATGTTTTGCTTCCTTTCCCTAGGCTATAAAATAGACAATGTGCTCCAACTAGTTGATTGACTTTAGCTGCAACCCTTGTTAGGTGATTCGGTATAGCATTGGTCACCTATCGAAGAATTTCACTTACTCTCTCTTGAGGAAAGGTTTGGTTTAGTTCTCCTTTCTTCCACGTGGCGGCGCTTCCTTTAGATGCAGTGATAGCAGACAATGGTGGAAAATATTCACTTGACAGGGAGCGCGGTTAGGGTCAAGCGGACTGGAGTAAAGGAAAGGCAAGTTCCTATCAAACAATGCATAACATTGTACCAACGCAATGACAAGATCTTGCATAGCACTTGAGAATGAAGGCACTGCCTGTTACTTGTCATTTCTATTGCCTCTGATGGTAGTTCTCTAAGCGATGAGTATCACATTTTCTTGGCTATGACATCGGATGATCGTGTAGTTGTACGCGATTCAGTCTTGGCAGGTGAGGAAGGTGGAGTAGAAGTAAAAGCAATCATTTCTTGGCCTTGCAGAAGTGGAAATTGCGGCACAACAGAGGTGCGCCAATGCAGTGCCTTTCCGTGTGACACTTTCACCTGAGATACACAAAGTATCCAACTATCATATTAAACGGATTTCAAAATTGTGCTGTTTACGGAGAAAGAGGAGGCTGTGCGCTTAAAAGTGCTCATTCTATAAAGTTACCAACCAACCAATAGCCTGGCAGGAAAAATTGACCCCAACTGGTTCACAAAGGATGAGCCTGCTCGGGATTTCGTATTTAAAAGTTGAAAAATCCTAATCTTTTGAATTATTAGTGATGCTACTCGCTTTGCTTTTTGGATTTTAACCAAATCGGTAATGTTAGCCGACAAACATGGAGAGCGAGGTGTCACACATATGTGACACTGGGGTCGCGAGCATTAAGAAAGTCTCCAAACATGCGCTACTGACTTCTGTATTCAGATTATACAATTATTAAAAAAGTTGTTTCTGATTACATGGCTAAATGTGAATTGAAAAGGCAAAAATTAAGTAAGCAACAATCAGTTTAAAATGAAAAGGGAACGGGAACAGGTTCCAACTCTCCAAAGAAGTGCCATTTGTGTCGAGTCGTTGGTAAAATTAATAAAAAGATTACGCTACTTCTCTAAACTGCTTAAATAGATAAGAGAGTGTCTACTTTTAATTGTCCTTCTCGCCCTCATCCTACCGCCCTTAAGACTAGGCAAAATTGCGTGTTTTTGTCGCTTTTGAGGCGATTCCTTGAACAAAGTATCGTTTGGATGGTTAAATTTAGTCCTTAGAGAAGGCACAAACTACCGTTAATCAACGCGGACGTTACCGACACGGCCTTCTGCAGAAGTAGCCTCGCCCAATGGGTAGGTGAAAGTGCAAGCAAAAAGCCAAAGCGTCCTACAAACGCAACACCAAGAGGGTGATTAAAAACTCCCATAAATCTTGTCCGATTTCTCTCATAGTTTTATCTCTTGAGTTAAAACAGTTTTTTAGGATGAAATAACACATACGGAGAGTAAAATGTTTCCATACTAATACTTCTACCCACCGAAACGAAGCCTTTGTGTGTGCACATGTGGGAGTGGATGGATGTGCAAACCTTGTAGATTTATAAATTTCTCTCTTATAGTACTTAGTAGAGTTTTAACAGGCCAAAGGGAAGTGGTCACATAAAAGACTCATAAATGACAACTTCCTTATGGTAATTCCTTCGTCTTTTCCGTTACCAAAGAAACACATGATCGTATGGCGAGTACCTGATTTCGACATAATTTTTGCACATTTTGTGCATCGTGGAAATCAATGTCTCTTGATCTGAATAGTCTGACGCACCGCTAAAGAGGTACCACGAAGCTGATTTTGGCTTTCATGAGTTGTAAGCCTCAGGAGAACTTAAAATAAATTCTTGATTGGCCGATAACTATTCTGGTCTAACCAAATTTGGAGAACAACGCACCATCGTTTGTACTGGACAAAGACGACAGTAACGAAGCCGTGGGTTGTGTGCTCTTCATCATCGCCTACGCCAGTACCTGACTCAGCAAAAAATGCGACAGAAGAGTGCAGCAGGGCGTGAAATGTTCGCCATCTAGGCAATGGTTAGACACTTCAAACACTATCTGATAGTAAGACAGTTCGTAGAGAGAGCAGATTACCAAGCGCTGACTTGGTTTTTAGTTATGAAGGAGATTGACCATACAGTAGCAGGCTGGTACAAGGGAATGCAACAATATGACTTTACAGTGCAGTACAGAAAAGGAAATGCACATGGCAATACTGATGCAATGTCCTGCAAACGGGTGGCAGCATAGTGGGCGCGGAGTACCGTGCCCGACATGGCTCTGGTACGCGGGAGGTTTCTGACATCGTCTTATAAGTCCACAACACAAGATGCCACATCTCCCAAGCGCCTGAAGTCAAACAGTCCTTCAAGAGTTGCACGAGAGATTGGGTCATGAAGGAGGTAAAAAAGATGGTGGAGGCCTGGAGTAGACGGTACTCAGACGTTGTGGACTTCTATCGAACCCTTCTATCACCTACAACGCTCTTCAATTCCCTGTGGGGAAAAGTTTCCTTTGCAAGGTATCCGATGCGGTCAACCCGTATGTCAGTCAAGATGTTGACAAATGTGGTCAGCGCATGTGTCTCCCATTTGTCCGAAGCTCAACTCACCGCAACTACCAGAAGCGAAGCTTCAGTGGTCGTTAGGAAGCAGAGCCTTTGTAAGGGAAGATATTTTGATGAAGTATCTTGAGTGGGAAAGCCATTAGCCTCTATTCACGCCCTTCCACATGTCCTATGCAAAAATTTTCGCTTATTTTCATGTTTGTACCGTTACTACGAACGACAGAAGTAGGAAACAAGGTGGTTCCACCCACCACAAGATTCTCGAACTGGTGAAGATGGAGCCACAGTCTCCTCATTGGACAAAAGCCTCAAAAAGGCACAGATTACAGTAATTTTGTGCAGTAATAATGATTATCTACTTCAGTAGCACAAAGAAAGTATCAACCGATCCGATTATACATTCATCTTTGCCTCCAGGGTTGAGTTCAAAGCAAGTCTATGGAACTTCAGGCGCCTTGCGTGGCTTTTAATTTCTCCATTAGCTCCGAGCACAGAACAGCGCACCAAATGCATTCGTAATTCGCTTTTCACTTGCAAATTTTTGATGAAATTTTTTTTTGGAAAGGGACAGATGAGGGGAACCTGCAGGCATCGAAATGCTTGAATTTAAGCTTTTATATCATAGAGGCTCCCTTTTAAAATGAGGAGCTGTATAGAGCATCCAACTGTTTCAAGTACTTTGACAATTTTCTAAAAAGAATTGGCCGACTTTTTTAAACTGCCTCAGTTTTACAGAACTTGTAACTTTACCGAAAAGGTCAGAAATATTTAGAAAAAAATATTTGTCGGAGAGTAAAAACGAGATGGCCTGATAGATGGATAGATAGATAGAAAGTTGGAACATAAAAATTCCTGTTTGATCGGTACTGAGCCAAGAGTTACTGCTCTGGAATGCAAAAGCGCACCGAGCTTGCACCTCCGTGGCAAGATGAAGAGGTTGGAGGTGAAATGAGAGAGTGCGTCGGTAGCACAGGCTTATAACCGTCCTCCCTCCAAATTCAGTTGTCATTGACCACGTTTGACCAGTTTGACCTGTGTGACAGAAATGAAGTATCACTCAAATCTCCTATTTGGGTACGGTTTAACAGCATGTGGAGTCCTTCTTCCCCTCTTCTGCAGAAGAATAGCAGTTAAGGCAATTTTACAATAAAGTAGTGATTATTGTGGATCAGACTGGAGTTCTCTCCCGAAGAGTCAATGATTGTGAGCTCATGAAGAGCTCAGAAATGATTGTACCGATGTGAGAGATGCAAAGGACTCATTCAAGATGCCTGAGTTAGGGAAGTAGAGGTTGATCCACTTTTATTTTGCAGAGCAGTAAAAAGTTGTGCCAAATTTGAACTTCCCTTTGCAGGCGATAAAACAAAAATTGTTAGATTTATGGATAGATACCTGGATCGTCAAAAATTCCTGTCTGATAAGGGTCTGGGCAAAGATTTATTTCTTTGGAGCGGAAGGGACCACCGTGACAACATGAAGGATTGTGTTGGCAGCACAGATTCACCTCCGCCTACTCTAAACACGATTGTGAAGGAACGCGAGGAGTTCTTCCTCGGTTCTCCTGCAGAAGAATAGCAGTTGAAGCCATTCCAGAGGAAGTAATAGTGTTTGATGGACCATTTGAGGCAGTTATGCCCCAAGTGAAGTAAGGATCTCTCTCTAGAAGAGTTCATGGGGAGTTCAGAAATGACCGCACCGATGTGACAGATGCAGAGGACTCATTCGAGATGTCTGAGCGACCACAGTTATAGTGGGAAGGATGTGAACCACCACAAGATCACCCGACTGACCTTCACCCAGTCACAACCTGTGCCATGGCAGCAAAGTTGGTGTTCAAGCAGCACTGGGTTGCCGAGTGATGTGTCCATTGGCCATGAATGTGAGTAGAATCGTAGAAGACGATTTGAATGAGACCCAAAGTGGAGTCGCCTCAGAGGCCATCATGCTCCATTCTCATTGTCGATCCCACATTCCCATGCCACGGATGACACAGACGTTGGTGAGATTTAGAGGTTGGCACTTTGCAAGTGACTTGATAGAAGGTGTTGGGAGTGGTGGAGTGGAGGCTGCTGTTAATCCAAAGGTATGTGTTGGTGTACAGAGATGGTGGTAGCATCTTGAACCATCAAACATGAAATATGGAATGTGGAGTGGTGCTGGTGGTTCACATGACACGAGGCTGTCTACTCTACTCTAATGTCAAGACCACGGCAGGTTACTTCTTGAAGTAGCAAATGGTACCATCGAAGGGTGGATCGAAGAAGTGAACTGTGATAAGATGTAGAATCGAGAATAACTCCATGTCCCTATTGGAGCTGGACGTTTTCCTCTGCCACATTTCTTATTCTTGAACTTAAGTGCATGGAATTGTGGATTATATGACACGAGGCTGTCTACTCTATTACTCGAGTTGGAGTTCGTTGCAGGGGTGCGGTAAGTCACTTCTTGAAGCGGCTGATGTAGCTCCTACAGAGCTGTTGTTTTATGAAGTTGTGACACACATCCTCTGAGGGTCTGTCGAACAAATGGTTAGTAGCAACGCATCACCAGAACATACTACATGGATTTTGAGTTCCAAAGAATACTGGGTAAATTCATGTTCCAAATTGTGTTGGTGGTCTTTCTTAAAAAGAAAGTGCTAGGACTAGCCTCTAGTAATGCAATATTGTCTGGACATGTGCAGAATTAGAGTCTGACCCCCAGATAACTGTAAAAAGACAAAAACAAGATGCTGAACACGTTTGCGTGCATTTCAAGTGATTGTACTCCTCTAATTTTAGCCAAACTGCCTCGAATCAGTGATATAGAGATTGTGGAAAAGAGCGCCGAACGAATTATAATCTCTTGGCGAGCACCAATAGGGACTGAGGTTCCCATCTTCGTTGTCATCTCCTGTCTCAATTGTCAAAAAGATGAGGCCGTTTATGTGCCCGGAGATGTGCTTACTGGTAATCGGTGAGTCTCTTCTTCCCTTCTCTACCCCACATAAAAGCTGATTGTTACCACACAAGTGAAGTGGAAGATAAAAATCGGGCTGGCGTGTCTTGTATCCCCTATAGAATCTGTCAAAGTTGTCATTGTTAATCACATTGATAAATCTTCTCTCCACATCTTCCGGACACCGTGTTCAGATGAGGTGGATTAATTTGTTGGATTGAATTTGCGCAACAGAAAGAAAGTTCATAAATGCAGTGACATGTACACATATTCACTCAAGCCATTTCAAAAACTGGAAGAATATCCATTCCTTTACGTAGACCTTCACGGAGAATTTTGTATCCGAAAGATTTTTGAGTACATATAAGCCATTCTGCGACATCTCTGATTACCATTATGATTTTGAACTAAAGAATTCATAGTGCAACTATTTTGACAACTAACTTTCCTGTCGGAGGCTGTCTCGGTAGTCTGTGGGTGGTTACTTACAAAACCGTATGCTCCCCACTATTACCTGTAAAATTGCAGTGAAAATAGAATGCTCATTCGCAAAGATCATGCAGGCACTCCATGCGTGGAATGAGTGGGTTCAGGATTGTCTAATGTCCTTTGGACCCTAAACTTGACTGCCCACCATCTATCTACTATTAATCCAACAGTAGTATCTCATCCACATTTTGTGTTTCAAGTTCTTCCATTCGAGTTGGTGTCCGTGAGTCAGTTTTAAAGGACTACCGGTCTTTTTACATACACATCTACCACCTTCCACTTTGTTCAACAATTTTTACTTGTATTTTTAACGTAGCACCGCCTTGCCAACATGATTCAACATGATTTAGTTGAATGTAGTTTCATTCCTTCTTCGACAACTAACTAAAACGTTCTTCTGACTGCTGGGCTCTGTCTTATAAGAGCTAAATAGCCACTTTACGATGTGGCAGGTTTTTTTACCGGTTTGGTGGTTGACTTGGAAAAGACATGCAGGACTGCAACGGAATGTACCACCCAGGAGTCAATTTAAGGCAATAAATCATCTTTTAAGGCAAAAAAGGAGACAATCTACCAATTTTTTGAGAATAATAAATAATTATGTAAAGCTACTGATAGAATAAATATCATCCGCGATCAAAGTGACCTTCAAGGAGGGAGCCGTGAGGGCTATTAGGTAAATAGGTCCCACCCAAATGCCAGATCCAAACAGAGGATGGTTTGATTTAAAGACCAAAATTCTGCTATCCACATCTGGTCCAGACGTTGGAAGAGGTAACGTTTACTGACTGAGTGAATGAGAAATTCACTGACTTGTGCCTCCTTGTTGCCGCATTTGGGACCACTCAGTTTTGGGCTGCAAACCACCTCCTACCGGCACACCGGGCTCATGTGTGTTTGTGCGCAAAATTACTTTGATAAAGATCGGTGCCAGTTTTCTCTCCTGTAAGGAGATGGAAGATGGTGTTTTATCCCTTCTTCTCATTAGCTCTTTTCGTATCCTCTAACTTGGCATGGCCAAGTGGGTATGTGAGACATGAAAAGCGGTTTCCTCTTCTTGCCTTCTGAAAGCAAATTGAGTAGTGGTAGGAGTGAAACTCGTGGCTGTCTAGTTATTTATTTATTTATTCGTATTCCTAATTAGTTTATTAGGCAATGGCAATGACATGCTATTCACCGACTGGAATAATAAGAGTAGGAATAGCTTCCCATTATCAAAAAAAGGTTTTTTTCCATCTCTTTGTTTTTCGTGCTATCACTAAGTAAGCAGCCTTCTTTGTGTGTGTTCCAGGGATAAAATCTCGCAGGACTCAGGGTATTCCGTCTTCAGTCCACGGAAAAATTTATTTCAATTTACCCGATTGTCTTACGACAAATTCGTCTTTTTTTCCTTTCCACATGATTAATGATGCTCCGTTTATCTGCTTTCCACCTTCATTTTCCACCTCTGGTAACTGTTCTGTTATCTCATCAAACAGTATTAACTTTTCTTTAATGTAATTTTATGCATCAACTAGGGACGCTGAGAAATTGTCAGTAGTGTGCACTCTGCATCGTATCTTGTTCTGTTTTTCCTCGAACTTAGAGACTTTTGTAGGACTGGCAAACAGATTTTTATCCTCGAATATTATTTTCTTTGGTGTCAAACAGAAATACTGTTTTTTTCTGTGTAAAATTTCTGTATCATGGCAGACGAGTTGGGATTTACCCTCTACAGCTCTTATGCAAGCATATTGCTGCCATAATTTTCACTACAACCTGTAGTCCATCCATTTTAGAGGCTCTTTTACCCAAGCATAATACAATCACCTAATTTTGTAGAATTTAGCTTGTGGTCTTAGTGTTTCTAATTAGGGAGAAGGATAAATGGGGAATTCGTAGTAAGGATCTGTTTGCGGCCCCCGAAATTCAGTTCGCCAACACAGCAAAGCAGGATAAAAGGTAATATGGCAACTCGTCCAGTAAAGAAGAGATCCAATACTGTGTTGATCTGGATTTTTAGCAAAGCTTGCACCAAAATCAACGTCAGAAAGACGTGTACCAATGTTCTTTGACTGCGGCAAAAATTATGGCGCCTGGAGCCTCATCGCAGACCTGGAAGGTCATTGCACAGAACTCAAGGTGTAGGCTCGTGCAAGGTTGACACAATTACTTCCTGATTAATGCCCCGTTTCTATCATCATCTGAATTCACTTGCCATTGCTACACATGAACACCTCGGGTCCTCACTAAAGCCTAAATAGGTTTATTCTTGGCAAGGAAAGGAGAGGCTAAGGCTTGTAGCAAAAGTTTAATCGCTTAAATTAGAGTTGCCTGCATGATTTGACAAGCACTTAAACAAATATCGAATCGCTAAAAATAATTGCAAAGGCGGATGCGATACAGGACAAGAAAGGGGAGAGATTCGCACAGATTGTGCTGATGTCAAGCCTGTCAAAAGTCAAACACACGTAAAAGTGTTTTTCCGTCTTTAATGATTCAGCAAAGCTGGAGAAATTGTTACTTTTTTTGCCTTTAGTTGCTCATAAATGTAGAAAATAGTGTCGAAGGATTTTATTTTGTGTTGCAATAAACGCTTAGTACTAACAATTTCATTTCCCTGTATGTGTCACCCTTTGGGACTAGCCTTTGTGACCTCGAAGCCTTAGTAGTAACCAAGTTAATCTACCAACCAGCTGTATTCTTTCAGGTGCCAAAAAAACAGACTCGGGAGTCTTTTTATTTCTCCTTACGTCTCCGGTCTATGGCCTGTGGCTGAAAAATTTAGCTAGAAGCTAAGAGCTTATATTGTGTTGTACGGACTTAAAAGGTATCAAAGTTTTGCGACGACTAGGCGCCTGTATAGAGTAAAAGCCGATAGTTTTGTTTCAACAAATATTATGTCTTCTTGACTTACTTAAAAAAGGCCTAGTCTACTGAACAAATTAAGTAGTATCAGTAGACCCTCTTGGCTTCGCTTCGAATGTTGATTCGTGAAAGGTTGTGAAAGGCGTTCACTTGAAGCAGCGCGTAGACGAAGTGGTTTACGCGCACTCTATCCAATTCTTGACAGGAAAAAAGAAAAGCCCTTAAGGAATTCATCCTTGGTTAGTGAATTGCATCGCGAAGATTTTATTCTACGCAGCGCGAATTCGTTGCTGTTGGGATAATCTCGCCTAAAATCCCTTCGAGATCTCGGCTGGAACATCCAATGAGGATGTCTGCGTTGCCGAAACGATGGAGTAAGGCGGTGGAGCACGAGATGATAACTGCCGAAGTCACAGAGTGGTTTCAACTTCGTCTACTTATAGCCTTTCAGAAGGGTCATCAGTACACTTTTGCCCTTTGAGATAATCCAACGAAAAGTGTTTCTCAAGGCATTTGGGAATGGCGCCAGTTCTTTCCGACTAGTGAAGGTCGCCTCCTACACTACCCTCAGTTTTTACCTCCTTCAAGGCATTTTGAGTCGACTTCTCGTTTACTTTAAGCGTGTAAATAGAACAGCATTCATGTTCTTGTTTTTTGAAAGGTCTTTATCACTCAGTAGCATCAATATCCACCGCCTTCTGAAGTGTAGTTAGTTTTTTTTTGCCAGAAAGAGCGACCATCTTGCTCATTACTTTTCAGCAGATACTTGCATAACTCATTATAAATGAGTACATCTTTTATTGGCAAGAACTACTCATTTTAATCATCAATATCATTAATTTTTCATCTACATTGCCTCCTTCGTCCAGGATATAAAACCACTGCTCAGGGCTGTGTACACCTCCGTAGTAAAGTCCGGAAGCTGGTAGCCACAGAGAGAGAGAGAGAGAGCAAACAGTTCGAGTAAAGATCCTGTGAGATCTGCAGAGGTCTCTTTTTTAACCGCCTCTACCTTCTTGTTTATGGCAGTTTCGACTACACCGGCGGTTCACGGAGTTGCAACCTCACGGTCTCCGGTCAAGGGAGTAATGAACCAGCTCAGTGTTTTGAGTGTCCTGCTTGATGATTATTTAATTGTCCGTAGACTATTGATACAAAGCAAAGACTTTACCACTAGAGTGAGGCTGTGATGAATAAGAAGTCAAACTTTTACTCTTTTTGCTAAGGAATAAGTTTACTTTTTGCTTTAGTGATATTTCCCGCATTTTCTTCTTGTCAAGTTGAAGACTTACGGTTTCAGAAGGGCCGAAAAGTGAATAATTTTGAGCATAAACTTGACTTTTTTATTAAGTTAAAAGTTACCAGTCGATCTTTGGCAGCTACTGAATGTTCGTGACTTTGGTCATACGATACTACTGAAGTATCGCTTAATTAGTCTTATTCTAATTGGTGAAGGTGTTCACGCGGTTTCTCCTCGAATAATCAATCTCACTCTCTTGTAATTAAAAAAAAATTAATAAACTAAGAAAAATTACCAAGTTAGGTTTTCATCTGGCTTCTTTTTTAAAAATACCTCACCGGATCAGCTAATTTTAATACCAATCACACGGTAATCTCCCACCTTATTGGTATAAATGGAAAAATTCAGGCAAAAGCAGACAAATATTTTATGCCTGGTGAAATGGGGCTTTGTTTGCATTAGGGCGAGAACTTTGCAGTTCCCGAGGTCTGATTTAAAAAGGCAGAAGTATGAGAGAGAGGGAGAGGTGTCGCCCCTATCTCCCCCAGAAATGCACTCTTAAAAGGAAACTAAATTTACACATTTTGCTTGTTTTATGTGCAAAAGGGAAGAGAAAAACAAGCAAAACTGAAAGGTAATAAATAGAAGACAGGCTAAAACAGCTGCTTAATGCTCTCTCTTGTCTTGGAGGAGGCCGCGAAGTGCTTTTCCGGGGCAATCAAATTTCACTGCCTTTATTTATCCTTTCCATAATTCCTAATGGAACTGAGAAACACACGTTAAAATTGCGGGTGTGAATAAATATGTGTAAGAGGCACTCAGAACACGATCGGCTCACCTTTCCCCAGAGTAATGAATTAATGGATTCCAGTCAATGCACCCAGTTGACTAAAGTTAGACTGAAGTTTTCAGTCAGCATTTTTAAATTCATAATAAAATCACGATCTTTTTAGTGTCTTCAACTAATCAAGTAACAAAATTTTGTCGATCAGGAGTATAAAAAAGGAAGGAGAAGGAGGAGGAGGAGGAGGAGGAGGAGGAGGAGGAGGAGGAGGAGGAGGAGGAGGAGGAGGAGGAGGAGGAAAATGTTTATAGTCAGTCAGAAGAGTTTTGGAGAGTACAAAGGAAGAGTTTCAAAGCTCTCCTTTAAGATTGTGAGATCCTATCGCCGCGCATAGGATGATACAACTCTCTGAACCACTTGAGTCTGATGTTGTGGCAACTATCACTTGTCACTTGGTTGAAGCAACTGTCTAGAATGGAACGTGACTTCAAATTACCTCCCTATCATGAGATTCCATAGACTTTTTGATCCATAAGATCTGTGGTGTCTGGGTACACAACCGCTGGCTGCCACCACGACCGGGTTCGTCCCTTACCACCACTGAAATGACACTCTTCTTGGGACGTTACTGATCAGTAGAGGCATAAATTTGACACCGAGACCAGAAGCACCGAAAAAATCCCGGACACATTACAATCTTACAAGGTGGCACACAGCTTCAGTGGCCGTGTAAGTGCCAAGCGTCAGCGGACAACCAGACGCTGATCAGAAGTGATCATGAAGTCTCTTTATTTGCGGACATGGAGTGAGCAGAAGAAAGTGTCAGTAAATGCTTACTAAGAATGACATTTTAAGGTGATGACATTGGATCGCTTTTACGCCAGACGAAATGCACTTCTAAGGAATTGGAAGGTCACAACCAGCATTGATTGAAAGGCCGATGTTGACAGTGGCAACACTTTTTTAGGGTAATAAAGATAATTCATTAATTTATTTTATTTTTTGACTTTTAGGGTTACTATTCTCGGATTACAAGTGGATCAGACGTACACCTTTTCATTCCGTTCGTGTCTGCAAAAGGATGCAATTCCGGACTCCTGTGATGTCAGAGCTATTCATGTCACCGTCAAACAGGGACAATGTAAGCCATTGCTCTCACTTTGTCCTTCTTTTATGGAAAAGTGTTTTATTTTACCTCTTAATTGGAGCATTTAACTGAGAAAAGGTCCTTTAAACCGTCGACAAGTTGTCAGTTCATCGGTTTGTGGCCTGTAGGAACGTCAGGAGGAGGAGAGTCACATCTCGTGTCAGCCAGATATTGCCCTGATTATTTATTCATACCCAGAGATGCCGTTTTATGGTACAGCTGGAATAATGAGAAGAAAAGTACCTCAAAGAGCTTTGGTATTCGCAGGACAAACAGACTAGAGAGGCGAAATCTCACAGCCAATCCCTTTAGATGTGCAAATTGAGGGGTAGCACTGGGAGGAAATGGGTAAAATTGGTTAGAAGGTGCACAGAGACGCAAAATCAGGTAGTGGAGGGAATAAAGAGTTAGTGGAACGCCCTGTTTCATGGTAACAGCAAGTACGCCCAACTGTACCACCAAAAAGGCCTTCTTCAAGTGAACTGGCTCGACTTTGTTCGCCACCACCGCCACCACCGGAGCAACGGCACAAGTCTTTACTGAAGTTGTAAGAAATCAAAGTGGACAGGAGGATCCTACTACTTTTACAGAAGACCTCGATGGCTATCGGCATGGACGAAGTAAACCAGAGTTGATTGAATTGTTTGCGTGGACAATTATGCACCCAACCGAGACTGTAAATTGAGGAATTGGGGATAGTTCATTAGGTCAGGGCTTGTAACTTGTTGCGTCTGGGCAGCGTACAGCCTCGAATGTCAACGAGTATGAACTCGCGTAGTTAAATATGCATTTTGGATGCCTCCTTTGGACACTGCTCACAGCTTCTCAATTTTGAAGTGTAACGAGACCTACCATGATTGGTAGCCAATCGCGTGACAAAGTCGTTCTGAAAGGTGAGCAAATTTGTTTGGAAGGTTGTGTTGAAGCTTCTCAGATTCGACCATCCGCACGTATTTATCCTTTTGGATGGGGTTCGTCCATCACCACCGACGTGGCGGTCTGTGCTTTCCCTGAAATCGTATCTTCGGAAGCGCTAGGCATAGAATTGTGCCCTTGCCAACAGGAGAAACGCTCAAGCCACGGAAACAGGTGGATGGACAAACGAAGGAAGGCTTGACAACTACATTGGGACCTGTTGCCACAAAAAGATCGACTAAGAAGGGGTCACAATATGGAATAATTAGATCAGCTTGTAGGATCTTCTCAAATCCCCAGGAAATGACATGAGTAGAGGAGGCTTCTAGAAGGACGATCTGTTGCCCTTTGCCCATGACTACTCAGTTGGGGCGCAGAATTTTCAGCTCTCTCGGATGTTTTGTCACCAAGAAGACAAACTCTTGTCGTATCCGAATTAGCTTAAGGGACTGTCACCTCCACGTCTGTCCACGATTTTGTGATCGTCTGCTGTTAAGGCAAACAAAGGGTAACATTTATCAGTTAAAACTCGGCAGCATTTAATCAGGAGGGTTCATAACTATGGAAACATACGGAATAGGGCAATTAAAAAAGGCAGGCATTGACGCCTTCCCTTTCCTTTCACTCCCTTTTGATTCCACTTCGGCTTTCCTACTTCCCTTCCAGATTCGAGTGCGGCATGACACATTTTCACTGGCAACTGTTGTGGTACCCAAATTGAGGTACGTGGTTGCCAAAGGGCCTTTAAGGGCGCCCCAACGCGATAGCAAGACGATCTACATCAAGTGATGAGGAACAATTTATTCCAAGGCTCATCACACACAAACAAGCATACGCTTTAAAGCCCAAACAAAAACACACACTTTTCAGCCTTCACAGCGAGAGACAGATAGTGAATGGTCTGCTTGGCGATAACTAATGGCACTTGTCAAAGCTTGCAACATAAAAAAAACTCACCCAGCTGGAAATGCTTGAGAGTGTTTGCAGAATGCGCAAAGGGAGTGAAGAACAAATAGAAGGTCACTCAAGCTTATGGGTGAGAGGCATTGCTCACCTCACGTGTTTTGTCAAGATAGTAGCTATTTCAATGCCAATCACGTCACATCAATCAAGCGATTAGTAAAAAGTTGATCTGCAATGGAACGACGGTGACACGTGGCTTTCAAGAGGAATGCCAGCGCCATCACCTGAACCTCCTCAGCTGCGGCCGAGTTCACCCAGGTCATAGAGTGGGCAAGTTAGAACCACATCTTCTATGCTGAACAAGTACTGCAAAATGCAGACTCAAAGTGATGGGGTAGAGAGTTGGAAAACCGTACCGATGTACGTGCTTTTTGTGCATTTCGCACCTCAAGTTCTCCTCCACTGTTTGCTTGAACTCATTGCTCCATCCGGTCAAGCTGACGTACGCATAAGGGAAGCACCTTATTGCTCATCTTCCTTGCAACAAATTTAACTTTTGCCTTATCAATGAAATAATTGGGCTGTTTGGTATGAAATCGGTTTGATTTTGTAAAATCTACGTACTAATTTCCTCCCCAAAATACATCGAGCTTGCCAAAATGTGTGAAGACGTGGAAGCTCCTGGTCCTATCTCAAGCACATCTTCTCTTGCTTTTTGCAAAGATCCCTTAGTAAAGAAGCCATCACAGCGAGATCATCTTCGTCAGAATGCTACGGCCCTAATCAATGGCAGTGGTGGTGGCGGTAGCGGTGATGGGGACGAGGATGAGGAAGTAGCCTCCGTTGTGACTGTGTTCCATATCCTCCTCGGAGTCGCCATATTTGTCTGTATGGCCCTGCTTTTCATCTTTGGCACTGTGGTGCTGCATCGGTGAGTCAAAAAGGGACCTGTTTTTGACAAAATCAAGTATGATTGACTTTTTGGCAGACAATATTTTATCGGTCCATACAACGACCCACACCGAATTCTCACCATAAAATCAAATTTTTTAATTCGTTGGAGCCAAACTTATCTCAAGTGAGATAAAATTGCAGAGTAGGTATTTAAAATTGATTGACAAATTTAATATTGGCTTTGCGCACTTCCGATACGCCAATCGTTTTGTCTAAAATTGGCGTCACATATGTGTGACGTGCATTTTCTCACCTATTTAATAACTATTTACATCGAATCAGGCATTTTACAAGAATTCTTTCATCCAATCTAGTAAATTAGACCAAAATTATGCCTAATCTTTAGCGACTTATATATCTTGCGAATCAAGTGCCAGTTACATTCGCGGAGGACAGATATACTACTGAAGGGTTATCAGCGGCCACAACCCTCAAAGTTTACGAATCAAATTTGCTTCAACTAACTCGGATTACTTTATTTATTATAACCTCCTTCAAAAGGGAAAAGTAGAAAAAAAATGAACGTTTAATTGGAAGAAAGAAGGGGAGGGAGAGATTAACGTTTAATTAAACTGATTTACTCAGCAACCACGCAGTCAGTTGCCATCAATCAACCTTTTGTTTTTAGTGCGCTATTTTGTGATTTTATTGACGTACCTATAAGCATAAATCAGGGGTTTGAATAGCCCATTCGCTTCCATCTGGGTCTCACAGGACATTCGATAGGCACCGCCGAGATATCTCGTTATTCCTTAAAAACATCGCTTATGAGTTGTGTCAATGGCGCTTTTTTGATACTCTTTCTCCAAAAAGGTCGATTGTGGATAGTAAAAGGAAAAGTTGTCACCAAAGAGCATGAGTTTTGTGATTGGAATGAGTAAAATCAAGGAAACGAAGAGACGAAAAAACACAAGCCCAAACAATTCTTTAAAAAAGACTCTTACTAGAGCTATTGTAATTGAACGCCTTTAGGGACACGTTTTCAGCCAATCCAACACCAAAAATTGATAAAGTGTGTGTGTCACGTATTTGTGACGCCGAGGTCGAGTAAGGAAATGGGAATCTCGCAGTCATGTATAACGCAGAGTAGTCCTTAAAACAAATATTTTGGCTGAAATTTCAAATAAATTTTTTAGAAGGCACTTTGTTTAAACAATTAAAAAGGTGGAAAATCCACAAAACTGAGGGAAATGCGGTATTCATCTAACTGGCTAAAAGGGAAATCTAACCTCCCTTTTTTACTTAAAAAAGTATAAAAACAATAGAATTTTTAGAGCTGAGCTAATTTAATGCATTGGTGGGGTAGATGCGACTATTCCTTACGCACTCATGGTCGGCGTCACATATACGTGACACATGTTTTATTTCCCACTTATAGATTAACAAAGATTTTGTACCATTTGAAGAGCAATTTTATGTTTATGCTCCTTCTGCTGCTATTTGCTTACCCTTGTTGCAAAGAGGCAAGGGCCTAACTCTTAAGAAATCCGCAACACTATAAAAGTGGACACGAAGGCACTGGAAGGCTTTCGGCTGTTCCCCTCCCCTCACACAGTAGAACGCAAAGGGAGGAGAGGAGAAGCTCATGCACACTTCATTTCACCTTCTATCCCTGACTTCTTACAACGTGAAGGGAGTTAGAGAGCGCGTGCATTCTAGATAATGCAACAATCCGCCACCCATGATGCGCCTGGTTCAGCTTCGTACTGCCTCTTCCTTGTTGTTGACCCGCATATCGCGGTGGACATCTGACACACTTACTTTACAAATCCAGGTCACGTCGGTCGCGAGATTGCATTTGGAGGTGTGATGTGTGATTAGGGTGGCGGATGGTTCTAGTACAACACGCAGAAAGGCCTTATCCTATGGAGAATAAAGGCGACATAAGTGTCACTATCAGCTCATCCCCCCAAGTAAACGCAATATAGACCGACCTGTTAGAAAAGGAGAAGGCGGTGATGGGAGGATGAACGGCAGGCGTATTGAACAGATAGTAACGAGCCGGAGTGACTATTTTTTTTACCTCTTCATTTCCTTTCCAAATGACTGACTTTCTAGGAGAAGTGGTCTTTTAGATGTATCCCTTGGCAAGTTAAAACGACGTGTTATAAGTCACTTCCAAACAATCCATTTACAGTCTACTTCTCCTTTGGAGCACCTTTTGATCGGAATGACAGCTCAGGCGACAAGAGGGAAAAGCTTCCCTCTTGACATCCACTGGCGGAATGTGGCAAGTACTGATGACGATGACGCCATTTTCAAGTACCACAGCTAGCCTTATACAACAATTTGTGAAAAAAGCGTACAATTTCACTTGATTGCCTCCATTATTAAGCTGAACCTCTTGACATTTAAGCCTTAGGTATGCGATGTGTATCAGAAAAAATGGATGACATTCATCAAACAGGGCTTCTAAACACCAGTCAGCAAGACAATAGGGACGTCATTCAAATGACAAGCTGCGCAGTTGAAGGTCTGATCAAACCTTTAGATGGGCACAAATGGGTGAATGTGTGTGTGTGTGTGTGTGTGTGTGTGTGTGTTATTTTCTCAAAAAATCGGAGTCTTGTGTGTGTCCCACGTCTTCTTTAGCCTCATTTACACTTGCTGAGGCGAATCGCTGCGAGAAACGACTTGACTTACATGTAAATTATAAAGATGTTTAGG
Organism: Taenia hydatigena; assembly: GCA_036345935.2. NCBI lineage: Eukaryota > Metazoa > Platyhelminthes > Cestoda > Cyclophyllidea > Taeniidae > Taenia > Taenia hydatigena. The sequence continues at coordinate 7,447,186 of JADWOT020000010.1, forward strand.
AGGAGAAAGGAAGGAAAGTACAAAAAGCTTGAGTGGGAAAAAAGGGTCGGTAAAACAACTGTTGAGGCCCGTCAAGCTGATTCCGATGACTAGAAGGGATCAACAATCCCCTATAGAAACCAATAAAGTAGTCAAAACAACAAATTTGAAGTAAACAGAGATCACACAGTTGGAAAATGAGGTTAAATTTGTTTTTATTATTGTTCGGTGGGGAGATCAGTAGCTAATGCGCAGTTCCCACGCCTTGACTCCTCCCATGAAGGCAAAAATGGTTTATTGGGGCGGAAATTTAAAACTTAAAATACATTATAAAACCATAAAACACATTTATTCATCTCTTGAATCGGGGATAGTATGAATGAAAAGATAAATAAATTTGACAGCGGCATTTAGACTAAGTGGATGGACTGCTGCAAGGGAGGATGAAGAGCTTCATGTTGGCCCGATCGGACAAAATCCACGGCGGACGAAGGAATGAGGTAATTATGGGGATAAATAACACAATATGATCCATAAATCAAAATGTTTTATGCTAATTAATCCTCCCAAAATGTAGCCAATCAAAATCCCGCAACCCAACTCACCAACCAATCACATTCGTGTGTGCCTTATAAATCAAAATTGACGTGAAAGGCGGTTAAAGCTGTTTTAAACAACTGGCACCGTGTATCAAGTAAATGTTGAAGTAAAGCGTTTTCTCAGAACGAAAAAAAAACAATAAAGTAGGTGAACCGACATAAAACGTCAACTGATTGTGAGCGAGTGGGAAAAGCCGCTACATCGAAGTTCCCGACAGATTCGTTTAAACCATGTTTTGATATATTGAGTTCTATTGACAGTCTTTAAACTCCAGAAGAATTTTAGTAAATGCTAGCTGTTTTTCTTAAGAAATTTGCAGACAAGGTGAAGAAAGGAGGCTTTCTTTTACCCCGCTGGAGTGGGCAAGAAGTCGCCTTGCCATCTTTGATGCTGGAGCTTTATCTTCTTGACCAAATTACGTTGGATTCCGTACGAAAGCGCACCCCGTTTGCCTTAGTATGTTTTATCAACAAAGAGGAATCACTGGTTTTGGCGTTAAGACTAAGTAGAGAGGCATGAACCTGACTAGAAGGCCTGGAACAGATTCTGCCCCTGAATGTCTTCACGAGTGCATCCCCCTTCAGATCATTTTACGCTAACAGTCTTTAAAACCAGAACTGAATGCATCCTCATTCTTCATCGCATCTGGCTGGACCCTGTGAAACTTGTGAAATTGAAAGTGTCACTGACCCAGTACCGCCCTAGACTGAGGAATCCTGCTATGCAAGTACATCACGATCGGCCGAAATCTCAACCATTTAGGGCAAAGTAGCCGCACAGAGTTCAAGATCAGCATTCCTTCTCACTTGCCAACTTCTTCTCAACTCTTTGTGTCTAGGAGGCTCAGTCCATTGTCAAGGCTGCACGGAGTCCGAAGAACGCCTTTGTCATACGTCTGTAGGGTGTCAGACCTTCATGACGCCTCGGCATAGCGCTTGTCTGCCAATGCGAGATTATTGTCCACGATTGCTTCGTTTTATCCGTAATTAAACACACCGATGTAGGCGTAGGATTGATTGAATTAGTGTTAAAGACTCAAAAGGCGGAACCACACCCAGGTGAGGCTGAAGGGTCCTCGTCAAACTGTAGAAAGGATGGTGAGATGCTTTAAACTCCACCGAAGGTCGCCTTCATTCAAACTCGTAAATTAGACGAGACGCTCGGACTCCTGTACGTTTGTAAAGCTATTTTGAGTCAATGAGATTAAAGGTTGTCCGGGCAAATGTACCTGATGTGACGCATCTCTTGTCTGTCTGATCTCAATGGCATCTCATTTGGTAGGAGTCTCGGTAGTTGATGATTTTGTTTCAATGGTCAAATCGTTTGAGGCCTTAGACATTCAAGGAGGTGATTTTGAGCCGAAATGTCTGGAATGCCCTTCTTCTACACGTCTTACGCGATTTGAATGCACGGATAGGAAAAGGAATGCTAGAGACGGGACCTCGGCATTCAATGCATTGCCGAGATAGACGTCAACCAACCAGAAGGCGGAGTCACCTCTGCTTCCACGATCACTAAACACCATTCGTCGCGTCCCCTTTTTTGCATGCAAATGCTCCTTCTGCTTCCAAAAGTCCTGCCACCCGCATCCTCTACTTCTTTTACATGTTCTTGATAAAATTTTTTTGCCATTGCAGGTACTACAAAGTTCGACCGCACAAGAGACTCTACGGACTCGTCAACAATGCCGAACAACCAGGTAGACACCTGATCGCACCCTTAACCGAATGACAGCGGGCTAGAAAGGCAGGCATCCACCCACTGAAGTGGCTGAAGCCTGTTGCCACCTTAATGGGCAGTCATTTAGCTTTGTGAAGTGAAAGAAAGGAGAGAAAACGAGAAGGGATCTATGAGCCTGTGCCACCTATAAAATTTGCTCGCTATTCTTGCGAAATCTTCGTCTTGGGCTTGCCTTTTGTTTCTCCCAATTTCCTCCAACTAAAAGGAATCTCATGTGTGTGACGAGTTCAAGCAAAACACGCTTCTTTCTTGGGAAAAAAAGGACAAAATGCGAGTCATTTTATAAGACTAGTTATCAACATCTTTTTAGGTCAAAAGTGTCAGAATTTTAAGCGTAAAACAAAACCAGCTCCTCCATTAATTAAAACAAGAAAATCATCTCAAATTTCAAATAAAATCAAGCACAGAATCATAGATCTTTTTCTTATAAACTTTCTTTTTTTGCTTAATTTAGTCAGTGGACTAAACACCACAGCGATGGAGTATAGGAACGCCCTCTTCCAGGCTGGACAAACGGTCTACCACCAACTCCTCACCATCGATCCCATCTCCATTGAGATGAAGAAGCCTCTGGGCAAATGTAAGGAGTCTCTTTCCACCCATCTCTTCTTCATGCCAACATCTCTTTCTATCTACCTTCCTCGCCCTCCATTTTTGTTCAAAAATCAAATTTGATTGGCATTAGAGATGCCGTGAAATTCGCCTGCCCTTGCAAAGGGGCAAATCGAAACCGCGGATTCGTTTAAACAAAAAGTAGGTGCAGAAAAATGTAATCAAGTTTTTTTTTTTTGCTAAAAATTACCTTATTTGATTAGATCAGCGCTCCCTGTGATGGGGCAACTTGGGTTCTCCATGCCAATTTAGGGCAATTCGCTGATCAGATCGACAGCCATGTCCACTCTCGTGGGGGGAGGGAGGAGGAGGGGGCGGCGAGGGTGGGGGGGGGAGAACGCGATAATTTTGGCCACAGAGTTGAAAGTTCATCGGTAAGCTAGACTAGAAGAACCTATTAGCGTGGGTTGAGTGTACATAAAATCGCCTTTGCCCACTTGCTGTAAAACCTTAATGCGTGAGGTCGTTTGGATCGAGAGGGGATCCTGAAATCCCATCCGGGTGGAGGTCAACTCCAGCGTACTAGCCTTTTCCATTGTGGATCTACCACATTTGTTCGAGCGTTTGCTTCGCTTGGACACTGGAACCTCCTTCCTGACTGAACTTCGGACTTTACTTCACCGTTCGCCTTCCATCAACAAACATTCCCCTACAAGTAACTTGTCTTCACTACTGCCATAAAGAGAATGTGTGGTTTTTGTGTTGCCTTGTTTAAAGTTAGCATATACCTGGATCTGGCATTCAGGATCCAGTCAACACATAACTTAGTGAATTGAACGAACGCTATACTGTGGGCTGTCATTGAAGCCGCGACGCATGAACTCGTCACAAATGGACGCACTTCTACCAGCCTTTGAAGCATTTTATACCACTCAGAAGGTTTGCTAGTGAGCGGCTAAGCGTTTTATGCTCCTTCTTCTTCTTCTTCTTCTTCTTCTTCTTCTTCTTCTTCTTCTTCTTCTTCTTCTTCTTCTTCTTCTTCTTCTTCTTCTTCTTCTTCTTCTTCTTCCTCCCCCCCCCCACCACCACCACCACCACCACCACCACCACCACCACCACCACCACCACCACTGTGCTCGAAATCGGCTTCTTCCACCTTGGAAACGCACACAGTTCATCACTTTCATGCATGGCATCGCATTTTTGTCGCCTTTTTTGAAAAAAACGGTCCAAATTACTTCCATATAAAACGGCTAAGAACTTAACGGATCTCCCAAGATCAGGAAGCCACAGATAAAAAAATGGATCTAGCATTTTACACATTAGATGGACATTTATTTCGTTTCTCTTTTTCATTCTTGAAGGCCGTCATGGAGAGACGTTTTTGGGACTGCTGAAACCATCGCCTCCTGCGGAGAATAATGCACTACCGGCCAGAAAAGTTTTTCTTCGTCCTGCCCAATCCACTGCTGCTATAAAGGCTGCTGAAATCGCCGCAAGCATTAGACATCCCCGAATTGTCTTTTGCCATGGAATCCTGAAGGCGGTGCAGCCTCACCTCCTTGTCTATGAATTTATGGCCCTAGGCAGACTTGATAAGTTCCTAATCTCGGTGAGTTGCGAAACTTTCAAATTTGCGGATGTCAACTTCCTTATGTTGGATTTACAAGCACGTGGCGTTCCGGTCCACAGCGTGTAGGAAGGCGCGTCTTTAATCGTGGTTACAGTAAACAGCGGCAGTGGCAAATGCGTATTCATGGATCCTTTTGTAGTGATGGAATGGGCTTTCCTGGAACGAAGGCCTAAACCCGAATTCGAGAGTGTCTATTATTAAGGGAAACTTTCATTATCTTGCGATTGAACACTCGGCTGCTCAGTAGTACGACCCCTGAGTGGCATGAATGAGGCAAAGACAGTTGTGGCAAGCTCATCCCTGATGGCGGGTGTCATCCATGCTTGGAGAAGCTGCACGAGGATTACACATGGCAGTAGAATGTTTGGGATTGTGAACAGTTGATGCAAGTTGAAGACTATGTCTTGGATACCAAAGTTTAAGAAGGAACGTAGTGAAGAAAGGGGGCTTTTACCCGAACAAATCTTCCTGTGCTGAATATAAGCATGTATTATCGAGTTAAGCACTAAGGTAGGTGTAGAGACGTCGTAGAAAAGAGGTGGCATGGATGACGCTCTTTTAATTGATATCCGACGAAACGTTGTGCTATGAACAATGTGTTTTTGGCTAAGAAGCTCCTTTTAGTGCATGAGGTTTGCTTAACCAGGTGTTTTTAGTCTTCTGTAAAGCCTTTAAGCATATTAAAAGTCAAAATTCCGAAAAAATGCTGTTGGTTAGGCACATTTGGCTAATTTGGCCTGCCTCTGATCCCCAACTACAAATGGAATTTCTCTCGGCAGCAAAACCACAGCCATTGAAAGTGTACAATTGCATTACTTCCCGATCTACAAGGATGCGTTTCAAGGATTCAAATCAAGTGAAGAACATGTGTTTTTATGGCATTCCAGATATACACGAATTCAGTTAAGGGAGACATCTGCTTCAGAATCGATGCTCTTCAGCAAAAATCATTTCATTTCTCCGTGTTTTTATTCGTTACGGCGTTAACTCGCCTTGTGTTTAAAAATCTAGCATTTGTCAGATCATAGTGACCTTTTATGATGACCTATTCGGCACTGAACACATTCATCACCCCACCTTATCTATGCGAGTCTCATCAAGTCAAGAATGCGACTTTTGTGGCGCCTTACAGGCCCTTAGAATGAGGCGCAAAGAAGGTGGCTATCAGGCAGTAATGCAAGTTTGATGAAGGTGATTAGTCAGTTCCTGCAACTTAATCGTTTTCTGGGTGTGTCACGTAAGGGTGACTAGAGCTAGGTACCATTATTGTTCATTCCATTACAAAAAAAAACCCATTTCTCACATTCCAAAACGGCCAGGGCTAACAACCAGTTATCATCATGAGCTAAAGCTTCCTAAAATTCGAAGCAATAGACTATGATTTTACTTCTGTCACTTCTCTCATTTACCGAGATGGTTAATTTGCATTCGCGTTAAGTTTCCTTCAAACAGAGCATAGTAAGAAATTTTGAGGCGGCGAATTCGACATTATTGTCCCAATGATCGAAGCTATTTTAGCTAATGTTGAAGGTGTATTGCTAATTCTTGAATTGTCTTCCCAATTTATGCCGACTTTAATGCTCCACTACATGTATCATTCCGAGGTGGGTAGATTAAAACCGCTTACAAAGCAATTGTTGCTACCTCGTTCGTTTATAAAGCTCACTTGCATGCACAAAAGCCTTTTAATCTAGAGTCGTTTTGTTGGATAATCTGTTTCGTATCCGAAAAATAAAGTGGCTTTAAAGGATTAATAATTATAGGTAAATTAAGTTTAAAATGATTAAAGTGCCCGGAAAATACCTTTGCTTAGGAAGAGCGAATTCGAGTAAATTTTAATAACTCTTACACAGTACTATGTGTGCTCTATAAGTGAGAACATTTGACCCAAACTTGTTTAAATAGGTAAGTCTTGGATCTCTTGGGTAATGTTGCAGGTCAATGACCTCAAACACTTTCTTGGCGCCCGCCTTAAGGTTGTCCATAAATTTGCTCATCTAGTTCCTACTAAGGGGCATCATTCAAGCAAAAAACGAAATAGCACTTGCCAAAGGTATTTCTTAACAGCATCACTTTCTGCAAATCCTTTTGAACAGTATGATTGAAAGCTATATCCATGGTCCTCCAGCCCCTGGGGGTGTGTTTTTAATAAATCATGTTCCAGCGAAGACTCCAGATGCTGCGTTTGTGGTAATGATAAATGGGCTTTATGCAGATGGACAACAACCCTGACTTTGCTAACCATCCACTATGTTCGGGCTTCATGCAGGAAAGCAGATGTTGTAAGGGTTGAAGCTGTAGAGTCGCAGGACCGAGGGTTCCCAAGGCCCTCGTGTGACTTTGATCATCACTTTCATGTAGTGTAATGCAGTGCGTGAAAGTCGGCTTGGCGCGGTAGTAAATATACACTCAGACAAACACCGGCTGTGTGCAATGCAAGATTAAAATATCTGTCTAATTTCATAAGTCTTCAGTTCCTTTTTTCGTCTTTAAGAGGAGATAGGCCTCCATAGACAAGACTAACTCATTGTGTTGCCCACATGGCGACTGAACAGTCTTATATAGAGCTAAAACAAATAGCCAAATGGCCTCTTCTTCCACTCATTATTTTCTCATACTCTTCTCAATGCTGGTCCGGCTATCGGAAGTCGCTATATTTCCATTGTCGTTTGTCCAGTAATGTTGATGGAATTGAACCACAATTAGTGGGGATTAACTTGAGAACTAGTACCCCAAAGGGAGCAAATTCTGCGTACCACAGAATTTTAATTGCAATTTATCTTAATGTCTTCAAGACGCTGTGCCCCGTATCTCTTAAACAGCCCACTTGAGGAGCCTTCCTCAGTGGATGGCAATGAGTCTCTTTTACGAATATGGGTGCGGTACTTAGTCGAAGAAATCGGAGCATTCAATTGACCGAGTCCGGTTCGGCCTACTGTTTTCACCGTATCAGCACCTTTGGATCGGCCCTTAAAGCGTTCGCATCATCGCTCTGTTGGTCGCATATGCATCCGTTCGACACACAATACTAACGCTTACACTTTCATTGGCCAAGTGATGGTCAGATTCACCTATTCTTTACTTTTCTTCTATCCTTATAGCTTTCTAATTCAATCTGCATGCCTCTTAGTTTGCCAAGCCAAACTTTTTCTTCTATTCATTAATTGCTGTCTCTGCGAGTCCGGAATCCGCCATCATGTCATGGGCACGCAATGATATAAAAATAAGCTCTTCTGGCACACTTACCATGTGGTCTGTGATAGAAAGCGCTCTCTCTCTCTTGATAGCGCCATTCTTGCAGCACAGGACAACAACCGACAGCTCTAAACAGGAATAATCACGTGACGCTACTGCAACAACTTGTTGTTCACCATCCTCCTTCACCTTTTTTCGTTGCCTATTTAAACAGCCTCACAAGCACGGCAGTTGCTGGTTTACACCAAAGAAAGATGCCATTAACTGTTGTTTTTTACGTAATCCTGAGCCCTGTCCGGTTTCTAGCTAATAAATACGGCTCCAATGCAAACACATTTATTTCCAGGTGGGCATAAACGAGGCGGCATTGCACGTTCACCTGTGGCGGCTGGCTACCATTCGAGGATGCCAGCTATAAATGGTAGTGCCCAGGCTCCCCTATTTATAGCATTTGATTGATATTGGTAGTATAATAGTTATCATTATACTTTAAGTGCATCTGTACGTGACATCAGCCGATCGGAAGATTGCGGGCAAGAGCGCGGCAATTTCCATGGCCCCAAGAAAGAAATATTCCTGGGGTCACAGTCGCCATCTACACACAAAATTAGATGTTGTGGAATTCAAAAAGCATCCTTTTATTATTATAAAATAACGCATGGTTAAAATTCCACTACGCTACTCATGTATGTATAAGTAGTATGTGTCGGAACAAGTATTTTTTTACAAATTTAGGAAATAGGTCGATTCGAGGGCGATGAGGAACGCAGAAAGCGCCAAAGTTGGCCCCACTCTCCATTACTCTCCACAAAGACGGTCTTCCATATGCTTCATCAAATCGCTTCCGCTTTCGCCTTCCTCGTCTCCCTCTCATTCGACAATTTGGTGAGTCCCCATTCAAACGGTTTCCCCAGAGCGATTTTGAGTGCCTAAATAAGTCTGTGAGGTAGCAGAGGTAAAAAGTAATGAGGCAAAAGTTACGATGCTTTAGAAGGCTACATTGCATAACCGACCATGAGGCTGTGAAATGGAATATCAAACTTCCGTGTGGGGTCTGTAAATGGTTGGCTTTAAAAGCGTGCGCTTTATAGCCCCCACTTTGTTTTAATTATCATTGTCAGTGCTTCTGGTTGTCATAAATATTTTGTGGCAGTTGAATGCATCCAAGGCATTTAGGAGGCAATTTTTGAGTTGCCTACTCATCTCCTGCCTGCCTTGTCTTGAATGCATGCTTCTCTAGCATTCATGTAGCCTGTGTAGGTCTCCTGTCCCTCTCTGATCTGTCTTTTCTACCCGCATTCAATTAACTTCTCTTTGAGAATATGTAGCTACTTATTTCGAATTCATTTGTCGATTCTTGACGCACCTTGGATTTCCTTCTCTTGCGGTGGACTCCATCCACCACCTCCTCTGTTAGCCACAAAAGGCTCACTTTTGATTGCACTGACATTTTGGGGCCCCGCTCGGCTCTCAAACAGATATTTTATAGCTTTAAGACCTGTGCAGCAAACAAATCCTCCTCTGGCTGCCAAAAGACCTGCCCTTCCACTTCGGGTAGTGTTTAAAAGGGCTTTGATTGAGAAAGGAAGGAGAAGTGTCGATGGGTAAATATTAAATATAAATGTTGCTTTTCGGTTAGAGACTATTAAAACTTGTTGACAGTAAAGTGAGACAAATGTGGTTCGAAGGAATGAAAGCTTTGGTAATTAAAACAGTCTTTATGGTTCCTTCAATTAAAAAGGGATTGAGTTGGATGCTTGTGGAAGGTTTACTCGAAAATTATGGTTCGCATTGCTCAAATTGATGTGAAGCTGAATTGAAACTGAGTCTCAGGCGTTAATAAGGCAGAAATTTTGCGTGGACTCCACCTTTACCAAAAATACTCTCGCGTTTGTGTTCCATCAGTGCATTCGCCTTTGTCTCGCCCACGACCGTGGAAATCCTTGATCTTTTCTTCCCTACTCGCGCATTCCATCCCTCTTCTTCGTCCATGAATGTGATGTGGCGTCCTCCCTGGGCTAGTTTGGTGACATGTGACGTGCGATGTGCTATCCTGGGTGCAGGTGTTTGGGTTCCAAATGATCCATTAGTCTCAACTGCTTTTCAATGTAGAGGCCTTAGGATTAGTCGTCGGACCTGCACTACTTCAACAGCAATATCCTCATAGGCTCACCGAACACTCAAAAGAGGATAAATAGTGGGTCCACTCTCGTTCAATCTGGAATGCGTGACACGTCCTCCATCCAGCTTGCCCTCATCTTTTCGGCGTCACTCATCAGCTCAAACATTACCCTCCCTTCCCCATACTACTCGGTTCATCACTACCCATATCGCGTTAATCACGAGAATCGGGTTGTTCCAGACACCTTGATTTGAAGTGCTCCTGTGTGAGGCGCTGAGACGATAACGACGATTGTAACTCCTTCAACACCAACATCAGCACGACACAGTAAAGCTTTCGAAGGCACTACAGTGAGATGGTGGATTCAGCAGTGGCATATTGCACGCCACCGACCGCACACTGCACCCTCTTCAAAGGTCATGTCAAAGAGGCTATAAGAAGTTGGCTTCTACAGCCAGCAGGTTTAAACCACACGGATTCTGTACGTCACGAGTCCCAAGTAAGCCGTGGTTGGTGCGGAGCACAGTAAGGAGAATCGTATCCACCGGATGGACAAATTTCCTCCCTGCACTTGGGACCCACTAGCAAAAACAACCGCAAGTGCTTCATAACTCCCTTCATCCTACTACAGGAGATCAGAGGGTTGAGCTGCATCAAAAAGCGCATGAGCTTGTGAGAGAAATTGTTACTTAGCTATTTAAAGGGTGAACAATAGGCAAGTGCAGACGAAAGTCATTTAACTGTTGGAGCAGCTGATTTAATGCACATCTTCGTTCCTGTTACAGCGACTGGACTCCTCCAGTGTCTTGGTGTCCTCTGACTACAGCTGCAAGGTGCAACTCAAGACGTGGCCTCCTGACGTTGTGTCAAAGAGTAGTAGATGTGAAATTGGAGATGCAGATGTGGGTCAAAGTTTTGCAGACTTCATGGACGTTAGACCTCCATCCCCCCGTGGCAAGGTTTTCATTATTCAAGATGGTCAGCATATACTACTTCCAAGTATTCTGGTACGTTGGAGCGAATTCTTACCTCCTCTTATCCGCGTTTGTCATCTAACGACTTTGAAATGACATTTTTTTGCCTAGAAACCATCCATAGAACCGTCACCTAGCAGAGTTTTTGAATTGATTATTCGGAGCCTCAAGTCTTCAGGGTCTGACAATTCTTCAGTCACCAATTCCATGCTGATGTCAGCTACAGCGGTGGTGAAGAATTTAGGTTGGATTCAAGTGGAATTGCTCCTGGCCTCAGTCTTCTGTCAACGATGTATGCTTCGCGACTCTGCAACATCGTCTTCCAATGTGTCGGAGAAAATAAAACGCATTTTGAGGCATCTAGAATGGGGTGAAGCCCTGAGATTGCGCGAAAACATATTGACGTTGATAGCACGATGGTTCGGAAATGATTTTCTTGGATGCATGTTGAGCAGTTGTGTGGACCCGGAGACGTCACGGAGACCTGGAGTGATAGAGGTGGTAAACCACCTGCAGAACTACCTCACTGATGGAGACGTAAAAAGTCAAAAGGGCAAAATTACTGCCGTCATTCATGGCGATGGCATAATTTCACTGTGAGTTGCAAAGCCTGTTTACTTGTCCCACTTCACTTGATAAGTTATGCGGTTTTTGAATTTACCGGTAATACGGGCTTTAAAGAAGGCGGTTCTAAGCATAGGGGAAGTCTTAGCAGCTTGAAAGGGTTTATGTAAAGCGAGAATTCTTTTGCTACCCTGCTTCATCCTCGTCTTGATCATCAACCGTAGTGCTGTTCATTGTCACTTATAGCCTTCTTCCCCAAATTTGCCTTAGTCATGAGATTCTGATTACACTTTGCTAGCTATTGTGCTAGTTAGCGTAGCCGGGAACGGCACAACAGTTTCAACAACCCTATTTTTGGATCCCTGTTGACTTAACTACTGATAGAAAATGTTGCCTTTATAAGTAGTATCCAACCAGCATTTAATGTGCCATATGAGCTGTTCTAAAATGTGACAAAAGGACCGGGATTAGAAATTAGTCGAGGTGTTATGGACAAAGTTAATGCCGCCAGTGCGTTGGCCAAATCGCAGACGCCTTGGCAGAGTCCCTGGACGCCTACACGAAGTAAAGAATTCAAGGGATTCAGTCAGTACTGCTATTAAGACGCATTGCTAGCAATTAATAGGACTTATCAGTGACAAAATATGGGCTTTTGTTAAATTTTAGACCACTAATCACCCCGGTGGAAGAGATTTCAACCCACACTACACCAGCAAAATGGAATAATCTCCACTTATCTCCATCATCATGCGCAGGGGTCAATCCCTTTTACACTTCCGATACTGTATAGAGAGACCCAGAAATACATTTTCGTGTACATAAAAGGCCTTTTGCCTACGCAAAAAAAATAATAAAGCCGTACCCGTATACCTTTCCTCGACGTCTCCTGCCATTTCACAGAGTGTCAAGCCACTTCTGTCAGATCGGAGCGTTTGATGTATGCAACGACTAAATGTTTTAAGCACTGAGGCATGCTGCATTCATCCTTTTGTGCTTATTAGATTTCTGAAAGGTGGCTTTGACGTGGAATCATCTGCTGGCCTGGCTAATGGATGCCAATTCACATCGTTGTTGCATTTGATACCGTTACGCTTTTTATTCTCTAATCCTTACTTTATTTCCAAAAAAACTGATTGCTCTGGGTTTTGCCATGCAAAATGGCTTAGCACTAAAAGTCTCAAATCTATTGCTCCGCAACGGGTGCATTTTACATGCTGTTTGCAAAAGCATTGGAGCATTCCCCTAAAAGCAGAGCCATTTAACAAATGACATTTCACAGAACTAGCATTATGCATCTACTTCTCCTTACTGGGCTAATGGCTTTCTGCCACCACTCAATCTTATGACAAAATCTCATTCTTCTACTAAAAGCTTGCAGAACAATGGCCGTAGGAATAAATAATAAGACATTACTTTAGTCCTTAATTGCTCTCTTGCTATGAACAAGATCAAAATAAAATGACGGTAATGCTTTATTTATTTGGGCAGCTGGTTTTACTCAGGGTCACAGAGGTGGCCACAATGCCTTAGTCGCGTAGACTGGCCTCAGGAAAATTCCAGCAGCTCATTTCCCTCTATTTGTTAAATATATATATATATTCTGCCCTAGTATTATGCCTTTTTTGACTTAAAGGAAGTCTCTGGATGCCACAAACACAGCTTGGAAAAAGAGTTGCAACACTAAGAAAGTAATTGGAGTTAATGTCCTTTATAGCAATGTTACGCATCAAATATTAAAAGGGGTTCTGGAACACAGTGTTATAAGATAAATCAACATAAAGGGTCTTCATCACTATATACTTAGCATTCAGTTGCACTTTTTTTGCGAAAAACACTATTTACATTTTTTTATCCTATTAGGAATTGAAATTTAATAAGTGATTACTCAGCAATTGTATAATTTTATAAAAATGTGTGACATGCACAAATGCGTGCAAAGTGCAACTATTACTGTTAAATAGAAATATTGCATAAAAAATTTAGGGTTAAGTAAGGTCCATAATAACCTTATTTTTAGGAAGCATGACAACTTTGTGGCAGTTATTTTGTTTTAATCAACCAAGTAGCATACAAGGTCGTTACTACTACCAACTCTGCCATTGCGCTCGGTATCAGACATCAATTCACTGATCCCGAGTATGCTGTTTGTCTGTAAGCTCTGGATGCTTGCTCAGATAGCTAAATCATTACTTGTTGATTCGACGAAGTAGCTCTCTGATAATGTACCTGTTTTATATAGGCCTTTACTGGTATTCGATAGTACCGCAAAAACTTCTGCCCACTAATGTAATTTCTTGCTTATTTCTTTTTACACTAGTTAACATATGGATGAAAAGATAGCCACTCTGTACGATGAAGCTGCTGAATCATTTAAGGAGCTTTACCAGCTTGAACTTGCTCCTCCAAATGATCCGAAATCATCGGTCATCTTTGCTAACAAATACAAAATTCGGGGAATCCTTATTGCTCAAGCTGATAAAACTAAGACCCTTCTTTCAACAGGCGACCTTAGTGTTGCTCTTTTGTGGGGTTATTTCACAGCCAAATTGGCAAACAATTTTATAGAAACGGAGGAGCCGCGTGTGGAGGCTAGAAACCGGCTTCTGGAAGTTGTTAAATTTTGCGAATCTCGCATAGATCTAGAAACAGAGGAAAATTTGCTCAAGTTTTCCGGCTTACTGCAGTACGTTTACAATTCCATGGCCGTTGCCACTGAAATAGACGCTAAGAATGGGGAGCAATCAGCTCTGTTTTGGCTTGAAAAAGCTAAAAGTATTTACGAAAAGTTTAAGTTTGTGGTTGGTGGCTCCGAGGGACCAGAGTGTTGGGAGTCTCTTGCGACAATGTCTTCTCTTCCCGATCATAAGTGCCTCGTAAGGGAGGCAATGTTTGAAACGGGCTATACGACTACTTTGTTTATGCTTGCTCAGGTAAGTGTGCTTATTTATAACTAAGTCAATGTGGAAATCAGGTTTATGAGAGCAACTTAGAGAAACAAAAAGCAGCAGAGTTCTGTCGAGAAACGCTGCAGCGACAACTGCAATTTGCGCCAGTGGTAGATGATCTTCTCAACAGGTATGGCGTTGCGAATCAGAAGGAGATCAAAGTAAATAAGGGTGATTCTGTTGCGGTCGCGCCATCTGATTGGCTTATCAGTAGCCTTCAACGCTTTGATCCGAAGGACTGGGCGAATAACACAGCAGCATTGAGTGGATTTTATATGGAAAACGGTGAATTCGGTAAAGCTTTGGAATGCTTGATGACAGCAAGAACGTGAGTACACAAAGAATGGATTGATTTAATCGTTGAGAACTCAGTATACATTGACTCTTCTTCAGAGTAGCATGTGAGAGCTTTCAAAACGTGGACAGCAATGAATTAGACCACAGTCTAAATGGAACAAAGTTGTGGGCTGATATTTCCTGGCTGACGTCAGAATATTCTCTTGGGCTTTTGGAAAGGGGAAGCAAGGCCATACTCGGATTAAGTAAGTAAGCATACTGCAGGCTCGTCCAATTAAGAAACCACCCCCACCAAGCTGACAGTATAGGGTAGGTCGAATTCAACCACATAAACGACAAACATGCCCACTTTGATATGCTGATTCTGCATTTCGCTAGAAACATAAGTAAAGAAATAAGGTAATGTAATGAATTTCACTTCTAAAGGACATCCTTTTGTAACCTTGAAAATAGAACGCTGCTTGATTTGTTTTAAGTCACTATTTAAATTCTATACACATTTAAAATACAGCAGTAATTAGCCGAACGTTCAAATTGACGAGATTTGATTTTTCGATAAATTAAATTTTAACCTTTTCTTTTTAAGTATGTAAAATAATGCTTTCATTTTCAAGTTTATAATTATCAATATCACGTCCGTATAAATTACTGTCATGAGTCTCTTTCATTGGCTCAAATATCAAACGAACTTTTAATTTTGTTGGATTATACTCACTTCACCCAAATATGCAGTAAAATTTTTCGTAACTTAGAAATTTTACTATACTAACTTGTCAAACAAACACAATATCTCACCTAATTTTGGTGCTTGAGCCCCTATTCTTTAATTTCTACCTCCATTTCACCGTAGGATTTACAAGTGATCCAGAACCTGTCAACACTCCTCCATCTTATGGCAATCTTTTTAATCAAGACACCACGAGGGCATTGCAAGAGGCCTACAGTAGCCCCACCCAAGACGTGGACCCGACAGCGGTGATATGTGAACTTTCATCCGTGCCAAAGGCCTACCCATCTGCAGCACGACTCTTCCGATGGACTTGCAGATCGCTTTCTGAAGCTCTACTTTACTATCGGCTGGATGAGCGCTGCACAGAGGCCATTAAGTTGATTAGAGCCCACGCTAGCGCATACAACTTCCTGGCAACTTTTGAGGCGGACCTTGCTCGTAAGGTACACGATTATTTCCATCCTTGTTGTGCCGTTGCATGAGCACTGAAGATTTCATCGTCAAATGAGCGGTGAGGGTGGTATCGATCTTCCCTTCTTCCTACATTTCACTTAATCTCTCCACTGCTTCAAATGCAGATATCCGTTATACGTTGAACCTCCAGACACATCCCATCGACCATTTAAATTCAGATAGGCAAAGCATAATAAACTTGACTTCTTTTAAAGTAACTACCGCAACAAACCGTAGTTTAGCTATGGATCTCTTTTAGTGTTGCATGCAAAAACGAAGAGTCGATCTTCTGGAGGACCTGCTAGTTCAATTGAATCCCAGATATTACATGTTGGCCTGCCGGACCATCATGTCCGAATGTGCTGAAGCACTAACCGCTCTTCGGGACCTAAATGAGGAGAAGATGAAGGTTAGCTGACCTGATGGGGACCGATTTTAGACACTAACTTCTCCTGCTTCCATTTCTTCTTCCAGAGAGTCACAGCAAGGCAATCCCCGCCATCGTCTTCATCCACTACCGATATTGTTAATGACCTATCAAAACTGGCGAAAAAGGTGAATGGACTAGGTCTGAGAGCTCTGAACATGTATAAACAACTGCTGGACTCCTTTCTAACACCAGCAGATCAGAGAGAACCGGACTTGTACGAGGAAGAATGGCTTCCACATGTTCTGGTAAGGTCTTAAATGCCTATTGCATGAGGTGTCCAAACCAAACCTGACTTTGGAGTCCACAAAAGACACAAATCATTTCAAGGCGATGTTACACGACCGATCATTTCTAAAACTCTCGTAGCTTTCAAATGCCTAACCACAGTTGGTGCTGGAATCATCACGCTGTAGAGGTCCACAGCTCTTTGCTGTTCACAGGTCACTTCTTACGCCATCCCACACGGCATCAGTGTTTTGTGTCACCCTAACAGCCAACCCCACGAATTTTGGCATACAATAGGTCCGAGTCATCACTATGGCACCATGCTCATAGCCGTAGAATCTAGTCCCGGTTTGATCTAAATAGCCCTCGAACTTCCTCTCCTTTTTTTCGTGGATGTAGATGGCGCACTTCTACACAGCACGACTACACTCCAAGACGATTGTGGCTGGACCTCCAAGAAAGCGAGTTGAAGAGTTAAATTTGGCCCTGAAGGCGTATGAAAAGATGGTGGAGATTGCGGACAGGCATGCAACAAGTGGCTACAAGGTGGACATGCAGGAGGTGGAGATTGCTCGAGAGATGACACAGTTGTTGGCTGGACAGATTGCAAGAACACCGTTGGATGCATGAAGACACACAAATCATGACAATAAGTTCGCTCATTTGTTGACCTGTTCTTTTTTTACTTGCACCTTATATGGACTTATCAATGTATAGAACGAGCGAAAAAAATTTTAACTGGGAGCCAAATAAACTGATAAATGCGAATGGGACATAAACTTGTCTGTTATTGAAGGGACTGTTAGACAAGGTGACAGCATCAATTCATTCTCAACGCTTCTATTATGCACTTTTGGCTTCATTCTGCTAATGCGACATGGCACCATGGTGAACACACTAGAGTGAAGCAGTCAATCATCTCGATGCTACAATCCTCCTGTTTGCTTCTGCGCCGTGACGCGGTGGATAGTGCTCACGGCACTGGTGCATTCCTTGAATTGTGAGGTACTTGACCTGGTATCCCTCTCTATTGTTGAGTTATTCAAGCTACATCGCCCTAAAACACAACTTAATTTCCATTCTCGTTTTTTGTTAAAACGATCCAAGCCGAAGTTCTCTGCTACGCCACCTTCAGTTATTGATAAAAGTCGCAATTCACCACACACACTGCATTTCCCATTGTACGCATCTTAACAATAAAGGCAGTTAAAACTTTACAAACGTTGAAATCCTATCCTTACTGCCTAAATTCGACGCCTGATATAAGTTCCCGTGGCCGATTGTGGTGGTTGTGACAACAAACGGTCCGCATGTTGACACTGTTGTTGCTGCTCTTGTCGGGTCAGCCCCGCAGGTGGAATGACCTGAAGAATGTGTCGCTGAGTTCTGGATATCACCAAACTACCACCGTTAGGCAAGTTAAGAGTCATCTGACCTCCTGATATCACTGTGTGTACGGTAGAGGAGTCTTTGGGTGGCGACCGATACCCATGGAATACAACCTCGTCTTCGTCATCACTGATTGTGATCGTCGGTGGAGGTTTGTCAGGATGGTTGGCTGGAGACACCTCCTCACTTCCCACCTCAGGCTGCAGATGATGCTCCTCTCCATCCAGATCCAGGTCATCTATGAACACTGGGGATTCAATTACTGCGTCTGGGGAAGTTATAGGCATTGGCGTCTCCTCAGAGTGACAGGAACTTGAAAAGGTTTCGGAAGGAGGTCTCGTCGTCTCATCTGTTATATCGACGAACTCAACAGCGTCTAGATCGACTGTTGCGGTACGATGGTCTTCGTTGTGGCACTGAGGTGAGGCTTCGCGCTTTTCTATATCTTCTTGCAGTCGTGAGTACTTGTTGATTAGCTAGAGAGAAAGAGGATGGTCGTGCAACTTCAATAAACAAAGTACCCATTAAAATCGTCACTCGCTTAACATGAGCATAATTCCTAATGGAATTGATGCGGACATCTGATCGGATTAATTTGTGGCACGTTTACCTCCAAAGCAATACACACTAGGGCTGTTCAAGGTGAATCAGAACTTGGTCCTCCACACTCTTCCACTGCTTTGATGCTCCGGGTTGTGGAAATTGTAAGTACGAACAGCTACGTCGTTTTCGCTGTTCACGTGCAAGTTCACAAAGATCAGGTGATACTGCAATATGCTAACCTGCTGCGGAGTGAGAACGTGCAGTCCTTTAAGTCTTCCACTGTATGGTGTACTAACATTTATTTTAACGATATGCGAACTGGCCTTGAATGGACTGCCCCAAGTACGACATGGCTGCATAACTACCGTGTTATTTTGCTACGATAAAATTCATCCTATGAACACAACCACTAGTATTAAATGTATGAAAAGGAATCGAGGAAGTGATTGCAAACTTACGGTTTCAAAGTTGGACGTGGCAATTCGTTTATTGTCCAGCAGACGGCGTCGCAGTTCTGCACTGCGCAACGCAGGATCTTCGTCAGCCCTAAGGCCAATAAAACGGGAAAAGAGGAAATGAATCAACAGTTAATGGCATCCTCAAGCCACCCAGCCAATCATCAAGCCAACCAATCGGATTGCTATGCCACTACGAGTATGATCCCACAAAATTTCCATTGGTTCCCTGCATTACCCTATCAAAAAACAAACAGCTGAGATGTTCAACGCCCTCACTTACTCGGCCTGTTCGTCAGTGAGATGGCAACCAAAGTCGTGCCTAAACTGGCGTTCACGGCGATGCTTCAAGATGGCACCCACATCGGTGAAAATTTCTCGAGCCAATGTTTCGATTGTACTAGCACTGGAAGAGAAGGATAAATTATCGAAGCAACTTCCCTCCAAAAACGTCGGTCAATACGCCTGAATAACCTCATTCTAAGGGCGATCTGTTCCATTTCATCAGCACAGATGTCGAAGTTGCAAAAGGGCGAAGTCCACCCAGGTCAAGCGTCAACGACAAGAAAGTTGTTCTATGCTAATGTGTTGCGTGATTTGAACCAAAGCCATCACGATTGAGAGAGTCACCAACAATCGGATTTTGTGCATTTGTTAACAGCACGCACTGTTGAATGTACGCACCCACCACAACTTTTGCCTACCATCTCCTATACTCTCTCAATAGCCCAAAACGAAGTAGTGAAGATCACTTGCCTCAGACTGAGATTCTCGCGAATGGAGGTTTCCTCCACCACCTTGTAGATATCCGCATAGTCGGGAAAGGCGTGAGAGGCGTTCACGTGACGTTCCACCGCTCGATTAATCACCGGGAAACGAGACCCTTAGTGAAAAATGAGACAAAGAATGCGGAGTGAATGAGGCAAGAGCTGGGCTCATTTGCCCATCTTTCCGTTTCGGCCCCAAATACGAGCAATAAAAGGCAGCCTAGAGGGATCGGTACTGAAGTCCACGGATAGCTGAGACCTGCACCCAAATTGGAAGAGGCCAAGACCGGAATACAGGAGCCTAATGTTACTGGAACTTAAAAAAAAATAAGCAGACCTTTGAACCAATATTTGCTCTGATCTTCTGAAATAAGCCTCGACACACTCGCCACCAGGGTGGACCGCCACACCTCAATGATTTGACAACAAAGCAGTATTTCTCTCAGTTACACATTTCACTATCTGATGTCTTCATTCTTTGAGGTTACTGTGGTGATAGCAAAGTGTTCACTTCCTTTGGAATGCATTTATAACATCTTCGATGCTTCGAGACACTAGCTCGGATGCGTTTCAACTATAGGTACCGAAAAAGGTGGCATCTACTGTGGGCGGATAAATTATTGAAGACTACCTAGAGGGGATTTGTTGAGACGACGCAATTGCCTCATATTCGTGGTCTGAAAGAAGTAAGTTGTCGAATGTAAATCGCATGACCGCTTTTTTCGCCTTCCATGTTCCTCCTGGGCAAGACACCACACAGACTGTCGGGAGGCGATGGAACAACAACAGTGCGCTAAGGAAGAAGGGATGCAGAATAGTGGTTCCATGAAGCTAATTTAAAGTTCGTCTTAGATCAGATAGCTCTACGTCTGGGTGGGCGGTCCCTCAAATGGTCATCAGCACGTGAAATGTACTTATTGGAGACCGGTGTCCAGTCTTGAGCAGTAAAAGGGTGGTGAGTTCACCTCGTTCCAATGTATTTCACAAAGAGAACACTGACTTGGATAAGTACCTTCACATCTCCACGTAACTGTGATGGCTAAAGCTCCTTGCTCGAGGGCGAATTTTAAAACACTTGGAAAAGAGATCCGCACAACAACGACACTTAATTTAACGATCCGGTAAACTCTATAGGCCTCAGTTACAAACTTTGCGTCGCAAGGTTATACGTTATTCCCATCAACATCTCTCTTTTCTGCACACAAATCACAATGCCATCGAAGAAAAATCGGACGCCGAAGGTGCATGCATAAACGTACGACAGATCAAATATCACTGCACCTTTGCGCGTTCATCACCAAGTTTTCAGGAGGAAACCAACTTTAGACAGCTGTTTTAAATGATTTTTCTTCCCAAGTGCGTGAACTTCGGCTTCAGCTAAGAGAATCAGGGCGTCACATATACGTGACGGTAGTGGAGAATGACACTCAAGTCAAACGCAACAGCTATGCAACAGTTATTGCTCTAAAGAAACAATATTTCAAACCGCAATTTTAAAAGGCGGGAAGCAATAAGAAAAATACGCACAAAACTCAATTCAACGCACCGGAATATCGGAAGGGGAGACGGGTTAGACTTCCAGCGTGGCGGGAGATGCCACGAAGGCGACAGAACTGCCGCCACACTGCAAGGTGCTCCCGCTTGAGAGCATCCAATCGCAGGTAGGCTGACTCCTCCTGATCCAGCTCCGTTGTGTCCATTTCCGCTTCCTCCAGCCGACGAATCGCCCGCGAGAGAAACTGCAGTGTGATGCAGAAAAAAGCCAACTCAAAGGAATGGAAGCTCAAATTGTATGTGACTTACACGAAAACGCAACCAGTACTTTTCGTTAACGGGTCACATGAGAGAAAAGACACAAACCTTCCAAGTAACGCGTGGATTAGCAGTAGAGAGAGAGAGAGAGAGGCAAAATGCATTAAGGAGCTCACCGCTTTAGTTAATCCGATGGTGGTTTAAACAGTGAATACACTTATTTCTCACGCTTTCACAAGGACTGCCTTCACTCAGAAAGCCACACTCACACTAGACGACTACGCTTCCCCTGCCGATGGACCCAACCGATTTACGCAAGGTCGCAAGGAAAGCCAGATTCAACTGACAACAATTCTGAGACATGTTGCGTCCATGCAATAGAAAGGAATGCTACTATGGCATCACAACAGGCAACAGCAACTGTCAACTCCGTTCTAATGCATAATTAAGATGAAAATACGTCATGGCAGCGATGGTAGACAAACATGATTGCGAAAGCGCACAAGCAACAGCACCTGATGATGAGGATGTCTACTCGTTGAGATGGCTTCAGCCACAATAAGGTTCAACTAAGTGGTATGAGAGTTTCAAAAACGGTGTTACTTGCGAACTTCGATGAAGATATAAGCCGTATTGGTCATGGTACCAAGCACACACCACAAGTGCTCTTTCTTTTGTTAACAAACAACCCGTGAAAACATGGAATAACCTCCTCGTCGCTGACGCTCGATCAAAGTCAACGAGCACTTGTAACCTCAAGGGCTGAGCGCACACTAGTACAAAGAAAATCGTAACGACCTTAGAATGGGATTATTCTGCCTTACTGGCAGACCTCGGTGCGGAGTCTCCTTTGGGGTTGGTAGTGAAACAGTGACGAAAGGTGTACTAACACAGTAGAGATCTACTTCAGAGACGCAGAAAACGGCTTCTATAGCTGTTACTTTGCACTTTCCCTTCACTGTATAAAGTACCAAGTCTCAGCTTGGTTCGAGTGTCAGCAGAATCCCTTCTTCAGAAAATAAACCATCATAATACCTCCATCCGACGTTGTAACATTTGCAATTTGAGATAAGTCGATGGCGATGGAGACTTCGATTTCCGCTGCGGTAGTAGCTTCCTCTTCCCGTCTATAAGAGTTAAGAACACGGAGGATTGAAAACAAATTGAACTGGGGTGGCAAGGGCATTCCAATCAGAACCAGTGACAATTAACCAAAAAATGATTAAACTAAAGTGTCCCACGGATACTGAGCAGTTAAATGCGCAGAAATACTTTGTTGAGATTAAATAGTGCTACGCAAATGCGAACCTGATGACCCTTTGCGACTGTGTTGATGGTAAAACTGCGGGGATAGAGCGCCATACCTACCCGGGGCTTAGTTGACATTTGTCATTTCAAACCGATTTTGAGGCTTAGTGAGGTTGATGAACAAGTAGCTCCTGCATTCACTCCAATATCGGAGAGTGCTGAGAATGGGCCAAGTTAAACCAGATTTTTTCGCGAATTCAAGAAAATTTATGATACGATTGGTAACTAAGCTCTCCTTCTGTCGAAAATTAGAAGTAACAGCTCACCTCCACATGACTCACCCGAAATGACCAACTCCGGTTCTGGTATGTTGGAGGCCTCTGGCGACTCATCAATAGAGATCGTCAGCTCGTCAGTGCATGGGCGTTTTGACTTTTGATGCGTAGAAATTTCTGAAAGCGTGGATGTCTCTGAGCACCGACAAGAGACAGAATCTGATGGGCTTGACCCAGTCAGAGTGATGAAACCCACTCTTCGTTTGGGGATGTCTTGCGGACTTTCTGAGAGATCAATGGTATCCCAAAGCGGTGGGGAATTCTGACGACGAGATGAAAACCACCAGATTATATCGAAGAGACATTTAAGTAGTCACCAAATTCTTCATGCTTAAAGAGTGGCTTAGGACAGTCGAGAATGGTTTCTGTGGGATTGACACGTTCATCGCTAGCATCGAGAACACTGACAACCAATGCACCAGTTCGTGCCACTTGGAGATATGGGATGTTTCTCGTCAAAAGGAATAATTACGTTCCGGTATTTTTTTGAGCAGTAGTTGAACTAATCACTGCGACGATGCAACTGTCGGGATTGTGTTGGAAAAATAAAATGTGGGGTCAGAATTACACGGAGGGGCCTTGCGGGTGCTGACAAGACCCAGAAGACGGCTGAAAGTTTTGATTGGCATGTCACCTCTCCAACTGGCAAAACTAGTCGCATTGTGAAGTTTGCTGCATCAACACCAATAGGCTATCCTTTCAAAATGTAAATATGTAATGTTTTCAGACAGCAGAGGCGTCAAGAACTATTCCTAAAAACAAATAAAGCAACCCCACAGCTAACGTGAAAAAGGCCACCAAGATAGATGGCGCCTTCGATTATTTGTATTTCGGCTACCTTTATACAAGACGTGCTTCTGTTCATGAATCCATCACATCCATTTTCAGAAATATGGTATCACTTATCAACGGTAAAATTGAACCCCACAAAGAAAATAATGAGCAGAACTAGAAGAGCGAAATCTCATACTGTAGCATCGATCAATCAACAAATAATTTTACGGATGCTGAAATCTTAGCACCCTGTTTCCGACTGTAAATGATTCTATGAAGAAAAAAATGTGACAGATGTAATCGTGGGTCCTAAATACCACATGAAGGCGTGTAATCAGCAGTTGCAGATCATAAATACATCTAAGAGCCCATAAGAGGCTACATCCAATAGCATTAGGAGTGTCTTGACAATGGGGACAACAAAAACACACCTCATTTGTAGAAGGTTCATACTTCGACAACTTTCGTTTCAGCTCTAAAAGAATTACGTAGACTTTGGAAGGGGACGTGCGAATGCGATTAATGTAGTGGTTTAATAATTTCACAGTATGAGTATTGCGCTGGAATGCCAAAGAGGTAGCAAAGAATTTCCGCGTCAGTTTCGCAATGACTGCGTTGTCATTTCTTGGCAATAGAGGACGTAACTGATCTAAAAACTGTAACATGGAGTAAAATGAATCCACATAAATCTTGTTTTACTTGTTAAATAAAAACATGCTTCGAACTATTTTTAACCTAAGCTGCTCATGGACGAATGCAAAGAGACATACCCCATTCCAAATCTTCTCCATGCGATATTGAGTGAAGTTCTATCAAAGACAAACATGCCTACAGTCAAACCTTCCAAGCACAAAAAACAACAACAAAAAGTTTTCCTCCAATAGATTAGCACCAACTTTTTGCAAGGGGCAGTGCACAATAAATTAAAGACGAATAATTATGCATGAGGTCGAAACTCCAAGAAGAAAATCATTAGCGGCATTCATTTGGGGATATACAAATTCGAGGATTGAGAAAATACGAAATTGCTCAAGATGAATGCTCAAGATAGGTTACGGAAACAGCACCTAGGTACCCAAGCCATTCAAATTGGCTATTCGAGTTCGGCGCGGAAAGTTTAAGGGGTTAAAACAACTCACCTTTATTGCGAATTGATAACCACTCGATAGATCTGTTTAAGTGCTGCAGTCAAATGTCTTCGCCGTAGATATAATGGTATTTGTTTCAGAGCCTGTATACATACATACATTGCACCCACCACGTGCCCCCCTCCACGTCTCCACCAATCCCACGATGTTAGATGCTTCCCCTCTAAGACTTTGTTTGTTTGCACTGCCAATTCTGATCCCGATCACTTGGATGGCCACTATCCTTCCAGCTTCGCGGGCTGACCTTGGACCACCCCAGCAGCCCCACTGTCCCTACCCACTAAACGCATACATTCTGCCCCAGTACCTTAGTTTCTTTTGCCCTCAAGGGAGCCTTGGGACACTACATTCTCCACCGCGTGTGCTACAACCCCAAGGCTTTGAACAAAGAACCCACCTACCGAGCGGTCCAGAATCGAACAAATCCGCCCCCAGCCACCGACCTCAACGAGGGCCCAAGACGGGCACAACAAAATCCATAGCATTCAAGACAAAATAAGCGACAATGAAAAGTAAGGTGAAGAGGCTTGAGCGCATAATAGAGTCCACGTCAATGACCACCCTTTCAGGACGCTTTCAGAGTCTTTTCCAATGAAAAATCGAAGGAATACTACAAATAAATAAAAGCGCTTTCCGGTTTAGATTAAGCATGCATGGGGCAAAAACGCTTTCTCTAAGCGTACCTGATCCTCTATCGTCTCGCGCGATTTTGGATGGACCGAATAACGACTCATCTGCAAAGTAAGAGGAAAATAGGCAGAACAATGTAGTGTGACAGAAGAGCAGTCATAAAAGAAAGTAGACTCACAATGTCATCCGAATCACCAACTCTACAGTCTCTTGTGAGTTGAAAGGGAATGCCACTCATTGCTAAAACCAGATATAAGTAATTCAACATACATACCGCGTACTTCTTGCAAAAAAGAAGTGCACACCTACGAATTTCTACTCAAATCTTGCTTCTAGTACCTACGCCACCCATTACAAAGATCGAGATGAGAATCTTGTGTGTGACGCCAAAATAAACGCGATATAACTCCCTGCCCTTCTCATTGGATTCTTGCAAGCAAAAATTAGCCGAAATATGAGGAAAGAGGGGCACAAATAAACTCGAAAAGGTTGCAGTCGTTTCGCCTATTCGAAACCATTCAGCTGAATACGTTTGTGATAAAGTGCATTCGTTAAAAGGACACTTGTAGCTATACGATTAACTGAAATACATTTAGGCGATGTGGTTTGTTAATGTGCACGAACGGCACAATTTAATCTCATATCACATACTAGCTCACGTAGTAATCGGAACTTTAACGACTTTTTGGCATAGCATAAGCACCCACGGTCGGAGGCTAAGGGCCGGTGGGCGTAATACAAAAAGGGCATGGTAATGATAAACGCATAAATAATTGGGAAAACAAATGAAACCCACGATTGTATATGATTGATTTCCGAGGTAGCTCAGATGGCCGTCCAGGTGCCTTCTTTCTGACAGAAACGCTGTTTCCAAGGTTGGACAAAACACACGCTAAGATGCGTTGTTCTGATAGCTCACTAAAAAATAATAAGTGAAAGAACCGGTTCTCCATAGAACGGCTTGGTTCAAAGTCATAACCTACCCAACCAGGGTATGCCCCTTAAGACCATCTCTGGAATTTTTGAAGACAACAACGTCCGTTATCGCAGTCATGTTTGGCTTCCATTTACCATATTTAACACACAAATGCTTCCCTTTGAAGCACCGTTCGCCTAAAGTAGAAAAGAAAGTTATCAAATGGTGCACAATACGATCTGAGAAAATAATCGAGGCCCCATCAGTGTAAGGAGCATACGCGTGTCCAGCGTTCTTTCGATTGCAGTGAAGTCAGGAGGAACAGCATCCTTGCTTGCAACGATAGCGAGTTCCACAAGAACATCGCGAGGGGAGCTATCGCTACATGGCATCTTCTCCAAAACCAAGAACCGTGAAGACTTGCGTAAAATATTTTCCTTGCCAAAATCAGCTTCTTCGTGGGTGTCTTTAGTCCATTTTACCTAAAATAAAAGCGGACTCTTAATTAAAATTAAGTTTTTTAGTCCATAGGCGCAGAAGTGCGCTCTGATTATCAAAATACTAGGAAGTGCTAAATTTGCAATCCAGTTTACCGCCATATAGTGGCTTGGAACTCTTGAAAGTGAGGAAACAATCCCAATTCCAGTTATCGGATCTGTCATCCTGAGGGACTAGGAAGACCATTCAATTCGGTGGGTAAATACTGACTCGTTATAACACAACTAAAATTTGCAACAACATGGGCTGTTTCAAAATGTTTAACCAATTTTGTAGTTTTAAATATTAAAAATTTAAAAAAGGTTAAAATTTATTAGGTTTTGTTGTCATTTATACTCCTAACTTCGATGGTTCTTTTCCATGATTAGTAAAAGTTAGTAGGTGGTTAGTGCATTGTTTGTACTAATCAGATATTGCCTAACAGCAATTAGCTCTAAAGGTTGCACAATTTTTAGTTCCTTCTCGTCAAGCTTTTTTTCAAAACTGACAGCGGTATGGCCCCATGCGTATCTAAGGCTTGTCTGCTCCGGAGCAATATTCGGTGCGATTGCAATTGGATATTTCGCCCTATCGATAGGTATATAATGCACGAGGATATGGTCGACTCAACATGCATAGCATGGCACCATCGTTAGACGCCATCACAATTCTGCGTTCTCGGACTCCCTTGTAGGAGGAAGGAAAATATGTAGCGTCCCGAGGCTACCTCGAAGGCAAAAAAAGGCAGAATGCTAGGGTAGAATATATATATTCACCGGACAGAGGAAAATAGGCTGCTGGCATGGCCAGGAGGCCAGCCCACGCAGCTAGGGCAGTACGGCCACTACTGTGACCTTGACCGAAACCGGTAGTTCCAACAAACAAAGTATTACATACATATATATATATATATACATAATTGATGGAGGGAATAAAACTGCTGGCATGACCTTGAGGCCACTTTACGCGGCTAGGACAATATGATCACCTCTGTGGTCGAAATCGGCAGTCATAACAAACAAACAACTTTGTTGCATGGGTATTAGAACCATCAGTGCTGCACAAAATTTTACTAGATCTTTTTGAGCGACCTGTCGCGAGAGGTCATTAGCCCAGAAAACAGTATATATACATACTTTAGCATCAGTTGGTAATTTTAATCCCACTGCGTGTACTGAAATGATTTTCCCCATTATTTCGAAATTTCGTAGAAATGTAGCATTTTCGCCTTTAGTATGCGAGGAGTGTACCAGCCCGCATTCTAATCACTTAAAGACACCAGCGTAGGCACGAGTCCCAACGCATACCTTAGCGAAGACCTCGAGCAGCTCAATTAATGCGCTACCGAGTCGTGCGCGACCTCAAATTCTTTGGGCAACTTTCATACTTGAGCGCAAAGTTACTTAATGTCTAATTAACTTTGCCACCCTATTCAGTTCCCAGGACCCCAAAGTGACTGACTTTCACAATGGAGGTTAAGAAACTGCAGTTCTAACATTTTGAAGCTTTCTCACATGCACTTTCTGTTTCTTTTGCCTTTGCACCTTTTTACGAGCTCTTCATGTTAATGAGACGAATTTCGAGTTTTCATGATAGGAGTGATTGTCTTAGCTCCATCCTTTTACCGTTTCTTCAAATCCGCAGTCCTGTGCCAGTTCGGAAGGCGTTTTGTAGCACGCCGAAATGGAGAATGGTTTGAATGCTACCTAAAGAATGGCTGAAACGTTTCGACCATAGTCAGAAGTACGTTTCGATAAAATGGCCGTTAAAACTCACACTCAGTTGAGATGTGCGACCGAGGCAACAATTACCAGAGCTCTTATGTGTAAACAGAAAATACACCCTAGTTTCGTTGCCATTGTATACAATTTGCAATTCTTGTGTAAGTACATTAAAAAAAAACATTCCATTCCACCAGCGGACAATGCAGTGACGTCGCTCTGACTTGACTCAACGCCCCCTCAAAGCGTTAGTCACGACTGGTGTAGTCAACTTCCAGCCCACCAGCCTGAATCCGAGCCAACCAAAATGGCGAGTTCTTTGCATGCCGCAATGCATAATTATTTCGTCCAATAATGTTTGTGTCTCACCGTGTTCAGCAAAGGTGGCATTTAATCAGCTGTCGGGTGGACTGGCTCTGTAACTTGCATGGTTTCGCGTGTAAAGGATTCCAGATTGGGCATGCCCTTCATTTCTGCTCTCTGATTGGTCGATAAGTGCATTTCGGCGAACTGATTGGCGGATCCATCTCGGTGCTGATTGGAGTACAAAAAGTTCTTTAAAATTGGTCAAACACGTAGTGAAATCGCTACACTGTGTACATAAACGCAAAAGGCTACATCTCAAGGAGAAGTTGCTTAAGAGTTAAAGCTGCGTGCTTGTCCGCAGTAAAAAAGGCAAGAATATTATTGGGCTGAGGCAGCGCTACATCCCGCCCAACAAGTGGATGTCCAGTTGTTTGTGACTTAAATAATCTTTTGCCATAAAACTGTTATTTAAACAAAGGACGCCTTAAATGCTACCGCCTGCAATTACGAAGTCTGCATAAATATTTATATCACACAAATGATTAGACGGTCGAGATGATCACGCGGTACCCAAGGTCACCTATTTATTGCTTTGTTGTCAGGGTACTTTCTATCGGAGTCAAATTTAAAAGTTCGAAGTATTAGTCTATCATATTTGCACTCGAGTTAAAGCTCAAGCCCGCAACAATTTCCAGTCCACACCGATATTGACAAAGGTCATATCATCATTTTTGCGACCACTAACCGGGTTCATTAGCCGAGTCATTCTACTCTTGGACAAATGGGCTCATTTTAAAACATTCTAACGTTTTGAACGCTGCCTCTTAAGTCCACTTTTGTTTCAGTGTGCAGAACGTGAAAAACTTACATAGGCTCTATTGTAATCTATGAGACGTAACTCCCAACACAAACTCGACTCTTTCCTCTCTGCCTGAAAGCGATTGCATACTCTTTGTTCCTGGCTCTCACAAAGTAAAAAAGCTTTCATAAACACAGGAGATTGATGGCTCATCACACACTGGGGGCGAGAGAGGGTTTTGTGCGTGGCTGATACCGCTGGAGCCTCATTCTAAACGTCAACTTATGCCACCATCGATTGGGCGCGACTAGATGTCAACTGGTCAAAAATTCGACTTAGGAGACGTGCCCACTGTCTGCCTTTCATTACTATTGTCCGAAAAAAAGACATGACACCCCCTGGGATTGACAGGGTCGATGTTACAGCGAAGGGAGGGGAACCTCCTACATAGTAATATGAATCCCCTGGTATCGCACCGTCTAGGTTGACCACAGGGATGACAACGTGCGCAGATTTTCAGCCTCCCAAAGGTTTGTTTCATGACCATTCCACAGTTACGCCCATAGTCTCCCAACCAGACCAATGCGTGAACAATAAAACTGTTTCGTAATGGCACGCCATGCTACGCCCCCAGGAGAGGCTGTGTTTCCTTAAAAATCAGACCAGAACATTTAAGCAGGTGAGAAAGGGTTACTTGCCATGTCCCACCCACTATCCCAAGCTGCTGGAAGGGAGAATTACCCAAATGCCACCGCCTAAGTGGGGCAATTAAAAAGGAGTCAGAATAACACAACAGATTTTGTTCTCAATTTTCACTAGCAGTAGTAAGGGGAATACGATAGGTTTTCTGTACATAGGGATAATAATGAGACCAGGGCATCAGCCAGAGCCCATAGGACCCAAATTTACCTCCCGACGAATAGTCTCATAGGTGAGCATAGAGATAGCTGTGGCAGGCAACACCT
Organism: Taenia hydatigena; assembly: GCA_036345935.2. Classification (NCBI taxonomy): domain Eukaryota; kingdom Metazoa; phylum Platyhelminthes; class Cestoda; order Cyclophyllidea; family Taeniidae; genus Taenia; species Taenia hydatigena. The sequence goes on from JADWOT020000010.1 coordinate 7,477,850, forward strand.
TGACGAGGTTGGCTCCCAGCCCCCGGTAGAGGCCAATCAGTCCATCGTCACGCCAGATTGCTCGCAGCAGGGAGGGCACAGTGACAGGGCGCTGGGTGACTACGCCTGTCCGCTGAGAATCAGACGGTTTGGGGCTGTAGTAGAAAGCCGCCTGCATCTTGGCTCGGATCAGAGCCATTGGATAGGTCGCCACAATACCCACCATCGACGAGGTGGCCGCAACCAGAGGGATTATGTGCGAAGGGGGATGGATGTAGAGATTGGCGCTACTGTAGGGGCAGAAAACAAATAATTCTCACGTAATGTCGGCAAAAGGCTCAGTACCAGGCTCCCTCAGGTCAATCCTTTGTTGGCTAAGGCATCAGATAGGACAATTCGCTTGATTTTGTGTATTTGACGGGCCAAATGTCCGCTACACCACCATTGGCAGGGTCTCTGACCTTCAGAGCGTTGCAGTACCGCACCGCTGTACTCGGAGTCGCCTGCGGATGCGAATAACGGTGGGTTCACCAACTTTTTTATGCATCGGAGACTGCATTACTCACCTCCTATACACACACCATCTTCGCCTGCTACCTCCAAAGCGCACAACTGAAAAACCTCCCGTGAGAATAATTCGAACAAGTAAAATCTGAATGAACTACTTTGCACTGGGTACATAAAAACTAATTTTCGCACTTAACAAGGCCGCTACCCAAGCCGTACATACACCCACTATCGTCCTCTAAATTGGCCTGATAGCTACGGCTTAACCCTAACCACGTGTTAAGCTACTGTCTCCGCCCGAGATACGACCTAATCTCTCATGCCCTTAAGCAATGGACGTTTCCACGGGACCTTAGATGCAATGAGGCCTATCTGGACTTGCAACCACGTCCAAACACAAGCCGCACTAACGCCAATGAAATCATGAAGCTGTATTCCTTAAAACATGCTTTACCGACTTAATCCTAACTGTACTAAGACGTATGCAGTTAAAAGGATGATGTAAAATGGCTGATAAACGATGCCATGGCAAAACAGTAAGACATCTGGACTTTGGAGATCAGCCGTACCTCGAGATTTTCTCGTGTGGTCAAAGTGTCAAGCACGACCAGTGTGTCGTTTAAAAATCGTACAGCAAAAATACAACTTCATTTAATGCACTGTGTAACGGATTTGCCACCCTAATTCTGTCCATTCGTGTTGTTCAGACTACAGTCTGGGTGTTGATGCAAGATAGTTTAGCGACACCTCTGGGTAGAGTCACTGCGTAAAGTCACGCTAGAGAGTTGAAAAACAACTACGACTGAAAGTACTGCTGCATTCAAATTGTACCCTAGTAACGAAGAATTAAGCTATTAAAAGGTGTACGTGACGTCAGAGACGAGTCAGGGGAATATCAAGGCCTCAAATGTGAGTTGTCACAATAGCCTGCAGGACGTCAGTCTATTGGAGACGCGCAAATTGCTGTTTATGGCTTTGCTAGGACCCCAAAGGGGTGTCAGGAGCCGTTCCAAATGCAAGACGTGAGAAGTGAGAATGAGTTAACAGCAAAACGCTACGAACCTGAAGTGCAATCACTTTGAGATTAGAATTTGGCATCGAGCTTGCGTAAACTAAGGAACGCCGGGAGCTGCTTGAAAACGACCAGTGGAAAGCGCGAATAAAGGAGGTGACTGAGGATAGCGCATAGTTGGAGAGAACTCACCTAGAATCTGGAAAGACACGGGGTGATAGCCGTAGAATATGGCTCATATAGCGATGAATGTAAGCCGATTTCAGCCACTAAAAACACAAAAAGGGAAAATGAGTGTTTGTATACATGGAGGCACAAGAGTTCCTACCTCATAAGTAGCCAGTTCAATGCCGGCGTAGGGAATGATTCCAACCAAGTTAACCACATAGCCACGGAAGAAGCCACGGATGCCCAACTCCCTGTAGATCTTGGCAGCACAGTCTGCCACAGAGGAGTACTGCCCTGTCTTTCGGAGGCACATCCGAGTCTTGAGGACCTAGTATCATGGTGAAAAAAACCCTGTCGAGAGTGATGATAGTTTATACACAAGCTCTGGTGCGTTTAAAATCAAAACAGGCCCCGTTGCAGCCATTGAGGGTATCTCACCTACCACAGCGGAATGTCTGGGCTATCAATCCCAAGCTCATTTTGCATGCTTTAATCAAATTGTCCCCTTGCCTCAACTCCTATTGCTTGTAGAACAACCGAATTGTGCAATACTTATTACAAGCAACAGTAAAATGCACTAGCAGGAGTATTACCAAGTTTAGGGCCGAAATTCGCTACCAACGATTAGGTAGGATATTGCCCGTAAAGAATTTGAAAGAATCAGGTAATAGCGTTATGGCAACGAAGATGCTTCAAGGGAACGCCCACAGCTTTTAATTCACAAGAAACAAAAACTGTCCAGCCCATTTGCTCTTTACGACTTGTTTTGGGTTAGGCTAAAAAAGGCCTGCTAAAAAGTCATTTTCTGCCTCTGAGCATTGTCCAACCCCACCCCAATCTTAGATTGGTTCTCCTCCCGGCAGGAATTTTATGCCAATTTAGAGGTAATATGTGAATTTTAACAGAAGCTGCTAATAGCTTCAACAGAACTGTTCAACTTGACTTGCGCGATGCTATTGTAGTAACCAACAGCGGATTACCTACCGCTAAGTTATTTCCCTACGTCGATTACCTAATTAAAATTGAAGTCCAACTCGCCGAAATCCATCACATCGATACACTGAACGATAAAATGCACCTTAGTGGAGTAACCACACCCTCGCTTTGTTAAATAACAAAAACACTAGGCTGATGTGCAACAGAACAGACAATGGCAGCACATAGCCAAAAATTGCGGAAAAGGCAAAGCGGAACTCACCTCCACAGGATAGACGACGGATTGAGCGGTGAGACCGGCCAATGAGCCGGAGGCAAATTTTGTAATGACAGGATGCCGGTCGAAAAACCCGTCCTCATCCATGTCCATGAGGAAGCGTTTGTACCGTTCATATGTGGTATATTTAACTGCGGTTTCAGGAGCGATTTTAATGGAATTGATAAAATTCCCACGCCACAGGGACCAAACACCACCCTCCCGCAACATATATCGATAAACTATATGGCGCGTTGACAAATGCACTACTTTACCTTCAATAAATCCACTTTGCTTATGCTTGTAGCCGTATACCTGGCGCATGACCTTCAATCGATCTACCGGGGCAGTGCAAGTGCGAGACACGACGCCGGCTGTGCCACCGGCAATCAGCTGTAAGATGTCACGCTTTAAAGCATGTTCATGCTTCATAAACTGTGGGATCGCAACCACGGGATCTACCGATAGGTCAAGAATCTAGAACAAACCAAATCGTTCATTTGACGACGAGGATTACAAAGAGACGAGCTTGTGGAGGAGAGTGGATTAATAAACTTACCGCACCATAGCGCCAAAATTGAGTAACACTTGCAAGATCACTAATTGGGAGGAACAGGAGAAACTTCCGCCACTCTTCGTACTCAATGCAGTTGTTGTTGTTTTTATCGATGCGACGTAGGAGTCGCTTGGCTTCAGATGGTTCGATTGGAATGCCGAGTTTTATAAAGTACGCCTGTATGTCCAAAAGATCAACCTTTCCCTGCATATTTCGGTCCATTTCGGCATAGATCGGCGAAAGACGTCGATCCTGTTCGTGAACATAATGAGCGAATTGTTTAGCATTGACGCGGCCATTATGCTCAACACCACAGCGTTCAAGAAAACCCTAAAACAAAATTCTAATAAAACACCAGTTCGCTAGGCGCACTGTCCTACCTCGGCCAAGATATCTAAATTATTTTTGGTCAGTTTCAAGTCAAATTGTCTAAGAAAAATTTTGACATCATCTTTGGAGATAAGACCATCCTTGTCAAGATCGATTTGTCGGAATAGCTGCAAAGTGGGAGATATTTCTTCACGGAATGAGAAGAAAGGGAGCAGAAATCGCATTCTTAAACCACACCCATCCAGCGCAAGCAACAAGGCCAGAATGCTAACCTCGCAAGTCATTCAAGGCCGAAAGGCAGCAGCATCAATATTTCAAGGTTAGGGTATTTCTTTTGAATTAAGAGCCGCCAATGCATTTTTTAAATGCAACATGCTAGCAATTACTTCATATGTAACGCAAATTTATTACGCAAGCATTTATTGTTTTTTTACTTGCGTATAACGAAATAGCCAGCATTATTACCAAATTTAGCTTTGCATTACCTGATTTTAACATATTGGCAGTCGCTAGTATCCGCTAGCAAGCTATTGATAAAAATCTATTAGCAAACTATTTGCCGACGTTAAGCAACCATTTTTCTCACTCTAATTACACAATTTAATTATTGATGCAACGTCAAAGGCAAATTCATTGCGTTTGTTTTTCATGCTTGTAGCCTCCCGAGACTCCCTCGAAGGCGAAAGAAGGCAAAATGCTAGAATAGGGTATTTGCATTTAATAAGCAGGGGAAAATAAGCTGCTGGCATGGCATGGAGGCTAGTCTGCTCAGATAGGTCAATATGGTTACCTCTGTCACCCTGACCGAAACCAGTAGCTCAAGCAAACAAAGCACTACATTGCTCCTCTCCTCTTTCGAGTGTCGTCCCCGGTGCGCCCCTCGGTACATCTTCCGCGTCTGCCATCACAAATTTGACAGTGCCGCAAAAAGCCTTCACGAGCTAACCATGCCAGTCGCCGACATTCGACACGATTAAGGCGATGCTTGACGCCGACGTCAGTGATCCCTCTTGACAGTGCATTGCACTTCGAGTTTCGTTTGGCTTGGAAAAAAGGTTCAGAATAAGTGGTTTTGCCGACTATCAGTATGGCCGTGTGAAGGCGTTAGCACGCCAGTCTCTTTAGGCAAGTACCTTAGGGGCAATCTTCGAAACGAAACTTTTCAGTTGGTTTGTGGCTAGTGCCGTTCCAGTTGTTGATAGCTTTCTTGTAGAACACGGAGATGGAGTAGATGCCAGAGGCGGACGTCACGCTTGGTCCATCCGTAGCACCTGCATTGTTTTGCACCGCTGCGGCATGCCACAGGCGGTAGAGATTAGGATGAAAACCCTATAGATTCGGGTCCGCATTCTACTGCCACCAATGTAGCGTCCCAAGGCTCCCTCGAAGGCAACAGAAGGCAGAATGCCAAAGTAGAGTATATACATTCTATGGACAGAAGGAAACAACCTATTGGCATGGTCCAGAGGCCAGCCTACACAGCTAGGGCAATACGACCACCCCTCTGACCCTCACCGAGACCGGTATTTTAAACAAACAAAGTAATACGATGCCACCCTTGGGTTTGTTTAGGAGACTCCTTACTTCTTAGCCAATGTTTATTTGACCCTTGGCTGGCTTCTTAGCTGTGCCTTCGGTAGGTTATACGTGTATTTCCAAATTAGGAATTTTTTGAATTTAGGAAAACAACGAACGTGCGCAAATTTTTTGCCTAAAGTTTTTTTATTTTGTAACTTGGTAGCACTACCGCATCCTTCAATTTTATTAGAATTTTATATGTCATATTCATATTTTGCAGTCAAGGTCATCAATTCTGTGCGCTTGTGCCTAATTTTTGGCCCACCTTGCATCCTCAAATGGCTGGTAGTCAATTTGACAGAGTCGCTGGAATTCTTAGAAGGGCGACGTACTCCAATGATACAGAGGAGAAACTAGAATGTCTTCATCAAGTTAAGGAATTGATAATCAACTATGACCGGTCTTTGCTTGATAGCTTCTTTGAGGTTGGAGTTATTTGCGCTCATAATCGTCCCTTCAGGAAGTCGTTGCTTTCCAGCATTATCCAAACAGTGAGTTGAGGCGATTTGTCATAAAGTTCATCGAAGAGACATGGTGAGAATACTGTCATGCCACCACTTTTGCTCATTTTAACCCAATTCCTCTACAACCGATTTACTTTTTAGTTTATTGGACGGGAGTCTCATCGTAAAATCAGTCGCCTGTCTATCTCACTTATTCAGCTTAGCGCTCCACTCTGATCCGCCGTCTTCGGGCATTATACGAGCTATTATTGTAACAATGAAAATGATATACGGTCGGTCCCTCACACGTGCTGTCAAGTACGGAGTCATCGAATCAGGAGCCATGACTGGAGGTGGTATTAAGTGCGGTTCCTTAGCCGACACTTCCCTCGAAGCTTTTCGTGCTGCCGTTGCCTTTAAAGATGAAATAATCCGTTTGCTTCTTCCCTCCTCCGTATCGGTTATGCCGGGCAGTTCTGTCACTCCACCTCCACCCAGTATTCTGACAAGACTCTGTGCTAACCTCACTGATGCTGCTCGCATTGATATCATAAAATTCATTGAGACTGTAATTGTGCAACAGTCTAGACGAGCACCTAATTCCGAGAGCCTTTCCAACTCAACAGAGCTCACTCTTGACCAAATTCCTGACTTGCCTAATAGCTTGCTAAAGAGCATCGTCACTGCTAGTACAGCACCGTCTTCAGTCAATCCACTACCGGGAATTTGTCTCGTTCGCCCGCGACGCTTATCGGATGAAGCGGAACGACTTTTCTCCGCTCTGACAAAGCTACCTCTGATGCAGGGAGACGATGGCGCTCTTCGTTCCGTTGTCACCAGCTTGATTTTTGATGCTCTTATTGATAGCATTGTCAGCATTGCTCGTCAACGTCCACAATTCTGTAATGAGGCTGTGCAGTCCTTTGAAACCATTCATGGTGTGGTTTTGTTAACTTCTCCACTTCTCCAGAAAATTGATGTGCCCAAACGCTTTTTCTTTTCCCTTTTAGTGAACCTTCCACCACACTTCACTCAGGCCCAGGTCAGCTCGGCGCGGAGGAAATTGAAAGCGGCACTTCTCTGTCTCCTTCATAACTCTGCCACCAACGCGGGATACCAAGGTCGAATCATAATTCTTCTCACCGATCTGGGTGCTACTCAGCAGGAGGTTACTCCCCCTCCTCTTCCTCATCTTCTTCCTCTTTTTCAACAAACTCGGAAAATTGTGTCTTCCTTCCTCCTTACAGATTTCTGGCGTCCTTCCTATCAAGATGTCATCTCATTCAACGGTCGTACCATCCTCAAGCAAACGTAGTCATATTGATCCATTGTCCAGAAAGCAGTCCAGCCTTGGCAACGAGGAGGAAGATGATGAGGAAGAGGAGAGAAGAGCGGTGAGGGTTAAACGACCTCGCATGGACTCTGGCTCCTCCTCTGTCGCTGCCTCCGCCTCTATCGTCTCGTCGACTAAGGAAGCAATTCCCAGCATTGAGGAGATCACCGCTCGTCTCGTGCCAAAACTGACTACCGCCAATGTGGCGGACTTGGTTCTTCTAAGGTGATTGGGAATGAGCGAGTACCACTATAGGGGTGTTAATCGCGAAGATAGCTTTTACCTTCCCTTCCTTATGTGTCTCAGCATGGTCACTCTCCCATCCCATATGCCGGCGGCGTTCGATGCCACTTATACACCAATTGCTGCGGCAGGAACCGCTACTCAAGTGCGTCATTTGGCTCGTTTGCTGGCCGCTCAGCTTGTCGTCTGGGTGACCGGTGCAGCCGGCGAGGAGGGAGTGAATCGCGAAAACCGCGCGTTGCTTGGTCAGTTGATGGCTGATAATGCCACCGAAAAGGCCGAAGACGGCGGTGGCAGTGGGGCCGGTAATGCTGGTGGTGGCGATGATGAAGAAACTATGGGTAGAAAGGCTGCTCTTAGGGTGCGTCTTTTCCTTTGATTCTCCTCTCTCCTTTTCATTCTTGTTTTTACCAAAAATAACATGGAGAATGATGCCATTGATATCCATACTGGACACTTATGATGACGGATGCAATTTAGCGTTCCTAGCGTGAATCAGTCCTTCACGCCTAGTGAATGGCCGCACGCTGTACTCCTTCTGTGGTGTAATTGGCCTATGCAGTTCATAGCCACTTTGCAAGAGTAGTCTGTTCACCTAGCAGGGTTAGCAACATGAAGCACTTTTATCGTTCCTATGTAGCCAGTCTCAATTAGTTTTCATTTCCATCTTCAGTTGTCAAGAAGGAGCAGTGATAAGATCGACGAGGACGACGAAGCTGCTTTCATGAAGGAACATGCAGCCAGAATGCACACTACCACCAAGCCGATGAACATCAGCGTCGTGCGGGGCGCAGTTTCAACGGGAGAGCTCACTGCATCGGCGCCTATGGCCTTCAATCCTCCCCTACCACCGACTTCTCTACTGCCCTCCACTGGTAGAGTTCTTAGTCATACGCCCTGACCCATTTATCCATCCGTCATGCGTTGAATGTGTCCGCACCATGTCGGTTTTTTGACCCTTTCCTTATTCCTAAATTTTGCTCATGCCGAGTTTTTGTCCCTCCTTTATGCTATTCATTACCGTATCCGGTTTCTCCATCTATCTTGAAATCGTCTTACTACACAGTGCCAAATTAATTGAATTTACCTATCTTAAGTACCTTTTACTCACACATTCGTCTGTCCTTCCATCTTCCCATTTCAAACTTGTCCACCTATGCTTGAAGCCTCTCCTTTTTCGCCACCTCGCATAGGCGTTACCCCATCCCGACCCTTCTCCATTGATGCCGTGGTAGCTCCTCTGCCCGTCCAGCTGCGTCAGAGCATGGCACGAGATGCCTTCTCGCGCATTCTTGCCTTCGAGTGTGCTCCACACTGCCGTGCGGTCGCGGAGGAATTCACCAGGGGAGTATCCGCACACTCTGACTTGGCTCCCCGCGAGGCGGCTCGAATTAAACTCCTCTGCCGTCTACCCCCCAGCAGGCGTCTCTCCTCGAGTTACCTCTACCCTCGTAAGTGGCGAAAACGACAAATACCCTTATCCTTCTTCCACCCATCCCCCCACCTCCCTTCTCTTCTCATCAGTAGTCACCTTTCGCTGGCATGAAGCGGTGCATGCGCTTGATATATGCTTTTCCTTTTTACTGCTCGTGACTTAACTTTATCAATTCAATGGGTACAAGGAGAAGGAGCTCTTATTCGGTGAGTGCGTATACATTTACAGCTTCTTCAGCGATATTGTTCGAACGGGCGCATATAGCTTTAGAATGCACCTGTTTAGCCCGTCTTGTTATTCCTGGCTGGTAATGGCTGACCGGTTATCATGGCATGTAGCTATTACATCAAACAAGTTCGAAGCCTACCCATCGATTCGAAATATGGCTTTTGTTTTGCTTTGTCTTCAACTTCTGATGCTGAATGAAGTTCTTTTGAATCGTTTTTTGCTTGTCTTTGTTCAAAAGCTGCGATTACGCTAACAGTCAGTTCCACTTTGTGGCCTCCAGCAGAGCGTCCAAGCCTACTTGCTTGGGACATTGTATGATCAGCGGTAGCCTTGTTATACGCGTACAACAGTGTTGCGGAAACGGTAGGGTAGGATGTGCGGGTCGTTTCGTGAGGCACTGAAAAGGTCAATCGTTTATTTCCTCAGTTCTCATCACTCATGCAATGGATAACCTAAAGGAGGGTTTTGAACTCCTGACGAATCTCCTGGTGCACGAGTACACTGCGTTTCGCGGCTTTCGGCTTGCTGGCGCATTTGAAGATGCTCTGACGAGCACTAAAGTAGAGGCAGACGATGTGGAAGGTGAATGCAGTGGCGAAGACGACATCGACGACGAAGGGGAGGGTGCGGACGAGGCCCGACGACTTCTCTTAGAATCACAGCGACAGCTGATGGCTTTGCGAGCCCGCGAAGGTGTGGAGGCTGCAGGAGAGACGCAAGACACCCATGTAGGGTGCGATGCAGTTGAAGAAGAGGAGGAAGGAGACTGTGATTTGAAATTGATGACAGCGGCGACCACTGCAGCCCCGGGCAGAGGTGGCATGCTTCAGAACTTCGGCTCCCTCACTGTCTACGATGCCCTCTTAACGGAAATTCTTACTCGTTTCGTGGATTCCGGTGTCAAGTATCCGTGAGTTTCCTTTATCTTCAAGCTATGATCAACACTTGTGTGCAGATCTCTCCTGTTTTGCGGTTCACCAAACTGGCCTCTTGTTACGTTTGTTAGGGAATTAGAAAGGAGTCTTAGCAGGAATACGTATTTGTATGCAAAAGAACGAGCCTTTTTTCGACGTTGCAGGTATTTCGGTCGACTGTTGCTTGAGGCGCCGCTTCTGACTGCGAACGCGATCAGAGTACTAAAGCGCTACTGCACACTTCCCGAACAGGCCACGTTTGGATTTCAGGTGAGATGGTTGGATGCCAACTTCAGGTAGAGCTCTTGTTTGCCATCCTCCCACTCTTCTCACTTTTACATTTTTATCACTTCTGAGAGCAGGTTCTTCGCTCGCTGATCGAGTTGAGGCCTTCGCAGAGACGCGAGGAGCTGTTGGATCTCCTCTTGGGATTCTGTGCCTGCGATGATTCCACTGTTCGCAGAGCCGCTCTCAAAGCTGCCTCTCAGTTGGCTGATTCGCACCCGCGATGGGAGAAACTCGTTGAGGTAAATTTTCACTCTCGCTCTCCGACCTTGTTGAATCCAATTGCAACTGGTCTCATTAATACCGCAGGGATCTTTTTGCTTCTACTGCGCATGATCTCATCCGTCACTCTTTGTGCCCATTTTTCTCCCCGAACAGGATCGTGCAATCGAGTGTCTGAAGCACATCCTCCAGCCCCAGCCCACGGCTGAAATGTTCGTGGGCATGCTGACCAAACCGCCACTTCTCACCTCCCAGTGGACCGACGAGACGTGTCAACTCTGTGCCCACCTATTCCTTGGTCTCATGCCTAGGAACCCGGGCAAACTGCTTCTGACGTGAGTCCACTACCCACCAGCGTTCATTTTATGCCATTTGGAGATGCCGTCTATTCCTTCGTTCTCCTCTCCTTGTCGTCTTTAACTCCCTTTGTTTTGATCAATAGTCTGGCGGAGATCTATGTTGCTGCTAGCGACGGTGTGCGCCGCTGCCTTCTCCGTCTCATGGACACCTCGGCAAGTTCCTCCACACACGTGTGTTTGCGATCTTGTGTACCTTCTATTTCATGCTGTCTCCATCTTCCTTCCGCTGGTAGATATGTGAGATCGGTCTCCACTCGCCTCATCTTCTTCATCTGCTCGACAACTGTCCCTCTGGGGCAGAGACTCTCGTCACACGCATGATCCACATTCTCACTGATCCAAGAACAGCCTTTGCTCGTGCATCAACACCGTCACCACCATCTCCGCCCTCCTCCACAGGCCCCATCACGAAGGCATCAACGCGACCAACAAGCCCCCATGCTCACGTACCTGCTTCCCTCAATGTTCCCATTATGCCTCCACCGACTTTGGTGGAACGCGTGCGTCGGCTGTATCGCGAGCGCATCCGAGATGTGCGCTGCCTCATTCCGGTGATTGTGGGTCTTACCAAACAGGAGGTGATTGCGGTGCTGCCGCAACTGGTGCAGCTCAACGAAAAGGTCGTAAAGGAGGTCATCAGTCGCCTTCTCCATGGTGAGTCGTAACACATACATAGGTGATTGTTTTCTGACAGTGTCATGCAGTGCAGTGCAATGGGCAACGCATCTTCCTTTCCTCTTTGCACTTCCAGCCAGCGTGGCCACCCAACCGGCTCCCGATCCGCGCGCTCCAGAAGGTTCGTCGAAAGTGATCTTGAAGGAGCCTCCAGTTGTGGGACCAGTGACACCGGAAGAACTTCTCGTGGCCATCCACCTTCTCGAATTCGTTAAAGACCCAAATATCACTCCGGAACAACCCTCTAGTATGTTCACCCGTACTAACCTACTCCTGACTCATAAGTAAGAATGAGCATTGCACTTTATTGTACTATTGATGTCAGAGAAGCCCTACGTGGAGATCCGGGTGATACTTCAGGCCTGTTTACATTGCTTCGCTGAGCGTGCGCTCTATACCCAGGAGCGCTTGTCGGCAGCGATTGGACAACTGCTGGACCGTCCGGTGGTGCCGACACTATTTCTACGCACCGTTATGCAAGCATTGGCCCTCTATCCCCGCCTCACCGGCTACGTTATCAACGTCCTCTTTCGTCTTATCCAAAAACAGGTGCGTCCTCTCCATCCTCCTGTCCCGAGCCATTACCTACTAACACTTCATTCTTTGATTCGATTGAATCATTCACTCGCTGAAGGTGAAATTGTGCGCATTTGTGTTGTCTCGTGTTCCGTAGGTGTGGAAGAGCGAGGTTCTCTGGGACGGTTTCATTCGTTGTTGCGTGAAGACCCAGCCGCAGAGCTACCAGGTTCTACTTCAGTTGCCACCACAACAGCTGCAATCCGTGTTCACACGAGAGCCGAACTTGCGCACTCAGGTCCGTCGTTACGTGGACAACTTCTCCTCTGCTCAGGTAGGTAGATTGGCAGGCTGACAGGAGGACTGGCGAGTTGTCTAATCCCCTGTGTGCCTTTCAGCGCACACACATCTCTCGCGGTGTTTTCGAGGTGTTGGAACGCGAGATCTCTCCGCCGCAATCGTCGTCTGCTGAGGCAGTGCCGGCCGCAACAGCAGCAGCAACTACAACGACGGTCACGAAGTCCGTCCAGGAGGGGACAGAAGCGGGGGAGAAAGCGGATGATGCGCCCTCGTCTGGCTCAGCCACTCCGCTTCGCGACGAGGTTCTTCAGGTTGGTATGCCTTTCTGTTCTCTGCATTTCCGTTCTATAACTGCCACGCCTCTCCCCTCCTCCTCCTCCTGTAGAGGTTGCATTTGTGCTTCTCAAGTTTTTATCGCTTTCCTTTCAAGTCGAAGATTCCCAGTCCCGTTGCAGCCGAAGAAGCGGTAAAAGGGGAGGCGTTGACACAGGGCGCAAAGCAGAAAGAAGTGGAAGAAAAGTTCGCGGAAGTCGGGGCGACGAAACCTCTCGATGTGTCGCGTGCGTTGTTTTGATGGTAAAGAGGATAGAGTAACGCCACCTGTTTCCGCGTGATCATTTGAGGCTAAAATATATTTTTTTGTACAATTAAGGTGGTAAGATCCTTGTCACGATCATGGCTATCCAGTGTAAGTTCTGGGAGAAATGCACAAGAGAGGAGTCTCCTGAGTGATTCTCCATCTTCTGTACTTAGATAGCTCAGTTAGCTCTGTCATTCTGTTCAAAAAAAAAGTCTTTTGCCTTTCCTAAATCTGTTTTCCTCTTCCCTTTTTTCTCCAGTTTCAGGTAGCACCGATGCCGAACAGCGCTAGGAGCTCAGGCAAAGGCAAAGTCATCATTCACTTCTTGTTGTGCATAAATTTGGGGGAATTTCTCATACTCTGCCTTGATACCTTCTGTCAGTTCGCTTCTTTCGGAGACGTGGAATCGGGCGACTCGCTACCTCCTCAAATGTGTGTGGCCTTCCTCCTGTCGTTGAATCGCCTCCATGGAGCGCAATTGGTGTAGATAAACATGGAGCCAAGAGGATTATTGGGAAGAGTTCTCCAAAAGGGACAAACGACGATGGATGGATGGATGGATTGGTGACGGTTTCGGGTGAAGTTATCCAAAATCTGATTGTTTGAAGGAGTTGTGGGGAGTGGAGAGGGAAGTACTTGGTATAGCGAGTTTAACGTTGGTTGGAGGGTGATGGTACATTCAGTTCAGTAAGTTGCCGGAGGGCCGGAGTGACGTGTGCAACAGCTTTCCTTTCTCCTCATCCGCGGGGCTTTGGTCGCTGAATAATAGCCTGAACCACATGAGTGGGGTACAAGATGTCTGAATGACGAATCACAGAGTCGTCTCAAGCGTAATCTTTTTCCGTGTTGTCCGCAATTTGACGTTGGCTTGGTGTAGCGCATTGTCACTCCAATCACAGGCTCCTGCTGAATGTCTGGAAGTGGGTTCAAACAGGAACTTTTGTATTGTCAAAATGGGGCGGTCTGAAGAGAGCGTGTTGTCATTTCTTGTTGCCATCACATTGTTGTCCCGCTGGGGACTTGCGTGACAAATTTACTGGCGTGAAGGGTTCGGTCCCTTATTTTCTAAAGAGTGGAGGGAGTAGTTAGCTCAGATTTGAGGTGGCTGCGTCTACGACAAGCTTGATTGAAACGAATAAGTAGTGAAGGGGGAAGGAACTTATAGAACGGTCTCCATAAGTCTGTAGATGGTTCTGACGTGGGCTTTCCTGCTGAGTGAAGACACCGGCTGGATAAATGTTGGCAATGATGCAGCAGGATCTCCATTAGGAATGTTGAAGCACTGGCGCTTCACTGGGTGGTGGGAGAGCTTCCAACATCATCTAGACTCCTCCACTGGTATCCTGGGGTTCGAGGTAAGGAGGGCGGAGGACATAACTTGCTTTATACGAAGATATTGTCTGGGTTGGGGGTTGTGGAGTTCATAGAAAAGACAAGGACAGGAATAGCAGAGTCACGATTCCGAAGTAATCCTAACCTCGAAGATGTGACTACTGAAGTAGGCAATGTCTGGATGTTTGTAGGCGCTTTGTGTAGATGGGAGGCGGTGGTAGGCTTTCATCTGGCTACTTGCTTCTCTCTACATCAAGCCCAGAAGACACAAATGTCCATTTCCTCCTCCAGAGGATAAAAATTTACAGCTCCAGCTGATCTTGAGGTGTCCACGTCAGGCCATGGGATCAAGGGCGAGCTAAATCACGCAAAGCTGAGTGTGGACGGATGCAAGAAGCGCAGTTAGCTCGTCAAGTAGATCGACTAAGTCATAGACCTCCATGAAGATGCAAAGACGTGGATTTGCGAGAAGTTCTCGAAGTGGGTTGCAATGGTGAGCGGACAGATTGTTATGTCCTCGTTGTGGTGTCTTCTCTGGCAATAGTGAGTCGATGCAGCCTCGTCGTTATTTACGCTGCTCGAAGAAAATATTCCGGATTGTGAACTTTGTTTTGCGACTGAGTTCCATCAATGAGTTGCTCGATTTGAAGTTTGCTGTAGGCGACACCAGTGATGGTGATGGCACCTCCTTCCTTCGGTGACTGTGGATGCGATGCGTCAAGACCTACTGGGATAGTGAATTCGGCATACTATCGACTAATTTTTCCACTACCGAGAGAACTCTGGCAGTCAAGGTTAACAGTTGGCTAAGTGGAATGCCTTTCATCCTTCCTATTTTGCTCTTCACAATTCCACTCCTGTTCGAAATCATTGCTAAGAAGCCTGAAAATATGGAAGAAGCCTCTTTCTGTCCCTCAGCAACTTTGAATGGGCCAGCGTCATGGCGAGTCCAAAAGATAAAGCAGGCCTTAGATGTCACTTCTCCCTTCCACTCTCTTTCTCCTCTTCCTCCCCCTTTTAACTTCCAATTCCTTAACTATTAAAGCTTGCTGCTCTGTAAATTTTCGAGTCTTGTCAAAATTGGTAAAACGTCCTGTTAGTGCAGCAGAACTACCTTTGCCACACCGAGGGGATAGTCGGTAATGGGCACGGCCGAACAGACATTTCACGTGAAGTGCAAAACGCAGCGATTGGAGATCCACCGGGTAGAATTTTGACTTAATGGATGATAGCTGTGCAATTCGATAGTGTAATGCTAAGATACGAGCCCATTTCATATGCTAATATTTATGGCGGACTAGACAATGCCTACAGCGGTGGTTGATTAATTGTTGGATGTCGATCTTCCAGTTCCACGACATCCGTGAGGTTCTACTGAAAACTTAAAAGTAGCGTTTTTTGTAGTGGGGAACCCCATTTTGCTTCAAGCAGTATTCCACCAATTTATTTAATCTTATGTAAAATATGCTTCCGTAAAAGCAACTTGGGAATGTGTGCAGGACATAAAGAAATAAAATAAGTGAGGCCAATAGTGGCCAGGTTTTCCGCGAGTAATTTGGGAATGTCTAACATGATTTGACATTTGTCAAATGCATGATTACTGCGTTTAGATTGCCAGAGGGTGTAAATTATTTTAGAAATGCATTTTATTCCGTGATTCTATTGAATGAATCCTTCAGCTTGTGCAGAATATGCTTGCCTTGCTCTAGCAATGTCTTAGCTTCAAATGATATAGGTTATTGCGTTTCCAAAGATTACTTCTTGGCTCTTTTTTAACAGCAGTGGTAAACGTACTTGATTCAAAACTTGGCGTCAAGGAAGATCTGGTGTACGGGTGACTGATACGAAGAAACTCATCTCAGAAAGGCCCTCAAACGTGGAGCTGACCTGACCTCAAATTAGGAGCTACTAGCATTCTTCAGGCGATAAAAAATTTATGCCATAGACCAACATCGTGAAGTTTATCTTAGAACAAACGTTAGTGGGCAATGGAACTGATGCACGGTATGTACGCGCTGCGCATCATGGTCTCCCATGCTGCAGTTCGCTTTGCAGAAGGTGTGATGCTCAGAAATTCTGACTGTGACTTCCCGACGTACCGATGATAGTAGACTGTACATAGACTGGCTACGGCCGGACCAGAAGAATGACCACAGGGCGCACTGTTGACAACGCCTATGATAAAATGGGGACCAGGCAAATATATAGCTGTGCGCTTCTTAATGACTACAGGTTGTGCCTCTGCTTGATGTCTCTGCTCTTAGCACTGGTCTGCCTTATGGAAACTCTGAAGAAGAAAGGAAGTGCTGCGGCACGAAAGCCAAGAAGTAAGTTAAGAAAACAGAAGCTAAAAGACAGTGTGAGTGGCAACGCTACAAATCCTCACTTTGGCGCAGAGAAGTCAAGACGGAATAAAGTAGTAACTCATCCGCTGGAATTGGCAGACTTGAAAACCACTGACTTATGCGCCACAGTGAATGCCCAAATCGACGTGCTGTGTGACTGAGACGTCAAAATTGCCATTTCAAGAGTGCAGTCATGCGGGTCGTGCCACAACGGCTGCTCTAGGCGTTTATGTAGTCAAAACCAGAACCTCAAAACTGGAAAGCAAATGCCAATTCTCGCATCCAAACAAAAGCCCTCTCCTACAAACTGAAGAACGTTTCGGGCCATCATTGCAATTTATCTTATTATTTAATTAATGCAGAGCAGTAGAGACCACAGTTTCTACCAATATTCGCGTGCACTACAAAGGCATGCACACGAGATTGAGTGGATAAAGGCGGTACCGTGATAAGAATGTGCAGACTCCAAGAGACGTCTGCTTTAACGTCTAAAAGTTGATTTAATCCTACTGTTTGACTCTTTCACAAAGCAGTATGTACTAGCGTGCTTATCACTCAATAAAGTCAAATATCATCGTATACTACTGAAATCCTATCAGCAACAACGATGTAAAAGATGATCAGTTTGCCACTGCAGTATTCTCTAAAATGCGATTGTTTGCTTTCAAGGTTTTATCACTTGACGAGTGATTAGCACATCTGCAGATGATAGAAAGGTGCTGAATGTGATCGCAAATGGCATCGCCGCCTGAATTCATTTTCACTGGCACATGCCATGACGCGAGAATGGGTAGAACACATGGAAAGGTACGAAAACAGCTCCTTTATCTTAGTCTTATCGGGCAAAACAACAAGCCGACAATCCTAAAATTTTACGTAAATCGGCATCGGTGACAGCAACGCTTAGTATTACGTAACTGTGAGCTGCTCCAGCAGCTGCGCCAGCAGCTCCGTTACCCCTGTCAATTAAATGTATGTATATTCTGCTCTGATGCTTTGCATTCTTTTGCCTTTAAGGGAGTCTCGAGAAGCTGCACCATGCATAGACTTAAAAATTTACACAATCTTAACTCTTCTGCGATCTAGCATAAACGCAGAAACAGCGCGTAGCTTTGTACACTATTCAGCCTTTTTGGGATATATATTTCTATGCTGCCTTTTTAGCGTCCCGAGGCTCCCTTAAGGCAAAAGAAGGCAAAGTGGCAGGGTAGAATACATATATTCACCGGACAGGGGGAAATAGGCTGCTGGCATGGCCCGGAGGCCAGCCCACGCAGTTAGGACAATACGGCCACCTCTGTGACCTTGACAGAAACCGGCAGCTCTAACAAACAAAGTATTACAGCCTTGACACTTCCTTGGCGTTGTAAGGTACCATATCTGCATGGCAGACGATGCACTACAGACAAGCAGAAGACCTGAAGCTACTAGTATCAGTTAGAGATCCTGTGCTCAACGTACGCACAATCTGTGGAGACTTAGGTAATTGAGTAGTCAAGTGTAGAGTTATGGACACAATCCAAGAATTATATTCAACCTGAATTTAGCAAAGTATAAGACTACACGAATTTCAAAAAATAGTAAAACTTCATGCAAATCTAGTCTGCAGCAATTATAACTTTGCAGAAGTACCATTAAAAAGATGTAAGGCCCTTTTTAACAAATGTATTTTAGTTCTTTTTGCAATATTTAATTAAACCTTGACTCAAGCCCAAAGCCAAAAAAAGTTCATCAAAATTATAAAAATTCTACTCGTAAAATTCTTTCTTATGACATGCATTGCTTATTGTTGCTGTGTTGATGCATATAATCGACCTTATTTTAATCTATCAATTATAAGGACGTTGAATAGATTCCGCTTCGTCAGAAATCGGGTACTGTTATTTCTGGGTTGTCAAATCTTGTGTTCTTCTCTTACTTGGCTAAACTTGAGTGAAAATGGCAGCGAGGCTCGCGAATTTACGTGGATGTATATGTTTGGTTACTGGTGCCAGCAGAGGTATCGGACGTGGCATTGCGATAGGCTTGGGCGAGTGTGGCGCAACAGTCTATATCACGGCTCGTACCCTCAAAGCCAAGGATGGATCCGGTGAATATATCACTGGTAGTCTTGAGGGAACCGCCGCTGAAATAACTGCTAGAGGAGGTGTAAGTTTTCTGTGTTAATCTTGCACTAGTTTTTCCTATTTAGTGGGTTTGCATTTAACCTTCTACCCCAACCCGGCTCTTTTTCCCCTTCAAGGCTAACTTGTTTAGTTGATCAACTGGCATTTTCGCGTTATGCTAGGTGGCCATTCCAGTAGCGGTCGATCATGCAGATGATTCGCAAGTTGCAAATCTATTTTCCCGCATTCGTCTTGAGCAAAACGGACGTCTAGACGTATTGGTAAATAACGTTTACTCTGGTGTGAACGTTCTTACCACAATGGCTCGAGAAAATCGGAAATTCTGGGACCTGGGTCCCGACGAGACTCCAGCATCTATATGGGACGCTGTGAACCGTGTCGGTCTCCGCAATCATTATATCTGCTCGGTTCTTGCAGCTCGTCTAATGCTGACTTCTCGTAACGAGTTGAATGAAGGCTCTGAGGATGGTGCCAGTGGTGTAAAGCCTTCCAAGCATGCTCGTCCTGGTCTTATCTTTAACATCTCCTCTATTGGTGGTCTTCGTCATTTTTTTGCAGTTGTCTATGGTGTTGGTGCGTTCTTGTTACCATGTCTCTTTCTTGCATGTGCGGGAGTGACTCATGAAACGCTTTCTTCACTCCTCATTATTAGGCAAATCTGCTCTTGATCGAATGACAGCGGACATGGCAGAGGAGCTACGATCAGGTGGCAAGAGCCTCTCTGTCATCTCCATTTGGCCGGGCTTTGTACGTACTGAGCATATGCTTAAGTACTTGTCAAGTCCCAATGATTCCTTCCCCCTCGATGTTAAAACCCAATGTAAGTGTTCTCTCTCCCTGTATCTTTCTTTTCCTTCCCTTTGAATGTACGTGGTTACGAATCATTTTTCACAAATGGGTACTGTGTTTTGCTCTTTGCTACCCTTCTCTCCTCGCGTCTTTGCGAATGTAGCGGAATCGCCAGAACTCACCGGTCGAATTATTGCTGCTATTGCTATGGAAACACGTGAGGAATTGTTGTCTCGTTCGGGTCGTGTCTTCATTGTTGCTGATGTGGCGAACAGTCTTGGAATTCGTGACATTGACGGCCGTTCTCCCCTTAGTTTTCGCTCCTACAAGTAAGCCTAGTGGTGATGCTGAAACACTTATGCAACTTGCTTGAATAATTGAGAGCTGCACCACACGGGTGACGTCAGTTGACATTCATGACGCGTAAAAGTGGATAACGCCCTTTTACTTCTGCCTTTACAATAAAACATTGGGATGGTTTGTTATTCCGGGTCTTTATGCGAACTTTTTAGTTGCATAAAAGTCATTTAGACGCACGGACGACGGCAGGGGTCTTGGGCGGCCGACAGGTTTTTATCTGATAATTGTCACTTAGGCGATTTGAGTTTATATGGAGGTAGTGGAGAGTGAAGTGCTTGTCAAAAGACCTTTTGGCTTTTAAACTTTTCCCCTTTTAGAATCCTTCTGCATCTTGCTGGCTGGAAGCGTCTGGCGGCCATTGTTCCATCCTTCCTAAAGGTGCCGTACTGCCTCCTCAAACCCTTCTCACCACGATTTTAATCATACAAGATGCTTTTTGCCAGTCTCATTTGCGTTGGTTCTTAATACTCACTAGATTTTCTTTTGTTTTACTTCTATTCTCGATGCTACTTGTTAGCCATACACAGATAAATAACTGAAAAAAAAGTAGGATAAAGCTTATTATTATTGACTTGGTTTTATCCCTGAGCAAATCTCGAGGGGCATTGGGGCTTGGCTGGAGCTTTGTTTGACCTGAAATCACCCAATGGTCGGGTCACGGGAATTGGAATTACATGCCTCCAGGGCGCGGTGTTTACGCTTGCATTTTTACGTGCATGTGTGTCCTGAAGGCGGTTACTCACTCTTGTGTGCTTCGCCGTCAAAGCTGTAAATTAGCGGACTTTTATCTGCACACCTAGAGGGACCATTTCCTGTTTCCTTCCCTGCGCTCCTGGTACGACTTAGTGCAGACTCCAATATCTCCGTCGCTTCTAAAGGCATTCTGAGGCAAAGCACTCCTGCAATACAGCTGATGTGGTCATAATGAGGAAGAACTGCTGTGGACAGGGGATCGAACGTCCATCCTGTAGTGCTCGATGCGCGTGATTGCGGGGATCATAGGATTCCCCGGATTGCATCGCGCTCGACAGGAAGTGCATTATGGATGCCAGAGCCTCTTACAGCGCTCTTATAAAATGTGTGGTCAAATTCTACGGAATTTTTGATCATTAAGAGTTTGCCACGTAGGTGACAATAGGAGCCATGTATGGAGCCTTACATAGCAAGATCGTAATTGTTTCTCTCGAAGGGATAATTTGGTGCTCCGATCTTGATTCCAAGATGGATGGATAGATGGGGGGGGGGGGGGGGGGGAGCAGGAGATGACTATCGTTTGGCGCTGATTTGAAGCTTGTCAAATACGATTGGGCTTCCTATACTGTCATACTAGCAAGTAGTTTTTCTTGTAAAACAGAGGCGCTCCGCTTGGCGACCGATTGTCACATCAGTTGATTAGACTCATAAATTTTGACGTAGAGCGCAGACCTAAAGTGGGGAGAAGAAACTCAACCTTTCGAACTGATGAAAGCAAAAATGAGAAAATATGAAGCAGATTTATGTTTCCTGCCCCCACATTCCTAGTGGAATCCAAGCTACACCTCTGCAGTTCTCAAGCTGTCTCTGAAGATCCAAAAGGAGGACGTTTTGATTAGCCGCCATCTCATGGAGTCTCAAGAGGTCACATAGATGAAGACACGTTCAAACAAACATATTTTTCACCAGATAGAGGAAAATCTCTTCCCCTCATAAGCCTCAGACGTTAGAAACTAGGTCAGTCCAAGGTCAAATAAGATTCTCCAATTTACTTCACCAATGCTGAAGTTAATAAGTGCTCTTGTATTTGTTGCGGCTACATAAAATCGAGCCAGCATACATCGCCTGCAAGTTAAAAGAGGAAATGGCTGCATTCACATGTCTACAATTATGCAGATTTTTTCCACCATGCTAGGAACCGTGTGGGATAAAGCTGCACTAGTACCGAGTCAACTTTTGGTGTCGCAACGTCTTCTAGTGAGCTTATAATTTCACCACTCGCCAAATAGTGTGAAGTACTAGACGTAGCCAAATTGGCATTTGCTCTTGAATACCTTTGAAGTAGACTGATAACATGATTAATACTGCCGCCACGAATAAAGTACCAAACGAATTCAGACGGTGAATATGCTTATAATATAAAAACATAAATAAAATATCAAAATCACACCTTTAAGAGGGCTGTACATATAGAGGTGAGGGTATAGTGGAAAGTTGTCAATGTTGGTCATGAGGATCATGGTAATGTTGCTGTTGATCATAATAATGACATCGTTCAGGTGGGAAAAGGTGACATCCGCTGTCGGTGATAATCATTAATGTAGGCATTTATTCGTTGACGCAGGGTCAGCCCGGGACAAGGACCCGGTAGCAAACAAAAATCAGGGGCTGCAATACAGAATAAAATAATGGTAGGAATGAGGAAAAAAATGAGGAAGAGGAGGAGAAGGAGGAACGCGCCAGGCCATCGCCATCGCCTTGGCTTTACACGAATTTGCAAACTGTAAGGTAAAAGGTGCTACTTATTTGATAACAGTAGCTAAAAATATATGGATGACGTAATGCGAAATGTTCACCTTGATGGTGTGATGATGGGTTCAGCTGGAGCCTAAAAAGATGCAGAAATTCTGTTATTTCACTTAAAGGTTCGCTAGGGAAGTACAAATAAACCTAAGCTTGCCTCAGCCCCGATGATCGTTCTAGGAGGTGGAACTTTAACGACAACTGTGAAATCATCCACTTCATCGGTGTCAGAGGGAGATTGCTCAAGAAAAGCGAATGAATGATCAGTTGAAGCAACCGGATCCTCATCAGCTTCTTCTGCATTCTCGACCTGCCAGAACACATTGATGTACTCTTCGTCACTGATAGTGCAAAATTTGGGAGTTATGCAATACTTTGCGTGAACGTTTTCAAGCATGATCAAAATGGGCTACACAACACTGATGGGTTTTTTTTATAGACCGCGACTTTCCATCAAACCCTTGATAGGTCTATCTATTTTCGCCAATTGGCATTTTATGTGATGTCATTTTTGCGTGAATGCATGAGGTAGCCAATGAAATTAATGTCCTCCTATTTTGTGTGCAGGGTGTGGCATATTACTTGATGTGTTTATTTAAAAAAGAGGAGTTTCATGAATCAAACGCGTCAAATAAGAGCCTGCGGGGCTGCGGTGACACAGTATGGAATCTAGCCTTCGGAAATCGTATAAACAGCTGGATTTAAAAAAGCGGATCGACTGGCGTGGCGCCGGAGACTTCAATTTTATACTATGACGCCGACTGCCAATTAAGTAGGTCACATATTTGTGACGGAAATAGCGAGTAAGTTATGGCAATCCCAGAACCTTACTTAACTTCTGTGAGAGAAATAAGGGAAGTCTTTACCTGTCGTCCAATTTCGACATCTGCCTCAACACAGGGCTCCTTTTTCACGTCCGCCTCGCGTGGAGATGGCGGATACAAAGGGGTCACCACGTCCGGCGGTTGAATTGTCTCCGTCAAAGATCCAGGTGATGGAATGTCTCCCTCCCTCGGCGTTGACGTAATATCCGACCGGACGTCTTCCACAGGAGCCGCCACACTAAGGGGTTGTTGTGAGTCTGTTGCGACATCCGCATCTCCCTTCTCCATCTCCGGAAGATTTACCTGAAAGCCACGTAAGTTATGGTGAGGAATCTTTGCCCCCTTCAATGCGATGTGCATTAGCACTGGGTGTGAAATAGCTTTCTAATATTGGTCTAAACCTCTATTTTTTAAAAAAAATTCTGGACCAATTTCAGAAGAAATGCAAAACCAGGTGGATAAAAAAAACAATTGCAACGTCAAGATCAAATCGAAATTTAGCAGTACATCTTTGATGTCATTCTATAAGGATAAAATGGTAAAGTAATTTTAGGAAGCAAATAGGCGCTTTAAAATGTCAAATCATTTTCCAGACTCTGTAAGAATTAACAAACTTATTGGCAAATGAAGATAAATAGAATGTTTTAATAAAATGTAGAGAAAAAGGCGAGTACTTTGCGATTACTCTACGCACCAATTCGAAGTCTATCAGCTCAGGCAAATCCTCAGAAGACATTGGTTATTTTATTTTGTAAAAAAGATCACTCTATTATAGCTTTGCCAGTCGGTTGGCCAACTCCCAGTCCCAACAACCGCTGATTTCTAGTGCTTTTCCGCAAAATGACAAATGGTGTCACCACTATTAACTGCACATAAATCTGCGCGATTTTATTGGCTAGTGAGCACGGACCAATCAGAGGCGAGGATAGAGAAGAAGGCGGAACTTCGACAACTACTTTCTTCATTTGTAGGCTAAATGGACGTGCAGAAATCACCTGCCTGGTTAGAAGAGCAACTGATTTTACCTTTTTTTGCACACTAGGAACTGATTACTGGCTAAATAAACATGAAATGCCCTTCTCACGTAGCAATTATGATTGACGTGTGATGGGTGTATGCATGTGTGTATGTGCTCACGTGCTAGGCAATAAGAGATGCAGACTGCAGCGGTTGATAGAAAAAAAAACACACTCAAACCGCAAAGCATTGGCATTAATAAGTGTGCTTTTTTGGAAAAAGCGGGAAAGAGGACCACTTAACGCTACCAAATGTTGCATCTTTACTTAGCGGTTAAATGCAATCATTTTTTCCAAGATAAGTTACTATCAGCTAACTACCGCCTCCTGATTGCAAGAAGAAAGAATTCTAGTTTCTATCTAATGTTTGTATGACTAGAAGGATGTGCTACTTATTTCATGAATGAGTATTTCAGTAGCTGGAGTAAATGAATTGTCCTCAATTTTGTCATGAAATGCCATCATCTGGAAGCGCTGAGTATCCATAATTTACACAAAATTACCGGAAAGAATGGTTTCAGCAAGTATCCACGCCTTCCTATAAAGTCAGTTAGATCCAAAAACGAAGTGGAATTTTTAAAAACGTTTCAGTTCTAAAGTTTATCCACACTGTCACATATATGTGACGCCCATATTTCCTTACCTAAGCCTTAGGCCACTCGTGTGTTCTCATCATCGTGATTAAATTTTATATCTTCAACAAGTTACATAAATATGAAAGCTTTTTTGGTAGTTTTCCAGTAGCAGTTAAAGTGGCCTATCGGCGGTGCAAGTCTTTGATGCCTGCGACACCATGTACTCATTACTCAAAATAAGAGACGAAGAGATCACGTAAGACCGTCGAACCGCATAAAGTTCCATGCCTTTACATGCACATTCTTCTCTCCTAAATGCTCATCAGCTTCAATCCACTCTTGATGAGAAGATTTATGTGAATATGAAATGATAGGCGCTGTTGAGTCTGCCTGGTGTATGCGTGCCCTGAACCCAGGTCTTTCAAATGTGACTCAGCACAACTAAATATCACATCAGTCACATATTTCATGCTACCACCAGTCCTTCTTAAGCAGGAAGATAATAATTAATCAAAGGTGCCATCTAGTTGCTACGGCTGCCTGTTAGGTTGGCAGCATGCGGGCACATGACTGGGCAGGAGGCCCGCATTTCAACTCATTAATCTTCCATTTCTGCGGTCCGCTTGTTCGTGTTTACACAGATATTAATGTAAGATAAATTACGGATTTTATCGCCATTTCCTTTTAGCTCGGCAAGGCTGCTACTCAAAACTGTATTTAAGTAGTTTACTTCATGCCACTGTAAAATTTGTTCCGCATAGCACGACACAATTCTAAACATCCAAGAGGCACTCTTCTGATTACAACAAGTTACTAATGCTGTACCTTCCTTTTTCATCAAAAGAAAAAAAGTTGGCGCACCATTTTGCGTCAGTTTAATATGCCCTACCAGCATAATTTTAGGTTAATGTAGGCCACCTGCACTACGGCAAAGTTGAAACCCTAGAATTCAATTTATTATGACGCTAAGACAGTAATTGAAAGTGCTTTAAACAAAACTTCGCTTTAAACTAGAGACAGAAGTGTGGCAATGCCTGAGGCGCTGATTGTGTGATGGCCTTGATGTAGCTTAATGTTGAAAAACGGAAGGACTTAAGCTAACAGGTACATGGCCAGTTGGATGAGTCAGCAAAAGGTGGTGGAGACAGGGCCAGACAGACAGAGGAGACGAGCGTCGAGTTAATTGTTTGGACGAATTAAGAGTACATGTCACTTCAACAGACAAAAGCACTGACTACAGCCCGCATCTAACACGTTTAAAGGAGATGGACGGGCATAAACAGACAAAGGGACGAAAGGGATAGCTTCGGGTGGGTAGACGGCAAATCATTTTAAAGGCGCCATTTATCACATTTCTTGCACCACATAGTTGTGTACGTCTTGTGAGAGTCGCACGTTTCGATGACCTAGTGGTGCGGCAAGACGCCCAATCACACGGGGCAAGATTACGTCAAAGTGGAAACTGAGTAGTCTACCACGTGGCGATCTCAGAGGTCATAGCGTAATTAAGAGGTTACTGCCTTTACTCAACAACTTTCATCAATTCTTTCCCCTATTCGGATATTGTTTGACAAAAAAGGAGACTAGAAATAGTCAGGATATCAGATGACGGAATGAAAACTACGACAATCACATACCGGCCATTGTTGTCTGCTGATTGCTGATGAATATTCTGCTTGTTCTGTCTTTCCTTTTTTTCGCCGCTTTTTGCTAGTCTTCAAAGAAAATGCTTCTGCAGTCTTGACGTTGGTGATGGTTCCCTGTACCCTTCCATCATTGTCAGGTTCTCGAGGTCTATATCCAACTTCTTGAATGTTGACGTGTGGGGAAGATTCTTGCTGAGGCAGGCTCTCATCCATGTCAACTACTTTAGACGCATTTGCATCTATGGGGACATTCGTTTCTTCACCTGGTTTCACACATTCATGTGGCTCATCTACTTCTACAGCGGACGTCAAACATTCATCCTTCCAGTGTTTCTTTCTACTTCTGTCAGGTTCGAACAATTTACCATCCGACTTGAACGCCTTTCTTTCGTGGACAGAACCAGTCTGCCCTGGGTATTCATCAAGTTGAGGTGCTTCTTCTTCCGTTGTCTCTTCTTCTTCAGTCACAGCAGCTGAACTATCACCGGATGTAGCATTGTTGAAGTGAGGCAAAGACGGTTCTTTTGATTCTTCCTCTTCATCGTCATCATCCTTCCGAACGGCTTTGAATGGTTCGGCTTGTTGAAGGCTGTCATCTCCTAAATCAATGGTCGTGGAGATCGAGTCGCCTAAAATAGTATATCTATTCCCTTCATGACTTTTATTCCTTTGCATCTCACTGGCAGGAGGTTTCAGTGACGCAAATTGCTCCTGAGATGCTCCAGGTCCCTGGGAGGCGAGTAGGTCTTCCATACTATCGACTTCTTTTGCCGGTTGTGATGGCAGTCCCAGACCTTTATCAAAAATGGCTTCAACGGAGTTTATCACCTCCTCTTCATCACTGAGAGAAAATTCATCCGCCAGAGCGACTGAACTTTCCTTTCCGTTCAAGTTGTCTTCTTGAACGTTGGAGTCCATACCAATTGGATTCCCATCAAATTCTTGGACTGTCCGACAGGACTCCATTTCCATGGTGTCTTCACCTTTTACTTCCAGGTTTTCTACAGTCGTCCTTCTTCCGTCTGATTCGGTTATGGGCTCCTTCTGAAACTCTGTCTTCACTATATTCACTGGACTTTGACCTTCGAAGTCTGAAGACACACCTCGAACACTTGGTTCATCCACCTGTTCGGCAAGGCTTTGGCTTGTTTCGTTTGAAGTGGGCGATGTGGAAGTGATCTGAACACATTCAGCCTCTCGGACTCCTTTGTCTATTGGATGTTTCTCAGCTTCTCCTCCATTTGAAAGGAATTTTGAATCTCCCTCAGCCGTGTGGGTATCCTTTGCATACTTTTCCTTTCGATGCTTCTTCTTCTTCGCCCCATGCTTTACCGAACCTGTCTCTGATATCTGTAGCGGTGGTGGTGGCATCGTTTCTTTTTGCTGTTCAGGAGAAGGGCATTCGCCTGACCCTCTGCATTCCATCGACTTTTGCTTTGGCTTTTTCTTCATCTTGCCTTGCTTCTCCGATCTATCCTTTGACTTCTGAGGTGGCATCAGCTTGCTAATGTCAGTTGGCATCGGTACTTGTTTCTGGATGCTTTTGCATTCAGTGACTGCCACACCTTCCCCAATCTCCATTGTATCAGCGGCCTGAGGGAGGCCTTCATCCAAATGAAGAGAAAAATCTTGTGGTGGAGAGAGTGAGTCGTCGACTTTTCGACTGCCACTTACATCAGGCGAATGTGTGGACTCAAATGTGACTGTCGAATCTCCGGAGGCAGCAAACTCCGATATCTGTGGCTTTTCGCCTGTCAAGTTATCCAAATGTGGCTCATGAAGCGAAAATTTGTCATTGCTGCCACTTAGAATTTCTGGATCCTCCTCTTCAACAGTTTCACGCGCCTGGCTTGGAGGTAGTAGGGTTGGCATCCATAGATTTGGCAATTTTTCATCACCAGAATGGTCGTTCGAAGATTTCATCCTTTCAGACTTCCCGTTCTCTTGGTTTGACGGAACTCCTTCGACTGCAGACCTTGGCTGGGCGACTTCGACACCGGATTCGGCGTACTCGTTTGAAGAGTCTCTGGATTCTACAGATTCAGTTAAGTCAAATTCCTCCTGACCATCCAAATGAACTTGAGGAATTGAAAAGCGGCCAGCACATTCCGGAGCTGGATTTCGTAGAGGTCCTGTGTTCTCAAACTCTAGGGAATCTTCGTATTTAGGGTAGGTGCTGACACTCTCGTCGGGTAGTGGAGGATTACTAAAGGTGGAATCAACTTCCCCACCTCCCCAAATCTCACCAGTCTCAGTAAGCTCTGGAGAAGGTTTCTTTTGAGGTGCTACATCTCTAAAGGCATTGACACCATCAACAGGGCTTTGGGGTAGTTGTTCTTCTTCCAGTAAAGATGCCGATTTCTCCCTTTGGTAATGTTCCATTTCGATCTCTGTCGCCTCCTCCTTATTTGTGGAGGGCGGTTCAAGTTTCCGTAAAGATGGCAAACTGTCACCACTCGGGATGACCTCGGATTCGACGGTTTCATCCGCAATGTTTCCACCTTCTCTAAGACGTTCTTGAGAACCTGCAATATCGTCTGTGGATTTGTTCAAGTCTTCCTCGTCCGTTTGAGGCTGTGCTGCGTTGACGACGACCTCTTCTTCACATTGTATTGAACACCTCACATCAGCATCTTCTTTGGATGTTTTTAAGTCTGCTGCTTCATCCATTCTGAAAGTTTCTTGAGAAGCAGGGACAGTGGAAGTAGCACATTTCTGGACTTCAGCTTCACCCTTAAGATGACCTTCATTTTGGTGCTTTGCTCGCCTTCCGCCTTTTAAAGACTGTTCTTCAGGTTCTCGAGAGGAGGATACAGCATCAACCATCTGTGCACCCTCAGATTCGACGGTTAAGTTCGCACTGTCTTCATCATTTGTAGGACTTTCGTAGGCCTTTCCACCCTCATCCGTGAGTTCCCTAGAGATTTCTTCATTGCACTGAGGCTGTAATGCATCTCCAGCATCACTTTCATCTGACCATTTTTCTACTTCTCCATCAAGATGCTTCAACTTCTTCTCTTCTCCCTCAGAAGATGGCTCCGATTCAATAGCTTTATCACTGGCAGTCTCGTTTCGAATCTCCAGTGCATATATTTTGGATTGGAACACATAAGTTCCATAATCTGACGATTCTTTCACCTCGACTGACCGAGTAGCTTCTTCCAAAAGATCAGAAGAAGATACTTCGTCCTCTATTACGATATTCAAGCTCTTTTCCTTGCCTACAACCGTTTCAGCGCCCAAAACCCCTCCCTCATCCTGAGGAAACACTTCTTTATGCTGCTTTTTGCTCTTTTCCTTCCTGATAGAAAGTGTCTCAGGTTCTGAGGAAGATGCCACAGCGTCAGAATCCCGGACAGCCCCGAACGCATCGAAATTGTCCGAATCCTCTCCAGTCTCTGTGGGATAACCCTGAGATCTCGCGTATTCATGAGGCTGTAATTCACTGTCAGTGCTCCCAGTCGCTCGACCCATTTCCCATTCCTCCCCTTCACCGCAGTATCGCTCCTCCTTTTCTTGATCTACCGGAAGTGCTTTGTGTCCATGCAAGTTTTCCAGATCATCAACCTTGCCATAATCCACACGATCGTTGAAAGTCCCTCCTTCAACCTCCGAATCACTTTCATTGATTTGAGACTCATCTTCCAGATAAACATTGGATTCATTTATCACAACTGCACGGTGCATTACCTGGGAGGGTTCTTCAAGAACAATGGTAGGCTGTAACTCGATTTCAGACACAGATTCTTGGCCATCGTCCACAAATTCCAACGTGCCTTCAGCTTCTTCGGATTGCAATGGATGCCACACACCCACAGACGCTGCTGATGATTTGAAGTTTCCTTCAGCCTCCATAATGGGGGTTTCTTGTGAAGCAAGAGCAGTGGAAGCAGGAAGATCCTCAACTTCAGCTTCGCGTGTAAGGCTCCTTCCCTTCCTGCGCTTCTTCTTCTTCCTCTTCTTATCCTTCACAGAAGGTACTTCAAACTCCTCTGTAGATGGCATATCAACAACTTTCTGGAGAGTCTGAGATTGATCAATTTTGGCCGGAGTAACGCAACATTCTGTGGGACATTTTTGAGATTTTGAATCCTCTTTCGCATACCTTTCTTCAACATCACCTTTGTCTTCCAAATGCCCTTCATTTTCTTCTTCGTGTTCTGATAAACGAGCTTCGGTTTCATGAAAACATTTAACAGCATTGGCGTCACCAGTAGCTCCGAGTGCATCGACATTTTCCCCTTGAACTTCCGCATCACATTCTTTGATTGCAAACCAATCTTCCAAATGATTAGTCGAATCATTTACCACAAAATCATGAGTAGGTTGGAGATTCTCTTCCACAGCATCATTGGTTTGTTCCTTGAATTCAGACACAGACTCTTGGTCATCGACGGCAATGTGCGATGCGTCTTTGGATTCTTCTGGTTGTATTGGATATGCCACATCTACAGTCGCTTCCGGTGCTTTGGAGTCCGCAGAAGCTTCCGTACTCGAGCTCTCTTGTAGGGCAGTAACAGCGGAAGTGGGACGATCCTCTACCTCAGCTTCAACCATAATGCGCCTTCCTTTCTGCCTTCTTTTCTTCCCGCCTTTTATAGGAAATACGTCAGGTACCTCCGGAGATGGCAAAGTAACAATCCCATGAGTAGTTTCAGATTGGTCAATTTGATTCAACACGTCGCTACATTCTGCAGGACGCTCTTGAGGTTCTGTATCTTCCTTCTTACCTTCTCTAAAGACGTAATCATTTGTCTGAGGCTGTAATTCACCACTCACACCTTCCACATCACTTTCATCCTGCAAGTGGTCTTCAAATCCTTCTCCTTGTTCTGACGATCGGGTTCTTCCTTCATGCACTTGTTCCACAAAGCTTGTGCGCTCATCGAGAGTCTCTCCGGCAATCTCCGGTTCACATTCGTTGATTTGAGGGTTGTCCTTCGGTTGGCCTGTCGAGTCATTGACCACGAATTCATGTTCATTTGGATGATAAGCCTCACCGAGAACAATGGTAGGCTGTTTCTCGATTTCAGACACAGGTTCTTGGTTATCGTCTACGATATTCAAGGTGCCTTTAGCTTCTTCCAACTGCACTGGATATCCCACATCTTCAGGCGCCTCAGATGTGCTGAAGTCTACTTCAGCTTCCATACTGGAGGAATCATGTGGAGCAAGAACAGTTGAAGCGGAACGATCCTCAGCCTTGACTCCACTTGTCAGGCGCCTTCCCTTCCTATGCTTTTTCCTCTTCCCACCCTTCATGAAAGGCGCTTCAGGTTCCTCTGCAGATGACAAATTAAGAACTCTGTGGATAGTCTCAGACTGATCGATTTCATCCAGAGTGACGCAACCTTCTGTAGGGCCTTCTTGAGGTTCTGCATCCTCCTTCATACCGCCTCTCAAGACGTCATTATTTGTCAGAGGCGGTGATTCGACATCTACGTCTTCAACATCATTTTGCTCCTGTAAGTGCTCTTCAAATCCTTGTTCTTGTTCTGACGACCGGACTTCAAGTTCATGCAGATGTTCCATAACATTAGTTTCACCAAAGCCTGTGCGCTCATCAAGAGTCTCTCCTGTAATCTCCGATTCAAACTCATTGATTTGAGGCTCATCCTCCGGTTGATCAGCCGATTCATTCACCGGAATTTCATGTTCATCTGGCTGAGAGGTTTCATTGGGACCATTAGCGGGACGTCCCTCTACTCCTGCAACCTCCGATTCAAACTCATTGATTTGAGGCTCATCCTCCGGTTGATCAGCCGATTCATTCACCGGAATTTCATGTTCATCTGGCTGAGAGGTTTCATTGGGACCATTAGCGGGATGTCCCTCTACTCCTGCAACCTCCGATTCAAACTCATTGATTTGAGGCTCATCTTCCGGTTGATCAGCCGATTCATTCACCGGAATTTCATGTTCATCTGGCTGAGAGGTTTCATTGAGACCATTAGCGGGATGTCCCTCTACTCCTGCAACCTCCGATTCAAACTCATTGATTTGAGGCTCATCTTCCGGTTGATCAGCCGATTCATTCACCGGAATTTCATGTTCATCTGGCTGAGAGGTTTCATTGGGACCATTAGCGGGACGTCCCTCTACTCCTGCAACCTCCGATTCACATTCATTGATTTGAGGCTCATCTTCCGGTTGATCAGCCGATTCATTCACCGGAATTTCATGTTCATCTGGCTGAGAGGTTTCATTGAGACCATTAGCGGGATGTCCCTCTACTCCTGCAACCTCCGATTCAAACTCATTGATTTGAGGCTCATCTTCCGGTTGATCAGCCGATTCATTCACCGGAATTTCATGTTCATCTGGCTGAGAGGTTTCATTGGGACCATTAGCGGGACGTCCCTCTACTCCTGCAACCTCCGATTCACACTCATTGATTTGAAGCTCATCTTCCGGTTGCTCGGTGAATTCATTGACCGCAATTTCATGTTCATCTGGCTGAGAGGTTTCTTTAAGACCATTAGCGGGATGTCCCTCCATTTCCGATGCAGGTTTTTGACCATCACTTATGATATCCAACGCGACTTTAGCCGCTTCTGACTGCACTTGATGTCCCACATCTACACTTTCTTCAGATGGTTTGAGGTCTACTTCAGTTTCAACGACAGTTTCCTCTTGAACTTTTGTATCACATCCTTTGATTGCAAACCAATCTTCCAGATGATTGGTCGAATCATTTACCACAAAATCATGAGTAGGTTGGAGATCCTCTTCCACAGCATCATTGGTTTGTTCCTTGAATTCAGACACAGACTCTTGGTCATCGACGGCAATGTGCGATGTGTCTTTGGATTCTTCTGGTTGCATTGAATATGCCACATGTACAGTCGCTTCCGGTGCTTTGGAGTCCGCAGAAGCTTCCGTACTCGAGCTCTCTTGTAAAGCAGTAATAGCGGAAGTATTGACTTCTTGTGCATCGAGAACAACGGACGAATTGTATTCTTTAACCTCGGCTTCACCCGTAAGGTGTCTTCTCTTCCGGTGCTTCTTTTTCCCACTTTTTATGGAATTTGGTTCATATGCCTTCGAAGGTGACACTACAACAACTTTATGGAGGGTCTCAGACTGATCGATTTTGTCCAAAGTGTCGCAACCTTCTGCAGAATGTTCTCGAGTTTCTTCATCCTCCTTTGTGTATTCTTTCAATTCATCATAGACTCCTTCCAACTTCGTCTCATCATTTATCTGGTCCAAATTATCAGTCTCCTCTTTCTTTTCATTTTCTCTCGCACATGTTTTAAATCCTTTTGAGGGCAGAAAATCCTCCCCCGCATCAGTCTTTTCAAGTTCACAGGGTTTCAAAGCCTCGTCGAGGTTAACCTTTTCTTCATTACCGTTCTCTTCCAAATCGCCTCCTTCAGTCTCGGATTTTTGTGTAGCTGAATTATAATTTTCTTCGAGATGACTGGATGATCCTTCGTCTACACACGGCTTGAATTCAGTAGCTATGGCAACAGCTTCGTCTTCGACTTGGACTTTTTCACTTATCACACGATTAACAGAAGGAGCAACTCCCTTATTTCTAGCCTCCCTGTCAAAATGTCCTTCGTTTCGACATCTCTTATTCTTCTTTTTACTTTTCTTCATTGCTCTCACACCCTCAGGCTGGGATCCGCTTTTAGTCATCTTAGAGGTTACACAAACAGACTGCTCTGCATCCTGACAGATGTATTCATTACTGTCTTGCACGTCTTCAGTGGATTCTACAACTTGATCCCTCTCCACTTCTCCTTCTCCTGACCCTTTCATCGGGTCCCCCTCATCTGGAATCACTTGCTCGGCTTCCACCTCCCACAATCCCTCCAAATGTAAAGATGCAGGTGACACTTCTTTGTTGTCTAATTCCAAATCTTCACCGACGTTCAGCTGATCCGTTTCGTAGTGATCTGATTCATCGGTGGGTACAGCAGGATCTCCTTGATTACCGTTCCACACCGCAACCGACTCATTAACACGGATTGGATACACTCCTGCAGAAAGGCTTTCTGTAGCTTTGACATCTTCGTCCCTTTTAACCTTCCCAATTTCCACTCCATCCTTACACTTCTGCTTTACACTAATTTCTTGCTTAACCTCACCGTCAGATCGAGGAACGTACTCTAAAAGCCCATTGCAGATAAATTCGCCGTCCAATTCATCCTCAACTATTCCCGCAAAAATACGGTGGAATGAATTGCCTTGAAGAGCGTTGGAAGTCAATTCTTTGGTGACTTTCGGTTGCGCTTTACGAGTAGATTTTACGTAAGCCCCAGACGATTTATTGTCATATCCTTTTACAGTCGAGGGGTGGTCAGATTTACTGACATCTGGACCGTATTTCAACTCTCGATATTTCTTATTCCTTCCATCCAGCTTCATTACACTTTCTCGACCAATTTTATCAGCATTTCGCAACTTATTCGATAGGTTCTCACCTTTCACATGGTCATCAAGGCTTTGAACTTCCTGTTCAACAATGGAAGGACTGCCGGTTACTGCTTCACTAGCTGATGTGGCTCTAGCAAAATGATTCTTGGAATACTTTTCCTGCAGTGACTTTTTTGTCTTCTTTTTAATTTTGGTAGAATTACGTGCAACTATCTCATCGATCTCCTCATTGACACCCACTTTTCCAGGCAGTCTGTTGAGATCCTCATCACTTGCTTGCTCCTTCATTTCACATGTGGCGACATTTTTATGCGGTGACGGCTCATCAACCTTGATGCTGACCTCTTGACCCACTTGCTTGTAATCTTCCCCAGCATCTTGTTGCAGTAAAGTTATTTCAAGCTCACATCTCGACTCCAAAGAATTGTCGTTTTCGACTTCAAGAAGTACACTCTTTTCCAAACTTCCATCTTCTCCTGAAATTTGGGACTCTACTTCCACTTCTTCAGCTGCCGAGATTTCTGCGGCGGGTTCTTCTGTGCTATTGTCATCAACAAACTCTTTCCGATGTTCCTCCTCCTCATTGTTAGCATCATCTTCAAAACCGGTCGAGCTTTTTGTCATTATTTGCAATGGCTCAGCCGATTCAACCTCCTTCATGCTAACTTCTGAAGACACCACTTCCAAGACAGTCTCATCGGTCTCTTCTTCCGAGTCACCTCCCTATAACAAAAACACGGAGGAAAATAAATTTACTGTCTTTTATCATCTTATATTAATGAAATGTCATAATATTACCTTGATTTCCTGAGATTCATCTTTAACAGCAAAGCTTTTCGCTGTTGGTGTGAGAGCACCGTGTTCATCCTTATTGTTCCAAAAAGTTGAAATTTCAGGGAACTTTTGAGTTCTCTCCTCCCTTCCACACTTCATCTTAGCGTCTCTGTTCTTGCGGCTTCTCGTCTTCTTGGGTGCCACTGTTTCAAACCCACTGGAGTTCTAAAAGGAATGTATCATTGCATACATTTGAATCACGATCAAAGCGGATGCGACCTTAAGCTACTAGTCCTCTTAAGGTCATTCTGATAAATAAGCTTTTAAGATTGTAGAATGAGAGAAATAACGAAAACAGGAGTGATTGAATTCGAGAAAGATAAGCTAATGCGATGGGTGGATGAATGGGATGAATGAACGGATCCGGGATGGGACAACTGTCATTTAGATGACTTATTATGGTCTAAAAGGGGAAATTCAGAGAAAAATCACTAAAAATGCATTCATACTTCCACTTACATCGGATTCTTCAGCCTCAGAAGCCTCCTGTGGTGACTTCTGTACTTTTTCATCGATGCACTGTTGTTTTTCCTGTGTCTGAATAGAGTTTGAGAGGAATAAAAGAACAAGAAACGCCTACCGATTCGTCCGTAGAAGCCTCGAAGATCACAGACAAATGTGGACTCTCCAGAGGTCCCACAAGCGGACCCCAGTCGACGCGACCGCCTTTGGTCTGCGAACCAAATAAAACCAAAGTAACTAATAGAATTAGAAGTTTCCATCCCACACCATAACACCAGATTAGAACATAGGTTTTATGTTCTGCTTTCAGTTCGCCGATATTCTACTTAAGTGCAGTTTGGAAGATCACCTTAGAATATTAACCGTCTTGAACATTGAAGGAGGCAATAAAGACGCATTCCACAGCAACTTTTCATTTCCTTCTATACAATACCACCAGTTGCTGACTTGGCGGTTCCCTTACCAGAATCGTGAGAATGGCAAAGAAGGCTTCAAAAAGAAACCTCACGGAATGAGAAGAGAGATAGAGGAGAGGTTACCTCATTAACTGGATGATCAGCGACACCGCACACAAAAATGGAATCGCTCGTCAGTTGAGTGGAAAATTCATGACTCTTTCTAGACCATTCCTCATCCCCGAAACCTGACTCCTCAAATGAATTGCAGACGCTACTTTTTGGCCTTGGAAATAGCTATAAAGTAACAAAAGAAATAGGTTGGATTCACTTCAAAAGAACCCTTTCCAAGAAACTGAGTTTGAAAAGCATCATAGAGAGCAAAGCAACACCACAGGGAAGAGTTCAAACAATTCAGGTGTCGCATTGTGTCAACATAGGCACAAAATGGACTGAATTTTCATTCTCTAGTCAACTGGAAATCCTAACCAAACATAAAAAAGAAAAATGTGGTCAAAAATGCAGGAAAGTGCTGGACAATTATTCCTACCGTTTCAAAAGGACCTGATGCAATAGATGGATCATCCGCCTCCGTCAACGACATGTCCTCCTTGTCGTCGTCCACTTCATATTCCTTCATCAATCTCTCAATATTCTCCGCCTGTTGGCTTCGCAACCACTCACAAACACCCGAATCGTCCGTCATTGAAGGATTGCACTCCGTCATTCCTTCAATGTCGTCCGACACCTCCTCCTGATTCTGGATGATACATGCACAACAATAACACTCAGAAAAGGCTCGTCCACACAGTTACTAACAGAGCAACCAAACATCGCTGAGTAGTCCGACTTACAGCAAGTGGAGCGTTCCGTTGGTCCGATACTTCATATGGTGCTGAAAACACCATGGGAGCATAGAGTTCACATTTGGGCATCAATGGATCACTGGCGACTTGAACTACGCCTCGTTCAGTCACCGTTTCAGAATGGACAGAAGGCACGGCTTCCTCATCATTCGGCAAGTAGACTGTGCACCAAGTGATCGGCGATTTGTTGCGCGACTTCTACAACAAATCACCAAAGCAACACTGTTTAGAACGTCTGTGAGTAATGAAACGAGGTGGTAGTCACTTGGATGCTACGAATCGTGAAAATGATCACCAGGTATCACTTGGAGTGAAATGGTTTGTTTGGCATTGCGTGTCGTTGCTTACCCTGGAGACTTGACATTCAGGAGGTGTCAGTGTGGCGCTGCGTTCTCCTTCCATGGGTTGCAGAGACTCAGTTGGCTCAGAATTCTAGAAAAAACGGAAATGCAACTTAGAAGGCGAAAGCAAAAATAAGCATGTTGGAAGGAAACAAATGCCGACCTTTTGGCCACCAACTACATCCACGATCTCCGTCTTTGGCGGGTGGTACGATTTGAGTTGTGTCAAAAGGAGTTGGACATCCCGCATTAGTGCCAAATCTCCCGGATCTTCCGAAATCGTTGGCTCCTTCGCCTCCGCCTCGGTGTTAGAACCACCGGCAGGTTGGCTCGAACCCTTCATGATTATGTTTGATGACTTATCCAATTCATCTTCTCTCCATCTAACTTCGGAAGGCACGGCTCCTGAGGTAGTCTTATCAGTGTCCTCTTCTGAATCACCCTCTTGTGCCTAAAACAGGTAAAAATATGCATTTTTTGCCTTTTGCGTTATTACATGAAGGCCTAGTTGAGATATTACTTGAATCCCCTGATATCCATCTTCAACAACACAGTTTGCCTGTGTTGGTGTGAGCACAGCATGCTCAATTCCACCTTCCGAGCAGATGGAACTTTTGGGCAGAGAGGAGGGAAGTCCCTTTGTTTCTTCGGCCTCTTCTTGCCCCCTATCCTCAGCTTTTCCATTCTTCCTGGGTGAAATTCTTTTCCACTCACTGTAGTCCTAAAATAAAGATATTCAGGAATATATTAAGGGACATCTAGACGGATTTTTATAGTTTAGATGGATAAATTCAGAATGAATACACTAATAGTCGAATCATATTTCCACTTACGTTGCGTTCTTCCAGCCCGCAGACCTCAAGTGGTGAGTTCTGCAGTCTTCCATCGATGGAGTTTTGCCTTTCAAGGATCTAATAAATGTTATCAGGGGATTAAGAAACCAGAAATACCTACCGATTCGTCTGTCGAAGCCTCAGAAATCACAGACAAATAAGGACTCTCCGGACGCTCCACAAGTGGACCCCAATTCACTTGACTCCCTTTGGTCTACAACCCAAAAAGGGAGTAAAGCAATTGTTAGAGTTGGAACTGTTTTGTCTCCTCCACCGCAAAGCCAAATTCATCCATAAACTCCTCCCTTTCTCGCTTCCTGCTGGCCATCATTTCACTACGAAGTAGCTGAAATCCTCACTTCAGATTCTTGACAATCAAAAAACAGTGTCCACTAATCCATGCTTTACCCATACCCAATGCTACAAGTCACTGACGGTTTTGCTTTGACAGTTTCATGACAGCTCAGGTAACAAAAGAGCCTTCTAAACTTATAGAAACAACTCGTTAATTTTACTGTCTCTACCAAACACAGAAGCAGACGCCAGATCGCTTCACAGAAGATGTTTGTGTTCAAAGCGAAACCGAGCAGAAAACAGTGATAGAAAGCGGGAAGAGAACCAAAAAGGCGAAGAGGAGATTACCTCATTAAATGGATGATCTTCTGTGCCTCCCGCAAAGATGGAATAGTTCGTCCTCTGGGTGAAAAGTTCATGATCGCCTCTTGGCCATCCATCATCTCCAAAGCCCGACTCCTCAAAGGAAATAGAGGCGCTATTTTTTGCCCTAGAAAACGCCTATAAAATAACAATATAAATGCACTAATTCCAGGGAGTTGGGAAAGACAGTCTCATAACAGAGAAAAGCTCTGAGAAAATCCAAGAATCCATTGAAATGGAGTAAATTGTGCCGCATTTTAATGAAGAAATAAAAATCATAATGTGCTAAAAAAGCGCAGAACAAAGGTTG
The DNA here is from genome assembly GCA_036345935.2 of Taenia hydatigena. Classification (NCBI taxonomy): domain Eukaryota; kingdom Metazoa; phylum Platyhelminthes; class Cestoda; order Cyclophyllidea; family Taeniidae; genus Taenia; species Taenia hydatigena. Next base: position 7,517,297 of record JADWOT020000010.1, read on the forward strand.
ACAATAAGTCCTACCATTTCCAGAAGACCCGAAGCAGTGGAGGGATCATCCACCTCCGTCAACGACATGGCCTCCTTGTCGTCGTCCACCTCATATTCCTTCATCAATCTCTCAATATTCTCCGCCTGTTGGCTTCGCAACCACTCACAAACACCCGAATCGTCCGTCATTGAAGGATTGCACTCCGTCATTCCTTCAATGTCGTCCAACACCTCCTCCTGATTCTGGATGACACATGCACAACAATAACACTCAGAAAAGGCTCGTCCACACAGTTACTAACAGAGCAACCAAACATCGCTGAGTAGTCCGACTTACAGCAAGTGGAGCGTTCTGTTGGTCCGATACTTCATATGGTGCTGAAAACACCATGGGAGCATACGGTTCACATTTGGGCATCAATGGATCACTGGCGACTTGAACTACGCCTCGTTCAGTCACCGTTTCAGAATGGACAGAAGGCACGGCTTCCTCATCATTCGGCAAGTAGACTGTGCACCAGGAGATCGGCGATTTGTTGCGCGACTTCTACAACAAATCACCAAAGCAACACTGTTTAGAACGTCTGTGAGTAATGAAACGAGGTGGTAGTCACTTGGATGCTACGAATCGTGAAAATGATCACCAGGTATCACTTGGAGTGAAATGGTTTGTTTGGCATTGTGTGTCGTTGCTTACCCTGGAGACTTGACACTCAGGAGGTGTCAGTGTGGCGCTGCGTTCTCCTTCCGCGGGTTGCAGAGACTCAGTTGGCTCAGAATTCTAGAAAAAACGGAAATGCAACTTAGAAGGCGAAAGCAAAAATAAGCATGTTGGAAGGAAACGAATGCCGACCTTTTGGCCACCAACTACATCCACGAACTCCGTCTTTGGCGGGTGGTACGATTTGAGTTGTGTCAAAAGGAGTTGGACATCCCGCATTAGTGCCAAATCTCCTGGATCTTCCGAAATCGTTGGCTCCTCTTCCTCCTCCTCCTCCTCCTCCTCGGTTTGTTCATCCTCTGAGGGTAACGCTGAGAAGGAGAGCTGTGAAGTCTTCATTTCCACTTCATTTGGTGTTTCTTGGGATGAAATGACCTCCACTTCGTCCTTTGTTGCTAAAAAGCCGTTCTCCTTGTAGTTTTGGTGAATCGGACTCGGCGATCGAATGTCGGGTAGTGAGAACCATCTTCGTGATTGCAACGCGGCGCATTTTGGACTGTGAAAAGCCAATTCTGTAGCGTTGGGGAGCGGTGGATGTAGTTCAGTGGAAATATCGGGAATCGAATGGATAGTGAGAGCTATTGGGGGTCTGTGCTGCACTATTCGACACCTTTCTGTCAGCCAGGAAGGCAAAAACAGCAACCGAAGGGATCTATTTGTGGAGCAGAACTTGCGTCCACCTTCTACAGGATGACGCTCACGCTCTGTTAAACCATGAAGAAGATACTGATTACACAGCCTTGTGTGTGTCGCTCTCAGACCACAATCCTGAAATCCAAGCTCAGTGGAATGACGAAGAAAGTCATCCACAAGGGGAAAATAGCGCGCTGAAGTGGGATCTTCATGGAAAGCAGGCTTGACGCATCTATTGAGTAGAAATTCTCGCACATTAAACCACCCGACCTGCAGGGAGTGTTTAACAGTTTTTAGATGCCGCTCCGCCAAGATACCGCTCTTTTCAAGGCTTCCCAAGTCCTCCGCAATTTCGTTCATCTTGTAGACACACTCCTCCACCACAGAGAGTGTATCAGTGCCGGCAGAGCTTTTCCATGCTGTTTGTAAGCGTGGAAGTACATCCAAATCCAGGTGGCGTTCAACCTCGCGTAACCAAGACGAGACTGTTGCAAGTCTTTCTGCCGCCTCAAAGTAGACTTTCGGTGGAGCGGTCTCACCCCAGATAGCTTCAATCAAACTAAACGAGGATTTCACCTCACTCCTTCTGCTGTCATCCATTTTAACCCGTCTCTGGAGACTATTAAACTGGTTCACAAGACCCGTATCACGATGCCATTCTTGTCGTAGATTCATCAATGCAATTTCAGTAGAAGCTGCCTTCTGAGTGTTTGAGGTGAGAAGTTCAACGGGAATACGCAACGCACGATCGTGAAATTCGGAGCAAAGAAGGCTGTAGAAGCCGTGGAGATCGTGCAATAGCCCGTCATCCTAACATAATACAAAAATGAGTCCACTTTTCATTCACGTTTTGCGGTCGTATACATACTAATACATACCGTGATGTGATTCTCATGCTTATCCCTCTTTTCTCCACGGCAGCCAGGATAGAGGCATTCGTGAGACCCGAGAATTTCCAATAGACTCCAGCTGCGTTTTCGTGCCATAGACGCGCTGGAAAACCCATCTAAGTGTATGTCGCTGGTCGAGACTATCGGTGACTGGACTGCCATTGCTTCGTACTGTAACAAATAAGCAAGAAGCCGCTCTGCTTGGAACATGTCCACGTCGACGTAGTTCACCAAAATATATGTACAAAACTTACATTAGCAAATGACTCCGTTAGAGGCAGGCTATAAGGCAGGAAAATATTAACACTGAGCGCTCTGCATGTATCGAGATCTCATTGGTGCCTCATTAGTCTTACCCAGCTTGCAGACGACCTAGTTTATCAGCGATTGACTGAAGGTGCTGCCAAGCCTCAAGAATCTGGCAGCCAATTTCACTGGCTTCATAGTCATTTACCAGCTTCACTGCTCTTTTATACAATTCATTGACGTCAAGATGCTTGGACGGAGTCACTTTGGGTGACAGTTTTGAGTCAGTAGCCAGACAAGTAAATAAAATTCTCGCTGTCTGCCTTAAAGCTTGCAGGCTTTCCTCCAAATGTGCCACACTCTGACTGCAATCCTGAAACAAATTTTGAAAAATTACGCTTACTGATAAAATTTAAGTAAAAGATCTTTATGAGCTCGTAGGATCACGCACGTCTAGAGCAATAGGCGAAGATCCGCCCTGGGCCAATTCGCTGATCCGGCTGTCAAGACGCTGAAGATCCTTCTTGACGGCATTTAAAGAAGGTAGGGTCAGGTCATCGATTTGTTGTCTCAGTTGACTGGTGTAGCTTTGGCTAAAAGACAAGAGATGCTATTATTGACGTTGTTCTAATGTAAATAAAGTTATTTCACAGATTTATTACAAAAGGTCATGCAGTTGTAGGCACGCTTGCCAAACGTCTTTGGTATCCACACCGAAATCATCTTGAAGCCCGTGAAAGATCCCATTCGCTTCTTCAATTGACGTTCGAAGGTTTGCCAAAGATCCATCAACATCCTTTTTGAGAAAAGATTGAATTAGAAGAGAGTTAATGGATCTATAGAAGGTTTTCAAACGAAACTGGAGATAGAGTTTAAGACAGAAAAAGCAAAGCCCAATGCGTAGAATTTGTGTGCTCCACCGTCTAATGTATACCTCAAACCTCCTGGTATGCATACAGACCTGTCAGCACGGCTGCACTATCAAACGTCTTTGTGTGTGCTTTGTGTTGATTACACCATCACCATCACCACTAAACAGATCGCTTCTTATGCAACAACAATAAAGGAACAGACCTTGTGCATGCTCCTTCACAGAAGCGAACAACTACCAAGCTGATGGACGGGATCTTCATTGTCTCACGCCCGTCTGACTGTCTTGGAAACCCTTATGCCGTTTAGTCAAACGTCTGGATGCCGAGCGGTTGGTAGTCCGAATACCATAGTAATTTGCGTCAGGCATCTATGCGAGTAGATATCTACGGGTTCATGCGTCATCTGCACCTTGATTTACAGTGTAAGACTGCCAAAGTCTTCCGCTCCTGTTACCAAGAGTACCCATAGCACCCGACTATTGCTGATCATTTGTGAGTAGCACGACCATACGTGGCAGCATTTGGGTGAATAGCTATGGAACTAAAAGTCTCGATTTCACTTGAGCCTCCTGCAGCTTTTCAGATTACTATACCTTGATTCCTACTTGTGGAAGTCCTTCTTCTGCGATACCGAGACTTCCCTTCGCAAGACAACGTGCAACAGTGTTTCTGAAATCAAGAGCACAAATCCGCCAATCAGCAGGTGACTTTTTGTTTCCGCGTGATTGGCCAGTTGAAATTAACTTCAGCAGTGCCTCTGGCCAATAGGAAAAAAGGACACGATCAATGAAGTGGAGTGAACGTTTTGAGGTTGCCACATACTGACGGCCGATTTTGACAAGAATTTCAGATTTTTGAAGACACTCCTATGGAATAGAAAATAGCTTATCACTAGTTATACAAAAAGTGGGACGAACACTACAAAAGTGTGAGCTTACTGCTATTTTCAAATCAGCACATGGTCCGTTTGGCTGATGATTAAGTTGTCTGAATTCTTCGGAAATATTTTTCACCAACGTGTAGAAGGTTTCTCCATGCACATCTGAGTTGGACTTTGCACAAATCTGTGGGAAAACAAAACTTTTACTTTAACTTCAATCAGTAGGCCCTTCATTTCGTCGCAAATATAGTGTTGGCACTAATTTACTCACGTTTGATTGTATGTCGTCTGGTCTTGTATATTTTTCTTCTAACAGCTGAACCTTCAGGTGTGCAAAGCCTTCGGCCCTCGCAGTAATGTAGTTGAGCAGTGTAACACCTTCAAAACTTTCCACCATTTCCCATGAACCCGTTAAAAGTTTTAGAAGAGACTGCCTTCGCTCTCGTGAGGAGCGTTCCATACCCTCCAGTAGGTTCAACAACCGCTAAAATACGAAGACCATACATGTAGTCTCCGATAGTAACAAATTATTGAGGGGAGAATACATTTTTTGCGCCATTACCCTTCTTTTAGTTGGTTCAATCTCCTCTAGAATTTTCTGAATGCTAGCCATCCAAGACGTTTCTACACCACCTGCGGCCGTTCCACCAATCTCATGAGTCAGGTCACGCTGACTTTGAAGCCTTGATCCAGCCAATAGCCACTCGAGATTAACAAGGTCGTGAAGCAGTGCGCTGGAATGACTATAAATTGCCGATTTCTCAAATCTGTATTGAGAGCTCGTCTCCCGAAAGCCAATGAGCGATGAGTGGAAGGTGGAGAGCCACTCAAGAAGTTTTGACAGAAAATCTGAGACATTGAGTAATTTAATGGCAGTGACGTTTTGAAGCTCCTGTGTAATTATATTTTTGGCGAAATTGACTACTTCGATCACGGCTTGAGTTGCTGTGTCATGTTGATCCTAAAAGAACAAAAAAATGAGTGAATGCTGAATTACAGTTTTGACCCCAACCTCTGCGTGACTACGACCTGGTGGTTGTTTGGTACGGAACTAATGGCGCCGGTTTTTTGGTTTCTTGGGTTGTAGCACAATTATGGAGACCTTCCAGCCCTTTCTCTACCTGTATGTCTTATTACTATCCGGAGGATGACTTTAGGAGCCACAAAGGACCGCCAACTCACTGAATCTTCAAAAAGTACTATGCACTTTCTCCAATCGGACAATTCTCGAAGAAGGGCCTCCAGAGATCGAAAACACTTTGTGAGACCTTCTAGGGCTCTTGGATATGCTAATCGCAGAGTTTTAAGTCGTTGGGATGAATGAAGGTTGGTGAGGAATGCCATTCGCTCTAGCAGCTGAACTGCAGAGTTGAGATGAAGAATAACGTCCGAGAGAATAAGCAATGCATCCCGAAGGCTAGAAGCCTCGGCATTGCAGGGCGTGCAAATTGGTGACATTTGTAAAAAGAACTCCTCCATTTCAGAGACGCGAAGGTGCAGCAGAGATGCTTCTTGAAGACTCATAGAAACCTCCTGTTCAAGTCGGCAAACGAGCTCATCTACTTGGCTGTCTGTAGTAGACCTGGTCTGCAGATACCAACCAATCAAAAGTGCTTCGAAGGAAGTAGATGGGGAAGGCGGGTTGGATGTGGCTGTCAAGCTGAAATAAAATTGAATAAAAAGTTGTCCAACACCCAAACTCCCACTCTAACTCATTTGACACGTCCACCGCTAGCAGGACGTCATATAAAACAGCATTAAACATATAAATCGAATGATGGGTCTTCCTTTCTTCCACAAATTTCTCCCTGTCCGAGTCTTCTATCCTATTTTTCGAGAAAAAAAGTCCAAGCACAGGTATGTGGTTGCCAACATTTGGTAGTTTCTTGGCAAGGTCACCTTTGCCAACGAACTGACCAATCCAAACACAGCTCAAAGCCAAAAAGGTGTAGTTGGCCTTGTGAGGGAAAATTCTTACATTTCTTTCAGTTGTTTTGAGACCAATTAATCTGTTTACAACACGTGACCTGATGCAACCACTTATCCTTAGAATTGTGATGTCACACCTGTGTGACACTGGCAGCAGAAAGGCCTGTTTAAATAACGTACAATTTAAATCGTTCCAGCAATTCAGACAACTGTGGCTTTTGAGTCGTCGAAACGCCATCGATAGCCTTCCTTGCAGCCGGTATATGATCCAAAAGGCTTCTAACCACCACACTGACAAACGCGTGGTTTTCTTTCCCACTTGATAGCATTTCCAACGCACATTCAGCTTCGCAACGATCCAACTCCTGTTCCAATTGACTAACTTGCCATTGGTTTAGCTTTTCGTCGGTAGAACGCTCGAGGATGTCTGCCAAAAATGCAAAATCGTGCGCATATAATCACATCATTTAAAATTCGCCAGTCAATTCAACGCCTTACTGGTTAGTCTGGCCGCCAGCGTGTACAGACCCGAGTGTTCACACACCGACGGAGTGCGCATCTCCAGTTGTTTGTAGATCGTAAACGCGTGGTTATGAATAGCCTTTAAGTCAGTGAGAATTTCCTGAGACGTGTTGAGGCTTCGTTGAATTCCCTCATTCATAATACACGGAATCCAACCACAGCAATCCTAAATAAGGCGGATGAATTTAAAAACGGCTGAAATTGGATGCAGATTGAGGGGTAAAAAAAATTGAATTGGCGGGTACCTTTAAAACTGCCATATTTTCCGCCAGATTGGATCTGATGTGTTGAAGAGTTTGTAGTGGAGTTGAGGATTTTTCGAGTTGAGAAACCACGGATGTAGGATGGAATGACAAATACTCTTTCATTGATTCAGCAAAAGCTGTCAAAATGTCCCTAGCCTTCAAGCTGACCTCATGAGAAGGTGAATCTTCTTCCAACTAGAAGACGTAAAATTTGCAAAATATTCAAGTTAGTAACATGTTACACTACTAAGCTATCCAATAATCGTCTCAAGCTCGACTAGTCTGCTCGGGAGGCCCCAAGGAAATTAGGAAGGCGCAAATTTTTCTGAATAGGCGGGATCTTCCAAAGATAGCTCTATATGCCTATCGACAGACCTCCAAGTCTTCTTCGCGATTAGCTTGTGTGATTGTGTCACGGTACAAAGAAGTACCTCTACAGTATTAGGAGGCCATTACTATCTAGCACCACTTCAAAAATACATGTGATTTCAACTTTAGAGGGTCACTTTTAATTCTTACCTTTTCTTGGATCTCACTTTCAAGACGTTGCTCCACACAGCATTTCACTTTCGAGATCACTGTCTCAAGATTGGTCGTTGGTTTGGCCTTGCCAACAAAGATCTGCATCGCTGATTGGATACACATCAGTTGATTGAGTGTATGGCGTGCTTGTGGCAATGGGACATTGCCCTCCTCCAATTGGCTCTTGTCCACCCAGGAGGCTAATTCAGGCAGTTTTTGATCAACAAAGCGTAGGAGGCACGATTCATCTCGCCTTCTGTGTCTATTCACCTGTGAACCAATGCGCAAAAGGTGTATGGGTGGGCGGTTGGACTGGGTGACACAGTTAAAATTGAAATGTACGTCATTTAGTGCGTACTTGAAAATTTTATCGTCACGCATTTACCTACCTGTGGGACATACTTTAAATAAACCGATACTAAGCTCTCTTTCTCTCTCTCTCTCTTTCTCTGTGTGTGTGCGTGTGTGCATGTGTGTGCTAATCTGAAGGCTTAAAGAGACCGTGAAATCAATGCTAACTGCATCATTTCGAGCGTGACACAAGAATCAACTTGTTCGCCTTCGTACTAATAACTTGTGCATGTACACACCGCCCAACTCTGACTTTTCGTGTCTGGACTAGTTGTTCCATCATCACCAATTACCATTTCACCGATCTCCAGGAGGCTGGTGAGGATTCCAAGTAGTTTTTCCAGCAATGACAAGGAGGCATTCGATTCGTGAATCCGAAGGTCCTGTGAGTTGCATGAGAAAAAAAGGAGAGACTATAAGAAAATGGAACTGTGGTTACCATGGCCACTGAATTATTAATAGGCGTCTCTAAGATTGGTGGCAGAGAGGAACGGTGAATAGTGCGAGAGAGTGTAATTTTTGCATGCATGAAAAGTTGACGTCAAGATTAGTCATGACACCGACTAGCTAGCTGGTTGGTACCGAAAGTGGAGAATGCCATAGATTGAACTGGAGCATCGAATTCGGTAGATACACGTACAAAGTAGTTTGGCTCGTTCTTCCCACCTTAGCTCCCGATTGCAGGATGTCAAATTCGAGATCGAAAGAAAAATACTGCGAGGTTTGAAGCACCCCATCCAGACTCTGAATGGACCTTCAAATGGGTGGATAGCCAAAAAATGTTAAGTAGTGTGACGCTTCTAACAATTGATCCCCTCCTAGTCCTAGACTGGGTTCAGTCGTCGTCTCGGTCACGGTGACCTACATTCAAATTGGCACTTGACAATCAGACACAGACGGGCTGTTCTTGGCGGCGTGGGAGAAAATAAACCGGTGAAAAGTTATGCCACTGTACCTCCTCACAACTCTGCATTTCAGCCAACTGCATTGCTATTCTACACCGTTGGGCTTCTACGTTTGTGTCGCGTCCAACATTTCCATCGGAGGGGTGTTGAATAGTCCACATGACACGACAAAGAAAGTCCTCAATTTCAACCAGAGTTTCCGACAATTTGGTGTCTCGTTTAGTAGCCTCTTCGTCCATCATAGAGGCGGGGAAGGCCAAGTCCTCATCCTCCGCCACCACCTCCTCCTCCTCCTCTTCCCCCTCGTCCTCAGCTACTTCCTCCTTCTTTTTCACTTTCGATCCTGCATTCTATAAATAAAAAGGGGAAGTGTTTGAACATTAGAAGAATGTTTGATTGATCCATGGCTTTTGAGCACTAAAAATACACTGAATCCTCGTGGAATGATAAATGCCCATCTGGCTACAGTTGAACGCTAGACACCGATTCCGGACCTTAGAATGACGCAGGAAAAGTTTTCTTTTACGCCCAAATCCCGCGACTTTATATTACTGCAAAGTTCTCTAAGCACAGTATTCCTATCGCTGTGATTTCTTCCTCCGCCCACCGCCCATTCAATCATTCATTTAGCTCCTGAACAGACCACAACCTCGTTCGAGTACTCGATTCTCCTCCCGGACACCTGATCGGTACATAATTGCGCAATACACCGCGACGCTTGTAATTTGGAAGGTGGTAGCCCACTCCAGGCAGAGTAAGAGTGATTCAGCTGTTGTGACATTCATATTCTATGGCAATACGCTAAGGAAAATCCTTGACAGCAAGTCCCAAAGTCCAGGTTTTGCGTGGACAAAATCCTCTCACTTCGCACTGCATAAATTATATTTCAGAAGCTTTTGAAGTTCTTCACAACATGACAACTCAAAGCTACTGCTACGGATTTTGAAGTGCCACAGGTGACAAAATTAAGTCCACTTTGGCACTAAGCTACTCTTTCTCCAACCACTGAGCCATGTGCTCTCCTCACCTTTAAGTATGTGAAATTGAATAATCAAAACTGTCAATTTTCATTGCCAATTTGACGTCTTTTTCACTCCACGACAACGACGACTCGGGTGGTTATTTGCAAGGCATTTCTCAATGATACAGTCAACAATGGTTAAAGTCCTTGCTCACAGAATTCTCATATTCCTTCTAACTGTACTTAAAAGCAGGCGAATGTGGGTGCAATTTGAGAGGGAGAAATGCTGAGAGCACATTGAATTTTATAACAAAAGTTGATTGAGGCATGCATATGTAAGGCGATAACCACCCTCCCTCCACCTTTGATGAAATCGTAAGTCGTTTGTTATCAGCAGACTCTTGTGTGTGAATTTTCCGAATGCCTAGTGAATAGGCGTCCCGACTACCCAGTCAAGCCTTTATTGTCCCTAACTAAGCCCAAACCACTGAGATAACGTGTCGAATATTTTACAAGAGGTGCTAAATGTATCAAAAAATGGGGCAAAAACGAGCAAAACACACTCATCTCATCAAGGATCACCAAAGTAGAGCGTCAAGATGAGGACGAGGGTAAAGCAAGACACCACTTAGAGAGTAACTCAATGCAAAGAGGCACCCATGGCTTTGTTGGCAAGGTTTGGTGAAAAATAAAAAAAAAACTAGTGTGGATTGCGCAATCTGCTGAAAATCCTACTGTGCCAAGCACAAACATTTACATACACGCACATGCACACGCACACAATCAGCTGATCGTGACGATGTCGGGATGCACCAATCCGATTTGGTGCCAAATTCTCTCTGACCTCGGACTTTCAAGTGGAGAAGTCCATATGCACCCTAGACGGTCATTCTGGCTTAAAATACAACAGAAAAAAGGAATGTCACCACTACAGGTTGTCTGTATTGCAACCACGTAACACACCATGGCGGTATGGAGTGGAAAACTGAGGGTGGTGCAGTTCGATACCGCCACGCAATTCAAATTATTGCTGTGTGGATTAAAATTTGGTGCGGAGAGGTGAGCTGTGCAATTCCTCCTCGTGGGAAATACTTCAAAATCAATGCCAACATTTTACACCATCACTGAACTAAGCAGCAAGCAATAATTCCAGTGATTGAAGGACAAAAGGCGCAAATCATACAATCTGCGTTTTAATTGCTAGGTAGATAGTAATAAACATCGTCATATGTGTTGTTGTATCTTTCTTTACACGGAAAACTCAAAAGGCCCGCGAATTATTGATTTTCCTCCATGACGCTTTAAACAAGCGCACGTTGTCACCGTATTTGGTAACTACTTCATGTATTGCCCTTTGTGTCGATTCTTTTTAAAAAATCTTAATTTTAGGCGCAGCTAAAAACCACGGAAATTTAATTTGAATGGTTTTAGGGGTTTGAGAAAGTCAGCTCTAGTAGTGAGATGTAGACAAGTGAAAATGTTCTCCATTTGTTGACCACTTTGAAGGTTCTCAGATTGGATTATCAACCTCCCCATCTGTTCGGTCTTTTAAACTCTTTCGTAATTCATAATACAACATGCCTCCACATCCTTTGACGGGACCGCTTTTGTGTGCTGATTGTAACCACCCCCTCGTCTCTCTTTTCCTCTTCCTTCCAGGAAGCAGGCTTGGCACTAATCTAATATAGGGTATAATTCACTTTCAATTCACTGTATGGATGGAGTGCTTTCAAACCTGGCTTCCAAAAATTCATTATCAACGACTTCGATTAAGGACAAGTGGTGCTATTCCATTATCCCCGTCACTACACCCAAAACTTCCAATTACTCGACTGTGAGCCATACTACATTTGTTACAGAAAAAAAAGCCGCCCAATTAGTGAATTTGGGTGCCTGAAGGGCTTCGAATTTTGTTTTTGCCAGACAAATTGGCATGAATCACTTACCCCAAAGGGAGAATAGGTCTGACACGTGGGCATCGAATCAAGGTGAAAGGAGTAGAGTTCGTTGGTGCGAGGGTTGACGACAATGAGTTTTCGAGATGGTGAGGCGGGTGCACAAATCTTAACTCTGTCACGCCTTTTATTGTGTGACAGAAGAACTGCGATGTCGTCGTCACGATTGGAGAAATCGACGGGGATTAGGAAACATCTTTCTGTGATTGAGTGTGACTGTGAACAGCGTACTTTGAGACCCGACAGCCAACCCCAAATATGACTTCCTAGAAGAGGTTGTGTGGGTCTACTGGTGTCTACAATCTCCTGGATACCGTTGGGTGAGATTGTTACGACCAACTGATTCGCATCAATCCAGAAGATCCGAGGATCTTGATCTGAAGCTCGAGTTTCTATGCAGACAATTTGATCCTTCTCAGAGGGGGTTATACGAACGCCTTGGACTAGGCAATCTGCACCCCAGTGGAGGATATTCAGTCGTCCCAGCAAATGTGCATTCTTTGGCAATAAGGAAGTTTTTCCACAGACAACCTCCACATCCGCTGGAAGACTAATCCAAAGATGCTTCCGGTGGTCAGGTTTGGAAAGTTCAAATCCCCACCACTGAAGAGTGGGAATGCTGCGTGATAGAGACGCCAGACAGTGTTCCACGTCTAGCGGTTGTAGCATTGATGGGACAAAGTTAATTCTCTCTGTACTTCTTATTCGTAGACACTTCTAATGTCGACTCTGTTAGTTGTGTGCGTTTGGTGATGTGCGCGTGCTAGCGTGCGTGTGCAACTCGTGTGTAAAACGTGCGCAGCGTTGCCGTGGCAGCACAGCGTGGAGATCCTTGTAGCCATCTCATTGGTTGCCACAGCTCTCGTGTAAATAACCGGCCGTTGCGCTTGCGTTCAATAACTGACGCGATCGCGCCTCTCTGATTGGTCCACTTGCTCGGCAAGTGGACTTGACCGACAGGACGTCTTAAAGCAGGGCAACGTTAGGCGATTCCGGCCAACGATATGGTCGCACACACCCGTTTCAAGTGACAGTCTCGTCACACAAAATAAAGCCTGCACTTTAAGCCTTGCACTTGTAAACGCATTAACACAGAAACATGATTGGTGGCCAAAAAAACGAATATTACTTTGTTTATTCCACAGATTTCTAAAGTTGAATGAGTAAATTATCGTGTAATGTGAAGGAGGGTATTTCCCACTTAATTCAGCTACATTACGTGCTCTAAAGTGAAGCTTTTGTGCTGTCCGGGGAAGGACAACAACTAAGTTAATTTTGATGACGACGACGACGACGACAAGCGATGACAAAGCAGATCAGCTGATTTGGCTACAATTGCATGCCAAAGAGGCGCAGTGATCGTCTGACACTGGAGGGAGCACGCTGCCACTTCATTGGCTGCTTAGCCCACCGAGATAGCGAAGCGTGGCGAAGAGAAGGAAAACACAGCAAAGTGCATCGAAATGTGCCTACTTCAGGAGTCATTTTTCTCAATTTTGGAGAGTCAACAATTGTCAGTTCAACATGACCTGATTGCAGTACTCTCATTGACTTTATCAGTTGGATGAAAACATTTTTTTTGGCACGAGTGGACTTTGGCATTCCTGCCTCCACTCTTTATTTCATCATCACTACAAATGAGTGGCGGTAATGGAAAATTCTTTTCGTTTCTTTTTAAACCATGGGAAAAGAAAGATCTGAGGGTGGGTGTGGGGGCGGGGGGGTAGATGAGCTGTGACACCTGTAGGTTTAAAAAGACACATTCCAGTGCCACCCAAAATAGGCCATTTTGACGTGGCTGCTGATAACATAAAAGTAGTATGTAAAAATTAAAACAGACGGATGACTCGTTGGAGAGTGGATTGGATAAACCGATGGAGAAAGTAGGAACTTATGATAACTGAGCGTAGGGAACAAAATCCGAAAGAAAAATTAAAGTTGGATGGATTGATAAGGGATGGGTGGATTAATATCCGAAGCATGGATACGGAATGAGTGGATGACCTCCAACCAGATGTTCAGATGACGCAAATTTTGAAGTAGACAGACTAAAACAGACGTTGGGTTAACGATCCTGATTAGTTTACTCCATAGTCCAAATGATTGATAGGCCCTCATCCAGTCACATTTGTCAGAAGTTATGACTAAACCTCTGCGTCCAGCACTTTGCTGCCTGCATCCATCACACAATGGAAGTCTAACAAATAAAAACCTCTAGACGATACTAAATGGAAGGACTGAAAGAAGGAAGTGTTTATGCATGAAAGGCGGTCACCACTACTGACCTGTATACCGTTGTGACCTCAACCAACCCGCTTGTTGCATACCGACTGAATGTAAATACCGACCTCGTAACCTGTTGGAAAAAAAATCACACCTTTGTCGGATATTCCATTCAAAGGCTGATCGCCTACCCTTGACTGCCTTCACGTCGAGTTATGGGGCGTGAATGACGTTGAGGGTAAATCAGGCTATTCTTCATTCTGTAGAATCTCCAACGGACCGTAAGCCTGAGCCTTGACCTCGAAAATCAGGTTTCCGAGAGGCCTGGAATCCCTCTTCTACAGGTTGAATATTCAAACGGCGCATTTCATGGGCATGAGGATAACGCTCCCACCGAATTCCACGATATGTGTCAACACTGTGACACGCTGAGAACACACGTACCGCATCTTCCCGACTCGTAACTCCTTATACTGCGTCTCGAGAAAGGGAGTTTATCCAGCAGACGATAAGGATGGACACCACGTCGCGAAACCTCGGCGACTCCTCTATTTTGAAGTGGCCGTAGAAGTTTCCTCACGAAGTTTTCTGGAGTGAATGGTGGCACAGAAATAGTCAACAAATGTTACATGCTGGCGTTTTAAACAAAAGAGACCATTTGATTTGAATGTCAACGTTTCACTCCATCGATTCAGGTGGACGCAGGACTCGCGTTCCTTTTATGAACCGCATTAGGGGAAGCTGCTCGATGGTGGCTGAAGGCTTTCCACACATCACAGTAGTGATACCAAAAAGATGTAAAGGAAGAGTGCTTGTTTCAGTTAAACGATTAACTATGCGGGTTCTCCGATTCCCCCTGCTTGGACCTTCTATGCGGCAATACCGATCCCTCTTCCACGCTGGCAACGATTGCGAATGAAGAAGAAACTCAAATCGCCGGGGTTTAGTGATTGGTAACATGAGATCACCAGCGTCACGCACGTGTGACGATCACATTCCCTTACCTAATGACCTGACCTCGGAGTCTGACAGCTTGTGCTGACAACAAAGTCAACATGGATAGTTAGGTGGTCGACTCCCTTTTATGACTTTTGACGTCTGAAGTGAGATAATCCGAGCATCACAAACCTATGGAAGTGGAAAACCTCCCCGAGGCGTCCTATCATCCTCAGTCCTGGCTCGTGGATGATAGACAAGCATCCAACAACCGCAAATGAGAACGTCAACGACAATCGGAGAGGTTTCAAAAAAAACCGACGTTTTGTCAGCACAAACTGTAACTTAGAACGAGCCATCCAAAACAAATAGGTGGGCAAAAGACAACTGAGGAGAAAAAAAGACCACATTCAATAGAGGACAATGTTAGAAGGCAAGGAAAAGAGTAAAAAAAAGGAACATATTTTACACAAGTCACCACAAAACCAACAACGACCTCACTGCCAAATAGGTGGATAAGTGTAGGAAAGGAATGTTTATAAGGTCGGGTAGAAAAATAAGACAAGGTGAGATTGGTAGTATGAAACAGCTTAAGCTCGAGCAACGGTGACCTGGCCGTCAGGGTTGGTCGATTTTTCCTGAAGTCGATAGGCTGAAAGAGGCACAGCATCCAGGGTTGAAGCCATTCGACGCAGTACTGCGAAATAGGACACCAGTCCCACCAATAAACAAAAGCCAACTTCAATGTAGAAGCCGTCCACGATGGTTCGACATGTACCTTCCACCATTTGACAGGCTTCTGCACCAGGGAGACCCTTGCAGGTGGCATTGGATACCAGAAAGTCCTCTGCAAGGTGCTGCAGACTTCCCTGTTCTGTATCCGGAAGATTTGTGTGATTGTTAGCTGACATTATAACAGACATCGCCTTCTTTACTGACGCATTGTCACAGGAACGCCATGTTAGAGGCTCCACAAGGAAGAGCATCAAAGTGGACGGCAGAGCAGCAGCTAGAGGGAGGAGGAATTCATTGCGTAAAGTCAGTTTAAACACGTTCGTGAGTCGATGCTAACCAATTGTACACTGCAAAGAATAGTTTGTGCTAACTTAAGACCCTGACAGTGGGATTATTAAGGTTCACCTTAGAGGGCGTCAGTTTTGCGATTATTTCGACGGTACAGTCGCTCATGCCCACCTGCAGAAAAATCACAGAACCATCACACTGTTACGGGTGGTACAGCTTTAGAGATGGTTCGGATCGCTACATCAGTGGCAGCCGTGAACAAGTCCGATCCAGATGAACAAATAATCTCCCCGTGGATGGCTTAAGCATCTCAAAGGAGTTACCACAACGGCAACAACTTATAGCAAGTTCCCAATTTCGGGTTACTAATGCAACGGGATATTGCTACGAGGAGAGGACGAATTGCTTTGATTATCCGATGCCCTGAATCGCCTAGATATGAAGTCAATTGTTTCCTTTGATATAAAAAGTTGAAAAAGCAGAATCGAATTGTAAGTGATGCGCGTAGATTCAGTAATAAATTATGCGAGCATGATTAGACCAATAAGCGGATGAAATTCAGAACGACTTTGAAAAAAAAATCACTTTGATCATTGATGGAATGCATAAATCCTCGCGTTAAACCCCTGTAATGTCAACACACACACCCCAACGGCTGTGTTCACATCGCAAGAAATGACAAATGGTGACGCCAACTGAGCGAAGACTGTTTATCAGAGGGTGAAACCCTCAGTGAGTAGGAGAGTGGCTCAAATCCAACCTGATAACAGGCAATTTGCAGAAAGGATCGAGCAATCGCACGAAAATTTTTCAAGCCAAACTTCGACTTTCATGTCGCTGGTGACACCAAAAGCAGAGGTCCCTTTTCCACACGAGTCTCCCAATGCCGCACACCCTCAAGGTCCCCACACACAACAAAACTTGGCAGTGCAACTCTAGACCATCCATTCGAGTCGTAGTATTCTACGCTTGCCGCTGACTACTTGGAGCACTGCCATCATAGTAGCATCACATGTCGCATACAATAAAACAAAAGTCCTTAGAAAAAAAACACAGATGGACAAAATACTGATTTTAAGGATAGAATTCAGGAGCCATACGGATGAATCACGATGTCTGGAGCTGAACAACTCACCAAGATTCGCAGCAGTGTTTAGAAGAGTCATGTAAGTTCCACCAATAGATGGATCTGCAACACGAGCGTGGAAAGCCATCTGACAGACGAACATGGTGTGCGCAAAGACTGCATATACGATGAATTGGGTCACCAGGATGATGTAAAAACTCGTAGAGAAGGAGGAGGCAGTGGTTGTAGCGTTCTTGAGATGACTCAACGTCTCGACTGGAGTGATTCGAAAGTAGTCCACATAATATACAATGACAACAGCCGATAGCGAGATTAAAGCCCTAAAAGACGACAGAATGGAAAACAACTAAGATTTTGAATAACTCGGTGATAATGACATGAGCAAATAGATTGCAATCACACCTAGGTATTGCAGCGTTGAGATAGACGCTTAGAGGACGTGGACCATTGCTCCAATATGTGACACAGATTGGCAGAAGGGCTTGCAATGGCAGCACTGCAGAACCAATCAGTGCCAGTCGCTCCTTCGACACACCGTGTTCCAGCATCTTCAAGCCGAAGACGCTATCTGCTGCTGAGAAGACGAACTGTGGGAAAAAAACAACCAGCAGTTATTCATTCATCGCAGCAACTTCTCAAAGTTGGGAATCTACGATCTCTACCTGAATGCCTATCAATTTGATTGACTGTTAGTGAGCCTATACTCCACTGCGTGATTGGCCTCATACTTGACAACAAGCCATTTCCATCTTAACAGCACCATTATTCGTCCCATCTACTCATGTATACCCAGTCTATTAACCGGAACGGGCTTTGTAACGCCACAGGGTTACAAAAATTGGAATAAACAAAGACGGTGGCAGCGAGTGCGTTACTACGGGTGCCAAAAACTAATGGACAAAACGTACTTAGGGCAGCACAGACAGACAACGATGAGTGATGGCGAGCATAGAAGGGGATGATCGAAGTGTCTTGTGACCAACGAAGGTGCACAACACCTATAGAAGATCTCAAGCCACTTGTGCATGCAGTGGTAGAATGCTCAGCGAGAACAGCAAAATGTGTGCTTAAACAAGAGGCAGGCTGTACCATGTTGGCCATGGTGATTATGTTCCCAATCAACAATACGGCAGTCATACACTCCCACGGGTGAAGATTCAACGCGTGGAACCTTTGATCGAAGTGAAGCCTGTGACGTGATAGTGTCACAGGCAACGCACATTCATTTTGTGGAAACGATGAAAACAGACCAAACGCTCAAACCCACGAATGTGGAAGTGGAACAGCCTCCCCCAAGATGGTCCAAAGCTGAACTGGCAAGCTTTGTTGCATGCGGAAACTCTGCTAGCATGATCAAGTCTAGAACTTATCCGTTGAGCAGAATTTATTCTTTTACACACGCACCCAACTGTGAATGCTGAACCTTCAAGCGCAAAATGCGGAGTGGTCACTGAACTACTGCATCACATTCAGTCGGAGAAGTGGAATTCGACCCATAACTGTTGACTTTAACGCGGAACCGTGGTAGAGTGACTTATTCATATGGAAGCATCCTTAAAAAACACCAGATGCGCAAAGTCCAAACGGTGTGGGAGACGATTTTGACCAGAGAAATAAACCATGTGGGAAGCGTACTTGAAAGCGTGTGCTGGTTGTCAGTGTTCATTCAAGCACTAAATAATGGTTTGGGTGAGAAATTCTAGCATTCAAGCTGCGTGTCGCATGGGAAACTGGCCTGAGCCAAGACAAAAATGGTGCCTGAACCGGAATCCTTTCGAGTTCCAAATAGGAAACAATCAGTTTGAGCAAACTCGATGTGGGCGTCTTCATTGGAGGTACAGCACGTACTCATGTGAGCGCTGGCTGAATACCAAGAGCAAGAGCTGATCCAAGTTCTACCTACTTGTTGTATTTTGTTTAGCCTCGGCCTCGTGATGACCATTATCACAGTTAAAGTCCAATTTTACTTTATACTAACCAATCAAGGGAATAGAAAGAGCACGCTATCAGGAACTGGGAATGGAATAGCATAATAACGAAGGATTTTCCTGGCCTCACAAACATCTCCAGACCGGAAATGAAAGCTGGCCTCTATATTAAGTCTAATTGTTTTGGCGGACATGATTGTTAGCGATGTCGACCCGTCAATCAATCAGTGAGTGCAGGCCATAGTAAGTGAAATAGATTCATCGCGGTACAACACAGACTAATCAGTTATGCAAGTCAGGGAGCATTTCGTCGTTTCATTTCTTTTACAAAAAATGCAGAAAAAGCACTATAAAAGGCTTGGAAATGAAGCTCGTTTGCCTAGCTGCAAATTCAACGATGAACTTTTCCGGATCGTAGATTTTGAAGTTTCCGCCTTCTTCAGTTATCCGTTCACTTTATCTCTTAGCTAAATAAGAAAAAAATTAATCTTTCATTCGTTCGGCTATCCACCCATCAACCAATTTATTCAACTAAATCGGGTAGATTTCCGACCGACGATTCAATGATATTTTCCAGTCGTCGATTTTGACAGAAATGTGTATTCAACCGTTTATACATAAATTGTTTACCCAACGGGTGAAAACCCACACACTCACCTTGACAATAAACACAAAGGCGATGTAATGAAGCACAGGTCGCAATCGTAGAATCCGCAGCATGACGCGATACGTTTCCCAGATGGAGAGGTATTTCGAAGTCTCCGTCTTCACCTGCTCAGCAGTTCCCTCGATTACCATCGCTTGTGGCAAAATTTCCAGCTCCCCGTTTTCACGAAGAAGGAGAGGACACCTCGCCTCGTCTTCAATGCTATCACCAAACACCTCAATGCGCTGCTGTGGCTGTTGTGATGGCTGAACCGCCTCCACGAATGTTTTGGCCTCCTTCTCTCGCTTGAAAATGGCTACCAGAGTTGTCGAGACCATGAAAGCAACCCCACAAATGTACAGAAAGCCTAAAAAAGTAATAAACAGTCGTCAACTTGTAATATGGATTCAAAATTTCACCGCCTCTTCACTAACGTGCCAACTATTCTACGAAGGTACGCAAGAGCCGTTCACACCAATGACAGGTGTACATCATAAAGTGCGCTTCAAGTTCCTTATGGAATTTGAGCTGCGCGTCTTCGTTATTCACAAAAGATCTCTTTCATTACGAAGCGCCACTTCTTGCACCCACTCGAAATCACTGTTATCTGGGCTCTTAACGACACGCAGAGTGGACCGAAATTCTGCATTTTGGCCAGTGGCTAAGAGAAACTCAAACAAAGAGGAAGCCGAATTCACCGAATAAAATAAATGACAAAGCAGCTATGCGGATGAGCAGGTGACACGGTTATGGCAATAGAAAGTGGAGAAGTATAATCCAAAAGCCACTTCAACAGACTGATGCTTTACATTCTCTATTCCATTGAAAAGCCTGCTTTTGGGTGGCTGTTTCTAGGAGCGACAATTAGCATACGGAAAACAGCATGGAATGTTAAGTAATGCGCATCAAATGCATCGATTCACTGACACAGAGGAAATAATAACAAAGTTGACCTCTTTGTTTGGATATCACACACAAAGAGGAGGACAGGAGGAAGCCATCTTGTAAAAAAGTTAGTTAAACTATCTATGAGACTTATAGCAGTGATTGGGACAACGTCGCCTTTTGGATAAATCAGCCATTCCACAATCAATGTTGAGCCCCAACACGTTCAACTCGGCCGGGTTGACGAGGGATAAGGACAACCACAATACAAAAATGAGGGACATCGATATGAGAACTGAGGAAAAATGAATAAATGAGTTGTTATCTTAAAAACGCAGAAAGTTACCAAGCCTCAGGCAATACCTCCCAAGTGCATCACATTTGGCAAATAGATTGTGCTTACAAGATGCATTCTCATTTACGTCGCACGAATTAGAAAAAATGACATAATGGAGCGATCAAGGGAAGTGTCAAGACAAGATAGCGGCAATGCAGCAGAGTGGTGTTTGTTTTTGAGACCAAATCCTGGTATGCGATAGTTGCGCTGGTTGCTGCAAATGCCTCACCTCTTGGGGACAGCCCTAGCGATACGTACGACCAAAGAACCAATCCATCATGGAATGATATAAGAGAGGGAGAAGAAAAAGAGATATTCAGACTAACCAGAAAAGCTGACTATCCCTTTGCCTGGCACAGGTACAGAGCGCAAATAGCTATTGCAGACGGAGGGGGACTCAAGAGCCAAGAAGACGATGAATCCAAGGATGTAGCCTATGCTCTGCCCCACTGAATTACACGTTGATGCCCAACCCACATTTTCCCTGAAACAAAAGGATAGATTGGGAATCAGAATCTATTTCACAGTGATCAGAAGATTGATATTGAGCATGTAGTGTCCCACTGCTGATGGACTATGGCGAACAATAATAGTGCAGATACTTTCCTTTGAACTGGTTCATCCAACGAAGTAAGAATCCGAAAAAAACTCAATTACCGCGGCTCAATCGTTTCAACCGCCCTAGCAATGACATCAACACGTGTATCCATCGATTTGTGATCCAATTCGGCAAATGCATTACACTGGAAGAATGCCAATAACTTAGATCTCTAGATCATTCCATGAGTACCTGGCAATGACAGCTATTCAGGCGAAATGTTAACCAAACAGGCGGACATATGAACAGGTCAGTGCATCGACCAACCAAACGTTGGATCAACTAAAGGTTCAAAGTAAGGGCAGTAAAAGATGAAAACTGACGCAGAGAGCATTGTTAGTGCCCATCCGTCAACCACAATGTCTTGTGTCGCCGCCAGAAGTGTGAGCCCAAAGAAGGCAGCCGTGAGAGGCCAAATTTGCACTGCTCCGGCCACTCCCAAGGGACCCCAGGGCTCGCCCTCGCGCCGGCCGAGCCATCGATCCACACAACCACCGAGGACGCAGAGGTCGATGCCCAGGGCGTACTGGACTGGCAAAAGCCAGGTCTTGCGTCGACCCAAGCGAGGGAAGTAGAGGGCATCGACAAATGGCGCCCAAGCAAGCTTGAGGGAGAAAGGCCAAAAAACCCAGGAGAAGATAGCCTGGTAGCGGTAGCTCGCAGTGTGTTCGTCCGACTGCAGCAGAAAGGGCACCGCGGAAGCCAGACCCAGAGGAATGCCCTGGAAGGCAAAGATAATAATTGGCGATTGCACTAACAGCGTCATATATGTACGCAACGCCCCGATTTTCTCACCTGAACCTAGCGTAATGAATAGATGAGATGTAATTTAGCAACTTGTTTAAAGGGCAGATGCACAATGCAGTTGGGGTTGTAGTGATAGACCTTGGTAACGAATGTGCCAAGAGTCTCCCTTAGTGGGATGTACTTGTGACTTATATCTAAAGGTTGAATTTCTAAGGGAGTTGACGACGCCGTATTGAGGCAGTGCGATCAGACCTTCAACTACAGTGCTGTAGGGTGGGAAACGAACCACTTCAATTTAAAATGGGCTAAATGACAAGCAAAATGTACTGCACAGAACATTGTGCCTAAAAGAACGAACTGAGTGCTGATTACCGCGTTGCAATCTACTAAGTTAAACTATCCCACACAAATTGTTGGCTAATAATTCATTTCGGAATTTTGCATTGCGCAAGTTAAAATTCTGCATTAAAAATGTGTGCGAAGCCGACGTCTTGGCAGCACATAAGCATCCGTGTGAATGGTAAATAAGGGTGCTACCATCCCATGCTGCAGCACGCTTGGAACACGGAAGAAAATATCTTCAGAAGATAAGTGAGTTTGGCAAAAAATGAAATTTTAACAATTAAAACTATCTGGAGAATGGAGGCCTCGTTTCGACAGAACTACCCAAAAATCAGGTAGAAAAGGGTCAAGTAAATCTGTGAAAAGGAAGTTGGTCTCTGTTATCTCGATCGTGCTATGAGATCTTTTATCCGTTTTAAAACAATCTTGCTCACGTACTTATCAAGTGGTGTAATAACGCAGACAACCAGAAACACAAACGATTGTTCAGCGGAGTGTGGATGCGGCTAGACGCTGAACGTGCGGCAAGCTATAGCACGGCAATTAGCGAAAAGTTCCCCACTTGCCGATGATAAGATAAACGACCTAGCACGAGAAAAATAGCTACGAAGGAATACGGCATGTTAATTTTAAAGTGCGTGTGAAGCAAGCCCAAAAGACTGAGGAGAGATGACAGTTCATAGGGCCAAAGTAGTAGTGAAAACAGCTCGAAATATCACTAACCAGGTTTACTGGTTGAAAAGTAAACGACGTATAAATGTCACGCTGAGTTAAAGGATAGTGAGTGTGGGAAGTCGTGTTCTAACGACCCATTTCCTTCTTAAAAATAGGATGAATAAGTTGAAATCGAATCTAAGTGTCCAGT
The DNA here is from genome assembly GCA_036345935.2 of Taenia hydatigena. Taxonomy (NCBI): domain Eukaryota; kingdom Metazoa; phylum Platyhelminthes; class Cestoda; order Cyclophyllidea; family Taeniidae; genus Taenia; species Taenia hydatigena. The sequence continues at coordinate 7,540,527 of JADWOT020000010.1, forward strand.
TTGAGCTATGAATGTATCCGTATCAAAACAAACATGAACTGGCGACAATAACACTACTTGGGCTGAGGTACCATCAACTGATAAACATTTAATCCTCTCCAACAAATCGTGAAGGGGAGGTGATCTAAAACTATCAAGTGGTGAAAAACAAGGCATCACAGCATTTATTTAGGCAACTAAGAGTCAGCCATGAGCTAAATTTAGCTGGGAAGCAGTATGAAAGGACAGATACCACAAGGGCCCCTAGCAACAACCGCAAATCCCCACAAAACTCAAGACGATAGCACACTACGAACTCAGAAGTGAGGGGCAATGGCGGAGCAAATGAAAGTTTGTAAAAGCGAGTTTTCTGTAGTAAAGACAGCGCATCTATTGGGATATAAAGGTCTGAATTATATATTGCTAAGAAGTCCGCAAAAATGCCGTATTTTTAACAACATGGAACCGTTACGAATACAAGAAAAAACCACGTTCCCAGCATAAAACTGCCAGCCATGCAGTTCATAACAAAACTTAGTGGCACTTCACTTTGAAAGATAAGATTAAATCAACTCCACTGCGCTCAATTGTCACGGAAAGATATACGGCAGCTTTCGACCGAATAGGATGGTAATATCCAAAGAAGGTTGAGACAAAGTCCACACCCGCGAAAGCACCTACCCCCAAAGTCTAGCGAAATGCTAGAAGACGTAGAACAAGTAACTATTAAAAAATAAGATCCATGAAAATACGACAGAGTTAAGGTGATTGCAAAATAAGAACCAACACACCTGCAAGACGTAAAGCCCGGTCAGGAGGAGAATCCCGGAGAGATCTTTGCAGTTCCTAGCCTTTTTTACGTCCCGCTCAGGCGGTGATACGTTCCGCTGTGGTTTCTGCATATTTCTACGCCTCGTGACCATTGCGTACGAAGCCGAAGGTTGCAAGCGACCTCAAACACCACTACAGCGAATCAGAATGCGGACAAACTCCGCTATGACGTATCAATTGGTGGATGGCTGTCAGTCATAATTCTAAAACTGGGTTAATTATTTCACAAAGATTATTGAATTTAGTCCTCTTTAGCTTAGCTGAATTTCTGAGGCGCTGCATAGCTTATTTTTACAGCAATGTATAAGAATACAAGAAGTTAGGCGGACATTGGGATTAGGCTTTCTTGCTAAAATATCTGGATCAGCATCAGATAGCGTACCTGAGATTTGTCCAAAATGTGTAAAATAAACACTTTTTACTGCAAAGGCTAAGGTTGCTTTGCTACTTTGCTTAGTATGAATAGATCTACTGTTAATGCGTTTATGGGTAGGATCAAGAATTTAATTTTGAGTCAGTTAATGGTTTGCAGTATAAGAGGACCAAAATCCTTCCTATGGATACTATTTTAAATAAAGAACTTAATTGGCATTTTTCTACGTGATGGAAGCTAATTTTCCGACAAAGCGAATTTGCCCTTACCTGAGTCAGATTTAAACGTAATTAACAAAATTAATGCTGGGAGTTTAGTTAATTCAAATCTCTTAATTTTGACTTGTTTCGACATCGTCGACCAGTAAAAAACGTGCTTGCCCTTTAGATCCGAGGGTTGCGTCACATGATGGCTTTCTGTTGTTGATGCTTCATTTATTGCGAGACATATCTGCTCGATAGTGCTGTTATTGGTGCACATTGTCTTTCCTTTGTACTTTGTGGTTTTCCTTCAGGTACGAATTCGTGAGCTATTGTCTTCGCGAGTTTAAACCGTTGAATAAATCCATTTTCAGTTTTCGGAAGTAAAGAGGCCTTCCTCGTACTTACACCGTTGCATACTTCAGTCTTGAGTTTTTTCCTCAAGGCTCTTTATTCATTCATGTGTCTCATTGTCGCGTGATTATATGGGTGCATTAATGGTTTATTTAAATAACCTTACTTTGCTTCAGACATTCCTTCGAAATGGACACCTACTCCGTTTTAATTGAGATGGGCTTTACTCGGGAAGCAATCGAATGGGCACTTAAACAAGGGTGTTCCACTACTGAAGAAATTGTTGCTCTTCTCTGCAGCCAGTGAGTTTCTGTTCATCGCCTCCACTGACTGCTTTAACGAGTTTATGTCTAATGAGTTAATCAGCCTTTCTTGTCTACATGCTTAATCAGCCTTAGAATGTGTCGAAGTTGTAACTCGCATTTTACGGTAGCAAGTTGGGATTCTAATACAGTTCCACCATTTTTGTAGACCTCAAATCTCCAAACCCGGAACTCTACACCTTCCGAGGTCACAAAGATCTCGTAAGTGTTCAAAACCGGAAATACTTTGGCGTCTTAAGTTAATTTAGCTCATTTTCCTGCTTTTACGTAGAATTTGATCGCCCTCCCCTTATACCGTCGGAACAACAAGCATATTTACAGCCTGATCCCATTCCCCCGTCTCCAACAAGCGAGAATCGGTCAGAAGCGCCCGAAGAGGAAGATGTTGTAATTTTTTCAATCGTGGCCTCTTAATTATCTACCTGATTAGACATACTAGTGCACTTCTTACACGCTTGTAGGTTCACACCCGCTACACTCTTCGCAGGCCCTCGCTGGGTAAACAACAGGCGGAGGCTAGAAAGGTGGCAGAAGAATTGCGTAAGGAAAAACAGTCGGCTCTTGAAACACGCCTTCGGATTCGGCAGGAAATAGCGGAGGAAAGAGCGCTCAGGTATGGGTACCATTGTTGCCCCACTTTTCTGCGAGTGCTTAGGTGATGCTTGCTAATCCTTCTATATTTCTAATGGGACTTGCGGGCCCATGGGTCGATTAGCTTCTACGTTTCTTTGCATTTTTCGAATGTACCCTTGCTGGTGATTTATTCGCTATTAAAATTATCAACGCTTGCAAGTAAAGCTGTTCATTCAACTGCTAAGGATTTCAACTTAAGGCATGCAAAGCGCTGGTGTGGGCCCCTTTTCACACTGACCAAAAAGATCTCAACTAAAAAATTGTGGTGAGCCGGAATACCTGTAGGTACCGTATCATCAGTCATTTCGCAGTGCGAGTGATTTTTTCTGTGTGCAAATTTCCGAATCTTAATTTGTAAATGAGTAGTGCATATTGTCGTCTCACTATTTTGTAGGGCCCAGAAAGCAGATGAACATGAACAACAACCAGATAAGTTAACAACTCCCGCCCCAATGGACACTACGCAGGCTGCTTCTGTATCCGACACCTCGCAAATCAGGATCCGAGTTAGTGCCAAAGTCAACTTTCATGCCACTATTAAGTGGGTCTTGCGAGTCAAATGGGAAGTTTGAGATGCGTAATGGGGGACAAAAAATCTATGAAGTGGCGTTTTTGGGATTGCGCCTAACGTTAAAATGAGTTAATTGGTTTGTCCCAGAGCATTTCGTTCGCAACCAGAAGTTTTCATAGACAAACGTCCTAGGCCACGCGGGGCATGTGGATCTAATATTTAGCGCGTACCATCATGCACCCGCTACTTACCACTGCACACAGCGTTTTCACTTTTTAGTACTCTCAAGTAATCCTTGTGTTAACAGGTTACCATGCCATCCCATTGGCCCTCACCTTCCTCCCCATTGATTGGTCAGTTTGATCGATCCACCGCAACTCAGGCAGACCTGGAAAACTTTGTTCAGAGTCTTCTCGTGGATATTTCGACAGATGAACACGAGCACTTGTCGTTGAGTCTCCCCTGCATCCATTTGTCTACCGTGGGGACACCACGGCGTCAACTGAAGGATGAATCGACAAGGAACAGCCTTCTGGTTGATCTCGGTATCGTCCAAAACACTCGTGTAGTCGTATCTCATGGTTAGTACATGATCCTATGAGGAGTCACTCTTTTTCATTATCGTAATCAAAGATGTGTAGCATCTATTTTTGCATTTTCAAGATCCGGCAGAATGTTCCGCAAGCCACGTATTGGAGCCAGCTGCGGAACCGATAGTGGAATCTACTTCCCCTACGAGACCGTCTAGTCCTGAACCAACTTTACCTCCACCACAGGCCTCAAATCTAGATAACATTCCGTCTCCTCTTCCACCCTCACCACCTCCGCCACCACCACCAGCACCAGCACCACCTCAAAATTCGAGCTCAGGACCTAACTCTCAAGTTCCACCCAGTGGTTGGCATCCTCCAGGCAGATCTGGTGATTAGAAATTTTATTCTTTTCCAAGTTTTCTTACCTCTTTGCCAATGCATGTATGCGAGAGATGTTTACAAACATATACAGATGGTACCACAAGCCTTATTAAGTTAAAGCATCTCTTGTAATCAGGTTCAGCCGCAATCTGGCGCGCTTTGCGGCCGCGATCACCGTTAAACCTCCCCATGGCGAGACTCGGTAATCGTCGAGACGTTCCAAGTCTCTGTCGTCTCTGTATCAAGTCGTTAGTTAGTCTAGTGGAGGCCGCAACAGAGGGCGGCGGCCGATTTGACATTCATTTCAAGTTGAATCAATTAACAGATCTACGAGATCGTGGTGCGATGACAGCTCTTCATTACCTCACTTCTGGAGTCTTTCCTCTACCTCATAATCTTGGCGCTAAAATTGTGGCAAAACTTTGCTCCAATCTCACTTTCAACGTGGCATCTGCCATTTTGCTGAAAAAGTGGGTGCAACTTTTTTCGGAGCGGGCGGTATTTTACATCCCATGGTATATTTAAATGCGCCTTCTTTTTCCCACAGTTTTATTTGCGATCTCGACCTCAGGCATTACAGCATGATCTCTAGTGAATTGGTGATAGCCCTCGTCAGAAATTGGTTCTGTTTGACAAATCTGGATTTGGGCGGCCAGCTTAGCCGCATTAACTCCTACGCTATTCAAGAAATCGGCGGTGAGTCGAGTTTGGTATCTGTTTTTTTTTCAAGCAGGACATATATATGCTTATCAATGTCTTGTCATTTATTGAGGTAGAATTGAAAAACCTTCGTGTTCTGCGCTTGGACGGATCCAATAGTGTTGACAATAACACTGTTAATGCAATTGCAAGTAAGCTCCACTCATTCCCATTGGTAGATTTCAAAATGAATAGTGCCCAATCCTTCCTGAATCCACTCAGTTATGCTGCTACTTAAGAGTAGGATATTGCTAGCGTACAGAAGATTTGGAAGTCTCATGCTTGGTTTGAGGAATGCTGCTCCATTGACTGGGGGTTGAGATTCTTCAACACCACATCTCGCCGAATGGCGAGCTACATCAAAGTTGAGCTGATTAGGTAAATCGGACTCCAGGTTGGATGATACTCCATAGGCAACGTGTCCTTTAATCCAATTTTCTTAACATTATTTGTTCAAAATCTGCATAGAGGAGCGTGATATCACGTTGACAGTAAACAATCCTCACCCCGTCAGTGAAACTTCACTAAGTCACTATAAACTCAAGCATTCGTCACAGGCACCTGTGACGTGTAGGTTTCGTAATCAACTTACGTAAGCACGGTTTATTTCCAACTAGATCGGTTTTCCAACTATGCTTTCACAGTAAAATCCTACCTACTCAGGCTTATGATTTTTTTTTTTATTCTTCAGCGCTCCCCAATTTGATGGTCTTGAATGTTTCGCAAACAAATGTTACCAACGACGGTTGGCAGCGACTTGAGTCTCTGCACGAATCTGGTAGTCAATCCGTCTCACCATTGCGTAGTCTGTCTGTTTCTGACACCTATTTACACGATGTTGGCCTCTGTGCCATCGTTAAACTCTTTCCAGGACTAGTAAAACTGGAGATTGATGGAACCAAGGTAAGAAAAGTCTTGTGAAACAACGAATCGAATTCCTTGCTTGCGAATCAAGCGACAACTGCTTTTCGCCTGTCTTTCCACCCACCTTCCCTCTTCTCAATAGGTCAACGGCATAGCGCCGATTGTGAGCCGAGTGACTCCATTGGCCCACCTTCGCTATCTCAACGTGAATGCGTCGAGTTTACTTTGTCTCCCCCCCTGTCTCCTTCCACCACTCACACCCAGTGGTAACGGTCTAGTTCGGATTGACCTCCGTCATTGCTTTGACCTTCGGTTGGAAAAATTTTTGGGTCAATTATTGGGTCAACCAATTGCCTACCTCAATGGCTTTTTCAGCCACGAGAAAATGTCTTTCTACTGTCTTCACTTCCTTGCTGGTAGTGTTCCAACTTAAGCAGTATCCGCGTAAAAGGTGCATTTAAAATAACAAGTATTTTTTTCTCCCCAGGTTTGCATCTTCCCCTTGCAGAGGTGGATTTAACTACGATTAACAGACATAAAAAAGTCTCAGTGTTGCGTCTTTGTCGGTTTTTGGAAGATTTCTCGACTATCCAAATTTCCAGCCTCTTTCTACCAAGAGGACCCATCAGCACTGTTGAAGAAGGCTCTCTCGACAAGTTGGTGGAGTGTCTGGCTTCAATGAAGAGTCTAAACTATCTGGATTTTGGGGATCAGGCGGGACTCCTGAAACCAAATCAGCTTTTTGCATTGGTTGGGCGTATGCCTTCGCTTGAGTGTGTGGTGGCCCGAAATTTGACGTGAGTTCATCGCATTTTTTTTTTGAAATTCAAATCCCTGAACTACTTCCTCATGGTGGTTTAGAACATACCGGTCTTGTCGTAATCCTGTTTAGGCCGCAGATAAAGGGCGATAGACTTCTAGCATTGGTGACTCCGCACCCCTAGCGTAGACCGAATCCCGAAAGGGAATGAGTCTACCTAATTGCCTTGCCGAAAGGATTCGGGTGTGGTGGCAGTTGTCACCTTCTCCATCAATTGCATTTCACACGATTTCAGCGTCACTGCAGATCTAAGGTTTACTAGCCTAGGGGTTTGCATCATGAGACTGGTGGAGCCTCCTAAAAATTTTATGAGAATTGGCTAAGAAGACTTGATTGAAGCGCTAGAGGTCCATGTCCTCGGAGCAGTAGTTACGAAATGTCCCTTTCGTAGAGCGGAACAGGAGGAATGGATGCAACGAGGCTTGCCGCAACAGTGTCGTCTGAGGGTTCAGAAACACGCGGTTATCGACACTGGAAATGGTAACGATAACAACAACGACAACAACAACGACATCAATGTACCTCCACCACCGGTGCCGCTAACTCAGTAGTTATTGTAACCTCTCCCCCGCCCCCCTTACAGAAAGAACAGGGAATGGTTTCGTCACTACGCTATTTTATCGTTTTATTCAAGTAAAGTCATTAGCGGAAAATGCTCCCAAAAATTTCGTGTTCTTTTTGTCATTTTGAGGAGAGAGTGGACTCAAAACGCTGTGGGTATAGCTTCCTAGCCATGGTGCCAAAGTAGGGGTGGGAACTATGGTGACTACGGAGCTCATTTTGCTGATTATCAAGTCAGGTGGGGAGAGCTTACCGGATTCCATCCTAGTGGACGTTGGATGAGATAGTCCGGGCTATCGGTTCATGGTACAATGAATGGGGTTCAATGAGTGTGTATTACTCCAGTACCCTGTCTGTGTGTTTAACCGCTTATTTCCCACAAGGGCATTGTGCTTGGGGCATTGTAATGGATGCTTAATTATTCTGCTGCACAGTAATTTATGGATCTCCTCGATAGTTTGATTGATTGAACCTCGAAGGCAACTCGAGTAGCTACATTTGTAATAAAGTTGCAACGATCAGGGACGGTTGAGAGGACTAAAAGGTAGTGGAGGGACGTTAGGGGCTGTATGGAAATGGAGGCCGTTAAGTGCAAAGTATCTCAAAACGAAGTTCAATAATAGTTTTCGTAGCGAATTCTGACCAGTATTAAAACGAAATGATAATGCCCCTAAAGGATGGGATCTAGATCGATGCTTACAATATCGCGTTTGAGAAATAAAGGAATCAACACTTATCTTGCTAAAATTAAAATATACAACTTCTGGTCAGAACGTATGCAAGTATTTTGGCCTTCAAAAAAATAAGACCGAAATGCACAAATATTTATGGATAACAATGATAAATCTTTTAGTGCCTAATTTACAGCCCGAAACTGCACCATGCACCAAATAAAAAGTTTAAATGAATAGATGGTCCAAAACATCTTTTTGGAAAATAATTTACAAATCATCTTTGAATATTCCGGAGCGGAGTGTGAACTAGTTTGTTAAGGGCCCAGTTGTAAATCACTCGCACGGAAAACATGGATCCATTTTCGACGGAAGAGTTGCATCATATACCCTTTGAAATAAATGAAATTGAAGTCGAGTCGAATCTTCTTTCGGCTTCAGCTAATGGACTTGTCTTCGTTGCTCGTAGAAATGGTGAGGTCTGATGTGATTTCGCGCTAACTTGAAACGCGTTAACAGTCGTTATTACTTGACGCATTCGGTTCTTTCTAAATTCTTAATCCCTTTTTATGTATAGCACAAGAGATTCGTATTCATCTTCTGGTCGTTTACTTCTACCAAATTAGCTGACCATTGTATCGGGTGAAGTCTGTATGCAATGCCTCTTTTTAAAGGGTTGTGTTTATAATTTTGTCACTTGGGCGCAGAAATGGGTTCTTAAATGCTGTTCAGAGTTTTTAACTTTTTATTTCTGCTTTGTTTTCTTACTATGACATAGACTTGGCCATCTTCAGTGCCAGTGACTATCACCAAGCTAGTTCGTCATTCTCTCAACGCAAAGACAAACCGCTGACCACCTTCCAGCCTAACCTCTGTATTACTCTTCCTCGTCGTGTTACCTGGCTTAGTGTAAATTGCTCTGGTAGCCTCCTCCTCATTGCCTATGGCTCATCTATACAACTGCTCAACATTCAACAGCTGGTAAGTCTGCGTTTGTTTGACTGCCTCTTCCGATTTCTAGTCTGCTCATCCTCCCCACGGCCTTCTTGGAAATGTTTTGGATATTGTTAACGAGGAAGGAACTATTCGAGAAATGGCATGGAACCCCGCGGACAAGCATCGATTTGCTCTCGTTACAACCACCGGTTCCGTTCGCATGTTCTTGGTAAATCCGCTACAGGAGCCTCATATCAATTCAGTCGGTTGTTTATCCGCTTCGGTTCAAGCACGATGCCGTAAGAAATAGTGGTGATAACCTTTAGTCATATCTTTGCCTCTTGTTTTCATCCAAACAAGCCTTCTCAAGGCGCAAATAACGTTTGACGCGTCCGATTGACTGATTCTTATGATGTCTAGGCCTACTTCGCTCAAATGTGTGAGATAAAGTTGTCTAATAGGAATGATGCTATAGCATCGAGTGGGAGTGAGGTGCATAAAACCACTGTCACAACATACGAACAAGAAATTTTCGAAATATTGTCTCAGAATGAAGCAGCGAATGTTTCACGCAAAGAATAATTCTTAATTTAAAGTGAATTCTTTTTTTCAAGGTACGTGTGTGAAGTGAAGCAAGATTGAATCCTTTGCTAGCAGAGCAATGCCAGGATCTTTGTTCTCATTTATCTCCGCCAGTCTCTAATGATCCTGCTTCCCGTCTGCGGAGATGTGGAGAAGGCATTTAATGTATTCTCCATAGCACGCTCAGCAGTTATAGCAAGTCTCGCCAGGGGCTATTGAAGTCATAGTCATACATTCCAAGTCGTCTTTTGTGTCGTTTCATTAATGAATAACTTCGCAGTACCATTACTCGTCTCGTTGATACCACTTAGAAGCGGCTGTATGGCGAGTGTTGTTAGATATCGATGCTGCAGAGTGTTTTTGCTTTGCAGGTGGGCATTTCTGTAATGGTTAATTCCTCATCTCTCTCACCATTTCAAGGGTGTGAACTCTCTGTGATTTGTGTTTCGTGCCACCGCTAGATCAATTTGGTTCGCTCGTCACTGGTCACAGTTGGAACCTGTCATCTGCAGCATAATCTTAAGGCGTTCATTTTCGAACCAAACTGGAGACTGCTCGTCCACCTGTTTGGCCTGGAAATTGCTTAATGCACGATGCCTGAGCTACCAAAAGGCGCACTGCCGACACAGTGCCTTCTCTCACAATTGTTTGACGTGTCCTCCGACTAACCGACAGTCCTAACACCAGTCACAGTTTTTTTTGCGTAGCAAAGTCCTGTATTTCCCACGGGATGATTTTCCAGATGAGGGGAGCAATTGTAGCAAAATACAGTCTTTCCCATTTGGGATTCTATCATTGGCAAGGTGACACTACTACAAACTGGACACATGGTTCAATTTTTTGCCAAAATCCTAGACGAATACTGATTGCAACTTTTTCCACTCATTCGTTTTGTGTTTCAATTTGCTATCGAAATTCATTTTTCTTGCTGCTACTACTAATGCTACTGTGGTAGGTGTTGCGATCTCTTCCGGATTTGATTGTTTTTTGTTATCCAACTCTGAATTCAAACAGAGGGAGGTGTGGAAAGAGGTTGGAATTTATGGATGAATAAAATGATAGAGGACGAGATAGATGAGTGGGAATAGTTAAATGGAGCGATGTATGAGAGGACGCTGAGTTGAAATTGAATGAGGAATGAATGATTGATTGTTCGTTTGCCTGAATAAAAAGGATTGACGGACAGACAGAGTTCGAGGTGCTTAAGGCACGCTGCTTTTTTGGATAGGCAAATGACTAATTACAAGAAACAAACTACTTCGTCAGGCGATTTTCTTCATTGGAAATCTGCACAAATGATCATTTCATGGAAAAAAGCCTGACCTTAGACGAGAATGGCCATTTACATCCATATTACCATTGCTTACTCTTGTTCTTTGCCGCCATGTCGATATCACTAACAGAGGTGTAATCATGGGGTTAAGGAAGGAATGAAGGGCAGATGATAATTATACATTAACAGGGTCTCTGTTTCCACCCAAACTAATAACATCCAGATTGCTCTTCCTCCTTTTTAATTGCACATCAGGAGGAGAGAGGAATCAGTAAGGCATTTGATAGTTCCTCTTTGAATGTTGACTGGCTATCCATCTACACCTGCCTTTTTTAGACCAGCCGTGAGAGTTGGGTGAATATACTTGAGACGCATAATGAATGGCCAGGTGTGAGATGAACAGGTGAATGAACTGATGGATATACACTGTATACATAAATGCAACAGCATCTCAATGCCCCACGTTTTGCTTCCACCCGGATTTTTAAGGTACTGTGCCAGAGTCGTGGCACAAATTCAACACCACGACTAATCCTCAACTCCCTTGTCGCATTGCTTAAAGCCTAGGGGCATTAATAACACATTTCCCTGCCTCGCTCTCGCATTGTTACCAGTAATAGCCACGACAACAAAATGGTTACATTATTGCAGACAAAAGAGCCATTTATCTGGTAGCGTAGTGACTGCCTGCGTACATCCGTTGTCTTATGGACATTCAATTGCATTAGCGATTTTGTGGTATTCAGACTCAAAACATTCATTCTTTTGGAGCAGTTTCAGTAGCACATTATCCGATTGAATTCATACTTATTGTTACTAATTTTTGTGTACAAAACCGAGGCATCTATCAGTTTGAGGTAGTGACAAGCGAATGAGTCGTGCTGATAGCTGTCAAGTTGTCAATACGAAACTTTATTGGATGGTTTGATTCAGGAATCCTCTTCTACCTTACTACCTTCAATTAGGACGTGGCTTGTGGGAACCAAGCTTGGGCTGAGTACCAAGTATTTGTGTGAGAAGTGCCTCTTAGTGAATGTGGATTTTCTTGCACTCATTCATCCATCTATTTTCAAGCATCATTGACGGGATACACTCGTTCATCGGCTCAAGAATCCATCCTTCTAGTGCATTCATAGATACAGTACATATCCATCTGCTCATTCGTCCGTTCCTTTCAGACGTGGCCAGTAATCGTGCATCCCAGACATTCCAGTTGGATCAATGAGCCTTATCACTTGTCAGTGGTGGCGCCAATTGATTTACAGTGGTCATAATGAAAATGGCAGTGTGTGTTGCATGTCCCTAGCGGGATTGTGGCGAATACGAACGGAATGAGGTTTTTTGCCTAGGCCTCATAGCATAACAAGGCAGGATGCGCTTTATCAATGAAACACAGGTTCATTTTCACGCGAGTGTGTTTTGTAAATCAGTCTTTTCTCTAGGCCTCTGGCTTAGAAGCTGTGACTTATATTGGTGAGTGAGATGGGTGAGTTGGCCTCAGATGAGATTGTGCACTGAACAGTGCTGCTAGTTTTTTTGTCCCTTGATGGTGAGATAGCATTAGAAGGAACGTGCGAAATGGGTCAAATAGGCATGTTCTGACCTCTCATTTTCGCAAAGCATCATCGTCAAGTCCACCAAAGTTCAGGCATGTATAGGACAGCTAAGCGACAAAAAATCGGTAAGAGATGGAAAGGATGGAGAAGGACGTGGTTGTAGTTTCAGAGGCAGAAAGTAAATTTCAATTGCACAAAAACGAAGGAGTAGATGGGAGGAGAGACAGTTAATACCATTCTTATAGTTGGGCATGAAGTTCTATCAAGTCTCCCGTTGGTATTAGTGTCACCTTGCCTTTTGATTCCCAATGGAAAGGACTGCATATTGTTGCTATTTCCCCCTTCATCTGATCACTCTTCGCGTAAGAGATGCAGCACTTTGAACTGCCAAATGCCACCATCGGAAAGCAACAGACTTTGCTGCACAAAGGAAACGATGATAGACGAACAACTTGGCGATTTCGGTGAGTAAGGTTGGAAGCAGTCTTTTTAAAAAATCATGTTTTGAGGTTGCTTCCCAGGCAACGATTGGATGAATAACCTGGCGATCAGTCTCCAGTGTAGACCGATGACGCATGCCCTGGAGGTGAGGTATGGATGGTAGCTGCCGTTTTTCGACAATGACGGGCAGGTCTATTCGATTTAGTCGTGACACGAATTAGTCATTAAGGAATCACTCATCTGCAAAGCAATCATCCTGATGACTTCCAAGTGGCATTGGTGATACGGTGTTTGGTATTTATAAATTGGAGCAATGGGCGATCTGAAAGGCATGACTAAGGCTTCAGCAGACTGAAAGAATTTGCCACCATTATTGCTTCTCCTGCAGATCATGCAGTAACCGCCCTCATCACATCTCGTCGGTGGCGGGCAGACGTCAGAACCTGGGGGGCCACAAGTGGCAACGGCGATCTTAGCATTGCTGTTCTCCACTGAAGTGAATTCAATGCGCTCTCATTATCAATTGATTATCACTTTTCATGAACTGCTGGCTATAGCCTTGTTTGTACCAGTGTGAGGTTAATTCTTTGCTGTCTGGCGACTTACATGTCCTTTCCTGCCTTACAGTTTCGTGGAGTCCCAAGGGCAAGCAGCTAGCATTGGCAGCGACCGGTACTCTTTCAGAGTCAACAGCAAATTCTGCGGCGACCAACTCAACTTCTATTGTGCAGGTGGATCACGACCTTAAGGTCAAGCGAATCATCCCTATCGATGCACTGCTTAAGCAATATCTCAAAGGTTGGTACACACTTCAGCAAATCTCGGTCCTGTCTATGCGTTTTCTTTACGTCTTTCGATTTGTAGCCACCGCTGCTATTTTTATGCTTGAATGAGTTGAGATGGATGGGTTAATACGCGGCTGCTGCTTTTCCCATTTTCTGACGTTAATTTTCTTCCTCAAACCATCAACAAACTAATTTAACTATCGTTCGTAACCTGACGAACTTGATTTGATTGTCTCAATTCGTGGCATTTCATGCTTCTGCTTGCCCTTCACCACTTCGTTTTGTCTCTCGCGTCGAAAGAGGGACGGGCGGCTAATTTGTGCTCGTGTCACGTACACGCGTCTTCTGTCCATCACACCCAGTCTTTATTGGGCCGTTGCTCCATCTTGGCACCTGTAAGGTCAGTGGTGAGGTCACCAGTTGGGGGCATTCACGTGACGACCTCATGTAGGATTATTTTACCAATCACTTTTCGGCCTATGGTTGAAAAATAACAGTTGCTTATTAAACCGCCGCCAGCCTCATTAACTGATTTGGCATCAAAGGTGTGCCATCTCATTCCATCTCTATAAACGAAACGGAGAAATTCGTTCATGATGCGATAAACGGCAACTCTAGTCGAAGGTGCTGGGTTCGTTTATCTTTCCTGCGCTGTAGTTAGGCTGCATGTGTTTGTGTGTGTGTGTGAGTGGGTGAGATCGAAGAGAGGGAAGGGAGGATATTTGATGCAAGTATACACTGCAGAGCCTTTTTTACTACCTCAAACACGTCTCTGGCATAAATATTTAATCGGGAGGATGAAACGTGTGTTGTTGAAACTCGACTGTTCGGATCGTTAAAAACGCCAATCTACGACGCTTTAACTTTGGTTTTGTCGAGTGGGGGATGGTGGTGGGTGGTGGAGAGATGTTATCGCAAAAACAATTTGGCAATTTTCATGGCTAACAAATTAAATCTGCTAGCAGATTTGATCGAGGATTTTTCGCGAATTTTTACTGATATGCGAATGTTTTTTGCTTATGACTCGGTTCTCATAGACGAAAAAGCGCTTATTACAGACTGCGACTTATGCATTCCACTTATTTACAAGTGGCAAATGAAGTGTTTTGAGGCTTTTTTTATCGCTGTGTCTTATTGTTAGTTACGTTGATTTGTTAGGTGTTCACCTACTTCTTACTATCATTATCATCGTCAAGAGGGCTTGTTATGGACTCACTAGCTTTGTGAGTTCATTTGAACTCATAGAAATGGCTTGAGTTTAAGAAGGTCCTCCAACACGTATCGCTTTTGGTTGAAACATTTCGCGCTAACGTGTGCACCCATTCCCTACCACTCACACCTATCTCGCCTTGCACACTGCAAATAGTCCAACACTTCCTCTCCAGAATACTGTGCTTGCTTTATGTATGGTGGTTTGTTATGCGTTTCCTGCTGGACACCAAATACTCACTACTGTGGTCTATTTTATGCGCGAAAATATCCTCTGGAAGGAATCGGAACTGGCCTGCCAGTTGGGGGTAAAACCTTGCTCCTAAAAGGCAACGCAAAATACATTGCTTCTAGACTGTTCCTCGAGAATTTCTACACTTTAGGAGAAGGGGAAGATAGACGGCTGTGGCTGGGAGGTAAGGCAAAATCGTAGTGGCCGGGACGAGGCTCCTCTTTGGCTTTTGTGGACAGAACCGTCGCAATTAAGTGCAATTTACGGAAGCTTGTGTCTCTTTTCAAACGGAAAACAAATTATGGTGGCGCGTACTTCAATGAGGAGACCTTTTCCTCCCGTTGCACGAACCCGCTTTTTTGCCTTGTAAACCAGTACTGCAAAGAGCTGGAAAGAAGTGTTATTTGTCCGCCTACAGAACGAGAGCATTCAACGTCTATCAAACACGTTTTTAGCTTAGTAAATGTGTCCACGGAACGACTTGTTGCTATCAGCCACGAGATAAAATAATGTCATTTTGGCGTGAATGGGGAAGGAAACAACACGCCACGTATATGGGATGCCAGTTTGTTAAAACTCCAAGTTTTGGCTTCTAGACCGGAAATTGCTCTTAGGTGAGTGCTGTGGAAACTTACCAAATGCTGAGTTGCGTTTTGATTCCTCTCCTACCTTCTTTTTCGTCGCTATCTTTCACTTCTCAGCCATCCACTTCGATTTCTGATTTCTTTTCATCGTGTGCAAATGTATCGTATTGCCTTATTTTGGTCGAGTTCTACTTTTTTTTCTCAAAATCCTGCACAAATAGCCGGCTTTATGCTTGGTTTGAACTCACTAATTGAAAGTCACGTGCCATGATTGGTTATGGGTACGGAAATTGAGGTAGGAAGGCCTACCAAAGGTTAAGGCTCTAATGGCTCCGTACATTGCCAGTCCATCTAGACGTGGGCTTTCGTCGATGGATTATCATGTCACCATTGTCGTCTCCGGGGTTACCTCCGCCGACATGACAAGGCATAGGAGTGTATTAATAGCTTGAAGACCAAAAATGGTCGTATAATAACTCATGCCCTCTTTTCATGCTGGTTGGAGCACTGATTAGTGTGTACATGCATATTATAGACCTCACCGAACCCCGACCAATCGATATTCTGTGGACCTCTTCGTATTGCTTCCTTCTGGGTGTTGTGGACGCCAAGTCGGGAAAAGAAATGCGTCTTGTCTTCATAACGGCTCTGGTGAGCACATTTCAAGCCTAATAAACTGTCTGTTTATAACACTCCAGTAACACCTATTTTTCTGCTCCACTTCAGCCGAAATCGGAGGCACGGTTGGGAAAACTGCCCGAGTTCACGAGTTTTGGCAGTGGACTCTGCCGCTACCTGATGTGTCTTGTGCCAAATTCCACCACACTGGCAGCAGTGACTTGGTCACCTGATGCAGAAGAGTGCTACCTCCTTGACATTCCCTCCATCACGGCATTACCTAAAAGCCCATCTGCCGATAGCCTTCCAAATCTAATCAAATCACTTCCCCTTCCTACTGATAGCTATCCAATCGCGATGCATGTTGGTGCTCTGGTGGATTCTCCCGATCCCTTGCCTCTTATCATTGGTTTGTTGGCGAATGGCGCTCTGTTTGCGTTCAAGCTTCTCCCTCCAAATAGTACTCCAGCCGGAGGTCCATGCAATATCTTCGCGGGCTTTCGTATGTGGTGTGGATCAGCCGATAAACCTCCACAGCTACCATCCGGTAATAGTGATCTTGACCCCATACTATTAGCTGTTTCATTTGGAAATAAGTTCATGCTTTTTTTCCTCCACCTTCATTGACATTGGAGAGCCCCTTTGACATCGGGTGTTATCAAGTGATCCTAAAAAATTGCCCATTTTTCTAGTCAACACACCATCCACCACCTCCGAATCACCTAGCCCTACTGCGACGATTCAATTCGGTAACACTTCTAAGTCTACTGGTAAAGAATCTTCCTACTCATTTAATAATTTTCTTAGACGGCACAGCTGGTCCTTCCGGTTTCACGGGCCTTTTTGGTAAGCCGAATATCGCAGGTAAACTTTCGACGCAGTGTTTACCATTTCGGTCGGTGTTTTGCTTATTGCTAGGGTTCAATATTGTACTTTACAAACATGATTGTTGCGATGACGGCTTCCCGTTTTGATTCTCCATCACACGGTCTCTCCAATAGTAGACCTAATAGTCTTACACATAGAGATTTTTTAAAACTTGAATAAACTGATGAACTACTACTTTTAGATGGGACAGTGGCCAAAGTAACTTCAACAGTGACAACAAAACCAGGTAGATGCATTTGTTGCTTAATTTGGCGTTGCTTGTATCGTACCTGTTGGAGGTTAGATTGAGTAACAGTGAATTATCTTTGCTTCATTATTGGTCAAGACGAGGCAATGCAGATGCTTATACTTGGGTCACCGTTTTAGAGGTCACAACAGTCAGTTCGACAACACCGTCTCCTGCCACCGCCTTTGGGTCGCTGTTCGGAAAACCAGCTACCGCGGGTGAGGACTTGTTGCTGAAATTGCAATAGGTTATTCCGTTGACATTGAAACAAGTATGCCTGGCCACTGTTGTAGCTGCAACGCCTACCATTGCGACGGCCTCTTCTGTTGTGTCACTGTTCGGAAAACCTGCAGTCACGAGTAGTGAGTCTCCACTCAAGTTGGCTTAATTAGCTGTTTTGGATTGATTCATCGTCATCTTAAACTGTTTTAGCTGCACTATCGGGATCGACCACCATGACATCTAGAACGCCTCCTGGAAAGCCTGCTACCACTGGTACTTCTAAGTGAAGTGGTTGATACTTCACTTTTATTTGCAACAGTATTAAAAAGTGTCCTATCATAGATAACTTCCTACTAACGTGGCATGGGTCTGATGAGTATCGCCTTAAAAACCCACGCCTTTTTTGTTTTAGAAGCTCCAGCAGCTACTCTGTCAGGCACAACTGCTAAAACCAGTGACGTCAAGCCCAGCAATGCAGGTAAATGGGATTGTATTATGTGGTTGGGAGTGCTCATTAATCAAAGGAAAAAAACCCACCCAACTGTTTGTTGACTGCCTCTGTCATCTCATTGAGAAATGTGCCAACGAATGCTGTTTAAGGCACTGCAGGTGCTTATATACTTGGGTCACCGTTTTAGAGGCCACAACAGTCAGTTCGACAACACCGTCTCCTGCCACCGCCTTCGGGTCGCTGTTTGGAAAACCAGTTACCACGGGTGAGGACTTGTTGCTGAAATTGCAATAGGTTGTTCTGTTGACATTGAAACGAGTATGCCTGGCCACTGTTGTAGCTGCAACGCCTGCCATTGCGACGACCTCCTCTGTTGTGTCACTGTTCGGAAAACCTGCAATCACGAGTAGTGAGTCTCCACTTGAGTTGGCTTAATTAGCTGTTTGAGATTGATTCATTGTCATCTTAAACTGTTTTAGCCGCACTATCGAGATCGACCACTATGGCATCTCCAAAAACGCCTCCTGCAAAGCCTGCTACCACTGGTACTTCTAAGTGAAGTGGTTGATACCTCAGAATTAAAAAGTGTCCTATTACAGATAATTTCCTACTAAGGTGGTATGGGTATGATGAGTACCACCTTAAAAATCCACGTCTTTTTGTTTTAGAAGCTCCAGCAGCTACTTTGACAGGCACAACTGCTAAAACCAGTGACGTCAAGCCCAGCAATGCAGGTAAATGGGATTGTATTATGTGGTTGGGAGTGCTCATTAATCAAAGGAAAAAAAACCCACCTAACTGTTTGTTGACTGCCTCTGCCATCTCATTGAAAAATGTGCCAACGAATGCTGTTTAAGGCATTTACATTCATTTGATTATTGTGTCTCTTTTCTCTTTTTCAGCTGTCGCCAAATCTCCGTCTCTCGATACTGGTAGTTTCGTTTTCTTTTGGCATTGTTGGCTTGCCTGAATTTTAATAAATTTGGTTTGAACTGCACTTTTCAGGCGAGAACTCAACTGCAGAACCATCTTCACTAACTCAGTCTATAATGGAGGCGTCCAACCACTTCTGGAAGGCGCTCAAGGCGCAGGCAGAGACGTCAGCGCGTGCATGGAGCCACCTACAATCTGTGTTTGAAGGCAATTCATTGAACCTTCAACTCAAAGACGATAAGACTGGAGTGAGGCGGGGGGTGTGGGACATTGAACAGAGCCTCAACAACATGGACGACTTTTTGCGCGTTGTGGAGGAGGTATAGCAACCACTTATCACATATATCCCGTTGCATCTTATCGATTAAGAGGTTTTAGCATTACCTTGTGTGATTAAGATCACTGCAGAGCTCCGGAAGGCTTCTCAACTCTCCGTGAATGAGCAGACCGCTTCTGCGGACTTTTTGGATCGCCTGAGTGCCGATTTTGATGCTTTTCATCACCGTATTAGTGATAAACATCGGGTCATCGGTGCCGCCGGACTAGATCCTGGAGCCGCCGCCACGCTGGCTTCGCTGCGGCGAAAATCTCGTGCAGCTGAAAGCTTTTTGGCGGATCTTGAGGACCAAGTGGAGAGCCTTTCCGCCCAGTTGGAAGCTCGAAACGAGTGCACCAATCGGTTGGCGGGTAGAAGTGGGAGTAAATCTAGCCTCCCCACGGGCGATGTTGGAAGGTGAATAGTGTCGAGGGCTACTCATATTGCATTTAAGCAGTGGGGGTGACTGTCCTTCTGCCTCCTCTTCAGCCCATTGGAAAAGATTCAAGCGACCATCGCCACGAACGCACGTCTCATAAAGTTTGAACGCTACCGACTAGAACTTATATCTCGTATGGCGGGAGTGTCCCTTTCCGACTGTTCGGCCAATAATTCGAAAAATACCTCCACGTTGGCTCCTTCATTAGGTGGTTCTGCAGTTACTGTAGACCGAGAACAGAGAGATGCTCGACTCTATCGCCTGCTGTGTGCCAGAGACAAGGGCAGGACGAAGACAAGAACGGAGAAAAGTGCTGGGGCGGAACGACTTCCGGTCTCTAAGGCACCGTCGACGGTTGCAGAAGTGCTGGAATTGATGCTAAAGGAGAAGAAGAAGGAGGAGGCCCAACCACTGAAGCTGACACCTAAATCTGCTGGTAGGACACCACTGAAAGCAGTAGGAGCTTCGAGTTCTCCCAAAGCTGCGCCGCAGATGAGTAAGTTGGCAAAATTTTGGATGCGTTCGGAGTCTGAAGGCTCTCTTTATAAAAGATTGTTTCTTCCTCCGAAATTATGGTGAAAACAGCAAACTTTTGGTGGCTTTCGATATCTAATTGTGTTGCGCTGTTTATAAATGGTTGGGAAGAAATTTTTTGCCGTCTTCTCGTTTTTTTTTAGTTTTTGATGTGGCATCTGAATAAACCTTCTGATAAGCAGAGTGGTCTATGCTGAAGGCCTCGTCCTTCCCTTAGTCCCAGAAGTATTACCTTACTTCGTTGCTTCCGCTCATTGGTTAGTTCCAGATGTATCCGTTGGGAGGTTTCTGTTGCGAAAGTGAAGTGGATGCTCAACTCTGTGCAGCTATCACTAGTTGCTGGTGCCTAGATTACATCGCAAACGATTACACTTAGAGAATTATGCATCTGTAAATACACATGTGTGTGTTTTTATCTGTAGGTTTGCCCGGCCAGCAGAAAAATCTTGAAATTTCCAAACTTCTTGTTTCTGCCGCCTCAGGTTAGCGGTTCACGTTCCAATTCGCGTCGATTGCTGTCCCGAATCAAGCTGAAAAGGATTATTTCCTTAAAATTTTTTAGTCCCGCCTGTTACACTGGCAAGTGGATATCCCAGTTCAAAGGCCGGTGGATTCAGTTTCGCCATAGCCACAGAGAATGCTCATACCTCAACTCCTGTTCAGAAGGTCGCTGAGAAATCGCAACCTCTGAAAGGTCCGTTCTCCAACTACGTGCACGTCAATTGCGTTTCTACTGAAATATTTTTAGTTACTGTTATTTTATCTTTTCATGAAAGTTTTTCCTATTATGAAATCGGAAGCGCCTTCCATCACACCAATTTCAGTCGGTGAGTGTTTCTATTGAAAATGTAAATGTTCTAACAAATTAT
Organism: Taenia hydatigena; assembly: GCA_036345935.2. Lineage (NCBI taxonomy): Eukaryota > Metazoa > Platyhelminthes > Cestoda > Cyclophyllidea > Taeniidae > Taenia > Taenia hydatigena. The sequence continues at coordinate 7,561,354 of JADWOT020000010.1, forward strand.
GGATTGTCTGATTTCTCCTCGACATTAAGGCGATGCTGTGCCGGCAACATCCCCTCAAAAATCACCCTCATCTGGTGAGTCGGTACAATTTTTTCCCTTATTATGTGTATGTACCAAATGATTAGAATACTATGGTCACTTTTATTGTTTAGGAGTGATATCTCCGTCGAAACCATCTATATTTGTCCCCTCTACATCGAAGTCGCTCACCCTGCCCACCCGTGCAACTCCTATAGGTACGATGACATTCAGTTTAGTGTACAGAAGTTTTGCGCCGCTGTCAGAGAGTACATTCATAACTGTTGTTTTGCTACTAGCGGCACCCACGACGAAGGTGTTTGGAGCTCCAATGGGTGATTCGGGTGTAGAAAACTTCAAACCGCTTTTCCCACGGCGTGAGTTAATCACTGAAGCGTAAACATGCGCACGTGTGTGCAGATCAAATTCAACTTGATAGATTCAAATGTTTGTTTCCTTGCCTTATTAGTTCCATCTCCAACAAATGTTCCAGATGCGGCTCCAACTGGCGCATTCGCTGTTTCTGTATCACGAAAATCTCCCGTTTTTACATCAACTCCCCTCCCAACCGCTGCTCAAAGTTAGTTGGGTTAATTTAGTTTCACTCTTTGGTGTATAACTAAGAGGAGTTTGCAAGAGTGTCTTTCTTGAACCCAGTTATTCTAGTCCCAGTCACCACACTCTAGCCAATTGCTGCGATTCGATAGTCTATCCTTCACGACATGCACTTATTTCGAAATGAATAAGTCGGCAAATATTTATCAAGATGGACTGCTTGGATTAAGACAACCTATGGGGAATTAATATTTGATAGCCTTGCAAAATGATAACTGAAAACCTGAAGCCCGTTAGTAAGTTTTTTTGGAAAAATCTCGTCAATGAATAATCAGTTCGGTTGGGAAACACGTGATGGGGAAGTACCACCGGAAGTTAATAACTGAGTCGACTAACTTTGAATGAATTAAACGCATTTCCCTCGATCTGTTCTCCACAGTTTCCTCCAGTCCCCTCGGGCCCATTTCTGCACCCATCACCACTACTTCTGAACCTATTGGTGGTAAGTAGTTAACGGTGCGTATTTTTCTGTCCTGTCATGTCCACTCCAAATTCGAAATGGGAGAGTTGTCACCTAATTTGCATAATTGCGATTTATTTTTACTCGCCACTTCAGTACCGTCCGTAACTAGCACACCCTCTAACGCGGAGGCGATCAAGGCTGATTCTCTGCCAGGTAATCGTTTGTTTCTTTGCAGTATGCCTCAAGAATTCCTCTTTGTTTGGATATTTCCTCTCTTGCTGTAGTTGTGACTTCCATTGTATCCAAACCTTCCACTGGCGGGTTATTTGGACTCACTTCTCTCCCTACTCCTGCCACCGAACTGTTGTCTAATGCAAAATCGGCTGATTCGGCGTCAACCACCTTTGCTGCCACCACTGTAGCAACATCGAAACCTAGCCTGTTCGGTCTGCCACCTGCTGCATCGACAACCACCTCAACAACAACAACAACAACGCCAGTGATGACCTCAGTCTCGATGTCTTCTGAACCTTCTAGGTGCCTTTTCGGTAAGCCGACCATTTCTCAAATCAACTTTACAAACTTGTTTGGGATAATATTCACTCAATTAATTTTCTACTTGTTTCCCGTTAAGGTTTGAAACCACCGCTCGGCAAAAGTGAGCCTACTGTCAGCGTACCCAGTAAGTGTTTTTCCTATGCGCTCTTTCACCCATGAGCGCTCTCTTTTACACTCACTTCATCATCTCACCCTTCCTTTTAGGTCAATCGAACGCCGCAACAGATGGTAAATCCGCAGTGGCTTGCATTACATGATTTTGCTGGCTAGTTAGACAAACAGCTCTTAATTTCCAACTAAACATCTCATTGTCCTTATCAGGAAACGCTCCCACTACCGCCATTGTCGCGCAGCCGAGTCAACTGCCGGGTGAGTTTGAACCGACACCTCCATCATTTATTACTTCGCAGACACAACCTAATGTCATTTCGAATTCATAGGAAGCGCAGTCGTTACCACTGCTACGCCTAACCAATCAAACCAAGTTTTTGGTGAGTTATTTTTCTCCGATTCCTGCTAAAGTAATTTCGACAAGCAACTATTTCGGCGTGGAGTTGGGTCTACCTTTCGTTTATAGGGAACGTGGTTGCGGCTACCACTACTGCTACTACTGTTAGTCAGACTGACCAAGTACTCGGTGAGCATGCCCTTGTTTGCGAGGTCTGAGATGCCATTCGGAAGGTAATTTCCAGCTTCTTTTTTAGGGACCACTGTTTCTACTGTTGTTGCTTCCAGCGAACCCGGCCCAATTTTCGGTAAACACTGTACTTCTCTGTTTAACAAGTTATGGAAAGTGGTCGTCATCGGTTATTTGCTTCTGCTCACGGTCTGATATAATATTGTATTTATAGGAACTTCTCAACCAAAGCCACTATTAGGTAAGCGTTGGAGCGATTTTTGCGTAGGTTTCCTTATTGACCACCTGTTCAGTTGTCAGTTCCTGACATCGCGCCATCATGTCACTTTTAGGGACCGCTGTCGCAACTACTGCTGCCACTGTTCAACCGAGCAAATTGTTTGGTGAGTCTGATTCCCCTCTTCTTAACCTATCGTCGTCGCTTTTCTAACTTAATTTGTTACCGATTCGACGCGTCGTTTATAGGGACCAGCGTTACCACCGCCTCCACTAGTCAATCAAGTCTGATCTTTGGTGAGCACTTTTCATTTTTGAATGTCCTTACTTCCCGAATTCTTGGTCATCGATGCTTCATAGATAGTTTATTTGATCCTTCGATCCTAGGAACCGCCGTCACGACAACAGCACCAGCTACCCCACCGACTCAAGTTTTTGGTAGGTCAATCCTAAGCTTGAATACTTGCTGTCATCGCTGTTCAATAACATGGCGCTTTCATTAATCCACAGGAAGCGCCGTTCCTACAACTACAGATAGCCAGCCAAGTGGAGGGTTCGGTGAGCGCCTTCCCGCTTCCACTAGCGCCTTTTCCATTTCTGGTGGAAATTTGATAGCATTTTGCGACCATTTTGCAGGCCAATCACCATCCACCACTGCAACGACTCAACCAGTTGCGGGACTTTTTGGTACGTTTTCCCACTACCTATTTATGATAATGCAATCTTGACGAGTTGGCGAACTACTTGGTGAGTCTGGTCATTTGAAAGCAATGCCAATCTAGTGCTTATTAAAACAAGCAATTAAATAGGAATCGAAAATTAAATAAACTGGTGATTGACATTTTGCATGCACGTCGCACGTTTAGGCCAACCGTCTGCCACAACCACCAGCCAAAGTGGGGGCTTATTTGGTGAGTGAAAGCATCCGCTTGATTGACGAACGAGTTTGTAAACGTGAGAAATTAAACGGAACTTCCGAATCGCAGGTCAGCCAGCGACTGTTGTCACAACTTCTGCGGGTGGATTATTCGGTAAATCGAGTCGTTGTTAATGATTTGCTGGTCTTCATTGTTAAACTCAAGAGCTAACTGGCATTGTGTCCTCGATCAGTGAATGGTTTCTCAAGTAAATGAGGTTGTCACTGTCTTTTGACCCCTCTAGATCCGTCTATATGAAATGTTTGACAATTTACGAAGCCCCGTTTGCATTCGATCTCTTCCAATAACATTCTTAATGATACTAAGCCGTTTGGAACTTTAGACCAATCAACCACAAAAACTGACCAAGTCAAGGGAGGACTATTCGATGAGCAGAACTATTTGCATTCGTTGTAGATGTTTTTTTTGTCAATTTAACCAGCCGGAGAAATATTGGCCGGTCACCGACCTTATTTCTCCACCCCAATTGCCACCGATCAGTCAATGCTTTTTGACAGTCGAGATTTTGTTGCTAGCAAATCACTTGATTTTAGGCCAGTTAACTTCTCCCGCTTCCACCCAAGCTGGTGGCTTTTTTGGTGAGTTAGGACTTACCGATAGCTTGTGCGCCATTTTTTGAAGACTGACTCCATGAAAAACGCACCTTTTTAATTTTAGGCCAACCCGCTACTCCTCCTTCGACTCAAGCTGGTGGGTTATTCGGTGAGTTGAGACTTATTCATCGCTTGTTCACCGATTCTCAAGAACTGATGCTATGGCGACCAAATTGTTGATTTTTAGGCCAGCCCAGCAGTCCTCCTTCGGTCCCAGCTGGCGGTTTGTTTGGTGAGTTGACACTTGTTGATTAACTATCTGCCGGTTTTTGACAACCAGCTCTAGGGGGTTAACATCTCGAATCTCTTTCAAGGTCAGTCCCCAGCTCCTGTCGCTGCTCAGGCAGGAAACTTGTTTGGTGAGTAAGGATGTCATTGCTAACGAATAGCTGGTTGGTTGATGGACTTTCAGTCATGACAATTGTCCTTAACATTCTAGCTCAATCTGGTCAAACTGGAGGTTTGTTTGGTAGGTATTTAGTCATGAAATAACCCACCTCTTCTCAAATGGGCTTTTTCCAAGACGTTTTTCATTTCTCTAGGATCATCACCCTCTACCACAACTAGTCAAGCCACTAGTTTATTTGGTATGGACACAACTCTTCTATCACTTGCACATCGAAATTGTCACGGTGAAATTGACGCTCGTTTTTCACTTAGGGCAACCTCCTGTCGCCACGTTTAGTCAGTCAGGCGGATTATTTGGTACGTCATTCATCTATCCCTCCGTGCCCGCCCATTTATTTACTCTCCAACTGCCTAATTTCGATAGCAAAGTGGAAATTCCGCCACGGCGACGAATGAATTGTTGGGTCGGTTTTTGATATCAATCCTTTTAACTTGTTAATTAGCGATTCTCTCTCTATCCTTGTACCTTCCTAGGTCAACCAATCGGCCCAAAGTCTGGAGGTATTTTCGGTAAATGATCGTTTTTACCTTTCAATGAAGTAGATTACTTCCTGCCCCCAAAGTGGTACTTAGCAAACTTCAATGTTGTTGTCATTTTTAGGCTTATCACCTCCACAAAGTGGAGGTTTATTCGGTAGGCAAAGGATTTGATTCTTTCGGCTTGGTCAATTGATAATCGAGTTTTGACTTCATAACACTAGGAAGTGTTGAATGCTCTCCTAATAAGTTTAAAAATTACACTGTTTTGCCTGAAGGTACTTGAGGCTTTGCCTCTCAATCTCATTGTCATTTCGGTGTTCTTTGGCAGGCCAACCAGCAGCTGGCACCGCGTCCCCAACTGGTAGCCTATTCGGTTAGTTGTTGCTCATAGTCATCTTCATTGGTTCTTGCTCTTCAATGCCAATCAGCCTTTTCTCTTTATCTCAGGTGCGGCACCCGTCAGCACCACAGCTGCATCCGGTGGACTGTTTGGTAAGTGAGCTTAATCCACTCTTTATGTACTACTTGAAGCCTTTGTGGAATTTCCACCTAACCTTCCCATTGAATTCCATCTTTGAATAGAATTTGGATATCTTTTGCCTTAGGTCAACTCTCCACCACGCCTACTAGGCAAACAGGTGGGCTATTTGGTGAGTGTAAAGTTCGCGCGCCATCTTTTATTTGGGCGAGCTGTTGTATGCTCTAAAGTGGTGAAGCTGTTTCACGTTATTTTGTGCATGGAGCTATTGAACGATCTTCACGCTGCTATTACATGCATTCTTCGGGATGTCGCTGCCCCCCCGGCCTGTTGGCGATCCGCTCTATGGCGCTGCGAACCCAGTAGTTCAAGAGATTCAGCTGCAGAACGAAGAGTCAGTTCTGTTTAAAAACACCTAGGATTTCTCGATCCAGTCCAGGTGGATGCTGACGTATTTGACCTAAGATTTCATCGAAACAGTGAGGACTCCTGACACTTTCTGATGGGAAAAAATGGAGAATTAATAGGTTTAGTCTCGATCAGTGCGTCGAGGACAGGCGTAACTGCCTTCGGTTGTTGTAGCATCAAGCATATGAATCGTGGATGTGTTGAATGTGCACAAATGATAAAAAAGTTGTTATTTCTCCTCAGCCAACACTTCAACAAATGGGGCAGGAGGAGCAAGCAATCTTTTCGCCTCTTCTAAACTCGCTGAAGGCAGCACTGGTACACATTTTCGTACTTCAGCTATCGCCTCCACCACCACCACCGCCAGCACTACTACTACTACAACCTCATCTCTACAGCACGTCTCCAATGTCAGCGAGTGAGTGTTTTTAATCCCTAAGGCTTGAAGACACCATTCTTTCATAATGGTTATGGTTATTTTATCATGGCAAGAACATTTATCCTTCGCTTAATTCTCCGATTGGTCATGTTGCTTCATGCAGTGTCATCACACTTGGCTTCTCATCGTTTGGTCCCTCTTTTCTTGCACATTTGGGCTGTTTCTGTAACTCCTGCATTGTGGTATTAGTCTCTTCGCAATGTCCAACTTTGGACTGGGATCAACATCCGAGTCGGGTTCCACCACTACTACCAACGTCTTTGGCAAACCCTCTAATACGGAAGCCTCCTCCACGTTGAATACCGCCAATGGTAGGTTGTCTCCGCCATTTGACCAATTCAACTTAAATCTGTTCTTTTTGTTACTCTGTAGCTCCAGCACGGAACCTCTTTGGTTCTTCAGTATCCACCTCCTCATCTGCAAACTTTACCGGAATAGCCAAACCGGGAGGTTTGTTTGCCCCTTCAACATTGAACAGCAGCGGTGGTGGTCTTTTCTCCAATCAAACAACTGCTGCTGCATTCCCCGCCACCACCACTGCTGGTGGAGGTCTATTTAGCAAAAGCGGCGGGCTATTCAGCACCCCCACTTCTGCTACGGCTGGTGGTCCACTCTTCGGCGGACCTGCTTTCGGCGGTAGTGGTGGAAGCCCTGGAGGGTTGTTCTCCTCCTCTTCCAGTAGTGGTGGTGGTGGTGGATTGTTCGGCTCCTCGTCGACCACACCCCTCGCACCAGGTGGATTTGGTAACGCACCGAGTTTTGGAGCTCCTGCGGTATTTGGAGGAAGCCCATTCGGAGGAATGGTGGGAGCTGGCAGTCCTCCAACTGGTGCTGCTAGCGGTTTTGGTGCTAGTGGTGGAGCTGGTGGACTTTTTGCCTCGTGAGTGAATCTCTTCCATTGAATATTGCGGAGCTTGGGCTATGTTTAGAGGTGTTTAATTGAACATCTAAGGGTTTATTTTTTATCGGCCAACGGAAGAGCCCTGGTTTTGGAAACATCTTTTAGGTCGATTAGCTGAGGAACGAAACCTCGCTTTAGTGGCGAAATGCTTCCAAAAACTTCTTCGCCGAGTTGCGGCCCGTCTATTCGCCTCGTCATTGGTTACTCTCTCTAGTCACTAATTACTCGAAACTCTTCTTTATCTTTTTCTTGCTAAAGTCTCGGTAGCTCCTCGGGTGGAGTTAGCTTCGGAGGTCTCGCAAACTCTGCAGCTCAGCCACCAACCACTCCTATGTTCGGTAAGTGTTCTTGTCACCCTTTTCCAACCTCCTCCTTTGTGATCAATTCCAATCGTTGACCAGTAAAAGCTAGAAGACATAAGATTGTAAAATTATTTGTTGTCATGTGTAATCGACGTCCAACGCCAGCAGTAGCGATGATTCATGTGGATTTCAGCAGGATAGGCCTATTACATTCCTTTGTTTCCAAAATGGAGGTGAGGAGGAGAATCAGTCGGGATGTAGATCTATAGGCTTGACGATGCCCAACCTCGAGTTTATTTCCATTGCCAATTTTGCGGGGCAAACCGACTACTGTTAGCCGTCCTCCGTACGAATAGATGTACGTGGATTTAAGTAGCATGCCTCAATTTCTCATGTGATGAGGCTGTGATTACTATCTAAACACAAAGTTTTAGATAGCGGAGTTTTCCTCTTTTTTGTCTTTTTTATAAAATTTCTCCTTCTAGGCTCGAGTCCCTCGTTCACTCAGCGCCGGGCGTAAGGTAAAGTTTGCCATAGTGACAATAACAGCAGTACCAACAGGTAGAGAGGGTCCAGCAACAGAGAAGGCGGCAAAACCTCACCTTTCCTTCCTTCCTGTTCTCCTCTTTCCCACTTCTCCCACTGCCCTACCCTCTATCCGTGTTTGTGAAATGAAGTGAAGCTAAATGAGGCGAGAAAATGAAAATAAATGTTTTTTTTTTTCTGTCTGTGTTTTTTTTCCTTTCGTTCACCTGCCTCCTCCCCCCGTCCAAGTTCGCCTGTTTGAGCATTTTGTTTGCGTGGCGAGTTGATTGAGTCGGAACTGTGCCAAATGGTTGGGCATTTAATATTGTCAGCATGGGAAGCGTCAGCCGGTAGCCTTGGCGACTGAGGTTTCACCTTAGTCCAGAAATAGCTATCGAATTGCCGATTCAAATTAGCAGTAATCTGAGTCTCCCTGTCTACTTGAGACACACTTTAGTGTCGTTCTCCTGCTGCCGCTAAGCGGACAGTTTTGGGTGCACTAATCGCATATTCCCTTCATTCTGTCATCACAGTCGGCGACTACTTCACAAAACAGGAGTAAGAGAATGAAGAAGGAGTTGGAGAGAGAAGATGATGAGGAGATAGACACTCCACCCGATTTTTACATAAAATCTGCCAAGTACTGGAGCGGTGTGGATGCGACGGTCAGTGGAATGTTGGGTGGTCTCAGCCGAGTCCATCGACCCGACATTACTGGCTCGAAGTCTATCCTCGCCCGATTTGGTCCCACTCTGCGAGAGTGCGCATTGGACTGCGGAGCGGGCATTGGACGCATCACAAAACACCTTCTGCTGCCCCACTTCACCACCGTGGATATGGTGGAGATGACAGAGAAGTTTCTTGATGCCTCCACAGCCTACATCGGTCAACCCGACGCAGGCCGTGTTGGCAATCGATTCTGCTGCGCGCTGCAGGATTTCACTCCTTCACCGGGGCGCTACGACATAATTTGGGTGCAGTGGGTGATTGGACATCTGACTCTGTCTGCAACAGTCGAATTTTTGCATCGCTGTGCAGCGGGACTGCGACCGTGCGCCCCTGCAGCTGCAAGTACAGCCGCTGCTCCAGTGCGTCGATCGGTAATTGTGCTGAAGGATAATGTGTATTCGGGTGCGAAGTCAGATTTCGATGAGGTGGATAGCAGTTTCATGCGAACGCATGACGAGTTATTGACGGTATTTCGAAAGGCGAAGCTTCGAGTGCTGCTGGATGAGAGGCAGACTAACATGCCGTCCTATATTTGTCCGGTTTATGCTTTTGTTCTTGTTCCACAGAATGAGTAAACTGCCCCATCTCGGTGGTGACTGTGCTTGCTCATTTTTGAATATAGATGCATACTATGTTTTTTAATTCGTTGGGTTTGCTTTAGCCAACGTGGCGGCAGTAAGCTAGCACGAAATAGATACTACTGAAGTCTCGTGAGTAGAGTATGACCGAAAATCATGGCGTGTCTTATCTCTAATGTATTGTTGGCTCAATCAGATCATCGATGGTGTCCGGACATGAGTGCATATTTGTTCGAAAATGCGTTTGGGTGTAGAAAATTAGATAGGGCTCGTGTTTGCGTCAGTGCGGCTTGCATGTCTGATGGTGTGAACTGTAACTGAGCCGTTTTCGGCTGCCATTTACGAAATGATTACTCTCGCCCATCTTGACATTGACCACATTTCCGTAGCTGTTGAATACGCTAAGACATTGGCTCATGGTGTGTTTGCCAGTTACAGGGTGAAGTTTGCATTCGAAAATGAGTCGAGTTTTCTGCCGTGTAAACCATTTTGTTAATTGTGCAAATGGGTGAGCGTATTCGCTGATTTTGCAGTGGAGGGGGCGGACTTGTTGTGTGTGTGTGCCGGTGAAACGGGCGGTGTCTGCCAATTTGAATTGCTCCCGCATGTATGATGGGGTTGTTTCAAATTTACTTGGAAAGTCCAGATAGCACGCTGGTGACGTGTATGGTATGAGCACCAGAGGCGTCAGAACCGGTCGAAGCGCCAATTGTTGCCTAAAGCTACGAGGTAAAGGGCTTTAAAGAAAAGGACAAAACGACGAAATGAGAAGGAGATATCGTCCTATTTCATGGGCAGTGTATAAACTTTATCGTGCTGCTTATCCTGCGATTCATTTTGCTACATTATCAAGAATACGTCACTTGTCTGTGGATAAAAGTGGTTGAATATACGAACGGGTTCTTATGTCGATGTAGGGCGGTGATCATGGATGCTGTTCCCATGGCACCAGCACAATTTTTACTTTACCATGATTGAGGTGTCAGTTCTGTCGTTGCCGTTGTTGCCCATCCTGTCTATCTGGATGCGTTTCTGAAATCAACTTAGTAACTAACTAAGTAGGAAGGTGGATGTGCTCTAGACGGTGATGCGCCAGGAGATGCTGGGCTCTGTATTACGAGGGATGGGAAATGAAGTTTCACCTCCAGTTGTAGTTCGTCCTTCCATACGCACAGGGGTAATGGATTTCTACTGTGCAGTGCATCGCTAGTGATGTGCGTACCCTCAGAATTGGAAGGAAATTAGTCGGGTTGCATTATGGTGGTGTTGTGTACGGATGTTACACTTACTGGATTAAGCAGTATCTTGGAATTATAGACATGTTAGATTTCTGAGGCAGGAGACAACCTGGAATACCCGAACAGTGGTCCGTTTCACAGCATAAATACGGCTTCCATCCACGGAGAGGAGGTAGAAGGGCGTGAGCAGGACAAGTTGGAGTATTTTATGGTTGCGAAAATGTGATGAAGTGGACTACGTTACCTAAGGTCATGCAAATTGACGGGATTAATGCACGTAATGAATGACTACTTCACTTTTCTTCACATCACGATGTTGCTACACTCCTTCCGGATGGCTTACACTGGCGAGAAGTTGGGGATATGCGGACACTCGGATAAGTGGGCGCGAATTGTCGCAGAGATAGCTGAGATGTTGCCTCCTGTGCAGTGGAGGTGAGTTGGGTTGTGGTCTTGCCGTTAATGGATCTGATTAGACTCAACGCAACTGACATTCGGGTCCTCCGATAGAGACGCACGCCACTGCAGGTCACAACTAGCACTTCCACTCACCAACTTGCAGCAAGAGTGCAGCCATCCTCATGCTGATGCAAGGAGCAGCGCAGGCCACATTCACAACATCTACCTGACCATGTGTTCCTCAGGAGCAAGGAGTGGTCGGAGTCAGTGGAGTAAATGTGGTGTGATGTGCGCCTACGCATGCATGAGTATGAATGCTGGATGATGTAGCTACAGCTTGGCCACCGTGTGCGTGCATTGAGGCAAGTGATGACTGTGTGGAAAGCGTGGACGTTCGTTGCTGTGTTGTAGCACCAAATGTACGTGAATGTCCTATCTCAATGTGTGGTGTTGTTCATGCTGTCCATCTCGACGGAAGAAGTCACAGCAGATTCTACCCATCACCACTAGGCGACTTTTGCAGTTGCGCCTCCATCCTAGCCAAATTACATGCTCAGTTATTTTCCCACATGCTCGAATGAAGCAGTGATTTAGTAATCTTGATAGGCAGAGACTGTCTGAGCATGGTCTGATGCTCGGTCAGTTGGGTTGAATGCTGGATCCCTGGCATGCAATAGGCGTTAACGCACTCCAACTGCAATTATTAACCCAAGTGCACCCAATGAAATCGAAATGGCTGCACAAAAGGCATATTACTACACTGCCTTGCGAAAGTAAGCACGAGAGTTGAAGGCCTCAAAAGTTGCACATCTAGGACTGTAAGTGGATGTCGACACGTGGATGTTGTTATGGGACAGGATTGACCCGTCTGCCGATGCTCCCAATGCTCCCAATGCCAGTGTAGACAAGCGTTCTACTTGCAGTCGATCCATTTCTGAGGAAGATTTAGCCAACTCAAATGCTTTCATACCCAATGCTCACCATCTTACACGTCTGCTTCATAATCGTGCTAAGCAACAATCGCTTTCAGCCAAAGTTTAATGGTCTCACATCATCACAGCCAAAGCCACAGAAACACCACCAAAATGGCACATCGAGTTGGAAGAGTGTAAGGTATGGAGAAAGGATGAAGTATACAACAAAGGTGGAGCATGCACCTCATTTTCTTCTTTTCATTTGGTCGTAAGCATCTATTGGATCCCTTCACATTTGCAATGCGAAGTCGCCAGCATTTTTCGAGCAACTAAACAACTCAACCGCCTTAATACAGAAATGGCAATTTGTGCTACTCCAAATCTCTTCACTGAAGCTGGAATAAAACAAATAAGTGTGGAAAACACAGCTTCTACTATCAAGTGATGGCTTACTGGAATCTTCTCATCTTCTTCTTATTTATTAACAGGAGACAGCTTTATTATCACGGCTCTTTTGCCTCCCTTTGCGCTCACCACAGTGTCATGTTAACAGCCTTTGACAACTCCTGCAGCTTATTCACACCTCACTGACAGACTGGCAACTCAAGCACTAAAGGTGACCTCCTTCAAGTTCACATTGCCAGCCTTTTGTCAACAAAGCTTTTAATTCACGCCTGTGTGTGGCACACACTGAAGAGTTTAATCTCACAAGAAGACGAAGTTGAGTGACAGATATTGTTATGAAAACTGGAGCTATTTGGAAAGCAAGAGAAGTAAAATGATTGTCAAAAAATGATGCGACTAACGATTAGGTGGGCTAGTTGGTGCAATCGGCAGTGGCAGCTGCAGGGATGTGGGACGGTGACAATCCAATCAATGAACTCACATGTGTAAGCAAACACTGTGTATTTGTTTAAAGCGATTTGGCAGCTGGCAGATTAATGAGTCAACTTGGTGATAACTGCAGAATATGGCCCCCGGGTGACCTGAGATAGGAGGGGGCAACTCGGATACCGGTTAAGGATCAAGGGCTTAACAACTCGCGCGCAGCTCCCTTCGACGCCTTATTTGCGTCTTGATTTGTGCATCCTAAGGTTTCCTTTAGTTATATTTGCAGTCAGATGAAATAGAGGTCCAACGGTTAGGCTTATCATGTGGTCAGCTCAATGTGCTCCATGGCCCTCAGATTGAAGAAATCTCGTCTTCGCTGACGAATACACTACGAAAAGTGCGTGTTGCAAACTATGTACCGATGAGTGAGGGTGAATTTAACATTGATTTCTCAAGCCGAATGACTAATGCGAAATGCGTAGACGAGGTCGGCATTTGGTGTCCTACGGGTGAGAGTACGTGTGCACTAATCTGTGGAATCATGGGACAGGGCGTTTGCGTGCACGGTTTGAGACCGGCTAATAGGAAGTAGCCAGGGAGAATGAGGACTACTTTCACTGCCTTCAGCGGTATCTGGGCACTAAGGCATAAAGACTGGTTCGCCCAAAACGTGGAAACAGGAAATTGTTTTTGAGTTGCTGGTGTAATAGCGAAAATATTATTGGGACTGTCAAGCGTGCACAGAAGTTGCATTTCACTATGCTGCGTACACAGCTCTAATGTCTAAAGTGTCTGCTTTCGATGCTTTGATTAATGAGGAGCCAATTTAACGTGCCATTGCCCTGTGTTCACCTAATGACCTCACTCATTAATCACTACATTCAATGCCCCTAACTATCTCGATCGACGCCTCACTTTGCTTTGAGCTTCACTAGATGTTCTCAAGGAATAGAAAAAGAGACAGATACCACGAATGTGGCCTGCCGACTCCTCGTTTTGATGTGACCTTCATCAACAGAACTAACACTTTTCGTTAGCTCGTCAATAGGGCAACATACATGCTTTCACAACTATGCAAACAGGCAATATAGCCTAAAACTCACGAAAAGGAAGCAAAATTCGGCATCGCCATTACCCTGTTAAAAGAAGCAAGACCATGCAAACCAGACTGTCCATGTGGACAAGTGGCCTTGGTCCTATCGAGGTCTTTGCCAGGCAATCATTAGGTGGACTTTAGAACAAGTGTGGAGGACCATTCCAATCAACATGTGAGACTTCCACTCCAACAGTGCTGCTAGTGATGATGCTCCCATCGATGACGATTCGAGTAGCTAAACTACACTTCCTCGAAACAGCAATCAATGAATGAGACGAAAGGGACTCAACAAGAATTGGGCTATACTAGTTGCAATTTTGCCACTACCAAAAAGCACTCCGTCCAGGAACGCGGCACATTGGCGGCAGCGAAAATGACAGGTGCTAATTCGTATTCCATTTCCAGCTAATCGTTACTCCTCCCCAATTTGAATGGCTCTCCCATTAGGACATTTAGTGCTAGCGAATGGTCAATTTTAACTCGATTGTGAATAGTCGAGGTGAGGATTGTTGCGTAAATGAGAGACTTATCTGAAGAGGAGTGCAACCAACTGCGTCAAATTGCCATCCATTTCACACAGAAATGCTCAAAACAAATGCGATTGTGCAACATGTCTTAGAGGTGAAGATACGTTAAACGATTTGTCCATCAGATGCTGCTGATAGGCAGTAATCCTTGAATACCCCTGCTTGATTGACAACGCCAATCAGCCATCGCAGTGTAAATTGAGAAGAAGAGCACTGATTGCACCAAGCAAACATCCACATTTCAACCCAATTAATTAAAGCATCACCTCGACACATTTACATCTCCTCTTGGTAGTGAAGATAAAATTTCAATGATGGTACTTTCATCCGACGAAGTCTGGCAGGAGATCTCCTTACACATAGAGAGGATGAAGCAAATGAACAGCAATTGACGTCGGTAGCTTAAACAGAACACTTGCCGCTGATACAATCACACTAGTTGTCTCAAATCTATCAACCGGTAAATCCACTCAAATGCGGCTCCCAAAGTCATGCATGGCGAAGCGCACCCACCTACTTCACGCGTCAGATCTTGTTCTCTTACCAAATGTGAAAGCAATGACCCAGAAGCTCACTGCGGCAAAGTACCATACGTAGGCGTGAGCACTTAGGCCTAATAGATCAGAAGCCTGCGTAGTAGCGCGTTTGCAAGGATTATCCCATCCACCACAGATGCATTCGAGAATATTTACTGCAAGGATTAAGTACAGATGAGTACGTAGTATTAAGTAGTAAAAATTAACTAGTTTCAGTGAGGAATATGGACGTCAAAGTACTCAAAATGCACGCTGAGACGCATTCCACCATTTAAATGCAACGCTGTTCCGAGGTTCATGGGAGTTGGCATGAATCGCAGAAGGCGAAACAGGTCCATAAATCTGTACGAGGTCTTAAGTTCGGATCCACGATCGCCATCGGAGATCCGGCAGGTTGAATAACTTCGTGCAATGTCGAGGATTTGGATTTTCTGTCTTGCCTTATTAAATCAGAAATCATATAAATCGTGAACATCTAAAGCCCACCAGCACTGTGCATTTGAGTCTCCTAACTGAAAAACTTGCTCTTTTAACTGCCAAGGGATTGCTTGTGCTTAGGAACGAAAATTCACTCATCGCTTAGATGCTCTAATTTCGACACATTCCAATCCAATACGATGTAATACAGAGCACTACAAGTTCATTGCTGTGCTTGAAACAGGGCAGGTCGTAGTTTGCGACAAAACAGTTGCACACCTATTAAAGGTGATCAAGTGGAAGTCATTATCAAATGGATTTGTGAATTCTCAAAGGATTGCCACGTTTCGCTCTGCCATCATGAAGGTAGACCTATCATGCGTGTAGAGGGTGGGTTTGCGAATAAGATGGTAGTACAAACAGAGGACACTGCTCCCAAGTCTCACTTCACTTGTTTCATGGATCCGATGCGCAACCAGACTTCCGCGAATTAATACCGTCGATATGTGTGTCAAGGGTGGGGGCGGCGGGTATGAAACCATCACATGGTCTAACGCATCCACTTACATATTGGAGGACATTTAGCAAACACGAAAGGTCAGACATTACGAAGGGTGGCGATGCCTTGCTCTACGCATTTTCAAGTCGCATACATTTTACATGTGCTCTTACATCTGCTGCCTTTTTATCTTATGCAATAGACTCGGAGTCTCCTTCTGTTATGTTTCCCTTCCTTTGGCTCCGATCACTCGTCGCTAGTAAAGCGTGGAAGAAGAGGTAGCCGCTGTGAATGTGACCTGCATTGCTCTTCGCGTCAACACAAGGATGGCTGTAAATCATCTCCGAGTTGGTGGGTGGAGGTGTTGGGTGCTACCTGCAGTTCTGTTCGGCCACGGACCAGAGCCGCATCTCAATTGCACGCGCACGACTAAACCAACGGCGCGACCACAGCACAGATCACATCCACTGCACTAACAACACCTCAGTCGCTGCGACCATACACATCCACATATATAAACGTAAGGACACATAGTGGACACCCCTCCCTAGTCATTGTCGACCAAGCCAGAGGTTTTAATCAGAATGGTGACACAATGCGTCTCACATCACGTGTTTTGACCTTGAGTCTTCACACGGCGTTGTATGGATCACGATGCCTCGCCAACTAAGCCTTGAATGACGACGGAGTCTATACGATCCACCACATGCGCATCGAAGTAAATTAATCGTTCTGATATTGTCAACACTAATACTTGTTGGCTTGAGCATTTGTCTTAGTGATTTAGCGTTGCTAATTTAGTCGCATTAGGTGATGAGTAGTTGGTGGTTCGTAGCAAGTAGTACGTCCCTATTCTCACCCCGATTCCAGTTTGGACAGGGACCTCACGCCACGTCGTGTGTCATCACGCTCTACCCAACAATTCTCAATTCTGCCTTCTCTCACTCTACGCCTCAAATTCATCTCGCGAAAATTGCGAATGTGACCGTGCTGAGCCAGGCTGACGTTGAGCTTCATGGTGTGTTGGAGGGAAGTGAAGTCCCAACAGTAGTGGTGCTTCGCGTTGCCACGCGCAGTTTGGGAAATTAAGCTCAACCATGGATGCATTACCAGTGATTTGTGAGCACTAAGTCTCAAGTGTCAATGCAGTTGTTTGGGGTGTAGGAGTAAAGTGAGTGGGATTGCGTAATGTTCGGTTGGCTCATGGACACTGTCCCGAGTAGAATATGCAGTTGGACACGTGCTAGTCCTCGTGAACTCCAGGTTTTCCAAATCCAGTGGTAGGGGATAATGGGAGGAGAAGTAACTGTGTATAGGAGATGGTTTAATTAATTGAGTTTAAATGTGGGTGTTTGCTTGGCGTAATCACTGCTCTTCTTCTCAATTTACGCTGCGATGTCTGATTGGCATTGTCAATCAAGCAGTGGTATTTAAGGATTACCGCCTATCAGCAGCATCTGATGGACAAATAGTTTGGCGTATCTTCACCTCTAAGACATGTTGCACAACCGCACTTGTTTTGCGCATTTCTAGGTGAAATTGATGGCAAGTTGAGGCACTTAATTGCACTCCAACAACAATTCTCACCACAACTATTAACATTCGAGTTAAAATCGACTTGCCACATTGATCATTTTCACAATAGTGTAAGTCTTCTTCCTGAGATGGCTGTTTGAATTTGAGGGAGGAAAAAGTGGACTGAGAGGGAACACAACTTATCATCTAGCATTCTGATTGCCCTCAATCAGCTTGCTTCTTGTCTAAAATACTTCTAGAAATGGCAAATTGCAAACAAAACTGTTCGGATTTTTAAGTTCCTTTCGCCTTACCCATTGATAGCAGTCGCGAGGAAGCGTGTCTTAGCCATTTGGATATCCTCTGGTGTGCAGCTCTTTAGTTAATTCGACAGCCACGTCCTTCGACCAATCCTTACCTCTAAGTGGGTTAAGAAGTGACAGCTAAACTATACCACAATGATTTAAGCTTTCTGTCTGCAGCTTTTCCATGCCTTTAGCTAATATATTCATTTGACACTCGCAAGTGGGCATCAGTCGACACAGAATGTGAGGGAAAATTAGGGCAGAGGCATCATCAGTTCATGGGAGGCGGAGCATCTTCCAAACACCAGTCCACTATGAGGAAGGGAAGATTGTGTTAAATCAACGGTATTCTAAGCTGAATTTACACAGAGCCAAAGGCCACCAATAGCCTGGCTAGCCAGACGCAATTAATGCTTATGACATATTTATGGACGCATCAGAATGAATACGATAAATAACGACAACGGCGACAGCAAGAGGAAGTAGATGTAGGCACGAGACCATCAGTGATTTTGATCATCCCTATCCACAGATAAAATAAAATAGAGAGTTGATGGCATGCTAAAGCATCTGTATTGCATGAAGACATCCTTAGAGCTCTACTCTTCCACATCTCGTCTTTTCAGTTGACAAGTACATTACTTCTCCGCCTTAGACGTCGTGCGGCCGTCCACTTGGTTATGCGCTACTTCACACCCATACTATGCCAGAGGTTTCATCAGGACCCGCAACTGCGCCATCAGTGGTGTCAAACCTGAAATGGAGGGCCAACTAACAGTGCCGACTAGATATAACCTTCAAATAGTCCACCGATAGGAGTTTCATTGTCACCGCCCCTTGGCCTGGGAAAGAGCACCATTTTGATGCAAAAGATGAACAAATTAAATAATGTATGGAGAGGAGCGAGCGCAACGCTTCACCTCACGGGTTGAAATCATTGGACTCCTGATGAAAGCAGGGCCAGAGACAGGCCTTAAATTGAGCTGGGTCAATGCCCCGCTGTCACAGTACGGACATAACTGGTTGACACAGAATTCATCAAATTGTGTCAAGACGAACCAGTTGAGAGTTAAAAGTGTTTGGCCTGTTTAAATAGTAGCTACATGAATTGGAATGCAGACTGGCTGCACATTAGCGCAACAAGCCGTTACTTGTAGAACCATGGTAAGGGAGGCCAAGTGAAGATCTCACCATCACCACAGTCATGCATTAGATAGCTGCCAATCGTCATTTGGATCTCCTCAATGAGCACAGCAGATTCTGCGAGAATAAAGCGGCTTGATGCTGCCACAGTGATATGAGGCCTTCTGATCTCGCACTTTTAACTAAGAAATAACGCACAACCAGGACACCCAAATTCAACCAGCACCTTGAGCTCCAGTTGTCTGGCTCCTTTCCATTTTCTGCGGGACTCCCATGGCCATGTGGATCCCACTTATCCCTTTGCACTAAAGAACGGGTATGCGGAATTCACTTGCTTAATCAGTACCTTTTGCAGTTTGCACTGGGTGAGACAAAAGGGGCTCATAAATGCGCCCGTAACTCTGGTTGCTGTCTAGTTATTGTCAAAACCCAATTCAACAGAGAAAGCCAGCAATTTTACGACAATATTACGACTCTCAACCTCAAATGCCTTCCTTAAAATCGTAACTTAGAGATCCGTTTCGCATAAGGATAAAAACATGCGGTCGCAGGTTTATGTTAAAGAAGCTAGTCGATTTCTACGGTTGTGGTGAGTGAATTTGCGTAAATGAAAGGGTCATCTGCTTAGAAGTACTGCCCGAAAAGTAAAATTGTCATTAATTATAATTGAAAACGTCTAATAACAAATACTGCTTGGTTTTCTGTCCGAAGTGCGGAGGGAACTTGGACAATTCACAAAGAGAAAGCTGGCAGCGGAGAAGATAAAGCCACATGCCATCGCAGCGCGAATTAAGAAGTAAAAAGTTGGTTACGCAAACGAAACGAAGAATAACAACTTGAGTGGGTCAGACTATCTCTCAGTGACATTTACATCTCCTCCTTCCATTCCATGAAACTGGAGTTGAGGAACCTAAAGTCGCGAGGACTTACGCGTTTATACCTACTCAGTCCACTTGAATTAACGTCCATTAGTTAATCAAGCATCATACAAACCCACTTTTTTACTGTCTAGTAAAATATTATTGCGGCGAGGTTTGGGGATGAGAATGCACAAATAATTGGTGATGCATCGAGGAGTGAAACTGTACTTTCTGCCTTGCATATGGTAACGCAGAGCATCATTGTGTTGCTGCTTCGCTTCATCCCCCTTAATATGCGGATTCCACCATTATCTGGCGCAGCGTAGTCACAAAACCAACCTCCAAGGAGTGACTTTTGAGTGTAGCTTGGGAGAATTCAGCAGTGAATACTGGCAGAGAAGACGTGATGACTCGTTACGTTGAGTGAGGTCAAGGGATCAACACACGTGGTGTGAGCTCAGGCTCCATTTCAGCCCATTACAGCTCCACGCTGACTCAACCCTCTCAGTTGAATCAAATCGTCCCCAAGTTGACGTCATGAGGAGCTCCAGATGCTGACAATTCGCTATATGTGGGTGCGTCTGGGGCCATTGGTTGAGGTTTTGAGTGTAAACAACTCTGATAAAGGTCCGATACATAAATAGGCGCCACTGCAGATCACACCAACACCTCTACTCCAAAGTTGACGCAAAGCGCAATGTAAGCCAAATCTACGACTTCCACTGCACACGCATTGTATGTGTATGCGTGCTGGAGGGTGCACCCACAATGGGACGCAAAATGCACGAAATGTTAAGCATTGTCTTGCTATACAGCGCCAAACACAACTATTTATCGGAAGAAATGTTCGTTATTTGTGTTCTTTTGTATTGTGCTATCATCCGCATGATTTAAACAGTAGCTGGCATTCTTTACTGCTGTCTGCCATACCGAAATGTTAATACCCATACATGGGCAAACAGCTCCAAGTATTACCAGCAGTCGCGATAATTTTGGCCAGTGCATCTAAGTGAAATTTAATGTGTTCCCATCAGATCGCTGAGAAGTTAGATGTCGAAGTCCTATCTGTTGTGCGTATTTGTTAACGGAAATGAGTAAAGTGAATGGGCAGTAAGGAGAGCTGTTATTTGTTGGTGGTGTAGAGATTAGAGGAGGTGTGATGTCTGGCGCCTCGGACGCTTTTATTGTGTGCGACAGTAGCACCACTACTGTCATGTTTACGACCTGCTATGTAACTGGTTTCGATGACCAGCTCATCAGCTAAGTAGAACTGGTTCTGTGATTGTGTTCATGGTCTTCCATAAATTAACATTGAATGGGTGAGGTTTAGTTAGGAGAATTTGAAGCTGTTTACTGGGTGGATGTAAAACCACAGATGTCGTAAGCTCCAACCTCTTTGACATAACCACACCCATCCACTCCTACCTCATGCCTAAACAAGGGAGGCTGCCACGCCGACAATGTTACTGCTGCATATAAAGTACTTGAAGGCAATCCACACAGCCAAATCCCTACAATTCCAGATCACTGCCACACCTCCCCATTCTGGTCATTCGCTCATAATTACTACTTCTCTCCTCTTCGCACCCACTAGTCTGCAAACTACTCCATAGACAAGTCTACTCATTTCCATAAATAAGGCAAGGTAATGAGCTAAACCACAAGGATCGAATAGACCTCAACTGCTACTCGCATCTGCTAACCAGAATTATTGCGATTGCCATTTGCACAGAAAGATCAACACATTCCAAGTTCATCGTCCTACTTAAGTGCTCCATGAAGCATTAACGAACACCTGGGATTGTACAAGCAAGAATGAACCGCACAAATGTCAATGAGATGGGAGGTGTGGCGAAGGGGATGACAGCAAATTGACAGGTGCCCACGGATCCCCTTCAGACAATCTTGCTTTACCACAATTAGAGAGAGTTCACATTGTGGCCACATCAATTTGTACTCATGCAAATACAATGCGTGAATCAGCATCACTCTAGGTTTCTTCAATGCTCCTCATAATTAAGGCGTCGAAAGGTGATGTGTGTGAGTTGTCGGGCACCTGGTCATTAACCGGTATCCGAGTTGCCCTCTCCATCAAGTGCGGCGGTTATGTTTGCCAGCACATCCTTTCATCTCAAGTCATCCCTGGAGCCATATTCTGCAATTATCACCAAGTTGACTCATTAGTCTGCCAGCTGCCAAATTGCTTTAAACAAATACATGGTGTTTGCTCACACATGTGAGCTCAATGATTGGATTGGCACCGTCTCAAAACCTTGCAGCTGCCAATTGTATTAACTGTCCCACCTAATAGTTAGTTACATCATTTTGTGACAACCATTCTTCTTCTCTTGCTTTCCAATAGCTCCAGTTTTCAAAATAATATCTGTCACTCAACTTCGTCTTCTTGTGAGACTAAACTCTTCAGTGTGTGCCACACATGAGAATGAATTAAAAGCTTTGTTGACAAAAGGCTGGCGTGTGAACTTGAACGAGGCCACCTTTAGTGCTTGAGTTGCCAGTCTGTCAGTGAGGTGTGAATAAGCTGCAGGAGTTGTTAAAGACTGTTAACATGACACTACGATAAGCACAGCGAAAGGTAATAAAGCCAAGATAATAAAGCTGTCTCCTGTTAATAAATAAGAAGAAGGAGAGGAGGAGATTGCAGTAAGTAATCACTTGATGGTAGAAGCTGTGTTCTCAACACTTATTTGTTTCATTCGAGCTTCAGTGAAGAGATTTGGAGTAGCACAAATTGCCACTTTCGAATAAAGGCGGGTGATTTGTTTAGTTGCTCGAGAAATGCTGACGATTTCACAATATGTAAAGGAATCCAGTAAATGTTTACGACCAAATGAAAAGAAGAAAATGAGGTGCATACTCAGCTAATCAAAGAGACACTTTTTTGTATACTTTATCCTATCGCCATACACTCTTCTAACTCGACGTGCCAATTCTGTGGCCTTCTGCTGCCATGATGTTGGACCAGTAAACTTGGGCTGAAATGATCGCTGCTTGGCACGATTATGAAGTAGACGCCTAAGATAGTGAGCGTTAGTAATAAAGGTATTTGAGTTGGCTAAATCTTCATTAGAAATGGATCATGATTCACTGATTCATTAGCCTATGCGCCCATTGTAGCGAATCCCTTACTTCAAGCAGCCACGAAGATCATCCTGACGTGTAAAGGTCTGAATGAGTTAATTTATTTTGCATGACAGTTCAAACTTCGAGATCTGTTTGTGTGGGATATGTCACACTCCTCACTACCAAATAGAAATAAGTGAACTTTATGTGTGTGAGAGTGGTCTGCAGCCGATAGCCAACCCATCCAGACGGCAAATGAACTGAATTAAGTCCTAGTCACCAGAGGGATGCTAAGTGCGTGCGTGCGCCTATCGCCTATCGCCTATCGCCTAATTATGGTTTTAAGTCCGACTCCCAGTCACCCTGGCAACATCCTCCGGCGTTTCTTTTGTAGATTCTTCAGTCTTGACACCAGTCTATTTCTCTGACTCCGTATCACCTGACTTTAATTTAATTTACATTTTCAAAGAACGCTCACGAGGTTTTGTTTATTCAAGACTGTGGCTTCTTAGACTTGCAGTGCAGAAGAACGATCTGTACCAATAACATATGACACCACCAGCCATACAAGCCAATAGTATGTGGTGTCACGTTATGCATAAATGCAAAATTTGCTTTGTAGGTCAAAATCAAACAAAACCATAGGCAGACGCGGCTTTGCAACAATCATAAAAGGAAAGAATGTGTTGGATGTGAGAATAACGTAATTCTGGAATGGAGAAATTATTTCAATTCTACCTCGTATTGTTGACAACTCTCATCCTACACGGTGACTCCACACGGGCGGTCGGTAAGATTTCTGCCTTCTCATGATCAGCACACGTGTAAATTTATTTAGAAATTGAGTGTTTGTTTAGATGGTACACCTGACACACTGAGTGATTGTGCCTTAATATGTGAACAGCTGAAAATTGCTAATGATGAACTAACGCCTTCCCCTCCTTTCCCATCGCAACACCTCTCCTTATATGACGGTTTAATCAACGTCATACTACTGAGTAGTCCCATTCTTTACCCTGATATTATACTTGCCACTCTCCTCTAAGTTCATCTTTCAAATCCTTTTGAATTTACATCTACTTCATATAAAGTACAATTTGGTTCTCTGATTTCGCTTTTCAATCTACCTGATTGCGAGGTACGTCTTGTAGGCTGAGGTCATTCTGTTCCTAAATTGAGGAGCTGAATAACAGAGGTGCATTCGAAAATGCCTCAATCATGACTTTACCACCGCTTCGTAGATTCACACACACACACACACACACACACACACACACACACACACGGGATGCTTTCTTCTTCACCCACCTACTGTCACTCTCAGTTACTGTCTTCTCACACCACACATTCCCATCTCACACACAATCCAGCTTCTCTCCCTCGCACTCAATTCTGCTTTATAATTACTTGCATAATTTTGCTCCTCATTTCATTTTCATTCAATTGCAGAAACATTGGCTGACGCGTCACATCTGTCGGAAGTTTTCCATTTGAGTCGTGTGGGTTCCACCTTCCTTACCTACTCTTGGGATGGGGAAGCGCTGACGAAACTTCTTTTAACGCATGTAGTAGTGGATGCGCAACCAAGTTCTATTTTTGGCACCCACAGACTCGTGTCAACAGACGCCACGGCTGAAGAGGCGACTGCTGACGGTTTGGATGCCTACACACTGTACAACGTGATTATAGAAGTAACTGGAGAAGGTGGCCGCTTTGTGTTTCCCATGCCACCCGTTCAAACATGGCCCACTGGTAAGCCGAAGGCAAGTCATGCCTATAAGACCCTCACTTTGTGCTGACTACCTCTTTCATAATTTAACTCTCCGCCACGGTGATTTTGTGAGGAAGAGCAAGGGTGTGGGATCACAAACAAGGGGAACCACAGTCCTTCCACAGTTGTGACAGTTGAGGTCAAATCGCACCGTGTACTCTCACCAATGCTATTTCATCATTCACAGCTCCGCCTCCCATATCGCCGCCCACAGGTAAAGGGACCTCAACCACACAAATTGAAGTGGAGTGGAAAGCACCGACACGTGTGAAAGGAGTTCTCCAGCCTTACACTGTGACTTGTTTCGAGGTTGTGACAAATAGAAATCCAACCAGTGCCTCAACTGATGACAACATGACCACCTCCCTCACAATCAGTGATTTGCGAATAAACACGGGGTATGTCTGTGTCGTGACAGCTAGCACTTATCCAGCAGAGGATCAAGCTCTTGAGGAATGCACAAGGAAATCTGACCCATCGTCCCCCATTTACACCATGGGCGCGGGTGCGTTTGTCTTGCATAGACACCGTAGTCTATGCTGCATTTGACACACATGAAATGGAAACTGCTTTGCGTTGACTTGGTGAGACGACCAGTCTAACCACCTCTTGTCTGCTGTTACAGCCATGCGAAGACCGACATTTGAGGCAGCTTATTACGAAGATATTGATATAATGGACCTAGTGATCCACGACCCCAAGGGCGTGAATGGAACATTCGGTGGTTTCGAGGTCTTCCTGGCAACTGGTGGCACCGGACCACAAGGTCCTTGGCGTTCAGTAGTCAACCTCACTGCAGAAGAACGAAAATGTGAACTGGAAGGAATAGAACCGTCATCGAAATATTCAGTGACAGTACGCGGATACGTGCTACCGCACAATTTCAGCGAGTATGCGACTCCATTAGTATTTGAAACAAAGGACGAAGGTTTGTCTCTTTCCCATCCACCACCATTCTACCCATGTGCAATCAAAAACGCCTTTTTACTCATTCAATCCAATTTTTCTTTCATTTATCACTAATATCACGGTTTGCAAAGAGATGTGCGGTGCTTTAATATTTCCTTAACACTATTGAGTCATGTACCCACCCTTCTATATGTAGGTCGTAGTCTTCCTCAAAGTATCCAACTTGAAGCGGCCGACCCTTACACAATGCGATTGACATGGAAGCCACCAAAAGAGCCCTATGGCCGCATTGCTGGCTACCCCATGGAATGGACTCTAGATTACCAAGATTGGGAAAATACTGATCTTCCTCCCAATTATTTGTATGACTTTACTGATTTGAAGCCGGGACAGACCGTTGTCGTCAACCTTCGTGTGCACACGCGACCGATGACTCCAGTGAAATTTGATTACTTTGGTACTCGCAGTACGTTCGTGAAAGCAACCATCCCATCACACAAACAAGGTTGGTCCGACCTGTTCGTCTAATCAAAGCTCTGTCCTCACTTAAAAGTGATATCTGTCAGGGGATGTATGAAGACTACAGACGATGTATAATGCTATGTTTTACTATCAGCCCATGAACGACAAGCAGAAGTGCATTGGCTCCCATTCGCATTTGTTGTCAGCACATGAAATGAAAAACATTTCATTATCTGGTGGTTGTCCTCGTTAAAGCGCCTCATGTTTCCTGTTGTAGGCATGCGAAAACCGACGTTTGAAGCTATTTTCTTTGGAGACAGTCGCGATTTGCACATAAAAATACACGATCCCCAGGGCGTCATCGGAACATTTGCCGGTTATGAGCTCCTGTACAAGCTCGGGTTGCCAACCTCAGAAACACCCTGGACTTCTGTTGTTAACCTCACTGCAAAGGAGCGAGATTGCGATATAGCGAACATGCTGTACCTGCATATGTATTCAGTCACAGTTCGTGGAATCATAAGTCCCGACACTTTCAGTCTGCCGGCTGACCCACTGACATTTACAGTGGTACATGAAGGTCCGCCTTCTTTCCACCTACTGCTACTTTACTTGAATGCTATCAGTAGCTGACTTTATCTTCATTCTAATTTATGCTCAACTTGTCCACACCCATGATCAACCACATAGGAAAGCATTGGAAGACACGAAATGCACGAAAGTTTCCCCTACTCCCAACAAACCTGACAAGCCTATTCATTCTGCAATTTGTAGATCTCAGTGCTCCCCAGAGAGTAGAACTGGTGGCACTGGATTCTAGCAGCGCGGAACTGACATGGCAACGACCAAAAAAGCCCTACGGCTTCATTACTGGCTACGGCATTAAATGGACTCTGGATGGAATGTGGCAGACGAATGTCAACCTCACCTCTGGCAATTCCCATACCTTCCCCAATCTGAAATCAGGACAAGTCGTTACCGCCGCTGTGTGTGCGTACATTGAAGTACCAGCTTCGCAGGTCTTTGAGTACATTACTCCCTTCTGTGAATTCCAGACAGTGACCATACCATCTCCGGAAAAACGTTAGTCCTTTTGATTAGTTTTGCCATTGCTAAGTCATGGTTTGGTTAAACTGAAGCCTTGGAACAAGATCGGTTCTCCCTACGCGTCATTCAAAAGGCAGTGGTTTTATTTAAAACTGATTAACTTGGACGAAAGGTCTATCAAAACGTTCAATGCTTCAACATCCACCATTATGCAATTGACCATCGATAGTGGTACATTATAAACTAATAACGCAGTCGAAATGCTCCATGATGTGCATCCAACTGTTAGGTGGCACACACGTGTTCAAAGTCAACAGAATCGAAGTTATTCTTTTGCACAGATTAAAAAAGAAGCAGCTGTTCTGCATGAGGAATCAGCCTCAAATCCTGCAACCACCGAAAGAGAAAATGAATTGCCCGGCTTTCTGGATCTACTCTGATTGGAAAATCAGTCTTCAGCTCATCAGACCACAATGTGACCTAGCACTTCTTACTGTAATTCATTACAAATGGTATCTCTACATTCTCTACACAAATCTGGCAATAAAGTGAAGCTAACAGCAGCCAAATTACTCTGCTTCTGATTAACCACAATTAGTAGCACAAACAGTTACTCATCCAAGTTGGGTAAAATCATCCGCGATTGCCTGCCAAAGACGCATCAATAGGCAGACATTGAAGGTAGTAAGCGGGACGACTTTAGCAATGATCGAGTTGCCTGTGGGAGAGTTGACTTACAGGATATGACTTAAGCTACATTTGTTGCAATCAGGAGGATGTACGTGGACGACGCGCCTGGATCCTTTTATTTGCCATAACTAGACATGCAAGTGATGCCTCAAAGATGGAAGTGTGTAAGTTAGCACACAGACACTGCGTGTGCGAGCATTTAGCCGTTGGGCAATGGTGCTTGAAACGACGGGTTGTGCATTCAACTTGCAGTTGCACCTCCATCCTAGCCAAATTACATGCTCAGTTATTTTCCGACTTGTTTAGAAGAAGCAGTGATTTAGTATTCTAGATAATTCGTTGGTATGAGCAGTAGAAGGGGACCTTAGGGAGCCGAGTGGCGTGCCTTGCTGATCCAACGAAAAGTATCCACTTTATTCTATCACTCTGTCTTGCAAAAAGATGCTCAAATCATCTATCTGAGTATGCTGATTAATCTGAGCTACTCGGGTGAAAAGCCTGCAGGTTATATAGTGATTCCTTCCAGCTTAATGCACCACCTGTTTGCCTCTACTCTTAAAAACCATGAGGCCTGATGTTCCCGTCACTTGAAATTTGTCATCGTAGGATGAGAAAGGTGAGTACCTTGCTGCTTGCTGTTTTGTGCGTAGACTGATGTCAATGGCGATGTTGGTGTTCGTCGATTGTTGCGCATATGCATAGTGAGAGAGATGCTGTGGTTATGAGGGGTGTCAAGGCCCCTCACGCACTCCACTGAAGCTAACTACAATTAGCAAAACCTACAATGATTTAATTTGACTTAGTCCATCCTGACAACTAAACTAGTAGTGAAGAGATTGAGGACGTGCAGCACGCAAGTAACTGGTGATATGTCGGAGAGAAAGGCGTCAACTCCACAGCTACGAATAATAATACGAAGCACCTCTCCTGGTGGAACCTCGATTTCTTCCCTAAACAATACAGCCGCCATCACGCATGCATTGGCTTTGCGCTGTAGACATTAGGTAGAGCACGTGGTGGATTGCAGTCTGGTGCTTGTGGGCTTACTAGGATAGGTGCGATGAATCATAACACCTCGTGCGAGGGCATGTAATGTGAGACTACACTAGAGCAGACAGAACCACACTCCGTTCTCTCAAGTCGACATGATGAGGAGCAGCAGCAGCAGCATTGTTGTCGTGGCAGTCCTTGGCATCACCTTTCGACACATACTATTCAGCTTACAAAACACCCAACTGTGGGATTGCGACCGATGTGATCAGGTAGTAGGATGCGAATCGCATCTATGATCACGACCTCACGTGCGGACACGAGACAGCCCGTAACTTCAATTGCTGTACCCCTAACGTGTGGCCACCGACGAGGAATGAATGGGTACTGACATGATAAAGGTCAGGTATTGCACGTGCTGTAGGATGGAACCTCCATTCGTCCATTTGAATCCTCGTCTTGTCTCTTTCTCAATGAGTGAATTACCTCTCTGCCTTGAAGGTCAAGTAACATTCTAAACACTGCGGACACATCCAATAGCTACATCATACTTTTGGTAGAATCAGCGGCTGTGA
This sequence comes from Taenia hydatigena, assembly GCA_036345935.2. Classification (NCBI taxonomy): domain Eukaryota; kingdom Metazoa; phylum Platyhelminthes; class Cestoda; order Cyclophyllidea; family Taeniidae; genus Taenia; species Taenia hydatigena. The sequence goes on from JADWOT020000010.1 coordinate 7,590,388, forward strand.
AAATTAGCAATGACGAAATCAAGGCAAAGAGGAAGAACCAACTGCAATTTGAACGACTCTTCAAGTCGTAATGTAGGGAGCAGTTGCGAGCAAGCATGCAAATGGGGTGTGATTAGTTGTGCTAAGCACTTTTTCTTAAATAAAGGGCTTGTCGAAATGTAAGCACTGTCTAGTAACAAATGCTGATTTCTGACCTCTCGCTCCTACCTCTCCTCCAGGCTCCTGTCAGGGAGGTGATAAGTAGGCTACAAAGACTCGAACAACTCATCCACTACTTGTCGTACATGATTGCTACAATAAGACGCCAGAGGTAGGTGAGGCCTCTATTATGGATGCGTAAAGTAGAGGTCCCGTAGATAGCAGTGTCCATTGTTACCAAAGGCGATGCAGGTAATGACGCCCGAACCTGCAGTGTGTCGGCAGTGATTTGTGCACTGCTCGTCTCAATGGAGTCGAATCCCATGTTGCGCGCTGCTGGGGTTATTACATGCTGGTGAGAAGGGTGGTGCTCTGTCAGTGGAGTTGACCTAGTCCATCATAAGTGGTGGGACAGTTTTGCATTCACCCGACACTGCTGAAGCAGTATGAGCATGGATGCATAGAGGCATCAATGGAGATAAAAAAGCAGCCTGAGATACAAGGCAAAGAAGGACTCAGCATGATTTAAACAAAATGGGGAGATGATAGAGTGAAAGGTAGCCCCAAGCTCATTGCTTGTGAAATATGTTAATCCCTAATCATAAAAAAGCAACAGGTGCAAGAGCAGCAGCGTGATATGCGCTACTTTACAATTTGCAGATCTAGACATTAGATTACACTACTCCAACTACAATGCAAACTCTCCCTATTCGAGGTGGAGCAAGAATGATTAAAGGGAATTCGACGGCGTTTGTCACTTTGCTATCGTCCCTTTAGCCAAATCCCCCTTCTCATTTGCATTTGCATTGTTCAATCTTGTTTGTACAATCGCAGGTGTTCGTCACTGCTAGCTGGAGCTCTAAATTAGGACGACGCATCCCTTGTCACTCGATGCACATGGAATGTAATAGTTGAGGTCCACATGACCCATTCCAAAGTAAAATGTTGAGGTCTATCGTATCGCCTTGCTTTATTTGTGGGTAAGAGTAATCTTGTGTATGGAGCAGCTTGCTGACTAGTAGATGTGCCAAGAAAAGAAGTCGAAATTGTTGGAAATGAGCAGATTGGAGGTGTGGCAGTGATCTGGGATTGTAAGGTTTCGGTTGTGTATTTTGCTCTCAAGTGCTTAATATGCAGCAGCAACATTATCGGCGTGGCAGCTTCAGGTAACCAGTTTATGAACTAGGCTAAGTGTTATGCCCTTACTTGTCTTCCTTGTCTGGACATGAGGTAGGGGTAGATGGGTGTGATTACGTCGAAGAGGTTGGAGCTTACGGCATCTGTGGTCTAAAATGCACTCAATAGCTCTTACTATCTTCTTCAAACAGCAAGCAAAATCCGTAGCGAATACAGTATCAAATTCTTTTAGCCTCATCGCATTCATTTAATTGTTAGTGATACAAGGCCGTGCATAAAATTACGGAACTACTCCCTACTCAGCTGATGAGTTAATCATCAGAACGATTGACATAGCAGGATGCCATGGTGGCGGTGTTGGTCCAGTTGTCACACTCAATGAAAGGGTCCAAGACAGCCAGGCGTCACACCATCTCCAACCTCTACGCCACTAACAACTAACAACTCTCCTCTCAGCCCAACCACTCCACTCATTTTCGTTAACAAATAAACGGTATTTTATGAAAGAGAAAAAAACAAATATAACGCAATTGTGCTGCCTAAAGCTATCGCCACTACCGATAGCACTTGGAGCAGGACAGAGGCCCTTATGGCCACATGTGGGTATTCCTATTTTGGTACAGCAGACAGCAGCAAAGAATGCCGACCACTGTTTTAATTATACGCATGATGGTGTAACATGAGACTTTTCAGAGTTGCCCACACCCAATTCGACCATAATCCACTTTATGCACACTCAACAGGCAACACCTCAGCCACTGACTCCATACTCACCCACATATTCAGACTGGTAAACATCTGGCACGCCTCGTGACGTCAACTTAGAGACAGTTCGAGTTAACTTAAAGAGGGGAGTAGGCGCGGTGCTGAGATGTGACAAAATATGCCCTAAGCTAACGTCTCGTACTCCGACCCATCACCTCACGCCACACGAGGAGTCATCACGTCTTCTCTAACACCTTCCATTCCCGACTTCCCTCTATCCACACTCCAAATCCACCCCTCGGGGATTGTTATTTTGACCACGCCGCGTCAGATGATGAGCGTGGTATAGTAGAGGAGATAAAGTGCAATAACAGCACAGTGTTGCTCTGCGTTGGTACATGTAATGCAGGAATTAAAGCTCCACTCCTCGGTGTATCACCAATCATTTGTGCATTCTCATCTCCAAATCGCCTCCCAATCATTCTTGGCTCAGCAGTAAGATAAGTGGGATCGCCTATTACTCGGTTAGTACACGGATGTTATTCCGGGTGGATTGAGTAGGTAAACACGCGTAATTCTACGTGATCCAAGGTCTCTAAACTCAAGTTTCACGGAATGGAAGGAGGACGAGGTGTAAATGTCGCTGTAAGGTAGTCTGACCCACACAAGTTGCTCTTTCTCTCACTTAACAAAATTGGCCAGTAATTAGTCAAAACAAAATGTCATTTATCCCTTTTCTCCACAACCACTTTTGTCTCTGTCGATTCACATTGCAATGATTTTAACAAAATAAACTGCTTAGATTTTCAAATGGACCAGTTTGACACAATTTGATGAATTCATTATTAAACAAGCATTTTCACATCGTGTCGCCGAGACACTGACCCCAGTCAATTTAATGCCTATCCCTGGTCCTGCTATCATCAGGATTCCAACAAATCCAGCCCATTAGACGCAACGTTGCACTCGCTCTCCTCATTACGTCAGCTAATCTGTCCATTTATCGTATCTAAATGTTGCGTTCCCTTTGGCCGAACGACAGCCGACACTAAAGCTTCAATAGTTGCCACTAATTTCCTCACTTCCTGCAGTAAATTCTGAAGAATAAGCTCTGCCTCTAACATGTTTTAGATAGGGCTAAAATCAGCTTAATTGCGGAAGAATGTGTCGTTGTAAGCGGTTCTTCCATAGTGCCACGTATTGGGGATGATGGGGCGCACTAAATCATGCAAAAAGCATTGCTGCGCCGAGGTAAGTGGAAGCTGCCATGAGCTGCGGCAGGTAGAACAGCCCTACAAAGCTGCACCTCGTCTCTAGGCCTACGTACCTCCAGTCTCTCTTTGTAGTGTGTGCTTCTTATCTGTCAGGCATCAGTGTTCATGCCGCGTATGACAATTTGTCATTGCGAGAGCTGTGGGACCTTTGTGACCGTTGATTCCACATTTAGCAATGAACTGTGGACTGATGTCAGAAAGTGTTGAGTGTGCTTTGCCACACACCAACTCGGGAGCTGCGTGTTGCTAAATTCAGAGGTTGGTAAAAATGAGGCATGTGTTTAGCGCCATGTGAGGCCATGACTCAACAATCAATGCAAAATAATTTGGCATTGTGAGGGTGTGTCGTGCAGATCCGAGAGGACTGGCTGCAGCAAGGAACATACACCTACTAAGCTGTCTACAGTTTCGACTCCACTCTACTTGATCCAACTCGATCTCATGCGGAAGAATGTGACTTTCGTAGATGGCAACAATTGAGCACTTCCTAGTGATTTAAGACACTTGCTGCGTGATGTTTTACGAGCATTTACTAGGATGGCGGACTTTCTTCCTGTTCTATCACTTTGCCATATTTTACCGTCGTTCATCACCAATACACTTCCGTGGCATTTGCGTCACGTAGAACATTAATCGGTCGCCACACCACATATTTTAAGAAGATGCTCCTCGAACTAAAAGGATAAATTGAAAGCAATGTCACCAAATTTACTGGCTCACCAAGTACCGCCGTCAATGCATGAGGTAACCAGAATTGCGGGCATATTTTAAAGTCTCTATTGCCTCACTCAGTGAGAGCAACGGCTGATAACGTTGCACTGTAGAAGGTACTAGAGAAGCAAGTGAGAATTCACCGTGCATATCCCGTAGTTCAAAGAGCCCACAGGATCCACGTGACCATGCGCATCGCGTAGGAGAAGGAGGATAATGGACGACTCGAGCACTAAGTGGTGGTGGAAATCAACTATCCACTTCACTGTGGTTACATCAAATCACTCCATTCTCGGACAACCTGCTGCGTGCAATGAGAAGATGGAAGTGACAATTGGCGACCATCTGGTGCACAACTGTGCTGATGGCAAGATTCTCATTCGAACCCCCTTCATCACGGTTCTATATTTACTGTCTTGTTGCACTGAGGTCTACATTCCATCTCTGTTAGCCACCATTTAAGCAGGATATACTAGTTCAATATTCAAGCCGCCTCTTAATGCAATTTGATGAACTCCATGTCAAACAATCATGTCCAGAATGCGTTAACGGAGCCCCGACCCAAGTCATTTCAAAGTTTCACTCTGGTCCTGCTTTCATTAAGGGTCCAATCGGCTCAACCCATTAGGCGCAGCGTTGCTCTCGCCCTCTTCATCATTTGCATCAAAATGATACCTCTTTTAGGCGGAGCGGCGGCTGACACTGAAGCTCCAATCGGTGAATTATTTGATGATTATATTTAATCTGTACTGTCCACTCGCCCTTCGTTTCAGATTGACAATGGTGTCAAAGCCGACTAGATGGCCGCACGATGCCTGAGGTGAAGGAGTGATGCACTCGTTAGCTGAAAACACGAGGCGCTGAAGATGGCATCTCCCATCACGTCCTAACTCATTCTTTTATACGAATAAAAATAAGGACGTGGCTGTTGATCCAACTAAAAAGCTGCTCAATAAAGCTGACGACAACAGAGAATTCCACGCCGACAGTGGTGCTAGTGATGATGCTTCCTTCGAAGTGGATTCAAGTGGCAAACTACATTTCCTCGAGACCGCGATCAATGAATGAGGCCAAAGGGACTCAAGAAGAATTGGGCTATACTAGTTGCAATTTTGCCACCACCAGAAGCACTCCGTACAGGAACGCGGCATATTGACGGCAGCGAAAATGCCAAGTGCTAATTTGTATTCCATTTCCAGCTAACCGCCACTCCTCCCAAATTTGAATGGCTCTCCCACTAGGACATTTAACGCTAGCGACTAGTCAATTTTAGCTCGATTGTGAATAGTCGTAGTGCGAATAGTTGCGCAAATAAGAGACTCATCTGAAGAGGAGTGCAACCAACTGCGTCAAATTGCCATCCATTTCACACAGAAATGCGCAAAACAAATGCGGTTGTGCAACATGTCTTAGAGGTGAAGATACGCCAAACTATTTGTCCATCAAATGCTGCTGATAGGCGGTAATCCTTAAACATCACTGCTTGGTTGACAACGCCAATCAGACACCGCAGCGTGAATTGAGAAGAAGAGCAATGATTGCGCCAAGCAAACAACCACATTTCAACCCAATTATTTAAAGCATCTCCTATACACAGTTACATCTCCTCTTCCCATCCCTCAGCACTGGAATTGGAAAAACTGGAGGTCACGAGGACTAGCACCTGTCCAACTGCCTATCCTACTCGAGACAGTATCCATGAGCCAAACGAACATTACGCAATCCCACTCACTTCACTCTCACATCCCAAATAACTGCAATGACACTTGAGATTTAGTGCTCACAAACCACTGGTGATGCATCGCATGGTTGAGCTCAATTTCCCAAACAGCGCATGACAATGTGAAGCAACACTACTGTTGCGACTTCACTTCCCTCCTACACACCATGAAGCTCAACGTCAGTTTGGCCAGCACAGTCACATTCGCAATTTACGCGAGTTGAATTTGAGGCGTAGAGTGAGAGAAGGTAGAATTGAGAATTGGTAGGTAGAGCGTGATGACACACGACGTGGCGTGAGGCCGCCACCCATGCGCGTTGTGTGCAGGACCTCCCACCTCGTCACATCACAACATCACGCTGACTCACCTCCTCTGATTGACTCAGTCGGACCCTGTGTTGACGACATGCAGAGCTGCAGATGTCTGCGTGTCTGTAGGCTCGGATGCGTTTGTAGTCAGTGGTCTACACATGGCATCTTCACTGTGTGTGTGTGTGTGTGTGTGTGTGTGTGTGTGTGTGTGTGTGAAATGGGTTAAGGTCGACCAGACAGTGAGCAACTGTGATGAGGCTCAGCTCTGTGAATGAACACCAACGCAGATCGCACCCATCAGCTCCATCCCTTAGTTCTGGATATCAAGGTCCCTGTCTGAATTGGAATCGGGGGAGAAGAGGGACGTACTACTTGCTACGAACCACCAACTGCTCATCACCTAATGCAACGCTAAATCACTAGGACAAATGCTCAAGCCAACAGGTATTAGTGGTGACAATATCATAACGAGTGCTTTGCTTCGATCTGCATGTGGTGGATTGTGTAGTCTTCGTAGTCATGCAAGGCTTAGATTGGCGAGGCATCGTGATCCATACAACGCCGTGTGAAGACTCAAGGTCACAACACGCGATGTGAGACGCATTGTGTCGCCATTCTGATTAACACCTCTGGATTGGTCGCCAATGACTAGTGAGGGGTGTTCGCTATGTCCTTACGTTTACATATGTGGATGCGTATGGTCGCAGCGACTGCGGTGTCGTTGGTGTAGTAGGTGTGATCTGTGCTGTGGCCGTGCTGTTGGTTCATTTGTGTGTGTGCAATTGAGATGCGGCTCTGGTCCGTGGACGAACAGATCTGCAGGTAGCATCCAACACCTCCACCCACCAACTCGGAGATGATTTACAGCCATCCTTGTGTTGACGCGAAGAGCAATGCAGGTCACATTCACAGCGGCTACCTCTTCTTCCACTCTTTACTAGCGACGAGTGATCGGAGCCATTGGAAGGGACGTGGAATGATGTGCTCTCACACGCATGAATATGGGTGATGGAAGATGTGGCTACAATTTGAACACAATGTACGCGAGGTAAGGCAAGCTTTGACAGACTAGAAGACGAGGCTGTTTATCCCTTTGCTGTTTAGCCTCGAACGCAAGAATTAGTCGGAGAAAGTGTTATCGTCTTATTCGCCAACTTTTCCATTTCCATGTTATTTTTGTGTGAACAAACGTGGACCTCATTCAACGGTTGGTGTTCGTCATTGCCATTTGCCACAGCTGTTCGCTGTTTGTAAGTGGTAGTTAAGGGTCATCCCATCCGTGTGTACTATACATCTCACTATTCCCCAATGAAATGTTATCGGCACATTTACTGTCTTTGTACATTTAGAATGGCGAGTAGAGTGGTCGGCTGAGTGGTATGCAGACTAGTGTTTGTGTGCAAGGAAGCGGTACTCACTTAACGGTGGGTAGATGTGATTGTGACAACGGTTTTGCTTGGTGGTTATGCTGGGTCTCATGGTTCGGCTCTAAGTACCTCATGTGCGTAGAGCAAGGCATCGCTCCCTTCATAACGTCTGACCCCTTGTGTTTGCTAAATGTCCTCCAGTATGTAAGTGGATGCGTTGGACCATGTGATGGTTTCATACCCACCGCTTCCACCCTTGACACACACATCGACGGTATTAATTCACGGAAGTCTGGTTGCACATCAGATCCATGAAACAAGTCAAGTGAGACTTGGGAGCAGTGTCTTCTGTTTGTACTACCGTCTTATTCGCAAACCCACCCTCTACACGCATAATAAGTCTAGTTTGGAGACTCGAGTGCATAGTGCTGTTGGGCTTTAGGTGTTCACGATTTATATGATTTCTGATTTAATAAGGCAAGACAGAAAACACACATCCTCGGGATGCACGAAATTATTCAACCTACAGGATCTCCGATGGCGATCGTGGATTCAAACCTAAGACCTGGTACAGATTTATGGACCTCGGAACAGCGCTGCATTCGAATGGTGAAATGCGTCTCAGCGTGCATTTTGAGTACTTTGACGTCCCTATTCCTCACAGAAATTAGTTAATATTTACTACTTAATACTACGCACTCATCTGTACTTAATCCTTCCAGTAAATATTCTCTAATGCATCTGTGGTGGATGGAGTGGTCTTTGCAAACGCGCTTCTACGCAGAATTCTAATCTAATAGGCCTAAGTGCTCACGCCTAAGTATGGTACTTTGCCACAGGGAGCTTCTGGGTCATTGCTTTCACATTTGGTAAGAGAAAACGATCTGATGCGTAAAGTAGGTGGGTGCGCTTCGCCATGCATGACTTTGGGAGCCGCATTTGAGTGGATTTACCGGTTGATAGATTTGAGGCGACCAGTGCGATTGTATCAGCGGCAAGTGTTCTGTTTAAACTACCGACGTCAATTTATGTGCATTCGCATTATCCTCTCTATGTGTAAGGAGATCTCATGCCAGTCTGTGTCGGATGAAAGTACCATCATTTAAATTTTATCTTCACCACCAACTACCTGCATGTAGGGTAAATTGATGCAGCCTAAGTGAGGTGAGCACCTCCGAAATCGCCGCACTAAGCCAGACACACACCAATACCTTGTGTTCGAGTTCTCTACCACTTCCCATTCTACCATTTGACCAACTGGCAACTACTGGAAGCTTAAGCGCTCAGAATTAACTCAATTCCATCCAATCAGATGCGATTTACGCCACCGCATGCCCATTGATGTTGTTAAACAAAGCAGGCCATAGTTGATACCATTGTAAATTACTTCAAGTTTTGAGCCACGTCTATAAAGGATGACCAATTGAAAACCAGAACCAAAGAGATTTCTGATTTTCCAGTGGGTTTCAGCTATTGTCCCTCGATGTCGTTCAGAGCTCTACAGCCATGAAGGAAGATTAATCATGTTTGTGGATAGAACATCATGGTCTACGCGTGTAGAGTTGATAGTAACAGCCTCTTCATGTACATGCGTAAGTCATTCGATGCTCGACTTGGTCTCACTAAACCAAACGTGATCGAAACGCGTGAGTCTGTTGGGAATAGGCGACAGACGGACGATAGCTGTTGTGTGATGGCTTTTGATACTTAACTGTGCACATTTAAGGGGCGCGTAGGTTATTCTACTGCTATTGCATCTGATATCACTTCATGTAAGGGGTTGGCATGCTTCGCATGGGAAATACTTGGGCTAGTCATCTACTCTTTCACTTCCCATTTCGATTCATTCTTTCAGTCCTACGAATTAGGCCTTTACCTGACAAATTTGGATGCAGTTGATCCATCCTGACATCTTTTTTTATCGTCCATACCCATGCGGATTCAAAGTGGATTCATTTGAACACAAAACAGTCCCACCACTTATGATGGAACAATTGGAATCACCATACGGAGCACTGTCCTACCCGCCAACTCATAATACACAGAACAGAGCACGGCAAGTAAGCCACTTCATCTACTGCAATATCAGCAGGAAATATCCAGCCGTGAGGGCAGCTTCTCTGCTTCTTTGCACAAATGTCAGAATAGCCTACGTAGCAATAAGTTGGTTCAGCTGAGAACACAGTATCATGACTTGCACAGCTACGGAGTCTACACGATCCACCACATGCAGATCGAAGCAAAGCACTCGTTATGATATTGTCACCACTAATACCTGTTGGCTTGAGCATTTGTCCTAGTGATTTAGCGTTGCATTAGGTGATGAGTAGTTGGTGGTTCGTAGCAAGTAGTACGTCCCTCTTCTCCCCCGATTCCAATTCAGACAGGGACCTTGATATCCAGAACTAAGGGATGGAGCTGATGGGTGCGATCTGCGTTGGTGTTCATTCACAGAGCTGAGCCTCATCACAGTTGCTCACTGTCTGGTCGACCTTAACCCATTTCACACACACACACACACACACACACACACACACACACACACACACACACACACACACACAGTGAAGATGCCATGTGTAGACCACTGACTACAAACGCATCCGAGCCTACAGACACGCAGACATCTGCAGCTCTGCATGTCGTCAACACAGGGTCCGACTGAGTCAATCAGAGGAGGTGAGTCAGCGTGATGTTGTGATGTGACGAGGTGGGAGGTCCTGCACACAACGCGCATGGGTGGCGGCCTCACGCCACGTCGTGTGTCATCACGCTCTACCTACCAATTCTCAATTCTACCTTCTCTCACTCTACGCCTCAAATTCAACTCGCGTAAATTGCGAATGTGACTGTGCTGGCCAAACTGACGTTGAGCTTCATGGTGTGTAGGAGGGAAGTGAAGTCGCAACAGTAGTGTTGCTTCACATTGTCATGCGCTGTTTGGGAAATTGAGCTCAACCATGCGATGCATCACCAGTGGTTTGTGAGCACTAAATCTCAAGTGTCATTGCAGTTATTTGGGATGTGAGAGTGAAGTGAGTGGGATTGCGTAATGTTCGTTTGGCTCATGGATACTGTCTCGAGTAGGATAGGCAGTTGGACAGGTGCTAGTCCTCGTGACCTCCAGTTTTTCCAATTCCAGTGCTGAGGGATGGGAAGAGGAGATGTAACTGTGTATAGGAGATGCTTTAAATAATTGGGTTGAAATGTGGTTGTTTGCTTGGCGCAATCATTGCTCTTCTTCTCAATTCACGCTGCGGTGTCTGATTGGCGTTGTCAACCAAGCAGTGATGTTTAAGGATTACCGCCTATCAGCAGCATTTGATGGACAAATAGTTTGGCGTATCTTCACCTCTAAGACATGTTGCACAACCGCATTTGTTTTGCGCATTTCTGTGTGAAATGGATGGCAATTTGACGCAGTTGGTTGCACTCCTCTTCAGATGAGTCTCTTATTTGCGCAACTATTCGCACTACGACTATTCACAATCGAGCTAAAATTGACTAGTCGCTAGCGTTAAATGTCCTAGTGGGAGAGCCATTCAAATTTGGGAGGAGTGGCGGTTAGCTGGAAATGGAATACAAATTAGCACTTGGCATTTTCGCTGCCGTCAATATGCCGCGTTCCTGTACGGAGTGCTTCTGGTGGTGGCAAAATTGCAACTAGTATAGCCCAATTCTTCTTGAGTCCCTTTGGCCTCATCCATTGATCGCGGTCTCGAGGAAATGTTGTTTGCTACTTGAATCCACTTCGAAGGAAGCATCATCACTAGCACCACTGTCGGCGTGGAAGTCTCTGGTGTCGCCTGTTTTATTGAAGAGTGGATTTGGGGTGTGGATGGAGGGAAATCGGGAATGAAAGGTGGCAGAGAAGACGTGATGACTCCTCGTGTGGCGTGAGGTCAAGGGGTTAGCACACTTGATTGAGCTAAGAGCCCATTTCGTACCACCACATTACCACGCTGACTCACCCATTTCTGTTGACCCAAACTGTCTCTAAGCTGACGTCATGAGGATCGTCAGATGTTTACAAGCCCATGTATGCTGGTGTGCATGGAGCCAGTGCCTGAGGTGTTGCCTGTTGAGTGTGCGTGAAGTGGTTTATGGTCGTCTTAAGTGTGAGCAACTCAGACAAGGCTCAGGTCACACTAACACCCTCACCCACCAGCTCGGATTAGTAAATAAAGCCATCCTCACGTTGACACAAGGCGCAATGTAAGCCAAACCTACGACTTTCACTGCTCACGCATTGTAAGCGCACGTGCTGGAGAAATCTGTTTCGTCTTTTGTTCTTTAATGCCATAGCACCGTCAGCATGATTCAAACAGTAGTCGGCGTCCTTTGCTGCTGCCTGCTGTACAAGAATGGGAAGACCCACACATGGTCAATCGGTCTCTGTTCTGCTCCGTGATTACCAATAGTCGCGATAAATTTAGGCAACATAGCAGCGTGATAAATCATGTCTCTCCATCACATTACGTCAAAATAGAGCATTGCTTATTTGTTAACGAAAGTGAGTGGAATGGGCTGGCTGGTAGGAGAGCTGTTGTTAGTGGCGTAGAGATTAGAGGAGGTGTGATGTCTGGCGCCTCGGACGCTTTTATTGTGTGCGACAGTAGCACCACCACTGTCATGTTTACGACCTGCTATGTAATTGGTTTTGGTGACCAGCTCATCAGCTAAGTAGGGCTGGTTCTGTGATAGTGTTCATGTTCTTCCATGAATGAACAGTGAATGGGTGAGGTTCGGTTAGGAGAATTTGATGTTCCAATCTCAAAATATTTCACCTGTCGTTTGAAGATGATTATAGTGTTTACTGAGTGGATGCGAAACCACAGATGCCGTAAGCTCCAACCTCTTCAACACAACCACACCCATCCACTTCTATCTCATGTCCAGACAAGGCAGGCAAAGAGGGACAGGACAGTTGGCCTAGCTCATGAGCTGGTCACTCGAGGCTGCCACGCCGACAATGTTACTGCTGCATATAAAGCACTTGAAGGCAATTTACGCAGCCAAATCTCTACAATTTCGGATCACTGCCACACCTCCCCATTCTGGTCATTCGCTCATAATTATTGCTTCCTTCCTTTTCACAGCCGCTAGTCTGCAAACTACTCCATAGACAAGTCCACTCATTTCCATAAATAAGGCAAGGTAATAAGCTAAACCACAACCCTTTATTTTGGAATGGTGTGATGCGCGACACTCAAGGATCGAATACACCCCATCTACTACTCGTATTTGCTCACCAGAATTATTGAGATTGCCACTTGCACAGAAAGAATAATGCTTTCCAAGTTTGGTGTCTCAATTTAGTGCTCCATGAAGCAGGGACGAACATCTGGGCTTTTAAAAAAACTGGATTGGATCAGATAAATGCCAATGAGACGGGAGTCGTAGTGAAGGAGACGGCAACAAATTGATAGGTGCCCATGGATCCCTTCAGACAACCTTGCTCCACCACAAATAGAAAGAATTCATATGGTGGCCATATTCATCCCATAATCACACAAATGCAATGTGTGGATCAGCATCACTTAAAAGTTCTCATAAGTCGTTGCTCCAATGGACAGTGAACGAGAAGATGTTGTAAATGTGGCCTGCATTGCCTTTTGTATCAACATGCATTTTACTCCACTCCCACTCCAAGTTGGTGCGTGAAGGTGATAGGCCCGGCGCACACTAGTCCCCGTCCACAAACATGAGTCGTACATTTAACAAAATTATCTAACCACACGACCAGAAGGAAGATCCCACTCGTAGCATAGCCATGTCAACTTCCTTGCACCTAAGTGATGCACAGCGTAAGCCAATCAAGCAATGACCTCGTGCTCTCGCATTTGGTGGAATATGTCATCGCGTCATTCTGCCAGTTCTGATATCCGACCTCTCGCTCTCTACACTCTGCGTAACGTGATGTTCACTGCGGAATGTCGGTGCATGCACGTTGGCAATGGCATGCGTGAGGGAGATATTGAGGTCCCACCAATAGTGGTGCTTGAAGTTAATATTCACAGTTGAACAATTGGCGCCCTACTCTCCGACACATTACCAGTAATTTGTGATCCACTCTTCATTAATCTCTTCGTTTTCACTTTATTCACAAGTGTAAAATGTGATGAATAGCTGTAGTGGTTTTGGGCTGTTATGCTTGGCTTCATGATTCATACTTCATTGCTGTACTTCATATGCTGCATCAGCAATGTAGTGGCTACCTCTGTTGAGCAGCTCATCAGCCGGCCCAGCAGTTGGAACCTTCCTTTCCATACTTCCCTAGTAGTGAGTTAAGAGGTGATGGATACGATTACGCCGAAATGGTTGGGGCTTGTGGTATCGATGACTCTTGCACGCCTTCTCTAGATATCATCGTCTGCTACCAGCAAGAGCAAGCTATCAACACAGGTGGGATAAGGGCTATTCTGGAACAGTGTATTGTCGAGACTAAGGCGTGGAAGCACCGAGAGGAGAGGAATGTAGTGCGTTAACGGCACACGAAGCTCAAATTCATTGAGACGATTGATGTGGTTTGCGTAGTTAAGCCGATTAATGATTAATCGTTGCTTGTTCTATGCTTCTACTCCTCACAACTATGGCAATATTTGCGCATCATCCTTATTGTTCTAGTGTCTTCTGTCGGCCTAATGAGCACCTTTCATTTGGACCCACTTTCTCTTCCTTGTGGAGCATTTTGCTCGAGTACATTTATGTTAACGCAGAACTTGACTTCCTCGTCTCATGATTGGTTAACCAAATTGGTTTGTTCTACAACCTGGTGCCTTTTACCAAATTACTCGTTGCATCTATGGAAAGGTTTGGGCTCAAAATTGCTTCTGGATAGACAGAATGGACATCGACAGCACCGATGACAATGGTAGCAATAGCATTGGCATCATGCGCTCGGTTTGAACGTGGTCTCAGTTGTGACGGTACAATAAATGTGGTTAGCACGTGCCATTGGGCTGGATACTATTAGCGTCTCCCTGCACCTACACACGAGGCCTTTGCCGTCAAATTACTCTCATCCGTTCGATTGTCACTATGACTCGGTGCAGGATGCCTAGCGCTGTAATGCTTTTCGTTAACTTACACGACCCAGTTGCTGAAATGGCATTGTAACATCCTGTGTATGGGCAGTAAAATGCCTATTCCTTGTCCCTTATTTATAGGGACGTTGACCCCTTCCGTCCCGTAAACAAACTACAACCTTGCTTCAGCGCATTTCTGACTAATAGCAGTAGCTTACTGACGGGTTTAGCAGTGCCTTTGTTCTGATAACCATTTTGTCCACACAAGAAGTGCTTAAAACAACTTTGTGCGCCTTAGTCAAAATCAACCACTTACTATTGCAGAAACCGGAGTTCCCGCAGGTTTGGGCGCATTCCAAACTGAGCTGCGGGTGATGTCTCCGAGAGAGTCATTTTTGTTTAAAAATTATTACGGTTGCTGTAGATCTGGGAAAAACGGAGGCCGAAATTTTGTTTGCCGTCTCTTCACATGTCACTCGATTTGCCATCCAAAAGTAATTCGCCAAACTGAACACCTCCTTCATAGAACAGAGAAGTTGAGTTATAGAATGCGTACAAAGCTTCGCCGACCTTGAAGGATGCACATTTAGAATGTATCAGCCTCATTGATATTTCGTGTGATATAGCATTAATGCTCACCAGCTTCGCCTGCATCCCGAAAGACCGAGCGAAGGCATCGGACGGCTTGTTGGCTGCCGACAACAGATTGTACTGCAGCTTTGATGGCATGAAGATGCTTCCGCACTCGTGGGATTCCAGGCATTCTTTACACAAATAATCATTCCTACTATATACCAGCACATTCCACAAGGTCGTAAGAGAACGAATTGCTCACACCCATTGAGGTGTTCCTAAATACACTCTGGATTTGAACTTTGTTTGAACATTTGCTATCGATACGAAAGCTTTTGCTGCAAAATATTACCACGAACACAGAGTGGATCTAATTTCGTTCGGGTCGAACTTGGACCGGATCGAGTCGATTGGGAGTGCCTAACCTCTTGACAGTTACATATTCATGTGTGCAATCAGTTCTTTAAGTGCCGCACATGCAAGTGAGTCAGTCGTGATGATGAGAGATGAAAGTTGCCTCCAGCAAGTCTAGTGAGAAGTGCGGGAGTTGTTCGCACTTTGTAATACCACCATTATTGTAGGGATGGATTTTGGGACTCTATGCACTCACCATTTGTCCTCCGCCATGTTGGTCGAGCTCATTACAGCATCAAAGAACAAAACGCTGAAATCCACCAAGAAGTTCTCCATTTTCATTATGCGCAATTTTCACTTCATCATCCTCCTTGGGCAGAACAGCCTAATCTTCCAAAATTTAGAGCATGCAGAATCGGATCTGGTCAAAGCGCCGCACTTGATAGCCTGATGGTCGTATGCTCATAAGTGCTGCCTGTCCACTGCACGATGTGACAATGACAATTAAGCCAAAACCCAGGCTTGTTGCTAAACACGTGCCACTGATACGATTGATTCAGTCGCCCCATTTCTATCAACCGGTGAATTCTTCAACACGCGGCTCCGATAGTTGGGAATTGCGAAGCTCATTTAACCATTTTTAACATCAGCTCACATTTTATTACCAAATGCTTAAGCAGTGCCTCGGAATGTCTCACAGTGCTTACTAAGGCGAAATGCATTAAGAAGGATTTGTTCTACATGCCGCAACGCATGCCAACTTCCACAAACCTTGGCACAATGGCACATTCAGGGTGGCGTAGTGCGTCTCAGTACACATCTTGGGGATTTTAAGGTCTGCGGTCTCCACCGCAGTTGTGGTGCGAATAAATACACTAATTGCATTAAAATACCAAATTTGGAGACGTTATGCACTCATCACGTTTCCTCATGTGTGGTTCGTGATTTGTTTGTAATTGGTGCGAGCCAATGGTCACTCAAAGCCCACTGCCAATCAGTTCCTATCTAGCTTGTCTGATTGAGTGGACCAAGTCGTCCAGATGCATTTAGGCACGGACTCATTGCCGATACAAACGAAGACTCAGGATCTACTGGCCATCCATGATGCGCTCAATGCAGGTGATACCCACCTTTTGACTCGCACATGTTGATTGGACTGGTCCTCCACACTTGTTCTAAAGTCCACCTAATGATTGTCCGGCAAAGACCTCGATAGGGCTAAGGCCGCTTGCCCACATGGACAGTCTGGTTTGCATGGTCTTGCTTCTTTAACAAGATAATGGCGATGCCAAATTTTGCTCCCTTTTCGTGAGCTTTAGGCTATATTACACATTCGTGGTATCTGTATCTTTTTCTATTCCTTGAGAGCATCTAGTGAAGCTAGCAGCAAAGCGAGGCGTCAGTCGAGATAGTTGGGGGCATTGAATGTAGTGATTGATGTGTGAGGTCAGTGGGTGAACACAGGGCAATGGCACGTTAAATTGTCTCCGCATCATTAAAAGCATCGAAAACAGACACATTAGACATTAGAGCTGTGTACGCAGCATGGTAAAATGCAACTTCTGTGCACGCTTGACAGTCCCAATAATATATTCGCTATTACACCAGCAACTCAAAAGTAATTTTCTGTTCCCACGTTTGAGCGAACCAGTCTTTATGCCTTATTGCTCAGATACCGCTAAAGGCAGTGAAAGTAGTCCTCATTCTCTCTGGCTACTTCCTATTGGCCGGTCTCAAACCGTGCACGCGAACGCCCTGCCCATGCCTCCACAGATTAGTGCACACGTACTCGCACCCGTAGGACACAAAATGCTGACCTTGTCTACGCATTTCGCATTAGTCCTTCGGCTTGAGAAATCAAAGCTGAATTCACCCTTACTCATCGGTACATAGTTTGCAACACGCACTTTTCGTAGTGCATTCGTCAGCGAAGTCGAGATTTCTTCAGTCTGAGGGCCTTGGAGCACATTGAGCTGACCACAGATAAGCCTAACCGCTGGACCTCTATTTCATCTGACTGCATTCATAACTAAAGGAAACCCTAGGACGCACAAATCAAGACGCAATTAAGACGTCGAAGGGAGCTGTGTGTGAGTTGTTGAGTTACGCTCTTCATCAAGCGCAGCGGTTACGTTTGCCAACACAACCTCCTACCTCAAGTCATCCCTGAAGCCATATTCTGCAGTTATCACCAAGTTGACTCATTAGCCCTCCAGCTGCCAAATCGCTTTAAAAAATACACAGTGTTTGCTTACACATGTGAGCTCATTGATTGGATTGGCACCATCCCGAAACCCTGCAGCTGCCACTGCCGATTGCACCAACTAGCCCACCTAATCGTTAGTGACATCATTTTGTGACAACCACTTTTCTTCTCTTGCTTTTCAATAGCTTCGGTTTTCATAACAATATCTGTCACTCAACTTCGTCTCCTTGTGAGATTAAACTCTTCAGCGTGTGCCACACACGAGAATGAATTAAAAGCTTTGTTGACAAAAGGCTAGCTTGTGGACCTTGACAAAGTCACCTTTAGTGCTTGAGTTGCCAGTCTGTCAATCAGGAATAAATAAGCTGCAGGAGTTGTTAAGGGCTGTTAGCATGACAATGCGGTAAGCATAACGGGAGGCAATAAAGCTGAACAACTTTGTCGAGACCTTGAATGTTTCATGTTAATAAAGAAGAAGTGAGAGCTGAGGATGTTGCAGGGAGCTATCACTCGATATTAGAAGGTGTGTTCTTAATACTTATGTTTAATTCGAGCTTCGCGGAAGAGAGTTGGAGCAGCACAAATTGCCGTTCCCGTATTAAGGCGGTTAAGTTGTTTCCTTGATCGATAAATGCTGGCGGTTTCGCACTGCAAATGTGAAGGAATCCAATAGATGTTTACTGCCAAATGAAAAGAAGAAAATGAGGTGCATACTCAGCTAATCAAAGAGACACTTTTTAATATACCCCATCCTTTTCTCATACCTTACACTTCCATCTTGACGTGCCTATTTTGATGGTGTTTCTGTGGCCCTTGCTGCCGTGATGTGAGACCTACAAACTTAGGCTAAAAGCGATCGCTGCTTGGCACGGTTATGAAGTAGACGCCTAAGATAGTGAGCGTTGGGTATGAAGGCATTTGAGTTGGCTAAATCTTCCTCAGAAATGGATCAAGGATTCACTGATTTATTAGGCCATGCGCCCATTGTAGCGAATCCTTTACGTCAAGCAGCCACGAAGATCATCCTGACGTTTAAAGGTCTGGGCGAGCTATTCTATTTCGTACGACAGTTCAAACTTCGAGAACCTTATGTGTGTGAGAGTGGTCTGCAGCCGATAGTGAACCCATCCAGATGGCGAATGGACTGAATTAAGTCCTGGTCAACAGAGAGATGCTAAGTGCGTGCGTGCGTGCGCCTATCGGCTGGCCAGTGAATGGTTGGCAGAAGAGACTGCCTAAGAATGGTTTTAAGTCCGACTCCGAGACACCCTGGCAGCATACTCCAGCGTTTCTGCTGTGGATTCTTCAGTCTTGACATTTGCTACGTGTGCGTCGTGGAAACTAGCACTTTTTTGGGAGAGAATCAAGCTCCTGAGGAATGCACAAGAAAATCTGACCCACCGTTCCCCATTTACACCATGGGCGCGGGTGCGTTCATCTTGCATAGACACCGTAGTCTATGCTGCATTTGACACACATGAAATGGAAACTGCTTTGCGTTGACTTGGTGAGACGACCAGTCTAACCACCTCTTCTCTGCTGTTACAGCCTTGCGAAGACCGACATTCGAGGCAGCTTATCACGAAGACATTGATATATTGGACCTAGTAATCCACGAACTCAAGGGCGTCAAAGGGATGTTCGGTGATTTTGATGTCTTCCTGTGATCCTTGGCATTCTGTGACTGGCCCCACTGCAGATACGCAAGAATGTAAATTGGAGGAAATGAAGACGTTAACCAAGCATTTGGTGACAGTCACGGACTAGTTCTGTCCCACAATTTCCGCAACATGGCGAACCTACTAGAATTTAAACATTGGATGAATGTTTGTCGCTTTTCCATTTGCCACCACCCTATCCATATGCAATCAAATACGCCTATTTATTCATTCATTCTAATTTTTTCTTACTTTTCAACTTACATCACCGTTCGCATAGAGATGTATGGTGATTCACCACTTCCTTAACACTATTGAGGCACGTACTCACTCTGATGTGTGGATCATAGTCTTCCTCGGAATATCCTACATGGAGCGGCTGACCCTATGGTCGCATTGTTGGCTACCCCATCGAATGGACTCTAGATTACACATTACAAGGACATATATACCTTCCTCCCAGATTATTCTCTTTTATTTACAGATTTGAGGCCAGGACAGATCATTGTCGTCTCCCTTTGTGTACACACGCGACCAATGACTCCAGTGAAATTTGATTACTTCGGTACTCGCAGTAATTTCGTGGAAGCAACTATACCATCACACAAACAAGGTTGGCCCGGCCTGTTCGGCTAATCAAAGCTGTGTCCTCACTAGGAAGTGATGATTGTCAGGGGATGCATGAAGACTACAGACGATGTATAATGCTATGTTTTACTATCAGCCCATGAACGACAAGCAGAAGTGCATTGGCTCCCATTCGCATTTGTTGTCAGCACATGAAATGAAAAGCATTTCATTATCTGGTGGTTGTCCTCGTTGAAACGCCTCATGTTCACTGTTGTAGGCATGCGAAAACCAACGTTTGAAGCAATTTTCTTTGGAGACAGTCGCGATTTGCACATAAAAATACACGATCCCGAGGGCGTCATCGGAGATTTCGGCAGTTATGCAATCTTAGAGAAGGTCGGGCCACCAGACTCACTAACACTAAAAATCTGCTGCCAACCTCACTGAAAAGAATTGAGAATATTAAATGGAGGAAATGCAGCCCCCGTATTTGTGTTCAGTCATAGCGCGACACTTTCAGTTTGATGGCCGTCCCACTGGTATTCGCAGTGGTACATGAAAGTTTGTATTCTTTCCAACTTCCGCCGTTAGTAGCTGACTTTACCTTTATTTTAAGTTATGTTCGAAGTGTCCACATCCACGAGCAATCACAATGAAAAGTATTAGAGAACACAAAACGAGCTCAGTTAAATTCTGCGATTTGTAGGTTTTACTGTTTCTCAGATTGTGAACCTGGAGGCACTGAACTCTTACAGTGTGCAAATGACAGGACAACCACCAGTTAAACCTTGCGGCTTCATGACTAACTACAGCATTCAATGGCCTCTGAATGGAATATGGCAGGCAAATATCAATCTCACCACAAGTCAAACCCATACCCTCGTCCTCTGAATCCACGACAAACCATCACCACCGAAGTGTGCGAGTGCATTGAAGTGCCAACTTGAATACGTTACTCCCTACAGTACATTTCTGACAGTGACTACACCACCTTAAGACAATGTTAGTCTCTTGCATTCGATTTACCCAACGCTACATCATGGTTTGTTTAGACTGAACCCTTAAAACAAGGTCTACCAGCATGCAGAAAGACTCATCATAAATGAGAGAGGGCGTAGCACAATCCTCGCACTGTTCATGCCTCACGCATTCGTTGCACAGCATTGACTTAGTGAACTTATATGGTCGTAAAGGTCGGGGTTATCATTCAATCAACGCCCGTTTCTCAAAACTTTGCAATACTAGAAGCTAGTTAGCATAGTAGATTCTAATGTTCAGCACTGCACACTTTAAAGCCACCTAAATTGTATTCATGACCTTGCAACTGTTATCATTCTATATTTGGGACTAATATGTTGTGCATGTAATGTGCTCGGATCCACCTTCTACGCTAGTGATTCTTCATTTTGTTTATAGCATGTTATTTCCTTCTCTTTTTGTGCCTCTAGCTACTTTTCGTTCTCTTTTTTACACCTTTGATATCTACAATCGCACTGTTTCAATGTATTCTAAGATAAATGCAACCCAGTCTTACTACTTATAATGGACTAGTTCGACTCGACTGACAGAGCACCGCACTCCTCATCAAAACATAATACACCCAGCAGTGCCCAACGTGGAAGCCATTCCATTGGGACGAGCGGTGCGCAAATCGCTGCCGACACTGCTACAAAACATCTCTCTGTTCGGCACATTGAGCATGATGGAGGATACGTTAGTCAATTGAATGAATGCTGTTACAATCGCATTTGGGGAGGTCAATCACAGCTCTCTGCCTTAGCTCGATGGGAGGACGCATGCTGGCGCGGTAATGTGAGGGAGCAGATAAAATGATCAATTGACCGCCATTTGATTCATGGCTGTTGGCTATCAGAGTCTATCCCAGCCCATTTCATTCTCAGCAATCCAACCGCACCAAGGACATAGTGCACAGCGTGTATTCCCTTCCTATGCTGCAGTTGTACAGGAGCATAGATTGGTTTGAAGAGACATTTCACATGTGTCGCATTACTCGTACCCTCGTTTCTGCGTTTTCCCCAAAAGAGCTAGACCGCATGGATGGGGCGATGAGCAGCATCGAGTGTATTTTGTTTACCGTTTACACATAAGTGTGTCAAATTTTTGACAGAATGGGAGCGAATTGTGAAATCAGAGGCATCGAATGACTTCCACAATTGTCTTAAAGTTTCCTACTAAGGAAAAATAAACCTGTGGTGTCATGCTCCTCATTTGTCATTCTATCATTCATGTAGTGCCTAAAATTTGGTCAGTCTACTTCTTCTACTTAGTTGCTACTTCAGTGACATTGCAAGTGTCAAAATAGAGCATGCGAGTTATTTAACTGGCACTCGGTTCAAATTGGCAATTTTTCGAGACCGTATCAAGCAGAGAAGGCTGTTTAGTGACTCCGATCCTAAGGCAACGTTAATTTTAGGCTTACTCATGGTCCTGATTTCTTTGGTAGACGTACAGATTTAAGTTGCGATGCGCAAGCTTTGGACTGCTCTCCTATTTACACGAAAGGGTTCTTCTCTAATTTGTGACATCAATTTTCTTTCCCTTGATATATCAGCCAGTGGCTGATGCCGAAAATCTATCCCAAGAATATTCTGGTGATTGACAATGCAATGACTTGATTAAGAGGTGATTATTAAAGTTCATCGATCAATTTTCATTGCTACCGATCGCCTTTTGGCACTTGGCTCCATCCAATGCACAATATGGCGAGATATTGCTCGTTGTCAAAGTCCTTTTTACTAATTCTGCCCTAGATCCGTAATCTCCGATTCCACAGCCGCTGATTCTACCAAAAGTATGATGTAGCTATTGGATGTGTCCGCAGTGTTTGGAATGTTACTTGACCTTCAAGGCGGAGAGGTAATTCACTCATTGAGAAGGAGACAAGACGAGGATTCAAATGGACGAATGGAGGTTCCATCCTACAGCACGTGCAATACCTGACCTTTATCATGTCAGTACCCATTCATTTCTCGTCGGTGGCCACACGTTATGAATGCAGCAATTGAAGTTACGGGCTGTCTCGTGCCCGCACGTGAGGTTGTGATCATAGATGCGATTCGCATCCTACTACTTGACCACAATGGCTGTATTCCCGCAGTTGGGTGTTGGGTAAGCTAAATAGTTCGTGTCGAAATGAGGTGATGCCAAAGTCCGCCACAACAACAATGCTGCTGCTCCTCATCATGTTGGCTTGAGAGGACAGGGTGTGGTTCTGTCTGCTCTAGTGTAGTCTCACATTGCATGCCCTCGCACGAGGTGTTGTGAGTCATCGCATCTTTCCTACCAGTTCTTATATCTGGCTTCCCACTATGAACGCTCGTCGGTGTCAGGTCAGGGGACGCGGATGATAGTAAGCCCACAAGCACCAGACTGCAATCCACCACGTGCTCTACCTAATGTCTACTGCGCGAAGCCAATGCATGCGTGATGGCGGCTGTATTGCTTAAGGAAGAAATCGAGGTCCCACCAGGAGAGGTGCTTCGTATTATTATTCGTAGCTGTGGAGTTGACGCCTTTCTCTCCGACATTTCACAAGTCAATTGCGTGCTGCACGCCCTTAATCTCTTCACTACTATTTTGGTTGTAGGGATGGAGTAAGTCAAACAAAATCAAGACGTTTACTTTGTGGCAGTGTGTCCTTAGAACCGAATTATACATCTCGGAATGCATGGACAGTAAAGCTAAATTACAGAACTTATTTGAAATTTAAATAAGCTTTTATTATTAATAAGGAAGATGAATTGGATGATATTAAAGTGCATAAATGGCTTCCACTAAACACAGCGACGCAGCTACTTCAGCATCACTCAAATGCAAAATTGGAAATGTAGTTGCAATAAGATTTGCAGATAGAAGACAGAGGGCTTGCCAAAGAAAAGATTTTTCTCTCCTCACGCAGGCACAAGACTACCTCCCACCAAATATGGCCTTCACAGACGCTGAAGCATCAATTCATCATTGTGATGCGCCAATGTGCCAAGACTTGCTTCTTTACTGATTTCGTCACCTGCATATGCTTGATGGGAGGAAATGGCCCTCTCACTTATTGAGTGTGCTTATCACTCACACGGACGATGTATGTAGGTGCAGTCAAAATAATGGTGTAAATTAAGAACGGGTAAAATTGGCCGGATGTGAGGCAACGTTGGAAAAGCATGCAATCAGAAGCTCCGATCGCGTGTTTGAGCAGTCGCTTATGCGACCATAAGTAGTAGGACACTTACCACCTCTCCAAACCTAAACACTAAGAGTCGGGAGTCACCGTATTTTTAGGCTTTGTGAAGCTGCTAATGACATCCTGTCAATAAGAAAATAATCTCATAATGGGAGAGTGAAAGGAAAAGGGCAAATTAATGGAATAAATTTGCCCCATTTGCGTTCTAGGCATTAAGATTCAACTGATTTTCTGGAAGCATTATCATGGAGATATTAGGAATATAATTGCTTCCAGCAGTTAAAAGACACCAAGTTGTAGGATTCCGTATGGTAATTAGAAGTTGTGTTTATGGTTCATGTGCTGATTATTTGTTTCTATAAAGGGCTGAGAATGGTGAAGTGGGATCAACTATGCTGATATGTGGCCATCTCTAAGGGATTCTCCAATTTAGTTTTTGCACTGGCTGAGAGTCTTATAATAAGAAAAATAACTAGCGCATCCACTGCGTTGGATAATAGCAGTTATATCAGACAGACGACTAAAAATGGTTGAAATTTGCTTCATTCGCGGTCCTAAAGTGGTTGCATTTTCTACGATACCTGTAAAATTAAGAGCGTTTTCTCGAGCTTAATGACCACTGCTGCTTGTTCCGTTCGTCTGTTAATTCGTGCGCTGATATCAGCTCCACTTATCTATCTGTTTTCGCCAGCGATAAAAAGGCATGAGAAGGAGACATCCACGTGCTAACAAACAATTGCAGGCATTGCGAAGATTCAAGAAAGCTTCCACTGAAGCGCAGTTATGGGCGTGCATCAGACACGAGGTACGCGGACGACCATGAAAATGCGGATACAAAAGCGTGTTTTGCATCTCAAACAAAATAATAAACTCGGTAGACTGAACTTGCACGTGCGCAGCAGTTTGCTTACCTTTCCTACCTTCCGACGAGATCAATTTCGGCTTGAGCGGTGGGTGTGGTAGGGAATTAAGACAAAGTCAGGAGAGGTGGAAACGCTAGGCGCTGCAATATGCATCTCATCAAGACCGAATTATTTGGGTGTCCAGCAAATAGTCTAATAGCTCAAGCGCAGAGGAGAGGTATTGCGGTTTCGAAAGTCCCGACTGACTGCAAATTATGCAGCACTCCTCCTCAGTTTACAATGCGCACGCCGTCGGCACTGCCAACTCAGCCACTTCTTTTTCCTGGTTTGCGTGTCGATTGGCTACAAGATTTCGGGTCACACTTATTAAATTAACAACTTTAACCACACCACTTTAAAGCAATTTTCAGGAAACAAGTGCGTGAATGATTTGCGTGGTCTCTCCTTTCCCTTTCATGACCAGATAGTGGCTAACGCTCATCTGGGAATGCGCGAAGCGTGCGATGGTACAAGAGGCTGGCACCGTTAAGGGTTCCATTTGTTTCGAATCCGGTCGCTTAGAAATAGCCAAGATGCGGAGGAGATGATAGGGTTTTGTAAATCAGCGCCAAGTGTAGCTACCGAGAACGCTCCAATCTTCACCCTGATTATGGATGCTAACACATTGGGCAGCGAAATCAATTTTTATTTCTACTTTTTTTACTTTTATCACGAAATTTTGCCCGGAAAAGCACAAATGTGATTTTATGCTGCAAAATGTGGCCTAGAATTGCTTTCATACATGAAAAAATGATGAAACACCTCGGCTTTGTGCGTGCTTGCCCATACAGTTTAGGAAAAACAGCTGTTTTAAGGTCAACTCAATTCCGACTAGACAAGATTCGGTTGTCACTTATTATGTTGAATTTCTTAATTAGGTTTCGAGGCAAATGCACGACTACTCTCAATAGCAAACGTTTTATCAGGGCACCGCAGTATTTTGTGGGCAGCACAAAGGCATAACGTGCAATTTAGCAATATGTACTAGGGATATGGCCAAGTAGTCACAGCGAGTAGTGCATGTGACTTTCTGAACATGTGAAGTGGTAAAGGAAAAAAGCGATTCTTTTCTTTCATTGTTATGTTAGCTTTCGTTAAAATTTCAATAAGCCGCATTATGTGGCTCTGCTCTTCTGTATTTTGAAGCGCCGATATCAGCGGTGCCTCACATAGACGCATTATATTGAAGGCTAAAGCAGGGTTTATCAAGCATTCTCAGATGATTTAATTTATGTTGTAGAGTGCGTGACATCTTAGCTATTCCCGCTGGTGTGTTAAAAACTGTTAAGAGCATATTCTTGCTGTGAGAAACCTTTTTACTTTAGGCGTAGGCCCTTTTGTTTTTCTATTTGGCTACCCATAAACAGAAAGTAGTCGAGTCTAAAGGGAAGCTAGTCCTCTTATTGCTTATTCAGCGAATGCGTGATTAAACTTTGCATCATGCATGAGTGCGTGGAACATAAAGATGCGCTGTGCATTGCCCATCCCTCGCATTGGAACCACTATTGCACAGTCGATTCTTTCATACTACCAACTGAGTATTTGTCGCCAAGCCTCACCTCAATGGTGGGCAAGTCGGAGTGAATGATTATCGCATTGGTCAGGCAGATACTCAACGGCAACTACTTAGGAGAGACGCATATTTCCAATTTGTTCCTTATCACCATTGCTGCTTAGCGACAAAGGTAGAGCCAAGTAGTGCGTGATAAGTGGGCAGTGACATTCGCTTCGCCATCGTCTAAGGTGCCTTATAATTATCCGGGTTGCAAGAAACTCGCTAATTCTCCTCAGCGCCACGTTGAGCACTCTCCATTGACAGGCTGAAGCATTTTACGATAAATTGCGATGTCAATGAAGATGGTAACGGTGTCCCTGTCATAGTGTGTTTCTATTAATTACGCGTGCAGCTGCCTGGAACGCTCACAGTATCAGATATAAATGCAAATTAACACACATTTACATCATCTACAATAAGTTATTTCATTTTAAGAACGCCTTTACCAAAGTGGACCAAAATGAGCTAGCAACAGCAAAATGCGTTACTGCTGACCCATTTTCTAAAGCGATGCAAAGGCACACACATTGCAATCTGCATTCGTTTAGTTAACATCTTAAAGGCGTATATGCAGACCTGTCCATAATTACAGTCCCCGACGCCCTATGTTGCATCAACACCACCCATTCAACACAAAACCATGATAAATAACAAGAGCACGCAGCCAGTACTTGCACACATCCTTGCAAACAGATCTGAGTAGCAGCTGGAACTCTGTGTTGGTCGTTAGATTTTTATGATTGGCTGGATGTAAGAAGTGATTAGAACTGGTCGTCGATCACTTGTCGCGTAAAAGAGGCTTCATTTGGATAATTTACAGCAGATTTTGTGCGGTAAAGTCTCAGATTGGTTCGATTAATTCTGCGTCCGTTGCATGACCTTACTAAATCCCTTCAGCATCCATGTCGTTCTCAGAAGTTGCTAAAATTTGTCATTGGAAGTTCTGTTTTAGAAGAAATCAACAAATGAAGGACTAGATCAAGTCCTTCCCATCCAAACTCTTAGTCTCCACCACAGTGTGAAGGATATGAAATGGCTAGACGTACACCTCTGCTGGGTGCTTTTCTTTACAAACGCAGAGAAGCACTCTCATTTCTTTGATCGTGCAAGACAGCAGCACGATACCGTAGAGGAGTTCTTTTGTGGCCTCCCGTCGGAAGAGTTTCCTGCTGATGCACAAGCTCCGATTGGCTGTTTGATCACGACGCCATTTCGTTGCACAAGAATGTCACCACACGAGATGAAACGCTACAAATGCGACTTGCCAGTACTGCATTCTGCTTCATCCACTCGTCTCTTCCTGGACGTGTCTACTGATGTTCAGAACTTTCCTAACCAGTGGAATCCATTCTTGAGGACAACAGGTGGCAAAGTCTGACTAAGGTGAAGAAGGAAGAGAAAGGATGCAGATGAGCGACTACGACTGTGTCATTTTATATCTTGACTTCCTGGATTCTGAGCACCGGAATTGTGGACACCTAAATGCCGTTGCCGATGTTCTCACGTCAGAGCAAACGCTTGCTGTGACAGGCTCGATGTGGCAAACTTTGGATTTCCACCCAAACCTGGACTGCATGCGAATGATGTATGAGGCCCTAGGTGGTTTCTGCTTTGTCCCTTTTTCCAAGTTATTTGAGAATTTTCGCATTTGGTGCAACAGGTGGCAAAACAATTGGACGATCAATTTAGTGGAGATGGTACAGTGGGCCTGTCTCCATGTCATATGGAGAAGGAGGGGAGCTTTACAAGCTCAAGCATGTTTATGATTAGTTGGTCTGTGACATAAACTGCATAAGCACTTAAACGCTTTCAACACAAATATTAAACAATTATACTTGAAAAGAATTACACTGTTTTGGTAATGCGGCGTGTGGATTGGGAACAAAATAGAGGAGATTTAAAATTGTCGAGCCGCAGGTAATGGACTAGCTCGGTGCTATTATCTTTGTGAAAACTATTTTCGCTGACTCTAGTGGTACCTTTATCTCCTAGCATTTAACCACGGCGTATGAGAATCCGAATTTTTAAGTGCTAATAATTTAGAAACACAAATTTATTACTAGTCGGTCAGAAGGGATGCTTGATTTTGCTACTAGGTATCCTGACTTAGACCACTCTCCTGTTGACCCAAATTCATACAAGTGGCATTTGGTTGCTTGTGCTCGCAGACACCGAGATGCATTTGTTCTGGCTCCACTTTTGCTGCTAGCCACTTAACATCGGTTTTGAATTGTGAACTTACTCTCCGCTTTACAAAGGTCTACATGCACGAAGACTAGAAATGTGGATGTACAAATTGGAAAACGTTGATTTTGCATTCCAGTGACCAACTTTACGCTTCTTATATGTTGTTCAAATGAGAGAGCATCAACATAAGGCTGTGAGTGTTACGAGTTACGATCTGCATTCGCAATCGTAATCAGATTTCAGATCGAGGCCAAAGCTAACCTCAAGTCGTGTGAGTGTCATTGAGATGCGAAAGGTTCAATTACCATGAGTTTGGTCTTTTCATGCTAAGCAAGGTGACGCATTCTTATCAGAAACTTAGTAAGCCTGTAAAAGTGGGTTTGTTAGTTCCTTTTGCATGAGACGTCCAATATTTTTACATACTCATGGCTCAACTGCCCATATAAGTGTTGCGTGTTCCATTTGCAATTAATTTTTGAGCTCTCTCGCCATCTTGCTGTCACAGCATTACACCACCAAGAGGGCGTGAGCATTAGCGTTTAGGTGAGAGTTGGGAGCGCGATAGGCAACCACTGCATTGCGCCATCGTATTCTCTAAGTTAAATCACCAGTAAGGCGTGACGCACGTTGATAATAACTGATTCATCTGCAGTCACATTAAATGGCTGGCTAGTCAGGACTAAATTTGCTGTCGGCGGATTATTAAATGAATGATCAGCCGAGCCATCAACCAAAACAGCTAACCTCCCAACTGACCAGCAACTCCCATGCATTCATTCATTGGCATTAAGACGGTAAAAGCCTAAGTGGGTTAGTATGGCTGTACAACTCTTATCTTAACTAAGAAAACAACGATGGTCTTATGTTGCGAATAATGCATTACTGAACCACGTCACGAATGCGTGCCATAGCTTTCGACCAATGCGCCATACTAGACCTTGATGCACTCATTTATTTCCCACTGATGGTGCAAAACTCGTCGGCGTTCACTGTTTCTGTAATCAGTCCTTCATCTAGACGGTATGATTCTTCTTGCGGATAAAGTGACATGCGTTTTGATGGATGCTAAATGCGTAACTCCACCGAAGTGATCGGATTACTAACTTCAGTCTCAATATAGTACCACTAGCTAACATTTTAGATTGATTGATACCGGAACAGTAAAGAGTTAGAAACCGTGTAGTTAAGCAGAGTGGCTAGACTTGGACTCACAAGTTCCACTTTTGGCTAGGAATTTTGTAAGTGACCGATCAAACAGTCACAGGAGCGAGATGACGCCTGGCTTCTCACTAACATTTGTAGTGACTCTTCCTTCCTTCCCTCTCTTCACCATTTCCGCTTTGTTGCCCTTATTCACCGCGCTGCCTTCTTTCTCCTTTTTTGCCTTACCTTTTCTTATTCCACGTCTTTCTTCCCTTACCTCCAACTACCTCGGGAATTCCAGTGATGGAAAGTAGAAACAGTGGTTTTGATCTCTAAATACTGTGCTGTTAATTTAATGTTAGAAAATCCGAGTGTTGATTATCTCTTCGAGTTTAGAGCTAGTGATGCTGTTCCTTCTCCTATGTCGGTTCAGCAATAGCACAAGTTGTCCAAATTCTCTTCTAATTTTTTGATTTTCATCTGAAAGGAAATTACCCTCATCAACTGGTACGGTGTTTATGCAACCAGAAGAGCGTGATCATGTGAAACCGATGGTGAGTTGCTAGACCGTACAGGAATTTTAGCATGACGTGGTAGGAAAGCATAATTCCAAGCTTACCATCAATCGAGAGCTATTTTACTCGTCCATTCTGACGACCCCGTGGTGAATTGAGGAAGGAAATGACGGAGCAGGAGGAGCGGATAATCAGGAGACCAAAGAACCACAATACTGGGGAAGACAAGAAATGAGCGATGATGGCCTTTACAGAGGGCTACTCATGAGTTACTTAAGTAGCATAGCAATTCCTCTAACCCATTTAGCACCCAAATATGTCCGATGCCGATTCGCACCGTAATTTTTAGTGACTAGCTTTAAAACCACCTGCGTCTGCACGCAAAAGTTTCCATCATGCTTAAGCGCAAAACCACTCAAATTACTTATGTTCATTATTCATTGGCAGCAGGGCATCAGAATTCACCATCACCGAGTGAACAGTAGTGCTAACACACCGGATAAGCAATCTAAGAACCAAGACATACTATACTAGAGTTTCCCTTAGATCCCCATACCACTGTTTTTCAAGCAAGCAGGAAGGTAGTGCTTTACCGCCAGGTTGAACTCTTGGTGGAACAAGCTAGGTTTTCTACCCTATTGAAGAGCCTTAGGTCAAGATACTTTGCTGTGGTGTTTTAATTGATCCCATAATCCTAGCCTCTTCCTGGCCCCCCGTTTATCTTAGATTGTGTTCTCCCTCGTTAACGTGGTGCCACCTTACTCCTCTATAGTTGCCCTCGTCTTTAGTGTGGCAGCACACAAGCCTGATTCCTTTGCTTAACTACTGGGCCTAAACTTAACACGAGGAAGCCAGCTAGTGTGGGTGACCCAATCAATGGCCATTGGCACTATAGAGCCTGTCAGGTCGACGTGACGACTTGGTAGTTGCCTACAGAATAGTAATAAGAAGAGCTGATAAAAATGCGAACCGCCCACGGACTGCATATATCCTTACTCATAAAAGAAGCATGAAGTGTCATTAAGACGGATTTGGCCTAAGAATAGCGCCTAAATAATAATAGAAAGAGTAAAAAAGCTTAGTTGGGTCTGAAGGGAGCGCGTTGCAAACCATTCACAAAATAAAAGAGTGTAGCGTCATGTTTCATGCTTTAGGTATTTAACAGGTCTTTGGAGCATGCTAAGGGCCCCACATTTGACAGGACAGCTCGAAAAAATGTGGTAAGCTCTAGACAACTACGCTGGTGGTGCATAGCAGGTCTGTTCCATCCAATCCCATTGCGTGGGAGACCTTAAGAAGGCAATTTAGAAATTCGAAATATCTTCCAATAAAAGACTTGCTATGACACCTAAGTCTTACAGGCGAGTTGGCATTTTTTTGCTCAAAAATCACTTTGTGTGCAAAGATGATGGATATCGAAAGAATTGAATAGATTTGGGGTGTCCTGATATCCAGAAAGCTAATAGATTAATGCAGTCTTACTTGAGGACATTTGGGGCCACATCCTCTCCCAGAAGCTCAATAAACATTGGGATACAGTTTGAATTTCGACGGGAGTTTAAAAAGGAATAAGAAGGATGACCTACACAGCGGCCATCACTAGAGACATCAAAAGCGATTTCGATGGTCACAACACAGTGTGCATACCTAGTGGAGTTCAAAGGCACTGGGATGGAATTGGTCTTAAAGATAGGAAAAGTGCTGTTTAAAGTGTGGTCAGGCATAGATTTTGAAGGTTCGTGGTTTAATTCCGTGAAAGCAGTACTGCTTGCTCGTTGCATTGTAGAGTGGTGTAAGCGCTTTGATGGAGGATCTCAGGGCAATGCCCCTAAAATTTCATTAAGGGTGATAAACCACATGGCATGATTGAATTGACCAGTGCTGCCTCATACCATCGTGTGAACTCAATGAAATCGACCGCTGTCGATCCAAGCTTTGTCAGCGCCTCACCCTATTCTTAGCGCCTCTTTGTCGTGCAAATGAGCCGCACGTATTCGCTCACTTGTGTGCTACGATGGCCTTCGGGCTGCGCTGCGACTAAGCGCATTCGCAGAGACTTCTTCTCAGGCGCAGCAGTCCGTTTTGTTACCTAATACTAAACACATCCCACTCTGTTCGGACGCGTCTCATAACATTGAGAGTGCTTAGTCTTTCAAAATCAAAACTCAGTTGCGATGTCTGGCAACTGGATTAAATAGTTCATGGCATTTTTGCGACGTAGTCTGACCTGAGAAAATCGTTAGCTTGTCTGTCAACATCTGAGGTGTACACCGTTTGGACGACTACACACCGCTTTACCACATTCGGATTTGAGATGATTTACTCACCGCATGTAGGTAGATGAATGCGCGACAGGACATACATCGGCTGGTTGATGCGCTTAAGTTTCTTGTAAGCGTTTTAAAGACCTGTCTATTGAGAGCAAAAGTATTTAGAGCATGATTCTCTTCCAGCATCACCTGGTTGAAGTCGTCACGCATACAACGAGTCAGTGGTGAATAAAGTGTAAAGTCCTATGCCACAATTTAATACGCGTGGTGCACGTAGTCATTATAGGCTTACAATTGTGATTGTGGCCTCTCCTAAATGTCTATCAGACAATCGATTCATCCTGACAAGATGATTTGGCACTGTAGGAATGCTAATTTTGTTAATATTAAGACATCACTACTGATTTGATGCAATGGAAGGCTAAAAGTTGGGTGTCAAATCCGAATCAACTCAGACGCGGCTAGTTTCAAAAGTTTACCGAACTCTAACCACGGAGAAAGTAAGATCTGCTACTAAGTCGATGCGGAATATACAAGTTTCTAGAATACGGTAGCAGTAAAGTCGAGGGTCACTTGCAAGTGACTCATTACTGTTCCAATCCTTAGTGTCTCTAAATCTCAAAAGCGGTGGATTTTGGTAAATCCGTCCATGCATTATTGCATTTGAAGTAGCAGTCATAATTTACGAATCCATATCACCCAATCCGAATCTAGACAATTCCCAAGTGGTATCAATCTAAGCTTTGGACAAATGGAATTCTTGGTAGTATCACCCATTTCATCCCATCACACGCTTTGCGGATTTCTAAATGATCGTTGGTCATTATTTGGTCATAAAAGAGAAAAGATGGACCTTGCAAATTGTGCATATATTATTTCAGGGAATTGCTACAAAGTGAGTGTGTTTAAAATAATGAATTTAATAAATATGACACGAAATCTTGTAGACCATCGACGCGTAAATCGGGGAAGAGAAGTGGCTGAGCTGACAGTGTCGACGTCGTATGCCTTGTTGACAGCAGGGCACTGCATAATTTGCAGCCTAGAGGCGATTTCACAACAGTAATGCCTCTCAAGTGCGCCTAAGTTATAAGAATCTCTGCTGGACAAACTAACGATTTAGTGTGGACATCCGCACTGCTTTCAGCCTTGGCAGAAATTCGCCTCTCCAAAATGGCAACCGCATTCAAAGGCAGTAAAGGTAATGGAAGGCACAAAGACAACGAAACCAGAGACCGCTGTAATGAATGAGACATAAATGGGGTTAAGGTTTAAGACAAAAGATAAAGTTGTGGGTGGATTCCAATGCCGGAATGCCTGATCTCATATAAATGGTCTCGAACGGATGCACGCTGCAATATCTAGCGTTTTCACCTCTCCTGACTCCATCGCGATTCCACCACACCCGTCCGCCATCAATCAAATAAACTTACCTTGACCCAGTCGTAGTCGCTCATCTGCATCCTTTCTCTTCCTTCTTCACCTTCTTCAGGCCATTCACGCATGTCCACTACGGTTCCACCTGCTTTTCTCAAGAATGGATTCCACTGATTTGAAAAGTTTGAAACATCCACAGACACGTCTAAGCAGAGACGACTAAGGGAAGCAAAACGCAGTACTGGCAAATTGCATTTGTAGCGTTTCACCCAGAATGGCGAAAGTCTTGAGCAGCGACATGGCGTGGTAATCAAACAGCTAATCGGAGCCTGTGCTTCAGCAGGAAACACTCTCGACGCGAGGTTACGAAATAAATCCTCTACGTTATTGTGATACCGTCTTGCACGATCGGGTTGATGAGGGCATCCCTCTGCGTTTATAGAGAATAGCACTCTGCAAAGGTGCAAGTCCAGCCATTTCATGTCCTTTGTTCTGTGGCGGATGCTAAGAGTTTGAATGGAAAAGATTTGATCTCGTCCTTCATTTATTACTTCTTCCTGAAGCAAAACCCTTAACAATGTTTTATTAACTTTCGGGGACGAAAGGTATGCAAGAGGGATTTACCAAAGTCTTGCAATTGACACAGGGTTGCTCAAACTTACCTGAGACATTACCATGCGAAATCTGCTAAAACTATCCAAATGAAACCTCTTTTATGCAACAAGCAAGCATCATTCAGTTATCTAACCAATCAGCAAAGCCCAAGGACCAATTAAGGTTTTAGGTGCTACTCGCATCTGCTTGGAACGATGTAGGCAAGTCCTAACAGTATGCTTTTGTGATTTATAATAGTATTATGTTGAATAACTCATCACTAGTGGGGAAACATGTCGGATTTTATAATGTAGTTTCTGGAGCACCGGATTGCTGTGAAAAAAGGTGTTTTTGATACAATATATGGAACATATGTGACTATAATCACGGACAGGTATGTATACATGCCTTTAATATGCCGGCCAAACTAATACAGATTGTAAGATGCATGCCTTTCCATCGCCTAAGAAAATAGGTGAACATTAACGCGCCTTGCTGTTACTAGCCCGATTTGATCCAAACTGGCAAAGGTCTTTTTCAATTGTAACAACTTGATGCAGATAATGTGGATGTGTGTTAATTTGCATGAATGTCCAATACTTTGGACATTTCAAGCAGCCGCTAGCACACTTAACAGAAACAGGGACACTATCACCACTCTCAGTGAAATCGCAATTTCCCGCAAAAGTGCTTCAACCTGTCAATGGACAGTGCTTCACGTAGCAGTAAGGAAGATTGACGGTTTTCTCACAACTCGGGCAATCAGAAGGCATCTTAAAAGACGGCAAAGCGAATGTCACTGCCGATATATCACGCCATATCTGACTCTAGCTTAGTCACTACACAATAATGGTTGCGAGGAGTGAAGTGACGATATATGTCTCTTCTAGTTAGTTACCAACAAGCATCTGCCTGACAACTGCGATCATCATTCACTCAACCTGCCGTACCGTTGAATTTGGTATGAAAGAACCGACTGTGTGGTGGCGGTTTCAATGTGAGTGATGGGCAAGGCACAGCTCATCTCATTGTACCACGCATTCATATGCGTGACGCAAAGGTTCATCTTAAACTTGTTGTCTTAGCAATAAGAATACTAGCTTCTTTTTTTACTTGACTACTTCCTGCTTATAGGCAGCCAAGTGAAAATAGAATAAGGACTTTGCTTAAAGTAAAACGATTTCAGAGAGCAGGAATATACTTTTAAAAGTCCTCATTAAAAACCAGCATGAAAAGGTGGGATGCTGTGTATTCTACAGTATTAATTAGCGCATCTGCAAATGCTTGATAAGCCTTACTTTAGCCCTCAATGTGATCCTCTAATCGAAAGCACCGCTGCTATCAGCACTTTAAAATACAGAAGAGCAGAACCACATAATGCGGTATTTAGAAATTTTAATGAAAGCTAACGAATCCATAAAAGGTACGAATCGCTTCTTTCCCTTTAACACTTCACATGCTTAGGAAGTCAAATGCACTTTGCGTTGTGACTACTTGGCCATATCTCTAGTCCATATTGTCGCATTACGCGCTATGCCTTTGCGCTGCTACCAGAATACTGCGGTGGCTTGAATAAGCGTTTGCTTTTGTAAAATGCCACCACAATTATGAGTCAATGAATGTTGAATGCTTCGACTAGTAGAAAAGGGAAGGTATAGCTTTAAAGTGAGCAGAACCCACCAA
Source organism: Taenia hydatigena (assembly GCA_036345935.2). Taxonomy (NCBI): domain Eukaryota; kingdom Metazoa; phylum Platyhelminthes; class Cestoda; order Cyclophyllidea; family Taeniidae; genus Taenia; species Taenia hydatigena. Next base: position 7,626,562 of record JADWOT020000010.1, read on the forward strand.
CATTCGCAAGTTGTCCGCGCTTGGTTATAACAGCAATTTCAGAACTACCCACCATTGTTATTTGCAAGGTGGGTGATGCATGTCCAACAAGGTCCGTTACTTAACGCACTTTGTGGGTGCTATTTAAGCATGTATATTTTGCTATATTCCAACCCCTTATCTAAATGTTCACGTTGTGCCTAACGCCAACTCGGTTGAATACAAAAATTAATCTTTGAGTTGGTAAGTCAAAGCATGCCTAGTCTAGTGCTTCAGTGATGCGACGTAGTTGTAGAAGCCCCTGGTGAAGTGGTGCAGGGCTGGACGCAGATGGGTGGAACTAGACGTAGAAGGGCAACGCCTCCTGTTATTGAAATTTGCCCATTTGTTACTACAGCGTATTCCAACACTTACACCGGCGTGTGGTAAAACTTTTGCGAGTAAATGTCAACATTCCAACTTCACGCTAGCATTGAAGTTGAGTCATTTTATCTACTATTTGTGCCACAGGATTAAGCTTTGGCATGCTCAGAAGCATTGATTGCAAAAAGGTGAATGCATAGCCTACACCGAAGAAGGCGGAATTGACATGAAGACTGTGATTGCATAGAGTGAACGCAGTGTGGCATGCCTATCATCGGCATGGGATCATGGCCATTGCCATAATTCTTTTCACCACACATCACCGGGTAGTCAAAAAGCCGATAGCTTTGCAGAACGCTCATAAGCATGACGACATCATCGTCAACTCTCACAAACTGATGAATTTCACAAGTCACACATATGTGACGCGTAAACTCGAGTGCAGCAATCAAGGCAAAGCATGTAAAGTTGGTAGAGCACAAGCCATTCGTTGATTGCGGTTAGGACAACGTAAGTAAAATTTGGCATAAATAATGGAAAGTGCAGTTTTCTTCCCCACGAAAAACACCAACACACTGTCGAATTTCGCTGGGCCCTAGACGCCTGGCATACCTCAACGAATCGGTCTGCTTCCTCCACCCACCATCTTTTTGTTTGCATGGCACTTTGGTCGCACTGATCTAGATTGGATGTGGAAGGTAAAGCAAGCTGATGAATGCATTTGTGTCTATGTCGAATGCGGAATATGAATGGGATTGACTTGGAGTGCTGTCATCACTGAGTCGGTGGTTGAATGAATGGGCGGGGGAGTCTTGTCAAGTGATTAAAAACCATCCCGATGTAAGCATAGGCCCAAGTGATCGGTGCACTATAGCCGTCTTGTACCCCTTCCTCCCCTTCCTGCGCTGTTGATTGGTGTCTTGGTCTCCTTTATCCCTTCCCTAGTGGGTTCATCACCCGCATCCCAGTCACATGATGATGATGTCTCGACGGTACTGGTGTACTTGTTCTGTAGAGCGACCTCACCCAGTAGTAGCGATTGCATTGGCTATGTAATTCACAGCCTCAACCCCTTCTCAAAAGGCACAACATTAACTGCCTTCCATTGTTTTTATTGCTTTAAATCCAAACAACAGTTTTGCTGGCAAGTACATGCCGTACGTAACAGCAAAAAGTAGTGCCGATCAGGAAAAGGGAAACCGTAATGTAGACGTCCAAATGTAATTAGGAAAGGAAGTCAAAGTCGGGAAATAACGAACACTGGCATGACTAATGCAGCTACCACTTTGTCTAGGGGTAGAAATTTATGGGTAGCATTTGGGAGCCCGAGGCCTCTTTCAGCCTCCCATGCAATGACCGCACTCGTGCTCCGACTCCTGTCACTAGATTGCCCAAACATAACGATGGTTGGCACTGATGGAGGACACGACCGTAGCGATTGGCTCCGCACTCTCTTACTGCTATACTTTGATGTCTATTACGAGGTTCCATTCTGTGGAGGAGTTGGCAGTGTCCACTCTATGGCCACCATGCAGATGGCGCACACACACACATTACCTTCCACAGAACTTGAGCTCGTCATGGCATGGTTCATCCCCCCTGCAGAATGATGACGATGTCACGCAGTTGGGTATAGGTCGGTTCAATCAATTCACGATAACGCAAACGTATTGACAAACCCCCATTCCTTAAGGAGAATAAATAGGTTCACTCCTCCAGTGTAATGACAGCCTCACAAAAATATTAAAATATGGATGCTCACGATTACAGCTATATACACGGACTACCAACACATCTTTGACTTGAAACGATCTCCATCTTTTACTGCAATGACATCCAGTCGACAGTTTTCTGGCACATTTATGCATCGGCTTGACTATGAACGTGCGATGATATTGAAACAATCCGTTTTCAATGCTATTTTGAGTCAGGAAAGAAAAGATAGTCCTTTTTGGTGGTCGCTAGCCTTCAACCGCTGGTAAAAGAAGCTACACGCGCAGCCAAGCGTGCCAACCACATTTTCGGCCTCGACTTTGGATGCATTGGCGACGCGATTGATAAAAATAAAAAGTTGATAAAGAAAATCTATAAAAAGTACCAAATAAAGCAATAGTTACACTAACTCGTTAGCTTTGTACACCAACATTGTCACAATCAAAATCTTGAAATAAGTGAGACAAACTGCGTTATAATTGCGGCAACCTAGCGATGTTTTTTTTAAATTACGCTTCAATTTTTTATGATTCTTTTAATGTTATCCCTATATTTACCTTAAAAGACAAAATGAAAACAGATTTGTCAGAGCATTTGAATTGACTTTAAGAAGCTATGTAAGCGCTCTGGCATCGCAGAACCATTTGGTTACTTGTGTTCCTTTTCGTGGTGGAAGCAGATCCATGTTTGCAAACGCATTAGCTTCGAAAAAAATATATATAATATAACAATAACAACATTCTTTTTTATTGTAGTTTGTGTCAGTTCTTAAAATTAGCGGTTGTTGTTACCAGAAATGGGCAATCATTCCACCGCGTCACATATATGTGTCACGAGTGATTTCTTTGACGATAAAGATCAGTCGGGCTGGGAGTTTATGCAGAAACATTTAATGCGTTATGCGTTGGATAATGACTCGCATTCTTCATACATTCTTTACCGACTTCCGGCTCCTTTGACACTGGAGACAATGATGGATGGCTATCAGCCGAATATAAAAGCCAAAGTCTGGACCATCAAAGTCCTTAGGCCTGAGGCTCCAACTTACGAAGACACTCTGCTAAGGGTTAGTTCATTTGTAAAGGTATAAAGTGCTTGTCAGCAGCAAAGTTTCTGTTTCTTTTCATGCCAGCAATAAATTTGTTTTTTCGTTGTATTCTTCTTAGGCTTCTTGTTCAAAACTACTTTAGGTCGTACGCGTAATGAAATGCATGAATTTCGATTGTGCGGACAGACGCCTTCCATCACTGCAACACCGCGGCTAGTGCGTGTGAAGGAGAATTCTGCTGCACTTCAATTTTGGGGCCATTTTTTTAGTGCTCCTGCACATATTTCGGATATTTTGTTCCCTTCTATTGGATAGATGGCAGGCTATAGAAGGCAACATAAAGTGTTCAGGCCCGTTCAACTCTAAAGATTAATGTTTTAAGTGAATTTACAATAGCAGTACAGCAATTTTGGTAAGATAAATTGCCCCTTCTTGATTGAGCACATACTCATATGAGGAAAACACGCTGCAATCGGTTCGACAGCAGCCTAGTCAACAACTGATGAAGGCATAGCTGACACTCAAAAAGGCAATAACGAGCCGTTGGAATGTTGAAGCTGGCTCATTGGCCGAATAATGAGGATGTGATTGGACTGTAGGCTGACACACAGTGAGGGTGACCAGTCTGGTGAGAGGTCTGGAACCAGTGGCCAGTGTTAGTGCGAATCTTCTTACTAACGCGGGTTATGCGGTTCACTCTTTCTGGACTCACTTCATGCATTATTTATACATTGACACGCTTATGAAGAAATCATCATTCAAGAATCAGAAGAGCTGCACGGTACCCACTAGGCTGGTCTTATCATCATTTATGCACAAAATAGTATCGTGTGGCCGCATGCAGTTTGAACCGCCAATCATCGTGTCAGTGAGGCTGGACGTAAAAACAGGCTGAGGTCGCGTTGTGTTTTCTAGAAGCTCGTGACGGCACCGCAACGATGGTTTCGAGGCATTGCTGCTTCAAACTACGATCGGCTAAAAGGTATGCCTGAGTATTCCCCACACTAAGCTACATCAACTTGCCATTTTTGTTCCAGATGACATTTCCTCGTTCCATCAAACACCGCACTCACTTTGCCAATACTTCTCATGTCTTAGACTCGTGAATTGTGGTTAATAGGCTCATGTGCTGGTCATTGGTTCAACGACCAACTGGTGGAGTGGCATAGATGCGTTGGCTACGAGATGCTAGTGTGTTGCCCATTGGCCATGTGATGCATTTCAAAATGTAGGGAAAGGTGGTGTGCATGAGAGAGGAGGCAGATGCGATGGATGACAGAGAAAAGGGTCTGAGACATTGTCATTGCGAGCTTGCCAACTCAATGTCTGACGTGTGTAGGCGCCTTCACAGATTCGCATCTAGTTCTACTAATGTGAGCAATGCAGTGTCGTGGAAGCTTACAATGCTATTTATCTATAGTGTGTGTGTGTGTGTATGCAGGATTTGAGAGGTTTTAAATTGTTAATAACAGTCAATTATGGGTTAAAAGTTAAAACCTACTTGCACTAATGTTGTCACGAATTGATGTAAGGTCCCGGACATGTCGTAGTAAGGGACGGGCAAAAATAAGTGGCAGAGGGCATAGCCAATCAAGGCCTAGTTTTACCCGATCGCCATCAACCCTGCAGCACTTCGGCACTGACTAATACAACGACTTCACACTAGCACACTAGCAAGGCGCACCCAGACTTGCCAAACTAAGAACGAAGAAGCCGAATATTCACCCAATCGATGCTAGTCGGTCCCATGTCTTGAGCATCAAACCGCCTACAAGCATCTCATTACCTCTGTGACCGTGTCTGTTTGCATAACGGATAGTAGTTTAGAAATCCACTTACAAAAAGGACAAATGCGTTAGCATGTTAGAGGTCTGAAATGCCTTAGCTTATCTTAAAATGCTTAATATCTTGAAAGCGGTCCAGAGTGCTTGGTTGCTAATATGATGAATCGAAATGAGGTCTTAAAAGGCTTTAAGCGTTTGTAGGGTCTGCATAACTTTGCCAAATGAAGTCCAGCTATGGATTTAGAAAAAAAGGAATTTCGAATCTGTGCAATGTTTCATTAGAGGCACCTGGAAGAAGTTTTCTCTATGCAGCCAGAGAAGGCGAATCGCTCAATGGCAGTGAGCGTAGTTTGCAGAAGAATGGATTGAGGAATCCCTAGTGTTAGCGACTTAACGTTGCAATGACTAACATTGTGTTGTTGAGTAGGAACAAAGTTGCATTAAAGGTTATTAACTTTGGCTGTCCATCAATGCATGTGTCAAGGTTCACTCCGCCGACAGACGCTTTAGCATTCCAGAACCTATATCGTCTTTTCTGCACCTTCTAATCTAATCACCACAACAACACAGAGTCACTGACAATGTCCAGCGTGCACCAGCCATGCTTATTCAATTATGCATAGTATGACGCTTATGCGCATCGTAGTATCATTGCCTGCTATCACAAACTGATAAATCCTACATGTCACACATGCGTGACGTGCCACCTCCTGTGGGCAATCAGGGCATGACATGTGATGCTGGAAGTGTAATTTCAATAACAGATCGCAGTCAAGGCAAACTTCTAAGAACCTGATATAAAAGGTCAAAACTTTAGTCTTATTCTTCATGAAGAACACTACTACTCAGTGGGATCCTCCTAGTCTTGAGATGCCTCGCACACCTCAATAAAGTGGTCTACTTCCTCCACCCACAACCTCGTTTTTAACACAACTCTTTGATCCAAATGACTTAAGTGGGAGACTAGAGGTTGACTGAAATCGTCGGATCAGCATATTGATGGGTGGTGAGAAGGTTGGCTGGGATGGTGGCGTTTGGAGGATATACTGGGGATGTTGAGTCCCTCCCACTTCGTTTGAGGCAGCTGTGTGACTACTGAATAGCTCAGGTCTCAGAAATATGAACAAACTTTACAGTTTGGACTGTTTTTTTACTTCCAATGGCAAATATTTATGAGTTTGCTCAATCGTGTTTCCTGACTTGCATGCCTCCTCACTCACGTGGGCATTCAATCACTCCTTCTCCCACTTGCGATACCCATGGAGACGCAACAGGGCTAACTAAAGGCTCCTTTGGCATACTTTTAATTAATGTTGATGGCAGTGCGAGTTTTCATCCACCTTCTTTGTAGATCATGACCGGTTCCTTTCAGCTACAGGGGAAGTGAATGTATACTAAACTTGTCCTCTGGCAGTGCCACCAAGTTGGAACTCAGCTATCGCTGATCTCATTTAATGCGTCTGTGGCAGGAGCCAGCACAACCCGTCGTCATTGCCTACAAGATTACCCGTGTCACACATATGCGACGCAACGGAGCAATTGCCTATCTTAAGTGGAATCAACCACTAATCTTGAAAATTGACAGGCTTCATTACAAGAATGCAGATTACTTACCACTTTTACTGCGAACAGATACGCAAATAAGTAAATGGTTTAGCGATACCGGGCTGCTTCCAGGTTATCGAACATTGCTTAGAATGCATGAGTAACCTAAAACATCAATATAATTATTCAGTGCTGACACTTTCAAATATGTCAGAGGTCAGTGCCATTGCATGTCGTTTCGCGCTGCTGAAGCCTCTTAGACATTATAGCTCAAAATTGGCTGTCTCCTCTGACCAGCTGTCGGCCTCCCTGGACTCACTGAGACTCCTTTTGCACGTTTCTATGTGTTGTGGAATGAGTATCTGGTTAGGCGGTCGGTGAGGTCTTGACCACGCGAGCACACACCCGAATCAAAGCAGTCGGTGATGCTAATTTCTAGTCGAGAACACCATAAAGCTGCAACTACCACGTGGTCATCGCGTGAGGTGAATGGAGAGGGTGGTCTTGATGTTGATCACAGTCGCCTTCGCTCCAGCCGACCATCAGCAGACGGAATTGCAATGGGTGAGGGAAAGTTGCACTCAACATTTTGCCTTCGGAGACAATATTTTTTATCCACTGCGCTTTCAATAAAGAACGTCAAGATTGGACTACATGGTGGATCTGGACCTATTATCAGTGCATGCTACTCAAACACTCTCTTCTGCTTCGTGCAACGGTCTTGGCTCTGCTCTGAAGGAGGACACTTGTGGAGTGCGTCTGCATCGAAATTGCTAAGCAAGGGAAAGTAGTCACAAACGAAAAATTCAAAATTTATCGGTGAATTACTGGAATAGGAATATGCGGAATACTCGGCAATGTGAATCGAATAGGTCTTATGAAAGTGTCACATTTCCTATCAAATACCTTTTGGACAACAATTAGGAATGATAACAGCAATAACAGACTTATAAGGGCAAAAGTGGCGCTGAAAGCATAATAATATGTTTTCCTTGATTCATATTGTTAGGCAGACACATTACAAACGCATTTACCAGCCAACTCAAGCCTGCTTTTTATGGTTCGGCGAAAAAGCAATGAGGAGCGATGACCGAAGGGGAGGTCGGAATTTCACAATGGAGTCAAGCGCAAAACAGATTATAGAGGCAGTGCACCATTGCATTTTTCAGGTATTTTAAGATCTGCGTCAGCTCCACAGAATTTATTAGGGGAAGCACGAGATGAATTAGGCATCAGTCTTTCATTCCCACGTAAATTAGAGTTCCTTAAATGATGGTCGCTTTTTGGTTGTGCGTTCCAGCAGGATTTCGTAGTGCAGTGAAATTCTCTCTCACGCGCATCAGCCGTGGAACTTATGCAATTCATTGCGTGCACGACGAAAAGTGGTTTTGAGTGAGAAGATTAAAAAGAAATGCAGCAAAATAATTAGTGCTTGGAAACACACAGAAACCCCTGCTGCTCACAAACATTTCAAAATCTGGTGAATGAACCAATCCTTGTGCGTTGTGTCACCGTTAGTTAGAACATCAGAGCATAACTATCCCGAAGGTTCAGACTTTAGCTTTTATCTTCGGCGAATAGCCGTCCATCATTGTCTTCAAAGAAGCTTAAAAGCGATGGAGATGGCATGAAAAACGCATTCCATTTTTCATCACATAACGGTGACATGTGGGCCTTTTTATGATGAGCATCTTAGGACCGCATTGAACTCAAATTTGGTGAAATTGGAAATAAAATGAAGAAGTTTGTTCCATACGAAGTCAAGTCAGTGAGCCTTGCATAGCCACTTCTGTCTACCATAAATCTCTAGACACACCGCAGACATCACGACCTAGACGTCCAGCCAAACAAAACTTGCAGCCGTTTATTGTTGCTGACCGATTAAAAAATTTCCTCCCACCATTGAATAAACTTCATTTTTAATGATATAATTCTTTCTTACAGTGCCGCTAAAGGCTTCTTAGCATAAAACCGGTGTAAAAAGGCATTTGCCGCTTCCTGCATCAAAGGGAATTCAATACATATATAAACACTATATTTTACTTGTAATAGGTAGTAAGTGACTGTGCGGTAGATGACGACTACCCGAGATGAAAGATGCAAGGACTCCACGCGGTTGGCTCTGTTCAGCCAATTGACACGCGACTCGTCTGGTGCTCACTTAAACCTTTCAAGTGCTATTCGGTGGCTCCACCAGATCGGGGTGTGACGGAGGCGCCTTCGGAGATGAAGGGCGGTAGTTGTAGTGGAGGAATGCATTCAATTACCACAAGATCCAAATCCCAGTTTCTTTGATGTCTACACATGCTTAGTTATGTCGATTGTGATTAATCTCTGAGCTGCGCCAATCGCATAGCACGTGATTATTAGAAGGCATTTATCCAACTGCACACTCGAGGGAATGACGCACCACGCAGACTCCGGTGTGAACAGGTTCGTTGGCAATTACTGGTGTGAGCAGAGGTGACAGCTCCATACTGACGTGTGGGTGGCACAAATGTAGCGCTGTAGTAGTGTCAATGCATTAACGATTGACTGACAGTATTCTGACGCCTGTTGTGTATTAGGAGTCTTCTTTTCGGCTACCATTACCCCTTATGTCGCCTTGACTATACGAACAATAATTTTGTAAAATTGCATAAAACACACCGAGTGTTTCCTTTCGGTGCTAAGTGGTATTTCTCATTTAGATGGAAATTGAAGTCGAGTAGCAAGCTAAGAAGGACCTTAAGAATTGTTATATTTTATTAAACGTACCGATCGGACCACCTCCAATCACATCCTCATCATTCAACCACTGAGTCAAAACTACCCATCACTGCTTTGCGTGTGGACTGCGAGTTGTGGGGGAATACGTGCTTTTTTTAATAACTCAGTAGCTTGTTATTTCCATCTCGATTGTCAGTTGAGCTTCAAGCATTTCCTGACTTGAATGCTGTCGAACCGATTGCATCATGGTTTTCCCACGTGCAAAGATGTCCATCTCGTCGGGATTTGTGCTTTGCTTTCGCTTTATATCGGTGCTCATTTTTAGTCCATATTCTGACATTAATCTACAAAGCATTTGTTGTTTGAATTTATTGCCCCATGTTACTTGTTTCTTGTCAATAGGAAACATTTGAACCCTTTGGGGTTCGTGGGTAAGGATGGCATGAAAGGGATTGGCAATACGGCTGCAAGCTCAGCTGCGATTCCACCCTCGGTTTACGTACCAACATGACATTTGCTACAATTAGATGCAATTCCAAAGGATTCCAATCAGCTCTCAAAGGATGTGGAGGCAATTGCTTTGACCACAGCGCAGGATGGAAATTCGCAGACACATGGCGCATCACCGTAGAAGTCTTGTAACTACTGCTATTCATCGCCTAAAAGTAGAACGAATCCAAAAATAAATGTTGAACTGGGCGATGCGAAGGAAGGGCACATGCACTAATCATGGGTCAAACGAATGACTGCAATTCTTGTGCTTCACCAATTGGCTAAATTTGGAAGGAATTTTGCATGAAAGGGTAACCCACTCGATAACAGGGCCGGCAGTTCACAGAAGAAAAAACAAAGACAAATCCTTTGCGATTTAACTAACACCTTGAGTGGTGTGCGCGTGCAGCCCTAAAGGTTCACTACTAGTTGTACCGGTATCAGCAATTTAACGTCGTGTTAACTGCCATTGAATTGTTGAGTAAAAATAAAGTCGAATCGCAAGTTGATGTGCACATAAGAAATCGCAGCCAAATCTCTGCTTAGTAGTCTGTCATTCCTACAGATGTTTAATGTGGCTGTTCGCCAGTGCATACATCACGCCCCAAAACCTATTTTCTTCCTTCGTTTCCGCGCTTTCGGATCTAAATCACTACACCATCGATTGTTACATCCAATTGGATTCGCTGACAATCTCTAGCAAGTATCCAACATGCTACTCTAACAATAATTTACATGAGGCTAATGAGCGTGGTAGCATGATTGCCGGCTAATCAAAATTTGTTGCTGTGTGTGTGACACACACTTGTTAATATTTGATTGCAGCATAAAATTATTAAAGATATGACACAGAAAGTGGAATACTAGGTCTTATTCATTACGAAGAACACCATCACTCCGTGGAATACTGCTGGAGTGGTCTGTTTCCTCCACGCACAACCTCGTTTTTGACTTGACACTTTGATCAAAGAGAGCTAAAGAAGAGACTAGAAGGTTGACTGGTATCTTTAGGTCAGCAGCTTAATGGACGGTTAGGTGGACGGCTGCAATGTCGGCGTTTGGAGGACACTCGGGATGTCTCGTCCTTCTCACTTTGGGTGGGGCCTTCGTGTGGCTGGTGAATATGTTAGGCCCTTATGGATCCAAAAGAACTTCACCGTGTAGACTGAGCCCTCTATTTCTAGAGCATGCCACACCACACACATGATCATCTGATCAATCCTTCTTCCATTTACAGAACTAATAAGTCGCTGAAGGCGTACTTAGATGGCCCATCATGCATGCTTTACATTAGCCTTGTTGTTAACCGACAAAAGATGTGCTAATTTGGAAAATGGATGGCAGTGCGACCTTCCGCTTAGCCACATGTATTCCACATACCCTCTCTGCAGAGGCTCTGTATTGTCCATGACCAAAGCCTTTGGGACACAGGGAAGCTGTGCCCACTGATCTCGTCTCGCAGCCGTTCCGATGAGGCGTAACCACTAGCTGCGGAGAAACATGTGACCTCGCATTTGCATAAGAAAGTGTGCTTACCTGCGGCCACACCACAGTCGCTACACCGCAAACTGGGTCTTCGTTCGCTTATCGTGAGCTGTTGCCATGCGCCCGTGGCACAAGCCAGCATGGCTGATCGTTCTTGCCTGATAAAATTCCCATGTCACGTTAATGTAGCGCAACGGAGTAATTATCCATTGCAAGTTTCAAAAACCACTAACTACAAAGATTGATTAGATTTATAGCAAGGAGGAAAGGTCACTGCTAATTATTGAAAACAAAATACTTGACACTTGGGACCGATGTGCTTGCAAATATGGGTCTGCCCTCACCGCCAAAAGAAGCGCAAGTGCCTAAATGGTTCAACAATTCTAGGGAGCTTACAAAGTTTCTAAAGACGATTTGAAGCCTCTACAACGTAAAACCCAAGGAGATTTTATTCAGTGATGACAACTATCACAAGGTCAAAGATCTTCGCCAATGCATGTCCTCAAGTGGACTTTCTTCCCTTGTCAGCTGTCAACCACCAGGGCACCCACTGCGACTCATTTCGCCTACTCCTCTGTGTAGTTGTATGGGTATCTGTTTAGGCGAACAGAGAGGGCTCAACCACTCAAACACGTACCAAGTTGAATCAGTCGGTGATGCTGAATTCTAACAATTGACTTTGTAAGGCTTAATCTACCACGCAAGTATCATTTGAGATGGATGGAGATGATAACTGTGATGTGGATCACGGTCGCCTCAGGCTACTCGCCTACTTCTACCACGATTTCAACAACACACCACTTTGCTAAAAGCTCTTCACCGCCATTTTGAGCATCCAAAATTTTCCTATTCCTCGTTCTACATTAACTTGATTTGAACTGGGCAAAGGTGTGTTGATGCGAAAAATAGACGTCAGTGCGATCTCCCATCAAGCCCCGTTCGCTTCACCCACTCTCTCTGAAGAGCCGCTGAAAACATCACAATCGATTCCTTTGAGGCATAGCAAAGCTAAGGACTCACTAGACTTGGCTTTTAGTTGTGCCACTGACACCAAAATACAGCCGGCAGCGAATTAGTTGATCTCACATTGGAATGCCGAGGTGTGCCTCCCAGTGACCAGTCCACGGCCACCAAACGTCAAGTTGGGTTCAGGCTACCGTCACCATTCTAATAAACTTATCAGTCCTTATTTGCTTATGTTGATTTCATTTAATGCGTTCGAGATTCAAGTCGGCACAATAGGTCGTCCTTGCCTAATGAACGATCCGTGTCACACATATGTGACGCAACGGAATGATTGAACATTTTAAATGACGACAGCCTCTAATTTTAAAGTCGTTAGATACTACAACAACAAAATAGCGTTGCCTTTACCTTGTTAAACTTGTTGCCTGCTTAGAAGCCAACGTGCTTGCGAATGTTGATTTAGATTGCCTATGTAGAAAAGTTTACTGTCAAGCATTTTGCCCAATCGAAAATAAAGCAGAGCAAATAGTTTGCGTTTACTTTTTTTGCGCAGAAAAGCCTTGTTGTATTTGAATGCACTTGTTATGATCTGCAATATATTCTCATCTACTCAAACATGTTTGCGGTCTAGTCCGGATATGCTTTCGGTGGATATTTACACGATGAAGAACACGATAAATAAATTCATGTCTTATTTACTCTTTCGCCAACTGAATTCCAGCTTACAATTTAACCACTAAACATTAGACAATTTATTTGAGTAACTGTTAAGTGCCTCAAATTCGCCTGGCATTATCACGCAATCTTGGTCAATGTGCATGCAGTGGAACTTCGAAGTGTTACGCGATCCACAGCCGAGTGGACTCTGCGGAATTCAGCCAGCGCAAGCCTTTAGGCGAGAGAAGTGTGATTCCGCCTCTGTGTTGTCTATTCATTTCGACAATATCATGGTATGAACGGCTTGTTGCGGACTCCATTTAGGACAATTAGTTGTGGTAGCTGGACTGCCTCACCTCAATTTTACGCCTTTCGCAAAAAAGACAGCAGGATGATTAAATCGTCAAACAATAATTATGCTGAGCGAATTTGGCACCCATGGTAAAGAGGCGATAGGGACTAAAAGCATCTTCTGTGATACGAACACAAAGTCAGTCGACAATGTTTAAAGACGAATCGCCCTTGCATTCATATAGTTGTGTAGTGAGAGAACGAATCGAATGTTCACTCAAATCCATTGCCTCCATGCGCAAACTGTGGTGAGTGAGTCAAAAATCCTTGTAAGTGGCTTCTTTGCTAGTCATAGGTGTTATCCAAACGAGAGCTTGTAGAGTAAATTTTGTTAAGACGTGGATGGCGGACCTGGAATCGTGTTTCGAAACAAACTATTCATAATTGGGTTAACGCGTAGATCCCAGGCAACGCCGCACCTACCGAACCTGGGAAGCAAAGCTGCTTCATCTCCTCTTCTATCAAGAATCCGATTATTCGGCGTTAAAAATACAAGCACCATTCTCTCCTCCATTGTTCCGTCCATCCCCATTGTAGGCATTTGACTCCTAAATTCTGACTTCACTGAACATTGAATGAGGAACGCATGGGCCGTATGTGGTCCATCTATAGCACTAGAATGACACTGGTAGTCAAAGCAGGCTCCACTTCCATGGTGCCAAGCGCTTGTGATTTCACCGCGACCATCGGAGCGCATCCAAACCATCTCTGAAGTCAATGAAAGCCGCGAGTCTGTCAGCGCGTTGCCTATTGACGCACACAGAGGATGGAGCACTATCAGCCTGGGTATGCGTCTAGTCTTAGGGTAGAGGAGAGGCTTAAGTGGAAATACCTTCCCAATCGACACTCCACTTGCCCTGCCTTCTCTCACTGGCAATCCGGTCTGCCCACTATTTGGACTACTGGACGTATCGGACAAGTCCATTCGTCCAGGCGCTCAGTTCATACTGTTTATTAGAGGCATAGCAAAGGTGGGTGCTGCTTAACTCGGCTCATAGTTATGCCATTGGCGCTAAAATACAACCTACAGAGAAATAGATGATCTTGCATTCGAATATCGAGGTGTGCACTCCAGTAATCACTCCATGGCCGCAAAACCACAAGTTGGGTTAAGGCTATTGCCATCAGTCTAATTAAATGATCACGTCTTTCTTTGACTATGCTGATACCACTTTGTGCGTCTAAGGCTCAAGCCGACATAGCCGATCGTTCCTGCTTAATAAACGATCCGTGTCACACGTATGCGGCACAATGGAGTAATAGCTCATTTCAGTGGCAGCAATCGCCTGTTTTGAAAGTCATTTAACGTTATAATAAAAAGACATGACAATGCTTGTAGGTTGCTGAAAACGTTTGCTATCTGGAAGCCAATGTGATTGCAAATGTTGATTTGCATTGCCTGTGCAGAAAACCTTCAATATCACTCTTATAGTTTAGTCGGAATTTAGGCACTGCAACCACTTAATATTTAAGTTTTGCATAAATGCACTTGTTGTGACCTGCAAGATATTCACCTCGACTAAAGCATGGTTGCAGCCTTGATTAGATATGCTCCCACTGAAATAAGACGTACATGTTTTGGATATTTACAAAATCATATCTTCTTTACCCCTTCGTCAACAGAATTGCAGCTAACGTTTTAACTATTACAAATGAGATTCGTGGCCAAGGTTAGACTTTGATTGCCTTATTGTAACACTTATGTCGTTTTAGCAGTTTTTAAAGTTTGCAATCAAATAACAAAATTAGAAGTCCTTGAGACCTCTCCAAAGACAAAGAGAGACCTAGCATATGGATGGAAAGCAGAACAGAAGGGGAATCCGAAGTGATTGCATGGCCGAAAGACCAGTTTGCCTAGAGGTGGCAAAACGACCAACCAAGTGTCCGCAACGGGAGCCAGAATTTAGGCAAAAGGCATGGTGTTGCAAAACCACTTATTCGAATAACTGTTAAGTGTCTCAAGTGTGCTTGACATTATCACGCTACCTTAATCAATGTGACATCAGTGAGGTCTTGAAGCAATACATGACCTGCGTTCCAGTAAACGCTGCGCACTTCGGGTAGTGCAAACTTTGAGCGAAGGAACTGTAGTTTCCCTTCTGTGTTGTCGTTTCATCTTGAACATTTCATGGTATTGACGGCTTGTTGTTGGCTCTATCTAGGACAATTATTTGTGGTAGCTAAAATCCTTTGTCTCGATTTTTACGCCTTTTGCAAAAAAATACACACCAGAATAAATAAATCATTAAACAATGACTATGCTGCATAAAGATCGCACCCGGAGTGAATAGGTAATGGGTACTTAAAGTAGCTTCTGCGGTACCAACGATAAATCCGTCGACAATGTCTAAGAAGGAATTGCCCTTGCAGTCGCCTAGTTGTGTAGTGAGAGGATTAATCGAATGTTCACAGAAATGTGTAGCCTTCATGTGCAAGCGGTGGTGAATGATTTGGGAATCCTCGGAAGTAGCTGCTGCATTAGTCCCAGTTGTAATCCAAATGCGAGCCTGTAGGGCGAATTTTATGAAGACGTGGGTATAATATCGCTGAATCGGCCTTCAAAACAGACCATTTAGATTTGGGCTAGCGCGTAGGGTCCCAGACGACGCAGCACCTACCGACTCTAGGAATCAAAGCTGTTTCTCTTCCTTTGACCATTCATCTATTGTCAGATTGTTTGGTAGGTTGGTAGGAGACAAAGGGCATTTGCGAAAACAAAATGCATTTTAGGTCAAGTCTGCCAAAAAAGTCCCATTCAAATGCATAAAAGTCAAGCATCGAACTAATAATCGGGGAAAGACAAGCAGGACTGCTTTAGCGCAATGTTCAACAATTATCAGTTGAAGAGTGCCTTTGCCATTCTCCTCCTCAATACATACTTTTGCCCTGTTTGAAGGCATGTGCGTTGTTCCATTGATGTTAATCTCTGCAGGATTGACTGCATCAGAACACTCAACTGCCAGCGCTTGCAGACAAGAAGGATGATGTGAAGGGTGGTGCAGAGGGCAATGAAAGGATCGAGAATGAGGACCATGAAATGACGGGAAATCACTGTTGTAACAAAACCGCACGTTCCTCAAGCTTCATTTAATTTTAACCCTCACAGGAAACCCTTGGTTGCAAAGTGTGGCGGTGACGCCAACACCGGCACCTTCGACCCTGATACATTCGCATCCACCGTTCTTCTGTCTCTAGATCTTGAAGCCGAGCCCTTAATGAGCTCCAATGCTGTCACCTTCAGGGGCTGCTCCAGTAAAATAGAGACTGCTGTCTCACTTCCAGCCTCTCACAAGCTTCTTGAAGCATAGACAGCAGAGGAACTGCATCTAGTACTAACTAGTTTGCGACCGATTTGATTTCCCGTAGATGAGCGTGGTTAATGAATTAAGAACTATGGCAGAACTCTTTGCATTTGTCGTAATTCAAGGTGCTGCTATAATCAATCTAGTTAATCCTCCATGCTTAATCCGATTTGTATCGAATGAAGGAGTAAACACACTGGCTGCTTGTAATTATTGCTTCCCATTGCTATCGGATTAGCCTTTTTGGAAAGGCCATTTCTCCTTATGCATCATGGGCGATGCCTTTATTTTAAATTGGTACTGGCATAAATTCTGACTTTAGAACAATTGAATGAACACAGATTTTGTTCCACTTTAATATTTAATAGTAAAAAACAATTTGTCTTTCGTGTTGTTCTATAAATACAGACGAATGGCGAAGTAATGCCTTCGCCACTGATCCAATTTATCCAGAGAGAAAGGGATCATTGTCCTACTGCAGCCATTTCTAAATATCATGCTTATAACATTTGCTGAATTTTCATTCTAGAAGCACAATTTTGTGATTCAAAGTTCCTTTGAGGATTGCATGTCTCACCTTCATGGTTCAAAAGAGGCGTGCAAGTCACGCTAATATCTTCCCTTATGTATGAGATAATTAGGAAGGCCGCTAGTAGGTTTCGTTAGCCCTGCCGCCCAGCCAAAGCAGAGATGGAGGTTTCAGCGGCCACAAATTTACAACAAAGCGTCAAACACATAATCTAAGCATTACAGTGATAGCCATCCGTCAACATTACATTTACTGCCTTGCTGAATGGAACGACTATGCATCCTCAACCGGCATTTGAGCTGGTCCTCTCCCATTGACCATAAGGCAAACCATTTGCAGTTAAGACGTTGGAAATTTTGTTTGTGCATGGATGTCACTTTAATTTTCTTCAACAATTTCAAGTTTAGACACAGTCTCTACTTACTATCTCTACAGGGTTCGAATCAAAGACAACACTGGAGGCGCTGAAACTAATTTCGCTAAAAGGCCCTTCGATCCCCAGTCCCTGGCAACTCCTGCTTTGGTCTAACCAAATCCAAAATTTAAAGCCAAGTTTTAGAAATTGCAGCAATTATAGCATTTTTGTTGCAAGATTTACAATTGAAAAATGCCATTAACCTGACGAATTTTGGACATTCGAATCCCAAACTGGGTAAGTAGACTGTCTATTAACATGATATTTACTCTGGTTTATTGCTTTTAACTTTTAAAGGAATAAAGTGATTGTGCTTGTGATAAGCCGCAGATGCTTAGCACCATAAATTCCCCGAATAATAAATAGGGGATTCATAACTTAAACTGGAAATTCGATACCCCAATTTTGCATATTTGATTTTCATGGATCGCATAGGCTTCAGATCAGATAAATAATCGAACTATTCAAGAATGTCCAGCTGTTCAAACTTGACACTCTGATTAGATGGAGTCTGCTCCGACCACTTCGGTGGATGTGCACACCAAAATCGTTAAATAAAATGTATCGCGCCCTCTACCTTGCTTCCAAATTGACGTCTTCTGGATGCGTCCACTTTTGTTAGACGTCACTGGAAAGACTAATTCGAAGACTATGACGATTCCTGACAGCTACACAAGGGTCTGATGTAAATTGGAGGTAATGAACAAAGTAGAAATTGCATATATATATAGTTGGTTGTTTGGAAAGCACAAACTCACACACACTGGCAGATATGAGGCGAGTCACAGTGTGGCTACGTGATGTCAGAGGACGGCCCGTAAATTTAAGGATCCGGAGTAGACTGACTTGCGACACGTGCGCAGGGCTTTAGTAGCTGTAAAGGGTCACAAACGTATGCGCATCTCCTCTGCGTAGTGGTGTGGGTATCTGGTTAGGCGAACAGTGAGGGCTCGACCACCCGAACGCAGGCTAAATAGAATCAGTAGGTGGTTTCAAATTCTAACAATCGAATCCGTAAGGCTTGGACTGTTAAGCAGGTATTGTTTAAGGTGATGGCAATAATGTGGATCGCAGTCGCCTTCTCTCTAGCCCCACCACCTACAGACGGCATCGCAGAGAGCATAGGAAAGTTCTACTCAACACCTTTGCCTTATCAGGTAACTCTCCTACTTTTTCTCACTTTGAGCAGCACACTACCTCGCTAACATCTCCTCATCGTCACATCGAGGCTGCCCTAGATGGCGGATTTGGACCCATGTGCCATTTATGCGCTGTCGTTCGTCTGGGGCATCGGTCTTGGCTCATCTATGAATATATACACATGTGAAGTATCTTAACATGAAAATCGCCAAATTTCTAATATTCACAAAAACTATTTCAAGAGCAACAATATGCGGTTCACCGTGTAATGCAGCACCGGAAACACTTTATCAAAGGGCCGTTGCCCAATATCCCAATCCTTGTACGATGTGACTTCAAGGGTTAAAATTTCGTGTGGAAGGACCTCGAAGGATCACACTTCCAAGTTAACATTCAGCGGCAACCGTTTGTCATTGCCTCCGATACCGAAGCAGCTGAAAGGCGATAAGTTCGGTAATGACCAACGGTGACAGGTGAGACATGTTTCGATGGGCACATAAGAGCGCACTTGAACCAAATTTTAATGATTTCCTGATTAAAAAACAGGAAACCTTGATCAAATTGATGTCAGCAAGCCTTACGCATCCGATCACGTCTGCCATTACGTTTGTCATTCGTAGATCTTCATGCTCTACTCCCTCAATCTCGAGATACCTTACAGCCCTTACGACCTGCATGTCCGGTGACCGACCGGACGATTCGTGTGCATCATTGATTCTTCTGCATTCTTAATGAGACGTGTGTTCTCACTGACAAGCCGCAGGCAACTGCAGTGCTAAAAGGGATGCAACAAGGACTGATCTGATCTACTGTCAATGGAAGGCATAATCCAAGCTATTGACCGCTGCTACATGCAAATCGTTGCAGTAAGGTGTCACAATCATGCCAAACTTTGGATTCTCAATCCGAAGAGGTACAATGACTTCCTTTATAATTATGGCGGTAGTGAAGCATCATTCTCCACCGATCGTCGTAGCGAGGGTTTATTTTATCATTCACAAGGCTCAAGGAGGCGATAGATGGTTAGCAAAGTAATTAACTGGTTCACCATCTTAAAAAAGGAGTTGTTGTTCTATCACTGGAATTGCATTTAATGGAAAAGTATATTTGGACTAAGGAGTCTGATGAATGTCCGCATCTATTCTGGACCCATTAGGAAGAAAATGAATTAAAGATGGACTTGAAATTTACTAATCAGTGCAAATCTAAGTCCAGAAAGGAAAACTTTTAAAGCCAATCAAAAAGTGAGAATAAGCAGATAAGTAGCCTTGTAAAGACCGAATAGTGTCGAGAATGGATAAGATGGTAGATGACTATATTCTCAAAACTAGAAAGGTCGAGGATGTGCGACAAAGTTGGGAGCAAACAGGCATGCAGTAATGCATGAACATAAAATGCAATAAAGGGCACCAACATTGGGATAAATACAGCCATTAGTATGGAAATAACTGCATGGAGTTATGGATAGGAAGGTAAGGAATGAAATAATGAACTCTCTATAAGCAGTTCAGGGACCGCATTGACTGATAGCGGTCTCAAACGCAAAGAGACACTTTCGCCCGCTAACGCCAACAGCCGAATGCCAGCTGCAAACATGAGGCATGTAGTCTTAGTCAGGCGATTGGCGCTGCTGAAGGTGGAATACGCTAGCACTTACCCGTTTTGCTATCACTAGATCAGCCAGCTTTTCTCCAGTTGGACAGGAGGAATGGTGTTACTGGCAGGATAGTTAGTATAAGCACAAATGGGTTGATGCATCGCATGCTTTTTTGGATTTTGCAAGGAATATTTAATGTGATCCGCTTAAACGTATTTACAATTGAATGTGGCGATTGCTGACGCTGGGATTTCATGTGGGTGGCTCTATCCAACCAATCAACACGCAACTCGTTTAGGCGGCACCACCCGATTTAGGCGTAATGGAAGCAACGTTGGGGACAACGTGTGGTAATTGTGGTGTGAGAATGCTTTCATTACCACAAGCTTCCAGATCACAGTTTCTTTGACGTCTACGCCTGCTTCGCCACAAGGCGTACTGATTGGAAGCCTTGCATCCAATCACGATTTGTCACAGCCTCACGCTTCTTCTCATTCGTTAATGACTACACACTCGAAAGAATGAAGCAGTATGCTGACTCCGGTATGCACAAGTTTGTAGGTGATGAATAGTGTGAGCAGAGGTTACAGCTCCAAATAGATGTGTGGAGGCACAAACAAAGCGCTGGAGAATGGTCAGTGTACAAACTCTTGAGTGATAATGCTCTGCCTGTAAGAGTTTGAAACGTCCTGCCCACTTCATATCATCTCATTCATTTCCGTTGCTGTCACCGACGTGAATTGTACACCGACGATCTGTTCACAAATTCCGTGCGTTGGATCCACACAACTAATTCCAATGAGGTTGAAAACGTGCAAGTCTTTACCATGCCGGACAAGTAATGCTTCAATTGGCTAAACAGAGCTGTACATTCGGATTTATTTTATCAGCAATTCCTAGGGTGCTTTTCAGTGCAATAGGATGCACTGAGGAAATAGTAAAAAAGGAAACAAAAAGGTACAACCTGGTGCACTATTCTCTCTGCTTTGTCACCGGTTTCTATTCGACCGCAGCGGGTCCGAATTGCAAAGTTCGAGAGCGTCTCCTTTAGTGATGCAAAATCAGCTATTTCTGGTCATGGTCTAGCCACCTAGTGACGTTTTTATTTGGAGTAAGGCGCTGTCGCCTTACTCCAACTGCCCACTAAACTTGCCTGCTAGGCGGCTATGAGAGCAGCTGCTTTTTTGCATCCTGTTTGCCTCTATTCACTGCTTGCTCACCATCGCAGGCCATTTTACAATCCTGAAGCACTGAAAATGCTCCGTGTCGGGACCTACACCTAGGTTAAGCGGTGGCAATCCAAACCGTCGAGACGTGTGAAGCCTTGCTCCTGCTGATCGTTCTAAAAGCGTTTCATTTATTCACTGGTTGAGCATTGCTGAGGGTGCCACCCAACTTCCCACCTATTTCTGCGGAAGTGTGATTCCACAAATGCTTCCTGCCTCTTCCATCACCTCGCTGCAACCTTGCTGGATCTACAGCCTGCAATTCCTATGCGACTTTGCCTTCTTTCTTCCCTTCGGTCTCCTCTCCCTAAGTAACAGCTCTGATCTCTACTGTTCCCAATATTTATCGAACAATGCTAACCACAGCTTCCTCGTTGAAATGACGCCTTTCCAACATGCTCGCGTCGTGACGGAGTATTCTACTTGTGCTCATGATTCTAAGTGAATTCTGAGACTAATCCTTAACAAAGATGATACGACCTTAAGGAATTCTTGGACGATATATATGAGGACTCAACACTCCTTATTACTATTTCGTACGACGAACCTATTCATTACAACTAAGCATCCGATAAGAGAAGTAGTTTGCTCTTTCCTTAGGTGCGTCCACTTTGCTATGGCAGGCACTAGTCGACGATTTTGTCACCAACTTAAATCATTGGTACAGGATTCTAACCATTTACTGAAGGGATCGCAGTAGGACCACTCTTCCAAATTGCATGTTTTAATGAGTGGTAGCAAAAAAATTGAGCTGAAACTGGCATTTTCAATTCCACAGACTGCAACCGTCCCCTTTGCGACAGGCTACGGGGGCAAGTCTTCAGCATCTCATCTCAGCTTGACCGTGTTAGATAACGTATTTTGAATTCAAGGGTTAAAAATTGTTCGCGGCATTCACTTGAAAATCACTTAGTTAATCGGCAAGTGCCTTATTTCCTTGGAAGATTCATGCTCTCCTTCATTCAGTCACCTCCACATGCAGACACCGTGCGACTTCTATAAACCACGCGTCTCCCCAGACGTCTGTCACATCCATGTTCCCTTCTTTGCCAGTAAATCTAACAAAGAGAAAGAGGTGGACCAAAGGAAATGCCGATTCTGCAACGTACACGTGAGAGCAACAGAAGGATACAAGAGAAATCGACAGGGTAAGTTGAATAAAGCACGTTTTAAATGTACATGTAAAATACACACGAATACATTGATGATAGTCAAAGGAAGACACAATAAGTGGATGAAGCTTGAGTCTCTTTATGTATTTGCCTCAGTTTAAGTTTCTTACCTCTTTGTTCACGAATTTTGCTAATGCGGTTTCATCAAAAGGCTGCACACACTCTCAAACTGTTTGCGCATTTCTTTGTAGTCCCTCTTTGTGGCCTCTTTATTGGTGTCGGTCCACCTGATCGTCTCTTCACACTGCGCTAATATTGCTTTTGGTTCGCCTCCAATGTCTCCTGCTTCACGTACTCTTTCTCTAATCTCCTTATTATGTCGTAGACGTAGCCCACTAACTCACTATTCCCTTCCATTCTAATTCTCTCCTTCTTATTCTCCTGCTTTTTATCTCCGCATCAGTCAGCATCTGCCCTATCTCCTTCTCAGGCAGATGGCTACTGCAGTTGGTGATCATGACGCTGTTCTGCTTTCCTGTCGACCTTTGGACTGCCGACACATGGAAGATGCCGTTTTCGTCAATCTCAAACGCCATGTATACTACACTTTCGCTGCCCAGTGTCGGTAAGAAACCAGTCAACCAAAACTCACCCAACAAATGGTTGTCACGCGTCAAGCACACTAACCAACATTTCGGTTACATTATCGCTAAAGTTGATAAATGCTTTCGTCGCCTTAGTTGGGATTCGCGTTTTACGCTTTGTCATCGCCACCACAATTTCACCATACTTATCAATGCCCAAAAAGAGCGACTTCACTTCCAGCGAAACCAAACCCTTTGCCATTACTGACACACCACCAGTCAGATTTGCAGCCAAAAGAGCGGCACCGTAGACCACTGCCTCGTCTGCATTGATGGATCGCCTCACCTCTTTACCACCAAAGAAATTCTGCAGCAACTTTTCCACCTTTGGAATACGCGTTGATACTCCCACCAACACAATTTTACTGATGTCAGCCTTCTCCATCTTCGCATCGATAATCGCTGTCTTTACCGCATTTATCATCCATTCAAAGAGATCCGAGCACAATCGTTCAAATCTGGCCCGTGTGAGGCTCGCATTAAAATCGATGCCTTCGAACAAGGACACTATTTCAATGCTTACACTCTCTGCCGAGCTCAACATTCTCTTTGCCTCCTCGCACGCCTTCCTCAATCGGCTTATGGCTTTTCCATTGGTTGTCAAGTCCTTTTCCTCGTGTTCGCCCTTAAATATCTCCACAAAGTGATCCACTAATAGAGAAGTGATATCCTCACCACCCAAATGTGTGTCCCCGCTGACCGCCTTCACCTCGAATTTTTCATTCTGTATGGACATGATGGAGACGTCGAAGGTGCCACCGGTCCAATCAAAGATAAGCACATTGCGCTGCCTTGCTGTCTTCTCGTCTATACCGTAGGCAATGGCAGCTGCGGTCGGCTCATTGATGAGGCGCAGCATGTTTAAGCCTGCCAGTTTCCCAGCATCGATCGTGGCCTCACGCTGGTTGACATTAAAGTAGGCTGGCACTGTGATGACAGCATTTGTCACCTTCTCGCCCAGGTAGGTCTCCGCTGTCTTCTTCATCCTCGAGAGCACCGTGGACAAGATCTGCTCTACAATGAAATGCTCTGTCGTGCCATAATACTGCACCCTGATCGTTGAAGGGCCACCGCGTGTAATTCTTCATCCTCAAAACGGTGTCCAACCAGACGGTTCATATCAAACACTGTATTGGTAGGGTTCATGACTGCCTGCTTCTTTGCGACCTCATCGATGAGACATTCCTGATAGGTGCGGTTGCCCTGATCATTAGCTATGATTTCAACCCTGACGTTCTGGACAACACCGACGCAAGAGAACGTTGTTCCTAGGTCAATGCCGATGGCTGAACTCTGACATTCTTTTGTGAAATGCGCAAATGGCAACACGTTTAGTCTGATGAAAATGATCTCCACGATATCTGCAACCCTTTATATCTGCTGCAATCGGCCATGACGAACCTAGCCATGGCGTGCGCTAACTACTCGAATGCTGTCATCTAATCTGCACCTGACACTACTTCAAGCTTCTTCTCAGTAGCTGACGACCGCATACTCGAAGGAATGGCGCAACACACAGACTCCGATGTAAACAGACCTGTAGATGATCATTGGCGTGAGCAGAAGTGACAGCTCTATGCCGGCGTGTGTGACATAAGTCTATCAGTATAAAAGCGCCATTGTAGTGACTCCTAACTAATAACATTCCAAAGTCTCATTGCCAACATTTGGAGAATCCTCAACAATGCAAGAGTTTTGAAGCAAAAATTGTTTTTCCCTTGGGTGAATAATATTATTCATGGGGGTATTTGGGTAAAAATTGTAACTGTGATCGAGGAAATAAATTTTAAGTAGGCACTTACCCAGGATTTAACCGGAACGCGCCTTTAGAATGCCTTACGATGGTGATCTATCACTAGCTAGTATGAGAGAAATATCACGGTCCGCTTCAAGCATCTTTTATTTTTACAGCGGCCATACCTTATTAATACAGTGATTTCACCTTTGTGGCATCCCGTCAAGTGTTGAGGATCGCACCACGCATTTCCGCAATTCTTGACGGCATTGGAGTGGATAAGAAAATTTCATTTAAAATGGTGATCCATTGGAAGTGATGGGAGATGTTAATGAGAATCATAACAGCCTTAACAACTGATGGCAAAATCATTTCTGTACAAACGCTGCCTTGCTTGTTATTTGCTTCATTCCTTTGCCACCACGCTCTGTGATTAGCGCATCTCAGGGCACAGGTACGAGGCCTTCGAAGGAAACTTAAAATAGAGGTTTGTAATAACGGAATGCATACCTACGCCACTGATGTTGCGCTCCGCATCTTAAGGCACCCTGTTGCACTGGATTTGGGTGGAGCCACTCAGGGCACCAGACGATGGGCGTGTTGATTGACTCAGCAAAACCAGGCAGTTAGTTTAATCGTGTCAGCAGTCATAGCTTTCAGCTCTCTATGCTTTGGGCAAAATAGAGTAAAACCAAAGCACATACGCTGCAGTGCCGACACTTTTAAGGAGTTGTCGACAGTTTTAATCGAGTAATGGCACCAAGAATAGTGCGAACGGGAGCACCATTTGGCCCGTGAGAGTGCTATCACCTAGGTTGAAGAAGAACAGCAACACAATCGACCCTGGCTGCAAGTCGTAAGACAGCAGCTCCTTATACAATCGTGGGTGGATAAAGTACTCGTGCCTTTGCATGATATAGTCCATGCAAGGGTGACTGTGCAAACAGTCCTGAGGGCACACTTTGCTTTCTTTTCTCTTTCCTACCGATAAAAATCAGGAGCAAGTGCCTCACAGCTAGTTGGACAAGTACATCTCTCTTCAGGAGTAATAATAAATTCAACGGTTCTCTTGTGGTCCACATTACGTCTGCAGCTCCCTACTTCAGCCCATTTTAGGTACAATACTCTTATTCGTCAATGCTCCAAGCATACGCCGATGCAGCCGCCCAGCTCCTCGAGTCAGGTCTTCATCCCTGAGAGAAGCTAGAGTGGGATACACAGCGCAGAGCCAAACTCTCTGTTCTTTTCCGCCTCTCTCCACAATTTTCCGTGATTATTGATGGCTAAGCAAATCTTTTCTGATTCAGTCGTTTTAATTGCTTAAAATACTGTAAATTAAGAAGACTTTTTCTGTGTTTGTAAAGAACAATACGGATTCGGGGTAACATTAGAGAGAAGGCAAGATTGGGGGATTCTTTGGATTTTCGGCTGCTACAGCGCGCAGGCTCTGAGAATTCAAAGGCAAACGGTAGATTGGAAATTTATGTGAAAGCTACGGTGACTTTTTCATTCCTTGCCTCCGACTTCGCTGGTTGGCTGCCGGGTCCTAATTAAGCTGCCTACTATTCTCCGTCTTTTCCTTCTCTTCCATTTAAGAACTTGTAGAAACGCATTTTAATGACACAGAAGCAAACAATCGGTAAAATAATGTTTGAATGGTGATTCTTAGGGTTACACGAGACTATGCAACCTTTTGCTGTAGATTTTACAACACTTGGCAGTAAAAATTAACTTGGCGGTGCCACGCGCAATACGGCTGGAGCTTCTCGGTGCCAGTGAAGAGCACCATACCCAAAGAGGCGGAGACGTCAAAGCAAGTGTGATGTGGTGACGCCTTTTTTTCAAAGACGCCTCTGTCACAACCAACTCGTGTGGAACCACCTAAGAGCTAATGAAAGGTGAGAGTGGATACCACACAAGAAGCATGATAATTGGCCAAATAGAGCCACGCATTTGTAGGCCCTGAGCCAGCAGTCACCACAGTCAAATGCTAGTGCGCTTGGGTAGGGCATATGATTTGGTCCACCCTAAGTTCATAACAACAAGCAAATAATTCTGCTTAATGTATTGTAATGGAAAACTAGGGAAGTGGAAGCACGTGGAAGGAAACAGAGGCAATTCCTTTTAACCATTGGTGCTGGCAGAGCTCTCCCTCAGCTAATGCTCTGTGTTTCTCTCCTTTGATCTCTGTAGGCCGTTGTTAAACAGTTGCACAGCCAGGCGTCAGCACTTTCTACTTGATGGGTATAAGACTGTGATAAAAGCATTCTTTTGACACATACTATAGAGCCTGATGTTACTGGGAGGGCCCAGAAGGCATCTAATGTGGTGGAAGCTCAAGGCAGTCTCCTCATCCGAGACCACGAGCTAAGCACTCTACGTGTTACAGTACATAGAGCCTAATAATAATGAAGAGCTCGGAATTGCTTCGACACTCCTTTGACTCCAATTCAATGCATTGCCTTAAGTCCCAAAAAGGATCTGGGCCGTTGCATTGCTTGTGGCTAGAATAGTGCATTCCAAAGCGATTCTGTCGACGGGATTGCCTGCATCATATTCATTGTTGATGCATCTCACACGCGCTCACTCAGGTGCACTCAATCGAATCCTCTTCTTTCTCTGAAACATCGGCAAGGAGCTCATTCTGCTGCCCTATCTTTGATGAAATAGTTTTGGTCTCAGCCTATTGAAGATAAATAACAAAATTTCACCATATCCTTGAGCAATTAAATCTACTGAAGTCTCTTCCTGAAGGTCAAGAGGGCGCTTTTGTTTTCAGTCACGAGAGCAAGTAATCAGCAGTAAGTCTTCACAACGCATGTCCACTCAATTGAGTGCTTTCTGGAAGGTTCTAGAAACCCAGGCTTCGCCTCTCTGGGCCTATTTCCACCCCAATCAGTCCCAATTTTGCTGACTGGGTTCCTGTGAGAGGGTTTGCACAACCGATGTCAGTGAGCTTACTAACACTTCAGTGTAAGGCGGCTGCATGCTTCATTTAAAATTGGATTTATTTCGCGTTTTGGTGGCCACTTGAAGCCAACTTGGTTTGCGTCCAATTACATTCGCTTACTTGTTCACCTATTTACTTGCCTTCCTACTTAACACAGGTTCGGTTAAGGATTGGCACAGCGAAGGACATTTTGGATACAAAGACAAGAAACTGAAAGGCAAGCTTCACTTAGCACCAAATCTCAACTGTAGGAAAGCATTGCAGGTTTAGAAGTAGAGGGAAAGCAGAATCCTCTTTACAAAAAATGTGGACCACTCGTCGATCTGCAATTTTAAGCCAGTGGCATTCGCATCTGACGTCATATCAGCTATGATTGAGGAAATCGGAGACAGGACTGCCACCTCATTGTGCCGCCATAGGTGACACATTGATTGGCGTTGTTGTCTCAGCTACAAAGCACTAATTCTGTTAGGCATTGCTCCACTGGTATGAAAATCACTAATTTGTGCCGAAGGGGAACACTTGCGGGGTCTTGTGTAATTTTACAAAACTATTTTCCTGATAGTAAGGGCGATGAGAAGGACAATAGGTGCTTAAGAGGACATTTCTAACTCATTGATTAGGTCTTACGGGCATCAATATACTGTCAGTCAATGGTCAAAACATTGGCGCTTCTACGGCGCTACAGTTGTGCCACCCATACATCACTATGGAGCTGTCACCACTGTTCACGCCACTGCTCACATACAAACCTGTCCACACCGGAGCCTGTGCTGTGCGTCATTGCCTCGAGTGTGCGGTCGCCAACGAATGAGAAGAAGCACGGGGCTGTGGCAAATCGTGGTTGGATGAGTGCCTTCCAATAAGCACGCGTCATGTGATTGGCACAGCTCACAGCCCAATCACAATCGTCCTGGCTAAGCAGACGCAGACATCAAAGAAATCGTGACTGGGTGGCTTGCGATATTTGAGAGCATTCTTCAGAGGCGCCTTTGTAACACCCAAATCGGGTGGAGACACTCAGGAGCTAAAGAAATGTCAGACGAAGCGTTTCTCAGTTGCCTAAACATGACCAGCCACGTGGACTGCATGCGCCGGCAGTCACCGCATTCAACTCGAAATGCGTTTGGGTTGAGCATATGAAATGATCCTTACAGCATTTTTACAACAGATTGCCATATTTTGTCAGATTGTGCTTTTACTCAATATCATGCCAGTGGCACCATTCCTCTTGCCTAAGTGAGGAAGAACCGGTTGATTTGGTGATGACAAATAAAACGAATACCATAGTTCGCTACTGTCATAATCCCAAAAACATCCCTGAAGCAGTTTGTAGCTAAGAATCTAAAGCTTGGCATGAGCGTAACATCTTGCAGCGATAACTTCATATTAGTAACACTCGGTATCCTGAATTCCACCTCATATTAACAGTAGATCAGATCAGTCTTTTCTGCATTCTTTTCGTTTTTTTTTGATTCCCCTTCTCTTTCTCAACAGGACCTCTCACCTTTTAGGTGGGTCTGGTTAAGGCACGTCCATGTACGACCGGAGGAGGAATTGGGAAGGGGCAACTTCTTTATATTCTATTCGGGTCTCACACGCTAGTTGAGGGTAGTAGTGAAGTAGAGTTTCAACGGCTTAAACGTTGAAGCCTTTCTTGAGGAGAAAAAGATTATGCAAAGACCTTCACATCAACGCATATTGCACGTTCTTCGGCCTCTGCCTTAATCCACTGAAGTTACGTGTAACTTACCCCCGAGAAGGCATTTATACAATAATAGATACATTAGTCAGTCAGCAATAATAGGATTGCACGTATTTTGTTTAATTGGATGGCTGTAATGG
Organism: Taenia hydatigena; assembly: GCA_036345935.2. Taxonomy (NCBI): domain Eukaryota; kingdom Metazoa; phylum Platyhelminthes; class Cestoda; order Cyclophyllidea; family Taeniidae; genus Taenia; species Taenia hydatigena. Next base: position 7,656,149 of record JADWOT020000010.1, read on the forward strand.
TTGAGAGGTATCTAGAGATAAGACAAGTGGTGAAGGGCGATTTACGAGTGTCGAACGCGATAAAGACGAGAGTGGCTCCATGACGCTCACTACCTTCGAGTGGAAAATCCTTGGCTTTAGTTGAGGCTTTACCAAAGTCTAGTTTCGTTCGGTCTTTATGTGCCCATTAGATAAACGCCAACTCTATCGACCTAAAGCGTTAATTGATGAGTTGCTTTCTTTTGCTTCCTTCATCGCCCTTTAGGTGCTTCCCTTTTTGTTGGTTGTCACCAGAAGCAATAATGAGCAGCTACCAGCCAAATGCTAAGGTTGATGTCTGGTCCTTTGAAGTCCTCATGCATGGCGTTCCAGAGTACGGAGACACGTCTTAAGAAGGATGGTTTATGTATCAAATCCAGGGGTACTTGATAGTAACAGAGATTTCTGTTTGCTTTCCTGTCGTGAAAAAATAAACGTTATTTTACCGCTAGCTGGTGTGCGTGTGTGTGAAAGTAAAGAAAGAGGAATTAGGAGCGGTAAAAGAGGAAAAGGATAGGAGAAGATGCTTGCAGTGAATAAATGAATAAATGGAAGATAGAAAGAGCAAAAAGAGAGGAAAGATGCAGTGGAGCGATAAAAAGCTTTGAGAAATCGGCAAACTCTAATTAGAAGAAACGCAAAAGCAAACGTAGAGCAAACCACACAAGCCAGTTATTCGTTCGTAACCTTAACCGTCCTTTGTGTTGTAGTTAATCGAAACATGAAGTTAAGAAAAGCCATAATTAGAAGTCAAATATTAAAAATTTACAGCAAAATCGAAACAAGGAATAGACTTTTATAAGTTTAAACGTCAGTCATGTTATGCAACGGATCTAGAGCGTTCCTCCTCTTCTCTCTTACCGCCCATGCTATTAAAAGTCTGAACATGCTTCGACATCTTTAAGATAAACGAGAGAGTGGGCACGAAAAGATCTCTTAGGAGAGTTCAAAATAGGGATAAATCACGACTTTAAGAGCCAACACTCTGCTCCGCAACCAGGTTCAAATTGTCGTTCTGTCCTGACCTACAAAGCACGCCCCATATAACTTAAAACCTAAAAATAAATAGCAAAAAGATTTTTGCCTATTTAAAAAAACGTAATTTTGCCTTTCTGTTGTTTATAAATAGTTTCATTTGCTTTTATATCCTTGCGATTCGCTGCTGAGTTTCTCATTGCTGCGTGCTTTGTAATTTGTTTTGTTTATATGTTTGCTCTTCAAATATAACATCAAAGGCAAATCTTAGCACCAGCAGCCTTAAACTTAAGGATAAAACATAAAAATTAGAAGCTTGTTTGTTTTATCAAGCAAACACTGAGGTGATTGGTCAGTTTTGTATATTGAGCGCGTAAGTGGTGTGCATTCTAGGTATCCTCGTTTCCTATCAGTCGGGTGGGTATTCAACGCCCTTTGCTGGTTACAAGTTTAGTATTTGTGGTTTTAGGACATTTTAATACCGATTTGCTTCATCTTCGCTTTTAATTGCTAGGGTAAACGCAAAAGCTTCATAATGTGACCATTAGAGCGTTTTGTTTTCCAACTACAACTGCATTTTTTGCACTCTGCAATACTTCAGACAATAAATTATGATTGTTTTGATAATTATAGAAGTGGTTAGCTTCTTTACTGAAGGTTGACTTCTAATAATGATGCGCAACTTAGTTAAGGAGTGTTATAACCACCCCAGCTGCTTGACATTTATTCAAGATTTTCTTGCGACTAAGAGCCTATTGTGTGCATGTATATATATATATATATATATATATATATATATATATGCACCTGTATATCTGCCTCCTTTAACTGCTTAAATATAAAAAGCGTTAAAGAAGCAGCTGCAGTTGGTGTCAAGACTTGTTGTTTTTCGCTTGTACTACCTGCTCGAGTTGATGTTTTGACTGCGCAACATTTCTAGCGAATAATCGAGATTGTTTTGGTTGTTTCTAAATGGTTCGCTACTTTAATAGGTATGAGTTTTGGGTAATGAGGCCTAATTTGATGAATAGACCTTTAACTTTGTTAAGAGCTTTCTACTCATTCATTATTTTCTCACTGATAGATACCCATTTATTTATGGGTATCCGCTTATCAGTTCCCTTCCTACGCACTTCTATGCTGCTGTAGAGTACTTTGATCTGTTGATTACGATTGTTCTGGTCGTTCTTCGAATGAGCATGGATTGGTTTCCACCGTGTTAGCTAAAATTTCAGTTCTCGATGATGTAGTGTAGGAAGTCCGACCTCACTGATCTCCTGAACGCGGGTTCAGCTTCGACATGAGTTTATGTTTGGCTGTTTACTTGTTTATTTGTTTGTATTACTTAGAAAAACAGGGCGGCATCTCGGCGACTCAGAAGTGTCTGCCTGGAGGGCTGTAGTAGTAATAATAGTAGTAGTTGTGGACTTTCATTGATTACAAATACCAACAATTACCACTGCTGGCTGCTTTTGGTGCTAACTTGTCTGGTCAGTAAGAAGTGTGTAACTGAGACTTATTAGTTTGATAGGAGTTTGACTTTCTTTGTAGATGACTGTCAGCGTTGAAGTGGCAGTCGGCGCAGCAGGAAATAGAGGAGGAGGAGGAGGATGAGGTTGGGAGGGAGAGTGAGGAGGAGTAGGTGCTGCGTCGTTGTTGCTTCCTGCTATTGCTACTACCGCTGCTGCGAGACGTTGCGGCGTTTGTGACCTGATGGGCATAAGGAGTAGTAGAGGGGAAATCGATCCTGTCTTCTTCGTTTGCCCCACTGCTGCTGCTCGACCCTCTGTGACACTAAAGTGTCGACCTCGTCGTTGTTGTTGCTGAAGCCCTGCTTCACTAAGCAGGGAGTGTTACTTTCTTGCCATGGGAGGCGTCGACGCGAGATCTCGTCCGTCGGAAAATTTGACTGCTTCAAAAGTGCTAGCAAACGCAAATGCGGAGGTTCCTCCAACTCATAACTTGGGTGCATTTGAATCCTGTCTTGTTCTGTTTTATTGAAGCAGAACAAGTGTAAGAAAGGCAGAGGTGACTTCATCGAAGTGCTGCAACGGCTTGATGGCGTTTTTCATGATCGGCGGCCTAATTCTGTCTGCGTCTCGTTGATCGTTGACTGACTGACCAATAAATCAATACTTTTATCAATAAAGCAATCAATGAGCTGCCTATCGTGATGTAATTGCACGTTGTGAGAATTACAAAGTGTTCTCAAGCTGCTCGCGACAAACACTGCCTAGGCCATTACAATCATGACTTCGATCCCAACTCTTTCCGGCCCTCTACTCGCCTTTTGCAATTTGTTAACCCCTTCGACTCAGGAGAGGGTCCGTGAAGAGACGTCAAAATTGCCTCCTGCAGCCAGCTCCACTCTGTCCTCTAATCCGATTCCAAAATCTAAATGCCCACAGAGCATCCACCACCCATCCTTTAACTTCCATTGCATCCTGGGCCTCAACTCCCATTCGTCACACTTTATCGACAACGCGTTGTTCATTCAACGATTTGATTAAACACATCCGTAAGTACCTCCTTTTATGCATAGTAGTCTACAGCCTTCGTTCAACTTCCACTACTGGCATTTTATCGTCTGCCTTTCTAGTTCCACCTGTGGCATTCGGTCGGTCGGTGGTCTGACCAACCAACACTGGTCAGCGCAATCTGCAGCACTGGCGTCTTTGAAGCTGTGAGAAACCACGTTCCTGTGTTCTCGATGACGTGGACGACGCCACGGTGACAGCTGCATTCTGAATCAGGCCTTTAACTTATCAAGCATATCAAGTGAGAAAAGGCAAGCCGAAGATCAGTACACATGTTGAGTCGAAGTACTCCTCTCTGAGAGCGTTAGTATTAGTAAACCTTCTAATTATCTTCCTTCTGCTCCTCCTCCATGTGTGCTATGATGTGATGGCTATTGAGCCAAAGCAGAGAAGCACATGGGAAGACGATGTCTGCTACCAGGAAACGACCTATAAGGAGGACTGTTGTGCAAAGCCGACACCACTAGACCCCACTGCTAGACACTACGTGACACGCGCCGCAGATCGATCCACGCACATGTCAAATGCGAAGACGTCAATCACACACTCAACTGTCAGATATGCTTACGTACGAGTTGCGAAGCCTTCTACTACTCATCTTGCTTCTCCGTCTTATCCTTGTTTCCACTACTCGGTTCATTGCCAGCGTCTTCACCTCCTTTTGGTTCGTTCTCCTCGCCTTCAGTTTCCTTATCATCCTCCTCTACTTTCGCCTCCGACGTCATCCCGCTCTCCTTACTCTTGTCATTTCCAAAAGTTGCAAAGACGTCAAGGGACCGAAGCAGGTAGAAATCGCAGAAATTAGAGGTAAGTCGTACTATCATCCTTTTCTCCGCCTCCTCCTCCTCCCACGTCTACTTCTGCTCCTCTTCCTTCTTCCAATCCATCTTGCCCCTTTTCTTCCCTACTAGGTTTGCATGCGTTAATTCAACATTGTGCTCGCTAGTATGCCAGTGCATTTCACTCATTAAGAGAGAAAGCGAGGGTTAAATGCTCAAAGCGTGCCATCAGGGAGAAATACGTAGTTGATTTTTTTTCCATTCAGCTGCATGATTATAGTAGTGCGGAGGTGAAGGTATTATGGATAGTGGGAAGCTAGAGCGAAAGGAATGAAGAAGAGATGTCTACAGCACTACGCATAGACATACAGTAATAACATTTTGCCAGCCCTCTTCCCTAATATCCTTTCCCCTCTGCTCTCAGCTCCTCGTCTCCTCTCTTCTCCTCATTTACCCATTCCTCCGTCTACTTCAGTTGAACAAGCGTGTTACTTCGCCACCATCGGAGAGGTACAATCGCCACCCTTGTCTTCTCTGGTGCGAAGCAAGTACTCACGTAGATACATAATTAGGGAGATCCATCAAGAAGTTACCTTTGTCAGCTCCATAGCAGCCTTTAGGGGTAAGTCGCCATTTTCTTTCATGCAGGTATGCCTTGTACCGCTTTGCTCATCTCGTTTCTTATGTCTGCCTCGCACGCGATTGCGAATTGCCTAATCGAGAGCAGGAGTAGGGACAGAAGTAGGAGCAGGTGTAGTGAAACAGAAGCAGTGTAGCACGTTAGGCAAAACTAGGCTTAACTAGGCCGGACTGTACTGGACTAATTCAAATACGAGTAGAATAGAGCAGCCACGTATGCCTGATTATGACAGTCTGGTGTGGAGGAGAGTGAGAAAGGTTGGGAAGGAAGAGGATAGGTAGGTAGCCGTCTTCATGACCTACCGTTCAAATCAACCTTAACGCCTCCTCATTTGTCACGTCGAATCAGTCTAACGCAACTGCAGGCTGCATGCATTGAGGTCTTTCTTTTCTGTTTGGCAGATATTAGGGACAAAAGTGCATACGCAGCAGCAAGGTCCGGCGACGTCTCCGAGATGGTGGAGCGGAAACCCTTTTGCCTCCTCCTCCTCCTCTCGCATGTCCCTCTCCAATCCATTTCCGGTGAGTCACTTCATCTTCTTCTTGTCTGCATTCCACTTCACTGCATATGCTCTTTAGCACTGCGTCTTACATTGTCTTAGTGCTTACGCTTCATTTATTCAAATCCCAGAAAAGGGAGGAAAGAGTGCTGCCTGCATATCATCTTCTTACGGTCCTTCATGTTCCCATTTCGGTGACGTCAGGGCGTCTCACTCGTCTGGCTACCCCACGTTTCTGTCACGTTCTCCTCTCCCGGACCCACAGTCTCTTCTCCTCTTCCTCCGCCTCCTCCTCCTCCTCCAACCCTATTATTTGCCAACGCCCTTTAAGCAAGTCCCGTTCCTCTCTCCATTTCCTTTATTCCTCATCATGCTATGTTAAATGGTGATGGTGATGAGAGAAGTTTTGCTGCGGACTAGACGAGTCCTAGACTACACCAGAGTAGACTACACTAGACTTAAGCAATGTCTGAATTCCGCTTTAACTTAGCTAGCATTGCCGTATCCCCTTCATTCCCATCTTCAATTTTTTTTTACTTTTCTGTAGCTTGTTTTATTCCATGCCGCCTCAATTCTGCCACCTCTTCCTCCTCATCCCACTCCTTCTCCACCAGTTATGCCCTTGAGAGCGAAGGTTAGTGCTTTCCACCTACTTCCCGCTTCGTATTGCTTCCCATCCCATTCTCCACATTCATCTCCCACCTTGTGGAGAGTTCCTCTACCTGGTGATCCATATTAACGGGTAAGAAGGTGCACTTCTCTCCCTGCTCATCCATCTTCACTCTGTTCGTTCGGTTTGTCCCACTGTGTGTGCATACCGTTGTCCACTTCCTTCCTTTGTCCTTCTAGATCGTTGTCGTGATCAGTGTGGCACAGAAACAGGTGAGAACATGTGTTGCTTGTATGTGTACGCGCGTGTGTTTGTGTGTGTAGGCCTGTTGACACAGTTGGTCAATCTTCCTCTCCGTACGCGACTTTGCAGACGACCAGGTGGATAGTTGTATCCTGGGCCCAGTAAGCTCTCCTTTGACCGTTCATTTGTTGTTTGGTTTGCTGGCAGGTTGGTTGGTTTTCAGTTCTCACTTTTTAACCCACCTATTTCGCGTTATTCGCCTCCTGCTTCTTCCGCCTCTGTCTCCTGTCCTCCCTCATCTTTCTTTTCTTTTTCCCTTTTTCAGATTGAAGAAGACATATCGTGGTGGAAAGGAAGCAGCGACGACAAAAATATGAGCAACGTTGTGCATGGAGGTGGTCCAAACCGTCACAGATGGTTGCGGCGATTAGCCAACCATGTGCTGAGGATATCTAGCTGTCTGCACTTACACAGAGGAAAAGGACTTACTAAAAGAAGTGGTGCTGTGAGGCGGCCCCCGAACCCGGTGATCTGCGGTTGTGGGAGTCGCAATTGCGCAGTTCTTAACATTAGACACTGAGCATTTTAAGGACTTCTGCCCTACCCACCCCCAATTTTTCCATGTACTTACACCAAGCCTTCCCCTCTCCTATCCTCTCTCTTCCCTAATAGAAGTGTTTTCATCCAACTGCGTCTTCTTGGGCGCTGCATTATGCACGTTTCATTAGTAAATGCCATCCACTTCAATGGACACACTTAACCTCTCATGTCACAGTCCTTCACTGTGGTTAGAGTAGTAGACTTGCAGAGCGAGCAAGCCCTGGCTTTCTGCAAGAAGGCGGTGGGCGCTGAACCATTGTTTCTCAGTGGCTGTGTGATTGTGAGCGGCGAATGCCGTCGTAATTGATTGGCAAGTAGAGCTGATTTCGACCAGCGCCTCTGGGAGAGTCATTTTGACTTGACATTATTAGAGACCAATCAAAAGTGGGAAATGAAGAAGCGCCGAGGTATCACACCACCACCACCACCACCACCACCACCACCACCACCACCACCACCACCACCACCACCACCACCACCACCACCACCACCACCACCACCACCACCACCACCACCACCACCACCACCACCACCACCACCACCACCACCACCACCACCACCACCACCACCACCACCACCACCACCACCACCACCACCACCACCACCACCACCACCACCACCACCATAAAAATTTTATGAAAAGGGCGGCACCATGCAATTACCAAATGCTAGCCTGTTCATGTAAGGGATTATGGAGCCCTTTTGTGCTCACCTAGCGAACTCTGAGGCAATTCCTCTTTTACTACAGAAAATACTGAAGAAGCAACTGTGCTGGTACCATGAATTGGAACATGGTCGCTTTTGGTGATAAGAAGAATAATGTCATCAAATTGCAAGTACATACCTGCTTAGTGGACAGCGAAATTAATGTACGATGAAATCGGTGCGGTCGTGCAATCAAGTGCGGAATCAGCGACTCATACTGTGGGTGTGATGTGGTGTGGTGTGATGTGCGCCCACGCATGCATGAGTATGAATGCTGGATGATGTAGCTACAGCTTGGCCACCGCATGCGTGCAGTGAGGCAAGCGATGACTGTGTGGAAAGCGTGGACTTTTATTGTTGTGTTGCAGCACCAAATGCTCGTAAATGTCAGCGAAAGAATTTTCGTCGTTTTCACCGCTTTTCCTATCTCAATGTGTGGTGTTGTTCATGCTGTCCATCTCGACGGAAGAAGTCACAGCAGATTCTACCCATCACCACTAGGCGACTTTTGCAGTTGCGCCTCCATCTTAGCCAAGTTACATGCTCAGTTATTTTCCCACTTGTTTAGAAGAAGCAGTGATTTAGTATTCTAGATAAATCGTTGGTATGGGCAGTAGAGTGGGACCTCAGTAAGTCGAGTAGCGTGCCTTGCTGACCCAACGTAAAATATTCACAAGATGCCCAAATCACTTATTTGAGTATGCTGACTGAACTAAGCTATTCGGATGAAAATATTGCTGCTTATATGGTGATTTCTTCCAGCGTAATGCACCACCTGTTTGCCTCTACCCGTACAAACCATGAGGTCTGATGTTCTCATCACTTAAAATTGGTCATCGTAGGCTGAGTGGGGTGAGTCCCTTGCTGTTTGCTGTTTTGTGCGTAGACTGATGTCAATGGCGATGTTGGTGTTTGCCAATTCGAATTGCTTCTGCATATGCGATGGGATTGTTGCGTATATGCATGGTGAGAGAGATGCTGTGGTTATGAGGGGTGTCAAGGTCCCTCACGCACTCCACTAAAGCTAACTACAATTAGCGAAACCTACAATGATTTAATTTGACTTACTCCATCCTGACAACTAAAAGAGAAGGAAATAGCATGACATAACCAAAATAAAGAATCACTAGCTTAGAAGGTGGATCTGAGCACATTACATGCACAACATATTAGACCCAAACATAGAATGATAACAGTTGCAAGGTCATGAATACAATTTAGGCGGCTTTAAAGTGTGCAGTGCTGAAAATTAGAATCTACTATACTAACTAGCTTCTAGTATTGCAAAGTTTTGAGAGACGGGCGTTGGTTGAATGATAACCGCGACCTTTACGACCATATAAGTTTACTAAGTCAATGCTGTGCAACGAATGCGTGAGGCATGAACAGTGCGAGGATTGTGCTACGCCCTCTCTCATTTATGATGAGTCTTTCTGCATGCTGGTAGGCCTTGTTTTAAGGGTTCAGTCTAAACAAACCATGATGTAGCGTTGGGTAAATCGACTGCAAGAGACTAACATTGTCTTAAAGGTGGTGTAGTCACTGTCAGAAATGTACTGTAGGGAGTAACGTATTCAAGTTGGCACTTCAATGCACTCGCACACTTCGGTGGTGATGGTTTGTCCTGGATTCAGAGGACGAGGGTATGGGCTTGACTTGTGGTGAGATTGATATTTGCCTGCCATATTCCATTCAGAGGCCATTGAATGCTGTAGTTAGTCATGAAGCCGCAAGGTTTAACTGGTGGTTGTCCTGTCATTTGCACACTGTAAGAGTTCAGTGCCTCCAGGTTCACAATCTGAGAAACAGTAAAACCTACAAATCGCAGAATTTAACTGAGCTCGTTTCGTGCTCTCTAATACTTTTCATTGTGATTGCTCGTGGATGTGGACACTTCGAACATAACTTAAAATAAAGGTAACGTCAGCTACTAACGGCGGAAGTTGGAAAGAATACAAACTTTCGTGTACCACTGCGAATACCAGTGGGACAGCCATCAAACTGAAAGTGTCGCGCTATGACTGAACGCAAATACGGGTGCTGCATTTCCTCTATTTGATATTCTCAATCATTTTCAGTGAGGTTGGCAGCAGATTTTTATAGTGTTAGTGAGTCTGGTGGCCCAACCTTATCTAAGATCACATAACCGCCAAAATCTCCAATGACGCCCTCGGGATCGTGTATTGGTATGTGCAAATCGCGACTGTCTCCAAAGAAAATTGCTTCAAACGTTGGTTTTCGCGTGCCTACAACAGTGAACACGAAGCGTCTTGACGAGGACAACCATCAGATTATGAAATGTTTTTCAATCCATGTGATGACAGCAAATGCGAATGGGAGCGAATGCACTTCTGCTTGTCGTTTATGGGCTGATAGTAAAACAATAACATTATACATCGTCTGTAGCCTTCATTCATCCCCTGACAGATATCACTTTTAAGTGAGGACAGAGCTTTGATTAGACGAACAGATCGGACCAACCTTGTTTGTGTGATGGTATAGTTGCTTCCACGAAAGTACTGCGAGTACCGAAGTAATCAAATTTCACTGGAGTCATCGGTCGTGTGTGCACACAAAGGGAGACGACAATGGTCTGTCCTGGCCTCAAATCTGTAAATGAAAGAGAATAAGCTGGGAGAAAGGCAAAGTTGTCCTTGTCATGTGTAATCTAGAGTCCATTCGATGGGGTAGCCAACAATGCGGCCATAGGGTCAGCCGCTCCATGTAGGATATTCCGAGGAAGACTATGATCCACACATCAGAGTGAGTACGTGCCTCAATAGTGTTAAGGAAGTGGTGAATCACCGTACATCTCTTTGCAAACGGTGATGTAAGTAGAAAAGTAAGAAAAAAAATTGGATTAAAATGAATAAATAGGCGTATTTGATTGCATATGGATAGGGTGGTGGCAAATGGAAAATCGACAAACATTCATCCAATGTTTAAATTCTAGTAGGTTCGCCATGTTGCGGAAAATGTGGGACAGAACTAGTCCGTGACTGTCGCCAAATGCTTGGTTAACGTCTTCATTTCCTCCAATTTACATTCCCGCGCATCTGCAGTGGGGTCAGTCACAGAATGCCAAGGATCACAGGAAGACATCAAAATCACCGAACATCCCTTTGGCGCCCTTGAGTTCGTGGATTACTAGGTCCAATATATCAATGTCTTCGTGATAAGCTGCCTCGAATGTCGGTCTTCGCAAGGCTGTAGCAGCAGAGAAGAGGTGGTTAGACTGGTCGTCTCACCAAGTCAACGCAAAGCAGTTGCCATTTCATGTGTGTCAAATGCAGCATAGACTACGGTGTCTATGCAAGACGAACGCACCCGCGCCCTTGGTGTGAATGGGAGACGATGGGTCAGATTTTCTTGTGCATTCCTCAGGAGCTTGATTCTCTTCTAAATAAGTGCTAGTTTCCTCGACGCACACGTAACAAATGTCAAGACTGAAGAATCCACAGCAGAAACGCTGGAGTATGCTGCCAGGGTGACTCGGAGTCGGACTTAAAACCATACTTAGACGGCCTCTTCTGCCAACCATTCACTGGCCAGCCGATAGGCGCAAGCACGCACGTAGCATCTCTCTGTTGACCAGGACTTAATTCAGTCCATTCGCCATCTGGATGAATTGGCCATCGGCTGCAGACCACTCTCACACACATAAGGTTCTCGAAGTTTGAACTGTCGTACGAAATAGAATAACTCGCTCAGACATTTACACGTCAGGACGATCTTCGTGGCTGCTTGACGTAGAGGATTCGCTACAATGGGCGCATGGCCTAATAAATCAGTGAATCCTTGATCCATTTCTGAGGAAGATTTAGCCAACTCAAAAGCCTTCATACCCAGTGCTCACTATCTTAGGCGTCTACTTCATAACCGTGCCAAGCAGCAATCGCTTTTAGCCTAAGTTTGTAGGCCCCACATCACGGCAGCAAAGGCCACAGAAACACCACCAAAATAGGCACGTCAAGATGCAAGAGTGTAAGGTATGGAGAAAGGATGAGACATACAAAAAAGCGTCTCCTTAGTTGGTGAAGTATGCACCTCATTTTCTTCTTTTCATTTGGTAGTAAACATCTACTGGATCCCTTCATATTTGCAGTGCGAAACCACCAGCATTTTTCGAGCAACGAAACAACTTAACCGCCTTAATACGGGAACGGCAATTTGTGCTGCTCGAATGAAACATAACTATTGAGAACACAGCTTCGAATATCGAGCAAGAGCTTACTGCAACATCCTCATCTCTCACTTCTTCTTTATTAACAGGAAACATTTAAGGTCTCGACAAAGTTTTTCAGCTTATTACCTCCCGTTATGCTTACCGCAGTGTCATGTTAACAGCCTTTAACAACTCCTGCAGCTTATTCACACCTCACTGACAGACTGGCAACTCAAGCACTAAAGGTGACCTCCTTCAAGTTCACATTGCCAGCCTTTTGTCAACAAAGCTTTTAATTCAAGCCTGTATTTGGCACACACTGAAGAGTTTAATCTCACAAGACGACGAAGTTGAGTGACAGATATTGTTATGAAAACTGAAGCCATTGGAAAGCAAGAGAAGAAAAGTGGTTGTCACAAAATGATGTAACTAACGATTAGGTGGGCTAGTTGGTGCAATCGGCAGTGGCAGCTGCAGGGTTGTGGGGCGGTGCCAATCCAATCAATGAGCTCACATTTGTAAGCAAACACTGTGTATTTGTTTAAAGTGATTTGGCAGCTGGCAGATTAATGAGTCAACTTGGTGATAACTGCAGAATATGGCCCCCGGGTGACCTGAGATAGGAGGGGGCAACTCGGATACCGGTTAAGGATCAAGGGCTTAACAACTCGCGCGCAGCTCCCTTCGACGCCTTATTTGCGTCTTGATTTGTGCATCCTAAGGTTTCCTTTAGTTATATTTGCAGTCAGATGAAATAGAGGTCCAACGGTTAGGCTTATCATGTGGTCAGCTCAATGTGCTCCAAGGCCCTCAGATTGAAGAAATCTCGTCTTCGCTGACGAATACACTACAAAAAGTGCGTGTTGCAAACTATGTACCGATAAGTGAGGGTGAATTCAACTTTGATTTCTCAAGCCGAACGGCTAATGCGAAATGCGTAGACGAGGTCGGCATTTGGTGTCCTACGGGTGAGAGTACGTGTGCACTAATCTGTGGAATCATGGGACAGGGCGTTCGCGTGCACGGTTTGAGACCGGCTAATAGGAAGTAGCCAGGGAGAATGAGGACTACTTTCACTGCCTTTAGCGGTATCTGAGAAATAAGGCATAAAGACTGATTCGCCAAATACATGGGAACAAGAAATTGTTTTTGAGTTGCTGGCGTAATAGCGAAAATATTATTGGGACTGTCAAGCGTGCACAAAAGTTGCATTTTACTATGCTGCGTACACAGCTCTAATGTCTAATGTGTCTGTTTTCGATGCTTTTAATGATGCGGAGACAATTTAACGTGCCATTGCCCTGTGTTCACCCACTGACCTCACACATCAATCACTACATTCAATGCCCCCAACTATCTCGACCGACGCCTGGCTTTGCTGCAAGCTTCACTAGATGCTCTCAAGGAATAGGAGAACAGACGGAGACCACGAATGTGGCCTGCCGACTCCTAGTTTTGATGTGACCTTCATCAACAGAACAAACACATTTCGTTAGCATGTCAGTAGGGCAACAGACATGCTTTCACAACTATGCAAACAGGTAATATAGCCTAAAGCTCACGAAAAAGGGAGCAAGATTCGGCATTGCTCTCACCCTGTTAAAGAAGCAAGACCATGCAAACCAGACTTTCCATGCGGGCAAGTGACCTTGGTCCTATCGAGGTCTTTGCCAGACAATCATCAGGTGGACTTTAGAACAAGTGTGGAGGACCACTCCAATCAGCATGTGCGAGTCGAAACACGGGTGTCACCTGCATTTGAGCGCATCATGGATGGTTAGTAGATTCTGAGTGTGGGTTTATATCGACATTGAGTATGTGCCTAAATGCATCTGGACGACTTAGTCCACTCATTCAGACAAGCTAGATAGGAACTGATTGGCGGTGGGCTTTGAGTGACCATTGGCTCGCACCAATTACAAACAAAGCACGAACCACACATGAGGAGACGTGATGAGTGCATAACGTCTCCAAATTTGGTATTTTAAAGCAATTAGTGCATTTATTCGCGCCCCAGGATGTGTACTGAGACGCACTACGCCACTCCAAATGTGCCATTGTGACAAGGCTTGTGGAAGTTGGCATGCGTTGCGGCATGTAGAACAAATCCTTCTTAGTGCATTTTGCCTTGGTAAGCACTGTGAGACATTCCGAGGCACTGCTTAGGCATTTGGTAATAAAATGTGAGCTGATTTTAAAAGTGGTTAAATGAGCTTCGCAATTCCCAACTATCGGAGTCGCGTGTTGAAGATTTCATCGGTTGATAGGAATGGGGCGACTGGATCAATCGTATCAGTGGCACGTGTTTAGCAACAAGCCTGGGCTTTGGCTTAATTGTCATTTTCACATCGTGCAGTGGACAGGCGGCACTTATGAGCATACGACCATCAGGCTATCAAGTGCGGCGCTTTGACCAGATCCGATTCTGCATGCTCTAAATTTTGGAAGATTAGGCTGTTCTGCCCAAGGAGGATGATGAAGTGAAAATTGCGCATAATGAAAATGGAGAACTTCTTGGTGGATTTCAGCGTTTTGTTCTTTGATGCTGTAATGAGCTCGACCAGCATGGCGGAGGACAAATGGTGAGTGCATAGAGTCCCAAAATCCATCCCTACAATAATGGTGGTATTACAAAGTGCGAACAACTCCCGCACTCTCACTAGACTTGCTGGAGGCAACTTTCATCTCTCATCATCCCGACTGACTCACTTGCATGTGCGGCACTTAAAGAACTGGTTGCACACATGAACATGTAACAATCAAGGGATTAGGCACTCCCAATCGACTCGATTCGGTCCAAATTCGACCCGAACGAAATTAGATCCACTCTGTGTTCGTGGTAATATTTTGCAGCAAAAGCTTTCGTATCGATAGCAAATGTTCAAACAAAGTTCAAATTCAGAGTGTATTTAGGAACACCTCAATGGGTGTGAGCAGTTCATTCTCTTACGACCTTGTGGAATCTGCCGGAATAGAGGAAGAATGATTATTTGTGTAAAGAATGCCTGGAATCCCACGAGTGCGGAAGCATCTTCACGCCATCAAAGCTGCAGTACAACCTGTTGTCGGCAGCCAACAAGCCGTCCGATGCCTTCGCTCGGTCTTTCGGGATGCAGGTGAAGCTGGTGAGCATGAATGCTATATCACACGAAATTCAATAAGGCTGATACATTCTAAATGTGCATCCTTCAAGGTCGGCGAAGCTTTGTACGCATTCTATAACTCAACTGCTCTGTTGTATGAAGGAGGTGTTCAGTTTGGCGAATTACTTTTGGATAACAAATCGAGTGACATATGAAGAGTTTTTAGACGTGGGACGCACAGTTCTGCGGGGTTAACTCTTTTCCTATTTCATCATCAAGCAAGCAGAAATGCCTTCGCATGTGTTTGTGATTTTGTCCTAGCTCATTGTGAGAAGAAATTTGCATCTTTAAAATCAATTGCAGGAGATAAGTGAGATAGTGCCCCAGAGTCACCTTACCACAACTGGTTGTTATTTGGTCATTGTGGAGTGCTTTAGACGGCAAACAAAATTTTGGCCGCCGTTTTTCCCAGATTTAAAACAACCGTAGTGACTTTTAAACAGAAATGACTCTCTCGGGGACATCACCCGCAGCTCAGTTTGGAATGTGCCCAAACCTGCGGAAACTCCGGTTTCCGCAAGAGTAAGTGGTTGATTTTGACTAAGGCGCACAAAGTTGTTCTAAGCACTTCTTGTGTGGACAAAAGGGTTATCAGAACAAAGGCGCTACTGAGCCCGTTAATAAGTTTCTGCTTTTGGTCAGAAATGCGCTGAAGCACCTGATATAATTGCGAAGTGATTAGATGCAAGGAATAGACATTTTACTGCCCATACACAGGATGTTACAATGCCATTTCAGCAACTGGGTCGTGTAAGTTAACGAAAAGCATTACAGCGCTAGGCATCCTGCACCGAGTCATAGTGGCGATCGAACGGATGAGAGTAATTTGACGGCAAAGGCCTCGTGTGTAGGTGCAGGGAGACGCTAATAGTATCCAACCCAATGGCACGTGCTAACCACATTTATTGTACCGTCACAACTGAGACCACGTTCAAACCGAGCGCATGATGCCAATGCTATTGCTACCATTGTCATCGGTGCTGTCGATGTCCATTCTGTCTATCCAGAAGCAATTTTGAGCCCAAACCTTTCCATAGATGCAACGAGTAATTTGATAAAAGGCACCAGGATGTAGAACAAACCAATTTGGTTAACCAATCATGAGACGAGGAAGTCAAGTTCTGCGTTAACATAAATGTACTCGAGCAAAATGCTCCACAAGGAAGAGAAAGTGGGTCCAAATGAAAGGTGCTCATTAGGCCGACAGAAGACACCAGAACAATAAGGATGACGCGCAAATATTGTCATAGTTGTGGGGAGTAGAAGCATAGAACATGCAACGATTAATCAGTTGCCATTTTATCATTTCATTAATCGGCTTAATCGCGCAAACTACATCAATCGTGTCAATGAAATATGAGCTTCGTGTGCCATTAACACACCACATTCCTCTTTTCTCGGTGCTTCCACGCCTTAGTCTCGACAATACCCTGCTGCAGAATATCCCTCATCCCACCTGTGCTGACTGCTTGCTCTTGCTGTTGGCAGACGATAATATCTAGAGAAGGCGTGCAAGAGTCATCGATACCACAAGCCCCAACCATTTCGGCGTAATCGTATCCATCACCTCTTAACTCACTACTAGGGAAGTATGGAAAGGAAGGTTACAACTGCTGGGCCGGCTAATGAGCTGCTCAACAGAGGTAGCCACGACATTGCTGATGCTGCATATGAAGTACAGCAATGAAGTATGCATCATGAAGCCAAGCATAACAGCCCAAAACCATCAATATCACGCATTCTGTCTACGTACAATCAAAAGTTATTGCTCTTTTCACACACTAACCTGCAAACCACTCAAATAATCAGTCGACTTGTCACCATTAGTAAACAGTGAGATGCACAGTACACACCAATGGGACACTCCTCAACTACCGCCCACATAAGCCGCACCAGATTATTGCAGCGACTATTCGCGCAGCAATACTGGAGTATTTCGTAGGCACCGACCATTGATCGAAGTCCACATTTGTTCACACGAATCAAAGCGAAATTGGAAAGGTGGCGAAAACGACGGTAACGCGTTCTCCGGCAAATACTTGCATTCAGCGTTACACAGCAAAACGATGGACAGCTACGCAATCCGGTCACTCATTGTCTGTCCCACCGCGCGTAGATTGTGTTCAAATTGTAGCAACATCCTCTGCCACCCATACACATGTAGTGTGGGAGCGCCCATCACACCACTTTCCTTTCATTGTTCTCTATAACTCGTTGCTCCAGGAGAATAGGTGAATGGATGGACGCTGTGGATATGGCCTTCATTTCTTCTTTGCGTCAACCTGGAGATGGATGCACTTCATCTCCGAGATGGTGGATGGAGGCATCGGATGTGACCTGCAGTGCTGTTCGTCCACGAATATGAGCCACATATGAGTCGCACACACTTAGATAGACCAACGACACGACCGCAGCACAGATCGTACCCACTGCACACGCATCGCCTCAGACGCTGCGACCATAAGCGTCCGCATATGCATGCGTAAGGGCATGCTGGACACCCCTCTCCTATCAGTGTGGGCCAATCGCAATTGGTGAAACGGCACGTGTTGTGACCTCATGCCCTCACACGACGTGGTATGAGTCACGACATCTTCCCCCAACTAATGAGTAGCATGAGTGCAAGGACCGCACGATTCACCACATGCAGATCGAAGTTGCGGTTTCGCCACGATGTTTTTTGCCTGAATATTTATCCATACGATGATGTGCCTATAAAGTGGTTGCGTTAATGAGCGAATCGTTGGTAGTTTGTAGCACCTGGCATGCGTAAGCGTTCGTGCGCAGATGTGTCTGTTTGTTACAGGAGTTACTTTCCCACAGTATGAGTCGCTGATTATGCACATAATTGTGCAGACTCACTGATTTCATCGTACATTAATTTCGCTGTCCACTAAGCAGGTATGTACTTGCAATTTGATTACATTATTCTTCTTATCACTAAAAGCGACCATGTCCCAATTCATGGTATCAGCACAGTTGCTTCTTTAGTATTTTCTGTAGTAAAAGAGGGATTGCTTCAGAGTTCACTAGGTGAGCATAAAAGGGCTCTATAATCCCTTACAAGAACAGGCTATCCTTTGGTAATTGCATGGTGCTGGCCTTCTCATAAAATCTCCACTGCAGTGGTGGTGTGATACCTCAGCGCTTCTTCGTTTCCCACTTTTAGTTGGTCTTCACTAATGTCAAGCCAAAATGACTCTCTCAGAGGCGCTGGTCGAAATCAGCTCCACTTGCCTATGTGACTGGAGTGACTTGGGTTAATAATAGCGTAACTAGTCAAATTCTGCAGAGGCGTAGGTTATTGCCTTGGGTATTTGAAGTGTAGATAAAGGCCGTTTGGGTAAAAAAGCGACGAGAAACGTCAACTTGTCACTAGGTTCATTTGGGAATTGATATGGCTGTAAGAGAATTTAACTTATGCCAAACCAATTTATGGACTAGGCATTAGGCTTCGGATTAAGTCAGGTTCAATCGCAGTTAATCCCTACGAACATTTACTTAAGTGTGTCGAACTGATCAGGCGATGTGGATAGAGAAGGAGGATGATGATTGCGCAACACGAAGAATTATCCATTCTGATCGGCTAGTGGCAATTTTTTAATGATGGAGGAGGACAGCACCCGTGGGTCAGATGATCTCCTACTTACACCCACAACTCTTCCTTGCACTTGATGCCACTGTTGCTGGGTCACTCCACGTTGTATGAACATCCACATGTGCGCCTACTCACTCCACTACAGCTATTCAACACATTTTGCACTTTTGAATAAAGTGAAAATGAAGAGTTTAATGAAGAGTGGATCATAATTCTTAAACTGTTGGTGGGACCTCAATATCTCCCTCACGCATGCCATTGCCAACGTGCATGCACCGACATTGCACAGTGAACATCACGTTACGCAGAGTGTAGAGAGTGAGAGGTCGGATATCAGAACTGGAAGAATGACGCGATGACACTTTCCACCAAATGCGAGAGCACGAGGTCATTGCTTGATTGGCTTACGCTGTGCATCACTTAGGTGCAAGGAAGTTGACATGGCTATGCTACGAGTGGGATCTTCCTTCTGGTCGTGTGGTTAGATAATTTTGTTAAATGTACGACTCATGTTTGTGGACGGGGACTAGTGTGCGCCGGGCCTATCACCTTCACGCACCAACTTGGAGTGGGAGTGGAGTAAAATGCATGTTGATACAAAAGGCAATGCAGGCCACATTTACAACATCTTCTCGTTCACTGTCCATTGGAGCAACGAATTATGGAAACCAGGGGTAAAACTTCTAAGTAATGCTGATTCACACACTGCATTTGTGTGATTACGTGGTGGATGTGGCTACCA
Organism: Taenia hydatigena; assembly: GCA_036345935.2. Taxonomy (NCBI): domain Eukaryota; kingdom Metazoa; phylum Platyhelminthes; class Cestoda; order Cyclophyllidea; family Taeniidae; genus Taenia; species Taenia hydatigena. Next base: position 7,675,403 of record JADWOT020000010.1, read on the forward strand.
TATGAACTCTTTCTATTCGTGATGGAGCAAGATTTTCTGAAGGGGATCCGTGGGCACCTGTCAATTTGCCGTCATCCCCTTTGCCACACCGTCCATTTCATTGGCGTTTATGTGATCTAATCTTGTTTTCGAAACCCCACTAAATTGAGACACCAAACTTGGAAAGCGTTAATCTTTCTGTGCAAATGGCAATCGCAATAACTCTGGTGAGCAGATACTAGTAGTAGTTGAGGTCTATTTGATCCTTGAGTGTTGCGCATCACACCATTCCAAAATAAAACGTTGTGGCTTAGCCTATTACCTTGCCTTATTTATGGAAATGAGTGGACTTGTCTATGGAGTAGTTTGCAGACTAGTGGGTGCGAAGAGGAGAGAAGTAGTAATTATGAGCGAATGACCAGAATGGGGAGGTGTAGCAGTGATCCGGAATTTAAGGGTTTTGGCTGTGTGGATTGCCTTCAAGTACTTTATGCGCAGCAGTAGCATTGTCGGCGTGGCAGCCTAGGGTGACCAGCTCATGAGCTAGGCAAACTGTCATGTCCCTCTTTGCCTTCCTTGTCTAGGCATGAGGTAGGCGTGGATGGGTGTGGTTGTGTCGAAGAGGTTGGAGCTTACGGCATCTGTGGTTTTGCATCCAAACAGTAAATGCTATAATCATCTTCATAAGACAGGTGAAATATTTTGAGATTGGAACATCAAATTCTCCTAACCGAACCTCACCCATTCACTGTTAATTTATGGAAGACCATGAACACTATCACAGAACCAGCCCTACTTAGCTGATGAGCTGGTCATCGAAACCAGTTACATAACAGATCGCAAACATGACAGTGGTGGTGCTACTGTCGCACACAATAAAAGCGTCCGAGGCGCCAGACATCACACCTCCTCTAATCTCTACACCACTAGCAAAAGCACTCCTACCAGCCAACCCATTCCACTCACTTTCGTTAACAAATAAGCAATGCTTTATTTAGACGTGATATGATAAAGAGAATGATTTTTCACGCTACTATGCTGCCCAAAGTTATCGCGACTATTGGTAATCACGGAGCAGAACAGAGACCGATTGACCATGTGTGGGTCTTCCCATTCTTGCACAGCGAACAGCAGCAAAGAACGCTGACTACTGTTTGAATCATGCTGACGATGTTATGGCATTAAAGAACAAAAACGAAACACATTCCTCCAGCACGTGCGCTTACAATGCGTGAGCAGTGAAAGTCGTAGGTTTGGCTTACATTGCGCCTTGTGTCAACGTGAAGATGGCTTTATTTACTAATCCGAGCTGGTGGGTGAGGGTGTTAGTGTGACCTGAGCCTTGTCTGAGTTACTCACACTAAAGTCGACCATAAACCACTTCACGCACACTCAACGGGCTACACCTCAGCCACTGACGCCATGCACACCAGCATACATGGGCTTGTAAACATCTGACGATCCTCATGACGTCAGCTTAGAGACAGTTTGGGTCAACAGAAATGGGTGAGTCAGCGTGGTAATGTGGTGGTACGAAATGGGCTCTTAGCTCATACCACGTGTGTTAACCCCTTGACCTCACGCCACACGAGGAGTCATCACGTCTTCTCTGCCACCTTTCATTCCCGACTTCCCTCCATCCACACCCCAAATCCACCCCTCGGATATTGTTATTTTCACTACGTTGCATCAGATGATGATGGGCGTGGTATAGTAGAGGAGATAAAGTGCAGTAACATCACAGTGGTGCCCCGCATTGCTACATATAATGCAGGAATTAAAGTTCCACTCCTCGGTGTATCACCAATTACTTGTGCATTCTCATCTCCAAATCGCCTCCTAATCATTCTTGGCTCAACAGTAAAACAAGTGGGATCGCCTATTGCTCGGTTAGTACACGGATGTTATTCCGGGTGGACTGAGTAGGTGAACACGCGTAATTCTACGTGATCCAAGGTCTCCAGACTTAGGTTTCACGGAATAGGATGAGGAGGAGGTGTACATGTCACTGTAAGATAGTCTGACCCACATAAGTTGCTCTTCCTCTCACCTAACAACACTGGCCAGTATCTAGTTGCAATGAAGCTTCATTTTCCCTTCTGTTTGCCAATCACTATTTACCTTCTCAATTCTCACTGCAATGATTTGTTGGCATATTCAACCAGATGTTGGTACTCGGGGGTTGGCATGTGGATACATCTCCTCCTCTATCGGTATCTTATTTATAAATTGTTCAGACTTCCTCAGCCTGTTGGGTGTAAAGTCAAATCACATTTGTTGTTGCGCATCTTCGACTAAACTTAACGAAAATTTGACCTTCTTCGTAGAACGTCTAAGCGAGTAACTCTTTCATTTACGCAAATATACTTACCACAACTGTCTACGTCTCAGGCGAAATTGACTATCCTCTTTAGCATAAATCTGCGAAAGCACATTTTCACCCTTATGCAAAACCATTCCCTACATTACGACTTCAAGAGGCTCACTAGAAGTTGGCAGTCGTAATGGATAAATAAGTTGGCAGCAAATATTCATGTTGCCGTCAAATCGCTGGCTTTCTGTGTTGAATAGTGTTTCGGCACTAATCGACAAGCAATCTGAGTTGTGGGCATATTTATGGGTTCTTTTTGCCTCACCCAGTATAAACCAAGGCTGATAATCTTGCACTGCAGAAAGTACTGAAGAAACAAGTGGGCCTTCACTGTGCCTGTTCCTCAGTTCAAAGACCTCATAGAGATCCACCCAGACATGTGAGTCGCTTAGGAAAAAGGGAGGCGCGAAACAACTGGAACACTAGGTGCTGGTCGAAACTGGGTGTCCTGGTTGTGCGTGATTTCTTAGTTAAAACTGTGTGCTTAGATGATCTCACTTCACTGTGGCTTCATCAAGCCGCCATTTTCTCGCAGAATCTGCTGTGCTCATTGAGCAGATCCTAATGACGATTGGTGGCTATCTAATGCACGACTGTGATGATGGTAAGATCTGCGCTAATGTGCAGCCAGTCTGCATTCCACTTCATGTAGCTACTATTTAAGCAGGACAAACACTTTCAACTTTCAACTGGTTCGTCTTGACACAATTTGATGAATTCTGTGTCAACCAGTTATGTCCGTACTGTGACAGCGGGGCACTGACCTAAGCCAATTTAAGGCCTGTCTCTGGCCCTGCTTTCATCAGGAGTCCAATGATTTCAACCCGTGAGGTGAAGCGTTGCGCTCGCTCCTCTCCATACATTATTTAATTTGTTCATCTTTTGCATCACAATGGTACTCTTTCCCAGGCCAAGGGGCGGCTGACAATGAAATTCCTATCGGTGGACTATTTGAAGGTTATATCTAGTCGACACTGTTGGTTGGCTCTCCGTTTCAGGTTTGACACCACTGATGGCGCAGTTGCGGGTCCTGATGAAACCTCTGGCATAGTATGGGTGTGAAGTAGCGCATAACCAAGTGGACGGCCGCACGACGTCTAAGGCGGAGAAGTAATGTACTTGTCAACTGAAAAGACGAGATGTGGAAGAGTAGAGCTCTAAGGATGTCTTCATGCAATACAGATGCTTTAGCATGCCATCAACTCTCTATTTTATTTTATCTGTGGATAGGGATGATCAAAATCACTGATGGTCTCGTGCCTACATCTACTTCCTCTTGCTGTCGCCGTTGTCGTTATTTATCGTATTCATTCTGATGCGTCCATAAATATGTCATAAGCATTAATTGCGTCTGGCTAGCCAGGCTATTGGTGGCCTTTGGCTCTGTGTAAATTCAGCTTAGAATACCGTTGATTTAACACAATCTTCCCTTCCTCATAGTGGACTGGTGTTTGGAAGATGCTTCGCCTCCCATGAACTGATGATGCCTCTGCCCTAATTTTTCCTCACATTCTGTGTCGACTGATGCCCACTTGCGAGTGTCAAATGAATATATTAGCTAAAGGCATGGAAAAGCTGCAGACAGAAAGCTTAAATCATTGTGGTATAGTTTAGCTGTCACTTCTTAACCCACTTAGAGGTAAGGATTGGTCGAAGGACGTGGCTGTCGAATTAACTAAAGAGCTGCACACCAGAGGATATCCAAATGGCTAAGACACGCTTCCTCGCGACTGCTATCAATGGGTAAGGCGAAAGGAACTTAAAAATTTGAACAGTTTTGTTTGCAATTTGCCATTTCTAGAAGTATTTTAGACAAGAAGCAAGCTGATTGAGGGCAATCAGAATGCTAGATGATAAGTTGTGTTCCCTCTCAGTCCACTTTTTCCTCCCTCAAATTCAAACAGCCATCTCAGGAAGAAGACTTACACTAGTGTGAAAATGATCAATGTGGCAAGTCGATTTTAACTCGAATGTTAATAGTTGTGGTGAGAATTGTTGTTGGAGTGCAATTAATTGCCTCAACTTGCCATCAATTTCACCTAGAAATGCGCAAAACAAGTGCGGTTGCGTAACATGTCTTAGAGGTGAAGATACGTCAAACTATTTGTCCATCAGATGCTGCTGATAGGCGGTAATCTTTAAATACCACTGCTTGATTGATAATGCCAATCAGACATCGCAGCGTGAATTGAGAAGAAGAGCAATGATTGCGCCAAGCAAAACATCACATTTCAACCCAATTAATTAAACCATCTCCTATACACAGTTACATCTCCTCTCCTCACCCCCTACCATTGGAATTGTAAAACCTGGAGTTCACGAGGACTAGCACGTGTCCAATTGCATATTCTACTCGGGACAGTGTCCATGAGCCAACCGAACATTACGCAATCCCACTCACTTTACTCCCACACCCCAAACAACTGCATTGACACTGGAGATTTAGTGCTCACAAATCAGTAGTGATGCATCCATGGTTAAGCTTAATTTCTTAAACTGCGCATGGCAACGCGAAGCACCACTACTGTTGGGACTTCACTTCCCTCCAACACACCATGAAGCTCAACGTCAGTCTGGCCAGCACAATCACATTCGCAATTTTCAAGGGATGATTTTGAGGCGTAGAGTGAGAGAAGGTAGAAGTCAGAATTGGTAGGTAGAGCGTGATGACACACGACGTGGCGTGAGGTCCCTGTCCAAACTGGAATCGGGGTGAGAAGAGGGACGTACTACTTGCTACGAACCACCAACTACTCATCACCTAATGCGACTAAATTATCAACGCTAAATCACTAGGACAAATGCTCAAGCCAACAAGTATTAGTGTTGACAATATCATAACGAGTGCTTTGCTTCGATTCGCAGGTGGTTAATCGCGTAGACTCCGTCGTCATGCAAGGCTTAGATTGGCGAGGCAATGTGATCCATACAACGCCGTGTGAAGACTCAAGGTCACAACACGTGATGTGAGACGCATTATGGCACCATTCTGATTAACACCTTTGGATTGGTCGGCAATGACAGTAGAGGGGAGCCCACCATGTCCTTACGTCTATATACGCGGATGCGTATGGTCGCAGCGACTGAGGTGTTGCCAGTGCAATGGGTGTGGTCTGTGCTGTGGTCGCACAGTTGGTTTAGTTGTGCGCGTGCAATTGAGATGCGGATCTGGTCCGTGGACGAACAGATCTGCAGGTAGCACCCAACACCTACACCCACCAACTCGGAGATGAAGTACAGCCATCCTTGTGTTGACGCGAAGAGCAATGCAGGTCACATTCACAGCGTCTACCTCTTCTTCCACTCTTTACTAGCGACGAGTGATCGGAGCCAATGGAAGGGACGTGGAATGATGTGCTCTCACACGCATGAATATGGGTGATGGAAGATGTGGCTACAATTTGAACTCAATGTACGCGAGGTAAGGCAAGCTTTGACAGACTAGAAGACGAGGCTGTTTATCCCTTTGCTGTTTAGCCTCGAACGCAAGAATTAGTCGGAGAAGGTGTTACCGTCTTATTCGTCAACTTTTCCATTTCCATGTTATTTTTGTGTGAACAAGCGTGGACCTCATTCAACGGTTGGTGTTCGTCATTGCCATTTGCCACAGCTGTTCGCTGTTTGTAAGTGGTAGTTAAGGGTCATCCCATCCGTGTGTACTATACATCTCACTTTTCCCCAATGAAATGTTATCGGCACATTCACTGTCTTTGTACATTTAGAATGGTGAGCAGACTGGTTGGCTGAGTGGTATGCAGACTAATGTTTATGTACATGGAAGCGGTACTCACTTGACGGTGGGTAGATGTGATTGTGACAGCGGTTTTGCTTGGTGGTTATGCTGGGCCTCATGGTTCGGCTCTAAGTACCCTATGTGCAGTAGCAATATTGTTGATATGGTGGCTTCTGGTGATGAACTCATCAGCTAGCCCATCTGTTGCAACCTTTTTTCCATAGGTAGCTGGTCAAGAGTTAGAAGAAGATTAGTGTGATTGCGTTGGAATGGATGAGGTTCATGCTGTCCGTGATCTTTACATGCCTTCTACGGATATAATCGTTAGCCGACTGTAAGAACACAGCCGTAAAGGCATACGGGAGGGAGCGTATTTAAGGAGAGATGTAGTGTCTAGGCATTAGGTTGGTAGTACGACACAGTTATTGGTTTTACTAAGGGGAGATATAGGGGTGTAATCCATGAATGGCACACCGAACTCAAGTTACATTTGAGATTTGTTTTGATTTCACCTAGTAAGACCAATACGGACCTTCTTAACACCTACGGTATGAGTATGAGATATGTGAGGACCGACTGGCTTTTCAGGTGACGTGAAAGACACAAAAGAAGGCGGGTGGTGAAAGGGCAAGGCAAAATAGGAAGAAAATATAACAGAAGGAGACTGCGAGTCTATTGCATAAGATAAAAAGGCAGCAGATGTAAGGGCACATGTAAAATGTATACGACTTGAAAATGCGTAGAGCAAGGCATCGCCACCCTTCATAACGTCTGACCCCTTGTGTTTACTAAACGTCCTCCATGTGATGGCTTCATACCCACCGCCTCCACCATTGATACACATCTCGACGGTATTAATTCACGGAAGTCTGGTTGCACATCGGATCCATGAAACAAGTGAAGTGAGACTTGGGAGCAGTGTCCTCTGTTTGTACTGCCATCTTATTCGCAACCACACCCTCCACACGCATGATAAGCCCACCTTCATGATGGCAGAGCGAAACGTGGCAATCCTTTAAGAATTCACAAACCCATTTGATTATGACTTCCACTTGATCACCCTTAATATGTGTGCAACTGTTTTGTCGCAAACTACGACCTGCCTTGTTTCAAGCACAGCAGTGAACTTGTAGTACTCTGCATCACATCGCATTGGATTGGAACGGGTGGGAATCAGGGCATCTAAGCGATGAGTGAATTTTCGATCCGAAGCGCCAACAATCCCTTTGCAGTTAAATGAGCAAGTGTTTCAACTAGGAGACTGGTAGGTGGTAGGAGACTTGAGCACAAGGTGCTGGTGGGCTTTAGGTGTTCACGATTTATACGGTTTCTGATTTAATAAGACGAGACCGAAAACCCACATCCTCGGGATGCAAAAATTATTCAACCTGCCGGATCTCCGATGGCGATCATGGATCCGAACTAAAGACCTGGTACAGATTTATGGACCAGTTTCGCCTTCTGCGATTCATGCCAATCCCCATGAACCTCGGAACAGCATTGCATTCGAATGGTGAAATGCGTCTCAGCGTGCATTTTGAGTACTTTGACGTCCCTATTCTTCACTTAAACTAGTTAATATTTACTACTTAATACTACGCACTCATCTGTATTTATTCCTTCCAGTAAATATTCTCGAATGCATCTGTGGTGGATGGGGTAGTCCATGCGAACGCGCTACCACGCAGGCTTCTAATCTATTAGGCCTAAGTGCTCACACCTACGTATAGTACTTTGCCACAGGGAGCTTCTGGGTCATCGCTTTCACATTTGGTAAGAGAACACGATCTGATGCATGAAGTAGGTGGGTGCGCTTCGCCATGCATGACTTTGGGAGCCGCATTTGAGTGGATTTACCGGTTGATAGATTTGAGGCGACCGGTGTGATTGTATCAGCGGCAAGTGTTCTGTTTAAACTACCGACGTCAATTTATGTGCATTCGCATTATCCTCTCTATGTGTAAGGAGATCTCCTGCCAGTCTGTGTCGGATGAAAGTACTATCATTTAAATTTTATCTTCACCACCAACTACCTGCATGTAGGGTAAATTGATGCAGCCTAAGTGAGGTGAGCACCTCCGAAATCGCCGCACTAAGCCAGACACACACCAATACCTTGTGTTCGAGTTCTCTACCACTTCCCATTCTACCATGTGACCAACTGGCAACTGCTGGAAGCTTAAGCGCTCAGAATTCACTCAATTTCATCCAATCCGATGCGATTTACGCTACCACCTGCCCATTGATGTTGCTAAGCAAAGCAGGCCATAGTTGATACCATTGTAAATTACTTCAAGCTTTGAGCCATGTCTATAAAGGATGACCAATTAAAAAACCAGAACCAAAGTGATATCTGATTTTCCAGTGGAAATCAGCTATTGCCCCTCGATGCTGTTCAGAGCTCTACAGCCATGAAGGAAGATTAATCATGTTTGTGGAGAGAACCTCATGGTCTACGCGTGTAGAGTTGATGGTAACAACCTTTTTATGTATATGCGTAAGTCATTCGATGCTCGACTTGGTCTCACTAAACCAAAGGTGATCGAAACGCGTGAGTCTGTAGGGAATTGGCAACAGGCAGACGATGATAGCTGTTGTGTGATGGCTTTTGATACTTAACTGTGCACATTTGAGGGTCGCGTAGGTTATTCTACTGCTATTGCATCTGATATCACTTTATGTAAAGGGTTGACATGCTTCGCAAGGGAAATACTTGGGCTAGTCATCTACTCTTTCACTTCCCATTTCGATTCATTCTTTCGGTCCTACGAATTAGGCCTTTGCCTGACAAATTTTGATGCATTTGATTCATAATGACACCTTTAACGTCCATACCCATGCCAATTAAAAGTGGATTCAGTTGAACACAAAACAGTCCCACCACTTATGATGGAACAATTGGAATCACCATACGGAGCACTGTCCTACCCGCCAACTCATAATACACAGAACAGAGCACGGCAAGTAAGGTACTCCATCTACTGCAATATCAGCAGGAAATGTCCAGCCGTGAGGGCAGCTTCTCTGCTTCTTTGCACAAATGTCAGACCAGCGTATGTAGCAATAAGTTTGTGCAGCTGAAAACAGTATCATGACTTGCACAACTACGGAGTCTACACGATTCACCACATGCAAGTCGAAGTAGAGCACTCGTCATGATATTGTCACCACTAATACCTGTTGGCTTGAGCATTTGTCCTAGTGATTTAGCGTTGATAATTTAGTCGCATTAGGTGATGAGTAGTTGGTGGTTCGTAGCAAGTAGTACGTCCCTCTTCTCACTCCGATTCCAGTTTGGACAGGGACCTTGATATCCAGAACTAAAGGATGGAGTTGTTGGGTGCGATCTGCGCTTGTGTTCATTCACGGAGCTGAGCCTCATTACAGTTGCTCACTGTCTGGTCGACCTTAACCCATTTTATACACACACACACACAGTGAAGATGCCATGTGTAGACCACTGAATACAAACGCATCCGAGCCTACAGACGTGCAGACATCTGCAGCTCTGCATGTCGTCAACAGTGTCCGATTGATTCAGTCAGAGGAGGTGAGTCAGCGTGAAGTTGTGATGTGACGAGGTGGGAGGTCCTGCACACAACGCACATGGGTGGCGGACTCACACCACATCGTGTGTCATCACGCTCTACCTACCAATTCTCAATTCTACCTTCTCTCACTCTACGCCTCAAATTCAACTCGCGTGAATTGCGAATGTGACTGTGCTGGCCAGACTGACGTTGAGCTTCATAGTGTGTTGGGGGGAAGTGAAGTCCCAACAGCAGGGGTGCTTTGCGTTGTCATGCGCAGTTTGGGAAATTGAGCTCAACCATGCAATGCATCACCAGTGATTTGTGAGCACTAACTCTTTAGTGTAAATGCAGTTGTTTGGAATGTGAGAGTGAAGTGAGTGGGATTGCGGACTGTTCGGTTGGCTCATGGATACTGTCACGAGTGGAATATGCAGTTGGACAGGTGCTAGTCCTCGTGACCTCCAGGTTTTCCAACTCCAGTGCTAGGGGATGAGGAGAGGAGATGTAACTGTGTATAGGAGATGGTTTAATTAATTGGGTTGAAAAGCGGTGTTTTGCTTGGCGCAATCATTGCTCTTCTTCCCAATTCAGTCTGCGATGGCTGATTGGCATTGTCAATCAAGCAGTGATGTTTAAGGATTACCGCCTATCAGCAGCATCTGATGGACAAATAGTTTAACGTATCTTCACCTCTAAGACATGTTGCACAACCGCATTTGTTTTGCGCATTTCTGTGTGAAATGGATGGCAATTTGACGTAGATGGTTGCAATCCTCTTCAGATAGGTCTCTTATTTGCGCAACTATTCGCAACGCGACTATTCACAATCGAGTTAAAATTGACTAGTGGCTAGCGTTAAATGTCCTAGTGGGAGAGCCATTCGAATTGGGGAGGAGTGGCGGTTAGCGGGAAATGGAATACAAATTAGCACCTGTCATTTTCGCTGCCGTCAATATGCCGCGTTCCTGTACGGAGTGTTTCTGGTAGTGGCTAAATTGCAACCAGAATCACCCAATTCTTTTTGAGCTTCTTTTACCGCATACATTGATCGCGGTCTCAAGGAAATGTAGTTTAGCTACTCAAATCGTCTTTGATGAATTCATCATCATCATCATCGGCACTGTCGCCAGCTTTATTGAGCAGCTGTTTAGTTGGATCAACAGCCACGGCCTTATTTTCATTCATATAAACGAATGAATTAAGACGTGATGGGTGATGCCATCTTCAGCGCCTCGTCTTTTCGGCTAACGAGTGCATCACTCCTTCACCTCAGGCGTCGTGCGGCCATCTACTCGGCTTTGACACCAGTTTCAATCTGAACCAAAGGACGAGTGGACAGTACAGATTAAATATAATCATCAAATAATTCACCGATTGGAGCTTCAGTGTTAGCCGCTGCTCCGCCTAAAAAAGAGTAACATTTTAATGCAAGTGATGAAAAGGGCGAGAGCAACGCTGCGTCTAATGGGTCGAGACGATTGGACCCCTAATGAAAGCAGGACCAGAGTTAAACTTTGAAATGACTTGGGTCGGTGTTCCGCTAACGTATTCTGAACATGAGTATTTGACATGGATTTCATCAAATTGCATTAAGAGGGGCGGCTTGAATTGTGAACTAATATATATCCTGCTTAAATGGTGGCTAACAGAAATAGAATGCAGACCTCAGCACAACAAGACAGTAATCATGGAACCGTGATGAAGGTGGTTCGAATGGGAATCTTGCCATCAGCACAGTTGTGCACCAGATGGTCGCCAATTGTCACTTCCATCTTCTCATTGCACGCAGCAGGTTGTCCTAGAATGGAGTGATTTGATGCGACCACAGTGAGGTGGACAGTTGATTCCCACCACCACTTAGCGCTCGAGTCGTCCATTATCCTCCTTCTCCTACGCGATGCGCATGGTCGGGTGGATCCTATGGGCTCTTTGAACTTGGGGATATGCACGGTGGAAGCTCACTTGCTTCTTCAGTACCTTCTGCAGTGCATCGTCATCAGCCATTGCTCTCACTGAATGAGGCAATAGAGACTCTAAAATATGCCCGCAATTCCGATTACCTCATGCATTGAAAGTGGTACATGGTGAGACAGTAAATTTGGTGAGATTGCTTCCAATTTATCCATTTAGTTTAAAGGACAACTTCGTAAAATATGTGGCGTGACGACCGATTAATGTTCTACGTGACTCAAATGCCACGGAAGTGTATTTGTGATGAACGGCGGTAAAATGTGGCAAAGTGATAGAACAGGAAGAAAGTCCGCCATCCTAGTAAATGCCCGTACAACATCACACAACAAATATCTTAAATCATTAGAAAGTGTCTGAATTTTGCCATCTACGAAAGTCACATTCTGTCGCATGAGATCGAGTTGGATCGAGCAGAGTGGAGTCGAAATTGTAGACAGCTTAGTAGGTGTATGTTCGTTGCTGCAGCCAGTTCTCTAGGATCTGCGCGATACACCCTCACAATCGCAAATTATTTTGCAATGATTGTTGAGCCATGGCCTTTCCCCACATGGCGCTAAACACATGCCTCACTTTTACCAGCCTCCGAATTTGGCAACACGCAGTTCCCGAGTTGGTGCGTGGCAAAGCACACTCAACACTTTCTGAAATCAGTCTACATTTCACTGCCAAGTGTGGAATCAACGGTCACAAATGTCCCACAGCACTCGCAATGACAAATTGTCATACGCGGCATGAACACTGATGCCTGAGAGATAAGGAGCACACACTACATAGGGAGACTGGAGGTACGCAGACCTAGAGACATGGTGCAGATTTGTGGGTCCATTCTACCTGCCGCAGCTCATGGCAACTTCCACTTACCTCGGCGCAGCAATGCTTTTTGCATGATTTAGTGTGCTCCACCAGCCCCAATAAGTGGCAGTATGGAAGAACCGCTTGTGACGACACATTCTTCCGCAATTAAGCTGATTGTAACCCTTTCCAAAAAGACGTTAGAGGCAGAGCTTATTCTTTAGAATCCACTGCAGGAAGTGAGATAATTGGTGTTATAGATTGGCTAAAGGGGCGATAGCAAAGTGACAAACGCCGTCGAATCCCCTTCATTCATTCTTGCTCCACCTCGAATAGAGAGAGTTCGCATTGTAGTTGGAGTAGTGTAATCTAATGTCTAGATCTACAACTTTCAAATCCGCTCAAATCGCGCTGCTCTTGCATCTGTTGCTATTTTATGTTTAGAGAATGACATGTTTTGCAAGCAATGAGCTTGGATCTACCTTCCACTCTATCGCTCCCCAATTTCGTTTGAATCATGTCGACTCTTTCTTCGCCTTGTACATCAAACTGCTTTTTTTATTTTTGTTGGCGCCTCTTTGCCCCATACTGTTTCAACGCAGTTTCGTGTGAATGCGAAACTGTCTCACCACTTATGATGGACTAGTTCAACTCCACTGACAGAGCACCGCCCAGCTCACCAGCATGTAATAACCCCAGCAGCGCCCAACAAGGGATTTACTCCATTGAGACGAGCAGTATACAAATAACTGCCGACACACTGCAGGTTCGGGCGTCATTACCTGCATCGCCTTTGGTGACAATGGACACTTCTATCTACGGGATCTCTACGTTAAGCATCCATAATAGAGGCCTCACTAACCTCTGGCGTCTTATTATAGCAATCATGTACGACAAGTAGTGGATGAGGTGTTCGAGCCTTTGTAGCCTACTTATCACCTCCTCGACAGGAGTCTGGGTGAGAGTCAAGAGCGAGAGGTCAGATATCAGCATTTGTTACTAGACACTGCTTACATTTCGACAATCCCTTTATTTACGAAACAGTGCTTAGCACAACTATTCACACCCCATTCGCATGCTTGCTCGCAACTGCTCCCTACATTACGACTTGAAGGGACGCTCAAATTGCAGCTATTTCTTCCTCTTTACCTTGGGTTCGTCATTGCTAATTTTCACAGCCGCTGATTCTACCAAAAGTATGATGTAGCTATTGGATGTGTCCGCAGTGTTTGGAATGTTACTTGACCTTCAAGGCGGAGAGGTGATTGACTCATTGAAAAAGAGACAAGACGAGGATTCAAATGGACGAATGGAGGTTCCATCCTACAGCACGTGCAATACCTGACCTTTATCATGTCAGTACCCATTCATTTCTCGTCAGTGGCCACACGTTAGGAGTGCAGCAATTGAAGTTACGGGCTGTCTCGTGTCTGCACGTGAGGTCGTGATCATAGATGCGATTCGCATCCTACTACTTGACCACAATGGCTGTATTCCCGCAGTTGGGTGTTGGGTAAGCTAAATAGTTCGTGTCGAAATGAGGTGATGCCAAATTCCGTCACAACAATGCTGCTGCTGCTCCTCATCATGTTGCCTTGAGAGGACAGGGTGTGGTTCTGTCTGCTCTAGTGTAGTCTCATATTACATGCCCTCGCACGAGGTGTTGTGAGTCATCGCATCTTTCCTACCAGTTCTTATGTCTGGCTTCCTACTATGAACGCTCGTCGGTGTCAGGTCAGGGGACGCGGATGATGGTAAGCCCACAAGGATCGGACTGCAATCCACCACGTGCTCTACCTAATGTCTACAGCGTGAAGCCAATGCATGTGTGATGGCGGCTGTATTGTTTAAGGAAGAAATCGAGGTCCCATCAGGAGTGGTGCTTCGCATTACCATTCGTAGTTAAGGAGTTGACGCCTTTCTCTCCAACATATCACCAGGTACTTGCGTGCTGCACGTCCTCAATCCCTTCACTACTATTTCAGTTGTCGGAATGAAGTAAGTTTTGCTAATTGTAGTTAGCTCCAGTGGAGTGCGTGAGGGGCTTTGACGCCTCCCATAACCACAGCATCTTTCTCACCATGCATATGCGCAACAATCCCATCGCATTCACAGAAGCAATTTGAATCGGCAAACATCAGAATCGTCATTGATATGAGTCTAAGCACAATGCAGCAAACAGCAAGAGACTCACGCTAGTCATCCTACGATAACCAATTTTAAGTGGCGGGAACATTAGACCTCATGGTTTGTACGGGTAGCGGCATATTATTCCAGTTCAGCAAACAGGTGGTGCATTATGGTGGAAGAAATCACTATATAACCAGGGATCTTTCCATCCGAATAGCTTAGTGTAACCAGCATACTCGAATAGGTGGTTTGAGCATCTTTGCGCATGACGCAGTGATAGAATAATGTGAATACTTTTCGTTGGATCAGCAAGGCATGCTACTCGACTTCCTGAGGTTCCACTTTACTGCCTATACCAACGAAATATCCAGAATACAAAATCACTTCTTCTAAACAAGTGGAAAAATAATTGAGCATGTAATTTGGCTAAGATGGAGACGAGACTGCAAGAGTCGCCTAGTGGTGATGGGTGGAATCTGCTGTGACCTATTCCGTCGGGATGGACAGCATGAACAACACCACACAGTGAGATAGGAAAAGCGGTGAAAGCGACAAAAACACTTTCGCTAACATTCGCGTGCAATTGGTGTTACAACACAGCAACGAACGTCCACGCTTTCCACGCAGTCATCACTTGTCTCACTGCGTGCACACGGTGGCGAAGCTGTAGCTACATCATCCAGCATTCACACTCATGCATGCGTGGGCGCACATCACACCACATTTACTTTACTGGCTCCAATAACTCCTTGCTCCTGAGGAACACATGGTCAGGTAGATGTTGTGAATGTGGCCTTCGCTGCTCCTTGCATTAGCATGAAGATGGCTGCACTCTTGCTGCAAGTTGGTGAGTGGAAGTGTTAGTTGTGACCCGCAGTGGCGTGCGTCTCCATCGGAGGACTCGAATGTCATTGAGTTGAGTCCAATCAGATCCATTAACGTCAAGACCACAACCCAACTCACCTCCACTGCACAGGAGGCAACATCTCAGCAGCCCCTGAGACGATTCGCACGCACACATCCGAGTGTCCGCATATCCCCAACTTCTCGCCAGTGTAAGCCATCCGGAAGGAGTGTAGCAACATCGTGATGTGAAGAAAAGTGAAGTAGTCATTCATTACGTGCATTAATCCCGTTAATTTGCATGACCTTAGGTAACGTAGTCCACTTCATCACATTTTCGCAACCATAAAATACTCCAACTTGTCCTGCTCACGCCCTTCTACCTCCTCTCCGTGGATGGAAGCCGTATTTATGCTGTGAAACGGACCACTGTTCGGGTATTCCAGGTTGTCTCCTGCCTCAGAAATCTAACATGTCTATAATTCCAAGATACTGCTTAATCCAGTAAGTGTAACATCCGTACACAACACCACCATAATGCAACCCGACTAATTTCCTTCCAATTCTGAGGGTACGCACATCACTAGCGATGCACTGCACAGTAGAAATTTTATTACCCCTGTGCGTATGGAAGGACGAACTACCACTGGAGGTGAAACTTCATTTCCCATCCCTCGTAATACAGAGCCCAGCATCTCCTGGCGCATCACCGTCTAGAGCACATCCACCTTCCTACTTAGTTAATTACTAAGTTGATTATTCCTTCGCCTACACTTTGAATGCGCGACCCGTCGTTTCAAGCACCATTGCCCAATGGCTAAATGATCGCACACGCAGTGTCTGTGTGCTAACTTACACATTTCCATCTTTGAGGCATCACTTGCATGTCTAGTTATGGCAAATAAAAGGATCCAGACGCATAGTCCACGTACATCTTCCTGATTGCAACAAATGGGCTTAAGTCATATCCTGTGAGTCAACTCTCCCACAGATAACTCAATCATTGCTAAAGTCGTCCCACTTACTGCCATCAGTGTCTGCTAATTGATACGTCTTTTGGCAGGCGATTGCTGATGATTTTACCCAACTTGAATGAGTAAATGTTTGTGCTACTAATTGTGGTTAATCAGAAGTAGAGTAACTTGGCTGCTGTTAGTTTCACTTTATTGCCAGATTTGTGTAGGGAATGTAGAGATACCAGTTGTAATAAATTACAGTAAGAAGTGCTAGGTCACATTGTGGTCTGATGAGCTGAAGACTGATTTTCCAATCAGAGTAGATCCAGAAAGCCGGGCAAATCATTTTCTCTTTCGGTGGTTGCAGGATTTGAGACTGATTCCTCATGCAGAACAGCTGCTATATATTTTTCAGGGCAAAAGAAGAACCTCAATGCTGTTGACTTTGAACACGTGTGTGCCACCTAACAGTTGGATGCACATCGTGGAGCATTTCGACTGCGCTATTAGTATAGAATGTACCATTATCGATGGTCATTTGCATAATGGTGGATGTTGAAGCATTGAACGTTTTGATAGACCTTTCGATTAAGCTAATCAGTTTTAAATAAAACTACTGCCTTTTGAATGACGCGTAGGGAGAACCGATCTTGTTCCAAGGCTTCAGTTTAACCAAGCCATGACTTAGCAATGGCAAAACTAATCAAAAGGACTAACGTTTTTCCGAAGATGGTATGGTCACTGTCTGGAATTCACAGTAGGGTGTAATGTATTCAAAGACCTGCGAAACTGGCACTTCAATGTGCGCACACACAGCGGCGGTAACGACTTGTCCTGATTTCAGATTAGGAAAGGTATAGGAATTGCCGGAGGTGAGGTTGGCATTCGTCTGCCACATTCCATCCAGAGTCCACTTAATGACGTAGCCATTAATGAAGCCGTAGGGCTTACTTGGTCGTTGCCATGTCAGTTGCGCACTGCTAGAGTCAAGTGCCACCAGGCTTACCTTCTGGGGAGCACTGAGACCTACAAATTGCAGAATGAATAGGCTTGTCAGGTTTGTTGGGAGTAGGGGAAACTTTCGTGCATTTCGTGTCTTCCAATGCTTTCCTATGTGGTTGATCATGGGTGTGGACAAGTTGAGCATAAATTAGAATGAAGATAAAGTCAGCTACTGATAGCATTCAAGTAAAGTAGCAGTAGGTGGAAAGAAGGCGGACCTTCATGTACCACTGTAAATGTCAGTGGGTCAGCCGGCAAACTGAAAATGTCGGGCCTCATGCGTCCACGAACTGTGACTGAATACATATGCAGGTACAGCATATCCGCTATTTGGCAATCTCGCTCCTTTGCAGTGAGGTTGACGACAGAAGTCCAGGGTGTTTCTGAGGTTGACAACCCGAGCTTGTACAGGAGCTCATAACCCTCAAATGTTCCGATGACGCCCTCGGGATTGTGTATTGTTATGTGCAAATCCCGACTGTCTCCAAAGAAAATTGCTTCAAACGTCGGTTTTCGCATGCCTACAACAGTGAACATGAGGCGTCTCAACGAGGACGACCACCAAATAATGAAATGCTTTACATTTCATGTGCTGACAACCAATGCAAAAGGGAGCCAATGCAATTCTGCTTGTCGTTTATGGGCTGATAGTAAAACATAGCATTATACATCGTCTGTAGTCTTCATACATCCCCTGACAAACATCACTTTTAAGTGAGGACAGAGCTTTGATTAGACGAACAGATCGGACCAACCTTGTTTGTCTGATGGTATAGTTGCTCCCACGAAAGTACTGCGAGTACCGAAGTAATCAAATTTCACTGGAGTTATCGGTCGCATGTGTGCACCAAGGGAGACGACAACGGTCTGTCCAGGCCTCAAATCAGTAAAGTCATACAAATAATTGGGAGGAAGATCAATCTTATCCTGCTCTTCGTAATCCAGAGTCCATTCCATGGAGTAGCCAACAATGCGGCCATAGGGCTCTTTTGGTGGCTTCCATGTTAATTGTATTGTGTAAGGATCGGCCGCTTCAAGTTGGATACTTTGAGGAAGACTACGGTCTACACATCGAAGGGTGAGTACTTAAATCAATAGTGTTAAGAAAGTAATAATGCACCGCACCTCTCTTTGCGAACCGTGATATAAGTAATAAAAGAAAGCACAATTGGATTGAATGAGTAAATAGGCGTTTATGATTGCACATGTGTAGAATGGTGGGGAATGGGAAAGAGACAAACCTTCGTCCTTGGTTTCAAATACTAATAGAGTCGCCAACTCGCTAAAATTGTGAGGTAGCACGTATCCGCGTACTGTCACTGAATATTTGGATGACGTTTCTATTTCATCCAGTTCACATTTTCGCTCTCCTGCAGTGAGGTTGACTACTGAACGCCAAGGACCTTGTGGTCCGGTGCTACCAGTTGCCAGGAAGACCTCGAAACCACCAAATGTTCCTTTCACGCCCTTGGGTTCGTGGATCACTAGGTCCAATATATCAATATCTTCGTGATAAGCTGCCTCGAATGTTGGTTTTCGCATGGCTGCAACAGCAGACAAGAGGCGATTAGACTGGTCGTCTCACCACGGCAACGCAAAGCAGTTGCCATTTCATGTGTGTCAAATACAGCATAAACTACGATGTCTATGCAAGACGAACGCACCCGCGCCCTTGGTGTGAATGGGAGACGATGGGTCGGATTTTCTTGTGCATTCCTCAGGAGCTTGATCCTCTTCTGGATAAGTGCTAGCTGTCACGGTGCAGATATACCCCGTGTTTATTTGCAAATCACTGATTGTGAGGGAGGTGGTCATGTTGTCATCAGTTGAGGCACTGGTTGGGTTTCTATTTGTCAAAACCTCGGAACAAGTCACGGTGTAAGGCTGGAGGACTCCTTTCACAGGCGTTGGTGCTTTCCACTCCACTTCAATTTGTGTGGTTGTGGTGCCTTTACCTGTGGGCGGCGGTATGGGAGGCGGAGCTGTGAATGATGAAATAGCATTGGTGAGAGTACACGGTGCGATTTGACCTCAACTGTCACAGCTGTGGAAGGACTGTGGTTCCCCTTGTTTGTGATCCCACACCCTTGCCCTTCCTCACCAAATAAACGTGGCGGAGAGTTAAACTATGAAAGAGGTAGTCAGCGCAAAGTGAGGGTCTTATAGGCATGACTTGCCTTCGGCTTACCAGTGGGCCATGTTTGAACGGGTGGCATGGGAAACACAAAGCGGCCACCTTCTCCAGTTACTTCTATAATCACGTCGTACAGTGTGTAGGCATCCAAACCCTCAGCAGTCGCCTCTCCAGCCGTGGCGTCTGATGACACGAGTCTGTGGCTGCCAAACATAGAATTTGGTTGCACATCCAATACTACATGCGATAGAAGAAGTTCTGTTAGCACTTCCGCATCCCAAGTGTAGGAAAGGGAGGTAGAACCCACACGACTCAAATGGAAAACTGCCGACAGATGTGTTGCGTCAGCCATTGCTTCTGTAATTGATTGAAAATAAAATGAGGAGCAAACTTAAGCAAGTGCTTATCAAGCAGAATTGAGTGCGAGGGAGAGGAGCTGGATTGTGTGTGAGATGGGAATGTGTGGTGTGAGAAGGCAGTAACTAAGAGTGACAGTAGGTGGGTGAAGAAGAAAGCATCCCGCGTGTGTGTGTGTGTGAATACGAAGCGGTGGTAAAGTCATGAGAGAGGCATTCTCGAATGCACCTCTGTTATTCAGCTCCTCAATTTAGGAACAGAATGACCTCAGCCTACAAGACGTACCTCGCAATCAGGTAGATTGAAAAGCGAAATCAGAGAACCGAATTGTACTTTATATGAAGTAGATGTAAATTCAAAAGGATTTGAAAGATGAACTTAGAGGAGAGTGGCAAGTATAATATCAGGGTAAAGAATGGGACTACTCAGTAGTATGACGTTGATTAAACCGTCATATAAGGAGAGGTGTTGCAATGAGAAAGGAGGGGAAGGCGTTAGTTCATCATTAGCAATTTTCAGCTGTTCACATGTTAAGGCACATTCACTCTGCGTGTCAGGCTTACCATCTAAACAAACGCTCAATTTCCAAATAATGTTACGTGTGCTGATTATGATTAGGCGGAAGTCTTACCGATCGCCCGTGTGGAGTCACCGTACAGGATGAGAGTTGTCAACAATACGAGGTAGAATTGAAATAATTTCTCCATTCCAGAATTTCGTTGTTCTCACATCCAACACATTCCTCCCTTTTACCATTGTTGCAAAGCCGTGTCAGCCTATCACTTTGTTTGATTTTGACCTACAAAGCAAATTGTGCATTCGTGCATAACATGACACCACACACTATTGGCTTGTATGGCTGGCGGTGTCATATGTTATTGGTACTGATCGCTCTTATGCACTGCAAGTCTAAGAAGCCACAATCTGGAATAAGCAGAACCTCGTGAGTGTTTTCTGAAAGCGTAAACTTAATTTAAGTGAGGTGATAAGGAATGGGAGAAATAGACTAGTGTGAAGCCTGGGGAATCCACGGCAGATACGCCGGATGGTGTTGTCAAAATGACTCAGAGTCGCACTTAAAACCACAATTAGGAGGCGTCTTTTGCCAATCATCCATTGGCAAGTCAATAGGCGCACGCACACAAGTAGCATCTCTCTGTTGACTACGATATCAACCCGTCTCTACGCCACCTGGCTGGGAGAGCGATCGGCTCCATACCATTAACACATACATAAAGCTCGCTTTTTATCTGGCTCTCAAGACTGTGACACATTCAACCCACAAATTTTGCGAAGTTTGAGCCATTACAAAAAGAGAATCACTCATCCAGACCTTTACATCTCAGGTGTTTCCTCGTAGCTACTTTGAGTAAAGAATTCGCTACAACGGACACATGGCCAAATGAATCAGTGAATATTGAAAGGCAGAGACTGTCTGAGCATGGTCTGATGCTCGGTCAGTTGGGTTGAATGCTGGATCCCTGGCATGCAATAGGCGTTAGCGCACCCCAATTGCAATTAACCCAATTACACTCAATGAAATCGAAATGGCTGCACAAAAGGCATATTACTACACTGCCTTGCGAAAGTAAGCACGAGAGTTGAAGGCCTCAAAAGTTGCACATCTAGGACTGTAAGTGGATGTCGACACGTGGATGTTGTTATGGGACAGGATTGACCCGTCTGCCGATGCTCCCAATGCTCCCAATGCCAGTGTAGACAAGCGTTCTACTTGCAGTCGATCCATTTCTGAGGAAGATTTAGCCAACTCAAATGCTTTCATACCCAATGCTCACCATCTTACACGTCTGCTTCATAATCGTGCTAAGCAACAATCGCTTTCAGCCAAAGTTTAATGGTCTCACATCATCACAGCCAAAGCCACAGAAACACCACCAAAATGGCACATCGAGTTGGAAGAGTGTAAGGTATGGAGAAAGGATGAAGTATACAACAAAGGTGGAGCATGCACCTCATTTTCTTCTTTTCATTTGGTCGTAAGCATCTATTGGATCCCTTCACATTTGCAATGCGAAGTCGCCAGCATTTTTCGAGCAACTAAACAACTCAACCGCCTTAATACAAAAATGGCAATTTGTGCTACTCCAAATCTCTTCACTGAAGCTGGAATAAAACAAATAAGTGTGGAAAATACAGCTTCTACTATCAAGTGATGGCTTACTGCAATCTTCTCATCTTCTTCTTATTTATTAACAGGAGACAGCTTTATTACCACGACTCTTTTGCCTCCCTTTGTGCTCACCACAGTGTCATGTTAACAGCCTTTAACAACTCCTGCAGCTTATTCACACCTCACTGACAGACTGGCAACTCAAGCACTAAAGGTGACCTCCTTCAAGTTCACATTGCCAGCCTTTTGTCAACAAAGCTTTTAATTCACGCCTGTGTGTGGCACACACTGAAGAGTTTAATCTCACAAGACGACGAAGTTGAGCGATAGATATTGTTATGAAAACTGGAGCAATTGAAAAGCAAGAGAAGAAAAGTGGTTGTCACAAAATGATGCGACTAACGATTAGGTGGGCTAGTTGGTGCAATCGGGAGTGGCAGCTGCACCAACTAGCCCAACTAATGGTTAGTCGCATCATTTTTTGACAATCATTTTACTTCTCTTGCTTTCCAAATAGCTCCAGTTTTCATAACAATATCTGTCACTCAACTTCGTCTTCTTGTGAGATTAAACTCTTCAGTGTGAGCCACACACAAGAGTGAATTAAAAGCTTTGTTGACAAAAGGCTGGCAATGTGAACTTGAAGGAGGTCACCTTTAGTGCTTGAGTTGCCAGTCTGTCAGTGAGGTGTGAATAAGCTGCAGGAGTTGTTAAAGGCTGTTAACATGACACTGCGGTAAGCACAAATGGAGGCAAAAGAGCCGTGATAATAAAGCTGTTTCCTGTTAATAAAGAAGAAGTGAGAGATGAGGATGTTGCAGTAAGCTATCACTCGATATTAGAAGCTGTGTTCTCAATAGTTATGTTTAATTCGAGCTTCGTAGAAGAGATTCGGAGTTGTTCAGTTGCTCGAGAAATGCTGGCGATTTCGCACTGAACATGTGGAGGAATTCAATAAGTGTCTACGACCAAATGAAAAGAAGAAAATGAGGCACATACTCCGCTAATTAAGGAGACACCTTTTTGTATACTTCATCCTTTCTCCAAACCTTACACTCTTCCAACTTGACATGCCAATTTTGGTGGTGTTTCTGTGGCCTTTGCTGCCGTGATGGGGGTTCAACAAACTTTGGCTAAAAGCGATCGCTGCTTGGCACAGTTATGAAGTAAACGCCTAAGATAGTGAGCGTTAGGCATGAAGGTATTTGAGTTGGCTAAATCTTCCTCCGAAATGGATCATGATTCACTGACTCATTAGCCTATGCGCCCATTGTAGCGAATCCTTTACTTCAAGCAGCCACGAAGATCATCCTGACGTGTAAAGGTGTGAATGAGTTAATTTATTTTGCATGACAGTTCAAACTTCAAGATCTGTTTGTGTGAGATGTGTCACACTCCTCACTATCAAATAGAAATAAGTGAACTTTATGTGTGTGAGTGTGGTCTGCAGCCGATAGCCAACCCATCCAGATGGCGAATGGACTGATATAAGTCCTAGTCATCAGAGAGATGTTAAGCGTTTGCGTGCGCCTATCGGCTGGCTAGTGCATGGTTGGCAGAAGAGACTGCCTAAGTATGGTTTTAGGTCCGACTTCGAGTCACCCTGGCAGCATACTCCAGCGTTTCTGCTATGGATTCTTCAGTCTTGGCATTTGCTACGTGTGTATCGTAAAACTAGCACTTATTTAGAAGAGAATCAAGCTCCTGAGGAATGCACAAGAAAATCTGACCCATCGTCTCCCATTCACACCAAGGGCGCGGGTGCGTTCGTCTTGCATAGACACCGTAGTCTATGCTGCATTTGACACACATGAAATGGCAACTGCTTTGCGTTGACTTGGTGAGACGACCAGTCTAACCACCTCTTCTCTGCTGCTACAGCCATGCAAAGACCGACATTCGAGGCAACTTATCACGAAGATATTGATATACTGGACCTAGTAATCCACGAACTCAAGGGCGTCAAAGGGATATTCGGTGGTTTCGAGGTCTTTCCGTGATCCTTGGCATTCTATGACTGGCCTCACTGCAGATGCGCGAGAATGTAAATTGGAGGAAATGAAGACGTTAACCAAACATTTGGTGACAGTGCACGGACTGGTTCTGCCCCACATTTTCCGCATCATGGCGAACCTACTAGAATTTGAAACGTTGGACGAATGTTTGTCGATTTTCCATTTGCCACCACCCTATCCATATGCAATCAAAAACGCCTATTTATTCATTCATTCTAATTTTTTCTTACTTTTCAACTTACATCACCGTTCGCATAGAGATGTATGGTGATTCACCACTTCCTTAACACTATTGAGGCATGTACTCACTCTGATGTGTGGATCATAGTCTTCCTCGGAATATCCTACATGGAGCGGCCGACCCTATGGTCGCATTGTTGGCTACCCCATCGAATGGACTCTAGATTACACATTACAAGGACATATATACCTTCCCCCCAGATTATTCATTTTCATTTACTGATTTGAGGCCAGGACGGACCATTGTCGTCTCCCTTTGTGTGCACACACGACCGATGAATCCAGTGAAATTTGATTACTTCGGTACTCGCAGTACTTTCGTGGAAGCAACTATACCATCACACAAACAAGGTTGGTCCGATCTGTTCGTCTAATCAAAGCTCTGTCCTCACTTGGAAGTGATGATTGTCAGGGGATGTATGAAGACTACAGACGATGTATAATGCTATGTTTTACTATCAACCCATAAACGACAAGCAGAAGTGCATTGGCTCCCATTCGCATTTGCTGTCAGCACATGGATTGAAAAACATTGCATTATCTGGTGGTTGTCCTCGTTGAGACGCCTCATGTTCACTGTTGTAGGCATGCGAAAACCGACGTTTGAAGCAATTTTTTTTGGAGACAGTCGCGATTTGCACATACCAATACACGATCCCGAGGGCGTCATCGGAGATTTTGGCAGTTATGCGATCTTAGAGAAGGTCGGGCCACCAGACTCACTAACACTAAAAATCTGCTGCCGGCCTCATCGAAAATGATTGAGAATATCAAATAGAGGAAATGCAGCCCCCGTATTTGTGTTCAATCATGGCCCGACCCTTTCGGTTTGATGGCTGTCCCACTGGTATTCGCAATAGTACATGAAAGTTTGTATTCTTTCCAACTTCCGCCAATAGTAGCTGACTTTACATTTATTTTAAGTTATGTTCAAAGTGTCCACATCCATGAGCAATCACACTGAAAATATTAGAGAACACGAAACCCGCAAAGTTTCCCTTTCTCTCAACGAAACTGACGAGTTCATTCATTTCTGCGATTTTTAGGTCTTAATGTTTCTCAGATTGTGAACCTGGAGGCACTAAACTATTTCAGTGTGCAAACGACAGAGCAACCACCAGTTAAACCTTGCGACTTCATAACTAACTACAGCATTTAGTGGGCTTTGAATGGAATATGACAGGCAAATACTAATCTCACTACGAGTCAAACCCATACCCTCGTCCACTGAATACAGGACAAACCATCACCACCGCAGTGTGTGCGTGCATTGAAGTGCTATCCTCGGAGAGCTTTGAATACGTTACTCCCTACAGTACATTCCTGACAGTGACTACATTACCTTTAAGACAATGTTAGTCCTTTGTATTCGCTTTACCCAATGCTGTGTCATGGCTTGTTTGGACTGAACCCTTAAAACAAGGTCTACCAGCATGAAGAAAGACTCATCATAAATGGGAGAGGACGTAAAATTCCACGGGTGTTAAGGGACTTTTATGCTGCCAAGGCAGTATCACAATCCTCGCACTGTTCATGTCTCACGCAGTCCATGCACGACATTGACTTAGTGAACTAATGTGGTCGTGAAGGGCGCGGTCATCATTCAATCGACGCTTCCATCTTCAAGGCATCACTTGCATGTCTACTTTGGCGAATAAAGGGATCCAGGCGCGTCGTCCACGTGCATCCTCCTGATTGCAACAAATGGGGCTAAAGTTATATCCTGTAAGTCAACTCTCCCACAGGCAACTCAATCAATGTCTGCCTATTGATGCGTCTTAAGTTGATGATTGCAGAAAATTTTATTTACCTGGAATGAGTAAATGTATGTGCTGACGGTTGTGGCTAATCAGAAGAAGAATAATTTGACGCAGTCACAGAGAATTTTTTGTTGTTAGTTTTACTTCATTGTCACCTGGAAGAAATTATAGCGAGAAATGATAGACCATATTGTGGCGTGATAAGTTGAGGACAGATATTCCAATCGGAGTCATGGCCTATCCTTATGCAAGACAGCTGATTCCTTTCGCTTCTGTGCAATACAAATAATCATTTCTGCCAAATTTAAGCACATATCTTCCACCTAACAATTAGTTGTACAGCATAAAACACTTCGACTGCCGTACCAATTTCGACTGCGGCATTATGGATAGTCGATTTCTTAACAATGGATGACAAAACACTTATCTTTTTGACAGAACTTTGAAAATTGACGCCTTAATCAAAACGCGTTGAGAGAAATAGCCTTGTTATAAGGGTTTAGTCCAGCGAAACGTTAAGACAATGTTGGGGAAAATACCAAAAAGGACTAACTTCGTTTCGGAGGCTAATCCATATATGCATTTACAGTAAAGCCTTCGTCTATTCGGGAGGCAGCAGAATTGAGACCGCTGACCGACAATTAGTCCAACGTTTAATACTTGGCGGTAAAATCACGCAAAAGGTTTTGCCTATAACATTCACGAACTTGGAACCATTTTACAAAATAGACTCATGCATGCATTAAAAACCCGAAGTTTTGCCACTGCGATGTTAAACGTAGGCTAAAACCGATCGCTAAAGCCGACAGGCGGACTTGTGGGTCAATGGGTGCTAGTCACATGCACATTCGACATACGCGCGAGCACACCACCGTTGAATAGTGAAGGCTGTCATGGCGCAGATCCTACTCTGATTCTTGGCCTAATTACGGGTCTGAATGGTTCAACCCTTTGGATTCGGCATGCCTATCTATTAATCACAGTCACATCTCCGGCTTAGAATAAGCATTAGCGCATTTCAACTGCTACTAACAAGACTGTACCAAATTAGGAGAATTGCACATACCTAGATGTAAGTAAGTATCAGCATGTGGACGTTGGTTATAAGGCAGGATTAATTCCTCTTCCTACATTCCTGATAGCACAGTGTGGACTAACGTTCCATTTGTGGTCAACTTATTTGAAGAAAATGTTTTGTTAGCCTTAACTACCTGCACGAACTAGATGTGCCTTTTCGAGTATCAACTTTCTAATCACATCAGGCTTCTCGGACTTAGAAGGCGCACTGGCAGCTGACTCGCTCGTTGCACGTTTGACATTTAGCGTAAATTCAACTTCGCGAATGCACCGCAGTAAAATGACGCTTTATTTATCTGTGCACTATCTACGCAAACACCGTAGTCTGCCTTCACTAGGAATGGCAATCCTGTGTCAGAGTCCTTCCATCTCTACCGGGACGTAGACGAATGCAATGACGAGTGTAGAAAACTACCGAGCGGCAGGAAAACAATCCTATCGCAGATCGCGTTCAGTCAAAGCAAAGGAGTAGTTAGTAGAAAAAAGCGCTGTTTAAAACAAATATTGACATGGAAACTGGAGAAGTGAAATTTTGTATAACACAAGAACTAGCTTCGTGCGTGATTGTTAAAGCCTCTTATTCTGCGTCAAATTTAAGATGTTAAGAATCCGACAGAAGGCACCCTCTGCACCCACAATAACACGGGAACTACGATAGTCCTTTCATTACCGATAGTTACAATGACGCATTCAAAGCTGCGGCACATGTTCACACAGGAAGTCCCAGCAGCAATCCAAAAGGCATGTAGTCTGAGTGGCATGTAATCTGCCAGATTTATTTTGAGGTTCAGGTTGACTGAAGTGCTCAATGTGGGAAGTGTGTTCAAGCCACGGAAACGTGCCATTCAATAGAAGAGTGTAGATCATTAGTCTTCCAAGCCTCATGTCTCGACCGACTTTGTGGCAACGCAAACGTCCAGAAAATTCTTCACATTGATGCGGAAGCACTCGCACCCATGGAAACAGGGAGCGAATTGATTTAGGACTTTGCACAGTGGCTATTCGCTTCCATCACTTCCTCCCCTGTGCACTCGAAACGGCAATATTTGAGATTATAAACAGCACTAAAGCTAACAACTTGGCAACTGTCGTGGTTGCCACTTTGGTTAGACCCATTAATCAGGGTTAAGAGGAACAGATGGAAGATGGAAAGGAATAAGACTTCCAGTAAACACAGAAGCAAGGGCGCAGGGAGAGTCGAAAACTACGGGTCATGTAAAAGCTGACACTGCAGTACCTACTGAGTCAATCCCAGTAGACTCTCCTCCACGTCATTGCTGCAAACAGCAGATTCTCCCATCACAAAAAGGACACGAGTTGTGGGTGGTGGGCGGACATCATATCAATCATCGTTTACGGCGGCTTACACAGTCATTTTGGCTCAATCCCGTGTGCTGCCAACCACTCCGATTCCTTAAATGCCCGCAACACTGTACCACAAATTTTGATCATTCACGACGTGGACTCCGAGTCGAGGCACAAACCAGTAAGCTCCAACAGACCGGAGGTAATTCTCCCCATCAAAGACAGGCAAATAAATCACTTCGGGATCACATGGATCGCTGAAGGATCAGAAGTACAATTTTTGTGGAAAGTGTTGGGTAATCGAGAGAGACTAGTGTAGTCAGTATATATAACGCACCACACTCGAATGTTTGCGCATTTAATAAAAAAGTACAGCGGCAGTACACAGCCAACGTCTTGGGAGTAATTGTGTCTCATGCACTCCTGCAACAATATGATGCCAAAATTGGTGTTTCGTCGATGGTGAGGAGTTGTGCAATGATGCTCTATTATCATAAATGACAAACGACTGACTCAACTATCAAGTCGAGTACAAAATAGCCCAAACTGATGAGACAACAAGTTGACATCAAAGTAGAACCATTATGCATGCATCCAACGACAGAGATCTGCGTGTCTTACAACGGATATTCTTGTTTTAATGAGTCTTTGATGTTACTCGTTCGACTTCAGATGGAGGAGGTGAGCAGACCAAAGCAGACACTTTGGAAGCAAATGGCATGCTTATTACCCTCCCCTCCTCTCCCCACCCAAATTATGGCAGAGAATGCTACCACTTGCCATGGATGCCTGTTGTCTCAGAGAAGAATATCTCTTCTCTGTGCGGAAGGCTCCAACATCATACATGCTTTTGGGAATGTGGCAAGCGCCTTCTTTTTTCTGGTCACACTTTCCTGATTTTCTACTTATTGCGCTAAGTTCACTGACAATCAGCACTACACAAACCACACAGGCGATGTATAATGAAGGTGACCGGGTGTGAAAGTGCGGCTCAGGACACCGACTGACTCCACCAGGCGTAGTAAGCGCCACGTTGGAAATGTTGAGGTCATCAGGTGAATATGTGGAAAGCCACCAGTTGGTGCATAGAATCAGGTACTTTAGCCCTAGGACATATGTATGCAGCATGTTGAAACGCAACTCTTGTACACGCTGGACAACCTCGCAAACGGGTTATAGGGATAACGATTCCATTCCTATTTTTCAAAGGGTGGCAAATTTTGTTGGAAACAGTAAAGATGAAATGCCGTGCGGATGCACTTTGGTGCGCTAAGCTTTAGTAATGCACAATTAGGCTGCAGTGGAGTACAGAAGGATTACTACAGGAAGTAATGGAGACACGATGTCTAGCAGATGAGTATCGGCAGAAACAGGCAGTGCTGCAATGAATACTACATTGTTGATTGAGCCTACACAGCATTCATAGGGGAGTGCGAAGAGTGCATAATCAGACACGAATCTGGTGGAAGAGGGATGACCTTGTCAACCGAATCGGCAAGGAATTGGATTTCACCAAGAAGGCGCTTAACCTTTCAATCGGCTCGAAGCACAGTTGCCTGCAAGTCGCACTAGCAACTGCGTTGCGTGAGGAAATAGAATTAGCTTGACGTTCAGAGCAAAACTGATGGGCTGGCGCATATATTGAGGACTAGTCCGCTTTTCCTCACAGGTTCACATTTCAAGATATTTACAGGCGGTGCAACGAGAACAATTCATATTTTTCCACCGAACGCGTAGGTGGCAATCATCAGTGTCTCTAATTACGTAGTGCTGCTGAAGCATGAGATGAAACGTGCATTTAGCTTTACAAGTGATCATTTATGACCGTCGCGCATCAGGCAGCAGAAAGATCGAAACAAGCAGATGCGGTTGCCTGTTTTGGGCAACAAGTTGCATCACTTACGCAGCGAAGATGCACTCCGGGCAGTAAAGGTTACTTGCCAATAAACCACCTTGTTTGCAATGAACAACTCGGCACTCAGCCATTCATCATTCAGCAAAACGAAGTGGGCCTATGCAAGGACAGTCTGTGGTAGGATATAGAGGTGAAATCTGTGAGCCCACGGAAGAAGGAAGAGCACTAGAAGCAACGTATGCAGAAACGGTGCTTGATAGCCCGAAAAATGTTGCAATGGAAGTTTGGCTATGCCTTTAAGATGAGAATTTCATTTCGGGATGGATGTAATTTGTCCCGAAGGAGGAAGCCTAGATAGACAATGGAAACGGTATACAATCACACGCATGAATGCAAACAATCATGGTGGCTGAGCTACAGATGGTGGAGAATACGTCAGGCAAATTAACTTATCCGTATCGTATCGCCGTCAGTGCTATATCCAGATGTCCTCCGCAACCGATTGGGAGACGCATGTGTGCATAGTTGGTGCCTTCGAATCATATCAGACCTGATGTCCAAAGAGAGGTGGCGATAATTTGAATGAGAAAGTAAGATTGGCAGTTGGCTACCATAAAAGCCATTAAAAGCCGTCGACTCCATCCAATCTCATCGCCTGCCATCTATTTCCCTCACATCTCATCTAATCTCTTCAAAACAAAAAGATGTATACCGTCCACTTTTCGCCTCTGGATTCAGTTTTGCAAATGTTCAAGCCAATGCACGCTTCCGCATCGCACGTACATTTCTGCACTCTTATATTTTTACCAAACATCCTCGGGTAATTGGGTTCGGACAAGATGGAAGTGGAGGAACATATGCATTGGCTCGTAAACAGCTCCAAGCACACTTCATTCAACAATATATAGGGAGTGAATAAAACTCCAGACAAAAGATACGAAAGTAAGTGGACACCGATGCATCCAATGACCCACACTTGCCAATCGAGTGAGCGCAAATCCATGGTGATGCTAAATCCCGATTTGTCTTCACTTACCATAATTTTAGTCTTAATCCCATGCCGTCCTGTACAAGTTCTGGCTCGTCTACCACTCCTCTCAGTAAAATACTATTTGAATAACAAAGAGAATGCTAGACTCGGAATACGGGCAAATCGAATGAAATCCGATTTTGATGAGGACAATTGCTCTACTTTGACGGGCCAATCACCAAACCTGGATGTCTATTGTGTGACATGGACGAACTAAGGCGGAGTTACGTAAGAGCTCCTCTCTGAACCCGTTTTCGTTAACGCTCGAAGAAATTTTAGCCCGGGGAATAAAACGCTGAACTCGCTCTTACACACACACACTTGGCCCAGTTTTACAACGACGTTTTTGATATGACTTGTGAAACATCAATGCCTATTTGAGCCTTACGATCGTTTATTTATGTAATCTACGCAACTCACCCATCTAAATAACTGCAATTGTCTCTATTGCATGATTCCAAAAGGCAAGATTATTTCTTTTACGGTGGAGGGAAGGGCAAGAGAGAAGGAGAATACGCTATCATGTTGGAATGGAGCTATTCAACACTCTTGTCCGCCTCTCTTAAAGTCCCCTTCTCCCACTCTGCCGCTTTCCCCTGAATAGTTGATTTTTGTTTTGATAAGCATGCTGCCCACATCTGAAGTGCTCTGATGGTCACTTTAAGCCTCAAAAACAACGAGACACCGGTATGTAGTGTGGCTAAGTCGACGAAGTTAGTCGGGTCTAGTTCTCATCGGCCTACCGCAAGACCTGCGCAAGCACATCGCATGTGTGTGTGCCGCCTTACATGTGCTCAACGACATGTGATCTATTCACCAACTAATTTGGTAATAGGAAGATCGAGTGGATCCAACCTACTGGCTAGCGTAGGCTTTGAATGTTGCACCAATTGACGACTCAAGTTGCAGCACGTGAGTCTACTTTCTCCAAATGACTCAATCAATGCCATAGCCAATTTACTACCTTAAATGTCTCATTACTGATACGTATTTTATATGCAGCCGCGGAAATTTTAAGCTCACGGCATAATCACCACCATGTGTGTTGCTGCCTGTGCCCATTCGGAAAACAATAGTTTGAAGCAGTTGCATGGAAACAATCTTGCTTATTGTCCTTTATTTGCAGAACTGCGAAAGTAGAGAGGAATTACATGATGATGATAACAATGACAAGGAAAGGATTTCAATAGGACCTGAACCATAGGTAGTTAAGAGGCTGAGTTCACACAAAAAAATTGCCATGCAGATGAGTATTGTTGTAGCAATTACGGTGGTCGAGGCAAATTTTGCCGAATAAAATGAATATATGAATCACGAGAGATCTCTCCAGTTTCGGAGATCACTGAAGTCGATATTAATCCCCCATCGATCCTTCGGATCCTTCAGCCTTGGCGATAACAGAAGTAGGAACAGAACTTTCGCTCAGGGTCACTGCAAAAATAGAGGTGGATCTCCTGATGCTTAGGGTTGCAGGAGTCGAGGCAACTTCGCCATGCAGGACATTTAACCCTTCCTCAAACACCCTAATTAACACATCTTAAAGGATGTATTCGTAACGTGTATGCAACCTAACTGCTAACTCTGCATCATGAGGCATAATCGAAAACCTTGTTGTAGACGCCTTTTAAATGTTTACAGTTGAGCTTGTGCAAGTAAACAATGTGGGTGGGTGACCTAGCAAATTTTGATGCTGGTGACAAAGAAAGCGGATTAAACAACTAAGCTAACGTAGTCCAAATTGTTGAAAATTATACCACCGCATTTGTTAAAAGTGGTAGAAGAGACTGACCTCGTTTTACAGGTAGTGTAGAACCTGTCACGGGTTTACAAAAGGAACCAGTGTACTCCGAATCCGTTGAAGTATCAGGTTGATAGTGCGCACAAACGGAGGCAGAAACAGGTGTTAGTGGCTTCAAATCAGTGAAGACGTAGGATCGACCTGAGGAGAGGTGGATGCATCTTTGCTTCCTATTATCGATACTCCATTCGATGGTGTAGCCAGTAACGCGTCCGCTAAGTCTAGCTGGTGGACTCCACGTCATGTTCAACGTGTGAGGATCAGTTGCATGAAGTTTTACATTTCGAGGAACAGTAAGGTCTGCACAAGAGATAATGAGGATACTTGTCACTTTGTCGAAAGGAGAGGGACTTCGTGTTTCTCTGTTTAACTCCATATAATGATAGATAGATGTAAAAGTCAAGATATACAATTGAAACAAAGAATGCAGACATTAATTCTAATGATTTATGAGTGCAGTGAGCTGATACGGATGTAGACTTTCGTAAGTCCGAAGTAGGCAGACACGAGCGATTAGAGCAAAGGCAACGAGTCGAATATGAAATGATCCACCTTCCTCGCGTTCATATTTTGCATTGTCTTTTTGTTAAAAGGTAGGAAGAAGCAACTGTTTGCGTGGTTTGTGCGAAAGGCTTTATGAAAGAGCATATCGAACATTATGCGTCTTTCCAACTTCGCCACATTTCAAGAAACGGGTTATATTCTGTTCTTGCATCGAGAAAAGGAGAGAAATCGACTAACCTGTTCCAGACGGTGTAGTTACTGATTGAAAATCACTGCGCGATCCAAAGTATTCAAAATTAACCGTATTTTTCGGATGGATGAGTGCATAAACAGCAGCAGAAAGATTTTGTTGTGACGTCAGTTCGGTGAAGACATGAACATCGATGGCGGAGACGTTAATACTTTCCTGCCATACAGAATCCAAACTCCAATCTATAATGTAGCCATCAACGTAGTCGCTGAGTTCACTTGGCGAATCCCACAACATGAGCACCGTGTTAGAGTCGATCGCTTCAAGTTCCACATTCTGAGGAGCACTAAGATCTGCAAAGGGTAGAGTGAGTATATTCCTAACTATCGTTTAAAGAAAAATTAATCCTCGTTTATTCTACAAGTCCCGCCATCTACGTCCACGTAAATATCGCTAACAATAAAAACTCAGGCATAAGTATGAATCTATGTGAAGCAGCTTCTAAACGCATACAAGTAGACTAAGATTAGTTAGAAGGGACAGACCTGCATTGAGTACTTTGAATACCAACGGATTAGCCATATCGCTGTAAACTCCGGGCCGTATCAGTCCGCGCACAGTAATGGAATAAGTTAATAATGGGGTCAGTCCCCCCAATTGACATTCACGTTCTCCAGCTGTAAGGTTGACCACGGATTTCCACTTATCTTCTAGAACCTGATTGCCAACCTCTAGTAAGACCTCGAAACCACTGAATTCTTCAGATTTGTGTATCAATATGTTCAATTCTCTAGTTTCCTCATAGAATGTTGCTCCAAATGTAGGTTTCCGAGTACCTGCAAAGGTTCACACATGGTGAATAGATAAAGTTTAAGCAACTCTACTTCGTATTAACTTCCGTTGTCAAGTCATGGTCAATAACACAAATATTCTCAATTAGAGAAAGTAGAGCATTAAAGGGTAGACAGACGGGTAGGTATCTTACCCGTTGCGAGAACGAGGTCATCATGCAGGATGGATGTTGTCAGCAGACTGAGACAGAGTTGAACCAGCATCTTCACTTCAGGAAATCGAACATTTTGCATCTTAATCATAGTGTACTTATAGGAATCTAGCAAAGCCGTATCAGCCTATGAAATAGCTTGGTCATGGCCTATGAGGTGATTGCTGCGTTTACGTACACCGTGACACCACGCATAATGTGATCATACAGCCAATGGTACTAAGGCAGTAGGCAATCGCAGACTAACGTTCTTCTCCATGGCTATTCTCGCAAAACGCCTTAGAAGCTGAGCCCATATCCAGTCAGCCTTTCCTGATAGACTGATGGTTGCGTTCACGTCGCACATCGCGCCTGTGAGTTGACTTTTGCACGGTGACTCACAGAAGCTGTCTGTTAAAAAACCTTCGCCCACTAGCTATCTGATCGGCTGTGGATGGAATTCTGACAAGTGATGCACGCAGGAGACCCAGCTTGTAATGTCTGGGGACGCAGCTTTGATTTACTACCTTTACCTTCGCAGACGGGTTTCAAAGCAGTGCAGAGCATATATTCAAAGAGATCACGATACTTGGGCCTAACTTTTATGTAACTGGTGCGCGGGCTCCTGAGAGTAACGAGTTTGCCAAACTATTCATGATTATGGAAATGTTCCTCGTTGTTCCCTTTTGAAACAGCTTTTTGCCTGAACTGGACGACACAAGTTAGGCGTCTTATTCGCACATTTTTTCCGATTCATTATTTTACCTTCGGTGGTTAGTGCGCTGAAATAAGTTGTCGGATAACCCAGATCCGGACCTTGGCGATAGGTCATGTGCTTACGCACGTCTCGAATGCACATTAACTCGCTCACTTTGGTACATAACAACGTCTGGCATGAAGGCATAGCCCATTAACTACATGACTGAGAGGTCAGTAGAAACAAGGCTCGTGAGGCATACGGAAAACCTCGATCATAATACATGTCGCTTCTTGGCGGTATAGTGGCAAATGACAAATCCTTTCCCTTGCTTTGAGGGATTATTGACTATAGTCCTTACTTCATTAAGAGAGAGAGTTGCCCAATAGACTATTTTAGGGATGCCCATAAAGGTAGCTACTCCTGAAAAGTAGCTGAAGTCACAGGTGTCCCACGCTCTGTTTGTGGGCGGTCCAGCATGCACAAAATTGGGTTTTAACTTGCTGCACACACATGTCGTATGGATAAAGTACCTGACCCTTTGTGCTAAACGATAAAGTGCAACGTTGAGCCGGCTTTCCACATGCTCACATGATGACCTTAACGTTCTAAACGTTGTACTTACTACGCCTTGCCTTCTTCAACGTCTTATTGTCTCTTCTAATTCCAAGTCCCTTGGTGGAGTTAGTCGGTGCCCTGAGCAGCACGCTTGCATCCGCAGCTTTGAAATCGATGCAATAAACAGACAATCAGGAAGGTATGATTAGACAAAAGAAGGCTCTTGTCACACTCTTAAAAGCATGCATGATGTTAGCCTCTTCCTCATAATTGGTGGGGCATGCTCTTGCTTCCAGCCGTTTCGGCGGCTAAGCGGCTCCTTGGTTAATTACAAGCCCTCTCCTGCATGTGGCCGTGTTTGAGAATATAAGCAACGTTTCTTCCATCAGATCGGTGTCAATTCCGCACTCTGCTCACTACCCTATGAATGCTGTGTAGGCTCATCCAACAATGTAGTATTCATTGCAACACTGCCTCTTTCTGTCGGCGCTCATGTGCTAGACATCATGCCTTCGTTACTCTCCACAATAATAACTTAAGCTCTGCTGTAGCGTGGAACTGCATCCCCAAAGCTCAGCACACCGAAGTGTATCCGCACGGCATGCCATCCTTATTGTTTTTAACAAAATTTGCTGCCGTTTGGAAAGTAGGAATGGAATCATTATCCTTACAGCCTGTTTGTTAGGTGGTCAAGCATGTACAGGAGTTGCGTTTCAACATGCTGCATACACATGTCCTATAGCTAAAGTACCTGATTCTATGCACCAACCGGTGAAGTGAGACGTTACTTTGCCTTTCCACATATTCACATAATGACCTCAACATTTCCAACGTGGAGCTTACTACGTCTTGCCTTCTTCAAAGTGTTATTCTCTCTTCTAACTCCAAGTTTATTGGTGGAGTTAGTCGGTGTCCTGAGCCGCACTCTTGTATCCACACAGCGTGGTTTGTGCAGTGTTGATTGTCAGTTAACTTAGCGCAATAAGTAGAAAATCAGGAAAGCGTGACCAGAAAAAAGAAGGCTCTTGCCACATTCTCAAAAGCATATGTGATGGTGGAGCCTTCCGCACAGATAAGAGGCATTATTCTCCGAGATAACAGGCATCCATGGCAAGTGATAGCATTCTCTGCAATAAGTTTAGTGGGGAGGGGAGAGGAATAGGCATGTTATTTGCTTCCACAGTGTCCGCTTTGGTCTGCACCCACAAAGACGTCCCCGTCGGGATGTTTGCTGATTACAGTCTAGGTATGCTTGCTCACCTCCTCCATCCGAAGTCGAACGAGTAGCATTGAAGGCTCATTAAAACTAAAAATATCCATTGTAAGCCATGCAGACCTCTGTCGTTTGATGCATGCATAATGGTTCTACTTTGGTGTCAACTTGTTGTCTCATCGGTTTGGGCTATTTTGTACTCGACTTGATAGTTGAGTCAGTCGT
Source organism: Taenia hydatigena (assembly GCA_036345935.2). Lineage (NCBI taxonomy): Eukaryota > Metazoa > Platyhelminthes > Cestoda > Cyclophyllidea > Taeniidae > Taenia > Taenia hydatigena. The sequence goes on from JADWOT020000010.1 coordinate 7,712,784, forward strand.
TTGGCTTTCATAATAATAATAGAACATCGTTGCACAACTCCTCACCATCGACAAAACACCAATTTTGGCATTATTTTGTAGCAGGAGTGCACGAGGCGCAATTACTCTCAAGACGTTGGCTGTGTACTGCCTCTGTACTTGTTTATTAAATGTGCGAACACTTGAGTGTGGTGCATTTTATCTACTGACTACGCTGGTCTCTTCCCATTACCCAACACTTTCCACAAAAGTTGTACCTCTGATCCTTCAGCAGTTCATGTGCTCCGAGGTGATTTATTTGCCTGTCTTTGATGGGGAGAATTACCTCTGGTCTGTTGGAGCTTACTAGTTTGTGCCTCGACTTGGAGTCCACGTCGTGAATGATCGAAATTTGTGGCACAGTGTTGCGAGCAGTTAAGTAGTCGCAGGGGTTGGCAGCACACGAGATTGAGCCAAAATGACTGTGTCAGCTGCCGTAAACAATGATTGATATGACGTCCGCCCACCACCCACAACTCGTGTCCTTTTTGTGATGGAAGAATCTGCTGTTTGCAGCAATGACGTGGAGGAGAGTCTACTGGAATTGACTCAGTTGGTACTGCAGTGTCAGCTTTTACATGACCCGTTGTTCTGACCCCGATTGCGCCCTTGCATCTGTGTCTACTGGAGGTCTTATTCCTTTCCATCCTCTATCTGTCCCTCTTAACCCTGATTAATGGGTCTAACCAAAGTGGCAACCACGACAGTTGACAAGCTGTTAGCTTTAGTGTTGTTTAAAATTTCACATTTTGTTGTTTCGAATGCATAGGGGAGGAAGTGATGGGAACGAATAGCCACTGCGCGAAGCACTTAACCATTTCGCCCTTTGTCTCCATGGAAGCGGGTGCTTTCGCATCAATGCGAAGAAGTTCCTGGACATCTGCGTTGCCACAAAGTAGGTCGAGACATGGAGCTCGGAAGACAAATGATCTACACTGTTCTATTGAATGGAATGTTTCCGTGGCTTAAACACAATTCCCACATCGAGCACTTCAGTCAACCTGAACCTCAAAATAAATCTGGCAGATTACATGCCACACAGAATACATGCCTTATGGATTGCTGTTGGGACTTCCTGTGTGAACATGTGCCACGACATTATGTTGCTCATGATTATTGCCGCAGCTTTGAATGTGTCATTGTAACTATCGGTAATGAAAGGGCTATTGTGGTCCCCGTGTTATTGTAGGTGCAGAGGGTGCCTTCTGCCAAATCCGTAAAACTTAAATTTGACGTTAAATAAGATGCGTTAACAGTCACGCACGGAACCAGTTCTTGTGTTATACAAAATCCTACTTCGCTGGTTTCTTTGTCTATAGTGGTCTTTAACAACATCCCTTTTCCTACTTGCTACGCCTCTACTTTGAATGAACGAGATCTGCTAAAAGAAGGCGAAGTGCGTTAAAATTGTTTTTCTGCTAGGTGATTGTTTTACCGCACTCATCAGCGTATTCGCATACGCCTTGACAGAGATGGAAGGACTCAGACACATGATTGCCATTCCTAGCGGAGGCAGACCACGGTGTCCGCTTAGGCAGAGCACAGATAAATAAAGCGTCATATTACCGCGGTGCATTCGTGGAGTCAAATTTGGGCTAAATGTCTTACGTGCAACGAGCGAGTCAGCTGCCAGTGCACCTTCTAATTCTGCAAAGCCTGATGTGATCAAAAAGCTGATGCTCGAAACGGTACATCTAGTCCGTGCAGATATTTAAGGCTAATAGAACCTTTTCTGAAATAAGGTGACTGCAAATGGGATGCTAGTCCATACTGTGCTATCGGGAATGTGAAAATTCAGATTAATTCTGCCTTATAGCAACGTTCATGTGCCGATATCCACTTACATCCAGATGTGTGCGAGTTTCCATAACCTCTTACCTTCATGCAGACTTTCGCAAAGGCAGCGTAGTAACTGGTCTAAAGTTCAGCCAATCCCTCCTAAGTTGGTGCAGTCTCGTTGGTAGCAGTTGAGGTGCGCAAATCCTCATTCCTAGCCGGAAAATTCGACAGTCATTAATAGATAGGCATGCCAAACCCAAAGGTGTGAACCATTCAGGCCCAGAATCAGAGTAGGACGCACGCCAAGATGGCCTTCACTATTCAACGGTGGTGGACTCACGCGTATGTCGAATGTGCCTACTTTCAATGCCTTGCATTCTTAAACGCCTTGTTCAGTCTTCTAACTCCAGGTCCGTTGATGGAATTTGTCGGTGCCCTGAGCCGCATTAATGCACCCGGTCCCTTTCATTTAATATCGCATGAGAGTATGACTAGGCGGAGGGAAGCTCTTGCCACATTCCCAAAGGCATACATGATGTTGAATGCTTTCGCATAACTGGATAAGTATGAACCTCTAAGACTCCGAGCAATTCCTGCAAGTGATGGTGTTCTCTCCCACATATACGGCAAAACGAGGGTTGGGGAAATGCATAATTTAATTTTTGCGGTTCTAGGATCGTCGCAGAGCTGAACACTAGCCCGAAGTCACTGATCGCTTCATCATAATCTCTCACTTGTTAACCGTTTTCATCACGATTTCCATCATTTGGGCAGTATGCTTGTTATTTCACTAAAGCCTTTGAAAACTGCCCGTAATAACCTGCTAAGCCTGGAAAACAGTTAAGCTGGTTTGCTGATTTTACCCTCTCATCTGTCAGATTGGTATGTCCTGAATCTTGTAGACGGTCCATTACTAATCGCACATTAACACTATGCTCCAGAATATCTCTGTCCGAGACACGCAGGTCCCATAGATATAGCATACAATGTTTCGAAAATAAGCCATTTAGCGCGGAATGCCTTGAGCGCTGCAAAGTTATCATCACTCTATAGAATACTGCAGACGTTGTTTAGAATTCGTAAAACCCGTTTAAAAATGTAAGAGCTCCTTCCCATCCTTTAATTCGGCTCCTCCTCGTTAATATCTTGATTGTAAGTTCAAGGGGAGGAAACAATTTTACTAGCATAGGTAGCCTTTTACGCTAGTGCTCCTCATTACTCGTAGACCTCTGTCTTTCCTTATTGTCCATAGCGATCGGAAAGGCCAAAGTAACTTGGAAGACATTATGATCTCTTCACTGGCTATTTCTCAAATCTGACGGCTCGTTTTTTATAGGTGAAGAGGTGGTACGCTTCTGAGTGCTTCCAAGTCGGTCTAGATTAGCTAGTGTAGTGGATATTCCAACAATGTTGGCAACTGCTTTACAACATTTAAACGGCTGATACTTTGCTAAGCTCGAGCTACCTCCATTTGAATCGTGTGGACTTCAACTGCCCGTACTTTACTTATAATATCCAAAATCTGGTGACGCTTTGTTCACACTAAGCGAATAGAGACGGAGTCTACTTTGTGCGTCCCGTAAAAATCGCTAAAACGTGGCCCGTTGGTAGGCAAAAGCTAAGATATGCCTATAAATACATCGTTACTTTGCCTATTGCTGCAGCCACAGTCTGAACCTTGCACACCTACCCAGCATATGTATTTAATAGAGGAGGAGAAGGAAGCTAAAAGAAAGAGAAATTGCAGTCCACCTGCAGCCATGCCAATCAAGTTCAAATCCCACTTTACTATACTTTGAAATCTCAATAATGATGCATCATCATTCACAGCCCCTCTATATACACCACCGCCAACAAAAAGAGGCGCATCATGAACACAAACTAAGATGCGTCCTATGGATATAATTCCACAGCCTTGCCGCTTGGCTTCCTTAAAACTAAGCTAAGTGCTGCTGCAGTCATCGTCTTAGCTAGTGATACTGTGACGACCTCCATCACAATCAGCGATTTTGATCCAAAAACAAGGATTAAAGGCACTGCAGAAGCAGGCACGATTCCAGCGGATGAGCAGGATCCAATTCAAACCAAGGATAGAGACAGCTTAAGCTAAAACTTGCCTCGTGCTCAATAAATAGAGTTTTTTTCAACCGCTTCCAGCCTACTCTCACAGCCATGCAAATTCCGGCCCTTGAGACAATTTATAACGAGACTATTAAGGCTTTGGACCTACTGGTACACGTTCCTGCGGTAGACGAAGATTTCAGTGGTTGCCAGGCCTTGTGGAAGCTTGGCTGCCTCGTATCACTATAATTGATGGAGAGATGTGGTCATCGTCAGTGCTAAAGGTCGAGAGTATGAAATGATGAGGGTGGATCTGTCAACTAAATATGCGTCGGCTCATCTGCTGGTAGTAGAAGCGACACAAGCAGGCCGGTTTCCATTTTGAATTGCTTACATCTACTTGTATGAAATCAGTAGCTGCTTTTCCTTCATTCACATTAACGCTCTTTTTTCCCACATACATCAACAGTGGTAGAAACACACTTGTAGAAATTGGCGGACAAGTTATGATTTGTGATAGATTTGCCGTCTAGCGACCCAAAACATTTTACTCAATCTGCGTCTTGCAGAACCCGGTGCTTCAATAACATAAAACATGTAGAAATAGATGGCCACACGGTGCGCATGCCATAGTAACCGCCGCCCAAACTTAGAGGCTGCATTACAGGCTATACCATCAAATGGTGCTTTAACAATGCAAGACAGGGTGTGGTCAGCTATATCTCATCCAATTTTTGCGTCTTCGAGAATGCAAAGCTACGACAGATCGGTTTCGCCGCCATTGGTAAATACAATAGGTATTGCCAATTTCTTTTATTCGAGGTAAACATTCTTACACAACAGCACAAAGTCAATAGCAATAGACAAACAACGCAAATCTTTGCGTCACTGTCTGTGACCAATTGGACAAAGTATACTTTGACACAGTCATACCGAATCTTTCTAGCCTATCGTAATAGATTTGTAGATTTGTGTTGATGAGGGATACGTTAGACATGTAAATGAACGGGAACTGCATTGTTGTCAGTGTTAGTCCCAGTTGACCTTCTGAAGCGATGGGGAAGACGATTGGGTGTATTGTTAGAGTTTTCGAGTCATATCAGACTTACTATAAGATTAAAATCAGCTACAATTTAAAGAGGCATTCAGAATTGTCCATTAAGAGCCATCTGAGCCATAAATGTTGTCGATTTCATCCAATTTTATCACCTCTATAATGAAACGCTGCAGAGTGTGTACTTTTCGTGTCCTGATACAATTTTGTGGCTGCACAAATAGACCTAAATCGACGTTTAAATGCTACCGCATTTGGCCCGCATTTCTGCATTTGCACACTTTTACCGCTAATAAACAATTCCGGGCCCAACTCAGTTTGTGTGCACTAGAGAGCGGTAAATAAATCTTCTGACAAGCAAAAACAAAATGAGCAGAGACGGATAAATCAAATAAAACACGGCCCACATTCGACAACTAAATAAGCGCAAATCTGTGTTCTCGTCTACTCTAGTTCCACATTAAACGCCTTGTCGTTCTGCAAAAGATGCAGAATACCAAGTATGCATCGGAAGTTAACCAAACAGTATACGGCTCGATTTGACGCACTGCTCTACTATGACATGCCACTCATCAAACCTGGGTGTCAATTGCGCGACATGGAGAAACTAAGGCAGAATCAGGCGAAGGCCCTACTCTGGTCTCATTCAGCTTTACAACGGATTCTTTTAAGTGGCTATTGAATAGGCAACTACTACTTGAGCTCTGCCATCGTTCAATTCTAGGATCCGGAATGACTGCATTTCTTGCTACTGTATGATACCCAAAAGGTGAAATTATGCCTTTTTATGGAGAAAGGAGTTATAGAGTATAGGCTGATGTGTCGGTATAAAGATAAGTAACGTTCTTGCTTACCGCTCTTGAAGCTTTCCTTCTCATGGCTGCTTGTGGGAACGTTCTAGTGAGTAGCCCTGCTTAACTACCTTTTCCAAGTGGGTCGCAGGTTTTAAACATCCTGTCTACACTGCAAGTGAGCTACTAGCAAGTCTAGGCCCATAGCCAACCAAGCACTGGTAGTTTCTTATAATTCAGGCCTAGTCCTCACTGGCCAATCGCAAGAGCACCGCAAGCACATCAAGTGTGAGTGTGTCGACTCTCATGCGCTGGATATTGAGACCAACAACTCAGATGACCTCGCTATTTGCCAATCTGGATGGAACGTCAAACAGTTCACTCGCCCGCGTAGGTTCCCAGGTTTCAGCAGTTGACGACTCCATTTATGGCATGCAAGTCCACTTTATTCCCAAATAGCTCTACCCGTGTTGAGGTTTTTTACCACTTTTATTGTTTCTTTATGGTACGCATTTATTTATGCAGTTTCAGAAATCCTGAGTCTACGCGAATGCGTAAATGTTTATGTCACCGCCTGTGACCAATTGGGCGAAAGATGCCTCGGCACAGTCGTATGGAAGTGTATTGAAGAATATGTGTGCAATGCGGCATTAATAGTGAAAAAGAGTAGTCATACTATGGCACGAGTCGCAAGTAGTTGTGAGGCAAGCGTTCACCCATGGATAGCTGCCATGTAGGTAAGCACGATTACAACAATTGCAGAAGTCAAGGCAAATCCACTGGATGTAGTGAGTGTAGGAGTCGGAAGAGATGCGCCAGCTTTGAGGGTTACGGGAACCGACTCTAACCCAGCATTTGTGGCTGCAGGAGCTGACGTAGTTTCAATGTCATCAGGCGTGGTTGCTACAGAAGTAGCAGTGGAGCTTCCGGTCATGGTCACTGCAGGAATAGATGTGGATCTTTTAATGTTGGATGCTGTAGAATTTGAGGACTCTAACTTGAGTTGGACAGATAAATCTTCCTCCTTTGTTCGAATAAAAATCCCTTCAAATGTATCTTTTAGAGCTTGCATGCAATTCAACTGCTAAACGTGCATCATGAAGCACATATGGTAACCGTGTTGTATGCGTTCCTTAATTCTCAGCAGTGGATTTTATGCCAGTAGCGAACAGTTCGCAACTAATGGATTTTGATGTTGATGACCAAAAACCGCTTTTAACATCCAGTGGAACATAATTTAATAAGCTGGATGTCACAACAATGCGTTTGGTATGCTGTCTCAAATGGCGACTTCTCGTATCTGTATAAGTTCCCTTGTGATTTTTGGACAAAAGTAGAACAATTCAACTTACATCAAGGTGCTCGCCAGTATGCAGGGTTTGCGATAGAGATGTTATCTTAAAAATACTTTCACATGCTGTGTGGAGTTTATGTTGCTGTTTACAACATTCAGTATTAAACCATGACATTGCTAGGAGCAAAATTACGAGCATGGACTAACCTCGTGTATTCTGTAGTGGAGTGGTCACGTTTGCAGAATCACTGCGCGCACCAACGTAATCGAAATTGGCCGAAGTGTTCGATTTATAGTGCGCATAAACAGAGGCGACAATGGTTTGTCCCGGCTTCAAGTCGGTGAAGTCACAAAAATTATATGAGAGGACATTGACACTTCCCCGCTCTGTGGAATCCACAGTCCATAGGAATTAGGTGATGGAGTCCATGTCATGTGTGCTGTGTTGGAGTTGATTGCTTGAAGCTCCACATTTCGTAGAACACTAACACCTATAATACAGGGAAGCGTGAGAATGTGATGAATCTCCGTGTACCATCATGTTTAAGGCGATAAATGTAGAAAACTGAAGAATGGGTACAACTAATATTTAGGCCTGCTGACTGCATATGAGTAGACAGGTAATGAGTGGAGGGGACAGACCTGCTTCCATTGTTTCAAATACCAGTGGATCAGCCATCTCGCCGTAACTATCCAGCAGCACGCGTCCGCGCACTGTCACTGCATGTTCCATTGACGGTTCTATTCCCACGAGTTGTGCGGGTCGAAAGCTCCCATTTTCCTTAAGACTTCGTAGCCACCGAAATCGCTCTCAACGCCCTCAGGATCGTGCATTGGTATGCCCAGGACCTCCTTTTCCTAGCAGTAGGTTGCCCCAAATATCAGTTTCTGCATTGCTGTGGCATTAGACAGACAGTCAGATCAGACAGATCAGACTGATTTCACCAACCAAGTACGAAACAATTCCCTTTTTATGTAATAGTTTTGGCATGGTCTATTGTTTAGGCAAAATAAGAACGCACCTGCATCCAGGGTTTGAATGGGATACGGTGAAGCAGACAGTCTCGTGCATTCCTTAGAGTCCTACCCATCTGCTGCAATTGTACTCGCTTCCATAACGCATTTATGTCTCGTGTTTCGTTGCAAGTTACTAACCACAACGGAGGTTGTCTTATTGTCCGCGGTTGAGGCAATAACTGGTTCGACATTTTGCATAGGGTTGAAACAAGTCACACGATAGGGACTAAGGATTTCCTTCACTTCACTTGGTTCATTCCACTCAAGTTCAATTCGTGTTCTTGATATGGCCCTTCCCGTGGGCGCTGGTATAGGAGAAGGCGCTGTTAATGTTGAAATATGATGGGTGAGATGGTGCTGTTTAAGCACAGTAGGGTGGTGTTTGGACCTATTTGTTACTTCTGTGACCTCATCTGTAATTTGCCCTCAATCCATCACCACTGAATTCATCAACACAGATGCAAAATACGAATGAGGCGTTGAGCTATAAAATATGCTGAATATGGATAAGGTGTGTTCTAGCTCACCAGTGGGCCATGTTTTAATGAGTCCCATAGGATGCATTAAGTGGATTCCTTCGCCAGTTGCTTCCACGGTTACGTTGTACAGTGTGTAGGACTCCAATGCGTCAACCGTTACTTTCCCAATAGAAACCGAAGCATTTTCATAACAGGCGATGCCTGAGGAAGAAATTGGTTTTGCCAACACCTTGACCAGTGACACGTTGAGTTTCCTCAGGCTTTGGACATCTCAGGTTAACTGAAGCAGGCTAGAATCCACACGACCCAAATGAGATTAGGACTTGATTGACTGTGCTTCCGTTTTGGCCTCTTTAAAAAGATGGAAAAGGGTGTGTTAACTTGCAAACATGTTTGGAGTGGTTGTGGATGATTTAACTAAAAGTCTGATTATAAGTGAGGTGGGACCTTGTGGTAGCGACCAACCGAAGATAGACATCCCGGTGGGTGGATGAAAATGTCACCATACATATATACGTTTCGGATCTCTCAGAATATGTCACCTACTTTCAAGAGCCATCTCCATACCACTTCTTGGCTATAAGACAAGTTGGTGTCGCATTCCCACTCTTCCCTCCTGCATGACGTGCCACAGAAGTGGGTACGTTGGAATGCAAAATCAGGGGGACAAAATGGCTCTAGTTACTGCAAAGCAGATATGCATTCAGGGACACTTTAAAGGATGACATGGAAGACGTGAAAGAGGCAGAGTTGAAGGTGGATTATGAAGCCAATGAATGGTTCTACTCAGTCACGACAAAGCAGGCTGACAGTGGTCCAATGCGAAGTGAAGGGAAGTATTTCATTAATTAGTTGTAATGTCCAACCATTTCCACACACTAGATTAACGAAGTAAGCAAATGTTCTCATTTACTGAATTGTTCTACACATGTGCAAATGAGAGGAAAGCATTGAAATGCAAGTACTTATCTTACCCACTGCAAAGACAAAGTCATCATGCAGGATAGATTTTGTCAGCAAACTGAGGTAGAGTTGAACTACGTCTTCACTTCAGAACATGGTGGACTCGCACCTCACTCATGATGTGCTTATAGAACTTTTGCCAAGCCTTGTCAGCCTATGAAATGGCATGTTCTTGACCTATGAGATAATTTCTGCGTTTATGCACACTGTGACACCACGTATGAGGTGATCACGTGGCCAACGGCACTGAGACCAAGAACAGTTGCAGAATAGCACAGTTACTTAATCTTTAGGCATTTTGACTTTCGTAGTGACTTTCGTAAAACACCTTAGAAGCTGGACTTATGCTCAGCCATTCAGACATTCGGCGTTGTTCTAGTACAGAGGAGGTAAACGCAGCCCTTCGATGATGAACAAAGATCTCGGATCATTGGTAATAAATGCACTCAAGCCCATTACATGCTCGGTCTCATTTCTACTACGATGTTTGAAGGAATGCGCGATACATAAGCTCAATATGGTGAACTGGTGTGCTGTTGACAAATGATGAAAGATAGGATTCGAGATCTCACTGGTAAAGGGCAATGCTACCTTTAATTCCACTGACGACCTGCAGGAAATACGTACATATCTCAGCAACAAGATGAGTCATATGAACTAACAATAAATGTCCTTTCCTCAAGTTTTACTCCACTTTGCTTCGGAGTCGCCACCACGAGATGGGTTAGGATCAATTTAACTTGATACTCACCCACTCCGCTTAATTTCTAGATGCTTTTTTCGTTCAGTTGCATGTCAAGAAGTTAGCAAGAAACGTGTATTGACTAAGAAGGACGCCGATAACAAGTGCGGAGGCTTAAAGACTTAACGTCAAGCATATGTCTCCGTGCTTACGGTATAAGATCACAATAATTAGCAATTTTTCACCTTAATGCTCCAAAAAGCTTTCTTGATGTTTTGGCCTCCAAGGCAGCCAAGGAATCAATTGAACATCGAATACATAGTGAGTCAGAAAAAATTTAATTCGACGAATGACATTTGCTTTGTGATTTTAATCAAAACTACATGCACAAACTGCTTCTTTAAACGGTAACCACAAAATGGCTGCAACTCGACGGTAATGCGATCGGAAATTGCCTGGTGGTCTATGAAAGAGTAGTGGATTTACCTAGACAGCCAAGCATCATAATAAGCGATGATGCTTGAGCAGTTTTGACTAAGGATTAAAAGTAATTTTGTCTTGTTTGTCAGATTGATTAGCAGACAGAAATGCCACAAAGGCGCCTCACTTGAGTAATGGAGACGAGAAAACGTGTGTAAAATTTGGATGCGTGCATAATTGGTAGCGGAATGAGCACTGAGTGCTTCGCATCCTCACATATTTGGCTGAGATTGACCCCCTATTAATCAGAGTCACTGTGTGATGGCGACCAATCTGGAGGGATCCAGATTTTTCTTGAATGCTACCACGATGTTAACAACTTTTTCAAAGTGCAGTAAAACAAGGAACCCTAGGATGAAAGGAATTCTGGGATTAGTCCAGAACCACCCAACCACCATGTCTTCATTTTTCACCAAAACACATTGACGAGCCAGCCATTTCACTTGCATGATATGTGTAATGTCAAAACATTTGACAACCATAAATGCCAGTGGACGGAGATAAAAAGTTGTAGCTTGCGTAAGGAGACGTAGCATCCATTCTATGATGCATGTACATTGAAATGTTAGATAGCAGTAAGAGTAATCGCTGAATTATTTTGATGCACACATTGTACTTGGTTGGGTTGAGGCAGCGAGCTTAAACCAGTACTCTACAACCATCATTTGTTCCACTATGTCGACAGCAAATAAAGGAGAGACAGTAGCATGCGAAACCTTCAAAGCTCGTGTAGTAATCAGTATCATGGGAGTGAGAAGCCCCATACATTCCCAGCCGACAAATAATCAACATGATGCCACCTCTCATATAACGACTGGGGTAGGAATTTCAGACACACTAGATGTACACAAAAATGTACGGTTTCCACATCAGGAACTCTACTCTTTGCAATAGTTCTTTAATATACTGCCGGGGAGAGGGTTGTCGATATAACTCATGCGCCTTTACCGTGGCGAAATGCTGAACCTGATGCTGCACATCGTAGTCGGCCTAGAATGCGTCTAGACTGCCTGTGATCCTAGAGCACAAAACTTCATTTAGCTTTCTAGACGTTGCCATCATTGTGGCGACGTTCTAGAAAACTCTGAGTTTTGCCACCCCTGCACAGTCACTCCTGATTGGTTGGCATCACACACAGATGTGTGTTGAGTGTGTTATTGATCAATATAAGGTCAAGGTAAGACAAATGCGTGAGGCTGTGAAGCATTCTGTACCTGCGCCACCTTTCATTGGCCACTCTGCTACCACGCACGCACCCAAGCTTCACACACGTTCCTTCGCCTCTGTCACCTAAATAAGGCGGTTTGTGGCATCTGTCTGTCCACCGGTCCGGCAAAACAGACACAGATACCTTAAAACCCTTGTGAGAATTGTTTGCAAATGTTAAAATTCCACTCCAACTCTATTGCTTACCATGACGTTTGAATGGCTGGTTAAAATCAGCCTTCATTCAAAGGCGTCCCGTATATGTGATTTAGTGGACTGTGGTGGTCCTGATCAACTCGAAGCTATATGCTCGACTAGGCAGTTAGCTGCCTTAAAGACAAAAACGTCGAGGGAGATTTTGAGAGCGTTCAGCCCAAAAAAAATCATAAATCAGGGTACACCAATTGCAAAATTTGCAGGTCCTACACCAAGTTCGCATAAAAGTTTTAAAGCACTGCACCTAGTCTGAAACAAAAGATGCACACGATTCCAAAAATGCAGGCTCTGCCATGCGCATTGCCATTAGGAACAACATCAGCTGAAATGTCGTTTAGGATCGCTAATCAATTTACATTTCCTGTCCACTTCCGGCTGCTCTACTTATTGCTTTAAGCAGCCTTGAGTTGTGGTGAGTGATGAAGTTGTAAATCTAATTAATCTCGACCGTTCTCACGACGATTCAAACGGTACGCATAAAGAATAATCCTGTAAAGCTCGAGAACAACAAATCCCACCTGTTCAGCAAGATACTTACATCTTTTGCGTAGATCGTCATTATAATTTACCGATATAAATGCTACTATATTCTACTAAAATTATGCTTCACTTCTTTCGCCAACAGAGCAACATTGCACAATTATGAGTGCACGTTTTACGCATCACTTAAACTATAGTAGAAAAAGTGATGCCACACTACTATTCAGTGAATCGTGAATAAAACGCTTGTAGCAAATTTCATCACTAAAGCCACGGAGTGAAGCATATGCACGTTGGAACGCATTCTTGCAGGCGTATCGTTAGCTCTATTGCAAGTCCTAGCATAGAAATTGGAAAACGCAAATGATGGAAACAGCCGCCACAACTTGTTTACTCACTATGCAGACGGTGTGTGAGGCTCAGCTTGACCTCCTTTCTAGCATGTGACAGCACACAGGCATTCAAGCATTAAGATCCATGCTCCGTCTGTTGCACCATCATTCGTAATTATTTAATTTATGCTGCGGTTAGCATTTTGTTTCAAAAACGAGCCTACATAGTCTTAGCGAAAGTTTAAATGAATCCCTCCGACACGGTAACATAGTGGAATTCGCACACATGTCCACTCAACCCAATCTTTGCTTGTCGCAATTTACATAGCCTAATTGCGAAAAGCGAGTTTCGATAAGAGCTTGGTAGATGAAGGAGTGCCATTGTAAGGCTTTCCTCCGCCCACTTTATTCTAACATAGCAAAGAACTGATAATTAGAGGCGTCAATTTGGCTGTAGTTAGTTGAGAGTTCGACAACACCAGGCGATAGCAATGACTGTGATCGGCTCACTACCGCATGTACAACATGCGCTACCCATTAGACAAATACTATGCACAACCTTCCATCTCCTAGTACTGGAAGGAACTTCATCACTAGCGCATACCATTCGAAGGTCCTTCCATGTTCACTAAAGTATGGGCAACAGGAGGCAAGGCATGGTAGAGCCCAACACCAAATTTATTGCATACATAAAGCAAATGCTTTGAAAAGTGTAAGGAGAAGAACCGAAACAAGTGTGTTTTCTTACTGTATGGCTCTCAAAATCGAACACAATGCAGTTGCCTCTTGGAGGAAGTAGGTTATGCATGGACTCAACCCTCAGCATAAATCCACCAACTGAATGCTCTCCATCATAAGTTTGCTTTGTGTAAAGTATAATGGGGCGGGTAGGCGACTCATTGTGCACAGATGACACGAGTTGTCACGATGTCCTTCACAACTCGATGTGTATCTCCTGCAGTTGGAGTTAACTTCGGCGCAAAAGCGTTACAGATCTGTCAAAATAAAGTTGTGAAGATGAGAAATCGCACACATTTGTAGCTGCTTGCAAGTACCCATCGTGATATGTGGAGGAAGCAAAAAAGCTGCAAATAATGTCCTCAATAGAAATGCAGCCCCACTGGGTGCAGCACATTTCTATCCCCAGCACTTATGATGTACGTCTACTTACTGGTAGACTTTATTCTGTGAAAACAAGCAACGTCGAGCAGCAAGATCCTTTTGTCAAAAAATTCATTCAAAATTGCTGCCAATTGACTACAAGAATTAATAGTCTTTATTAGATCGCCGGACCTAATTACACCTAACATCCATTTTTGCACTCAGCCTGCACTCTAAAAATTGAGAATCGGATTAGCGCCAATTGCATTGCGAATTCCGCTCTCTTGGATTTTGCATTTATGCATCTCGATAATACAATACGTGCGAGGTAGGTGATGCTCCAGCCAACAAGAAACAACACGTCTTACCATTCAATACGTGGATACACAAGTCGCCTCGTAGGTCAAGGACACACATCTCATAGGCTGGTATGCTTGTGACATGCTCCTATAAATGCGATGTGCGCCGTGAATACACCGTATTTCTGTATTGGAGATGGTTCTTCACTTTCACCTTGTGCTGTTGGCAATTTCGCTTTTGGCTGAGAGCTGCAGGGGAGTTTGTGGTAAGATGATTGCTACCATTTCCTGCTCACTAGCATTCGCACACTTGTTTCACCTGTTGTCTACTTCCACTCTTCCTATGCGCTTCTTCAAGTGTGAGCAAGAGACGGTTACACTTGCGCACTTCTCATCCATCCCTCATTGTTTGCACATCGTACAGAGTTGCATGTGTCCTCGATGGTTGTCAATGTTATTTTGTGGATAAATATTGGCCTGTTGCACTCACCGAATACAATGCCTCTATACCAGTTAATTCATCCACACAGTTCAGTTTGATTGGCACGTGTGCTGATGAAGGTGTCAGTTGTCTCGTCATCAAGATGCTTTCACCTATGCATGCATGGTTTTATTCACCTCTGAAGTGTAATGTGCACAAAGGTACTTCAGACGGGTGGTTGAGAGGTTGCCAACCCTGCCACCTGTCTGTTGCGGAATAGACAAGTTAAACGTTGCATTGTAATAACGCACGCAGTGACCTCATGGTCCACACAACGTTTAACAGCTTCATTTATGATCAAAATGGAATAACTGTAGCATGTTTACTGAACATTGTGTTATCTCTTCTTTTTAGAGGGGAATGCGACCATCAGCATGGAGCTTCCAAAATACTTCCAATGGAGCCATATTGGGGTCCACACCGTTACATTGAGTTGGGACATTCAAAAGTTAAAAGAAGATTACGCGGAACAAATTCGTGTTGATTTATGTTTACCAAACACCAACTTCACAGAAACAGGCTATGTGAACTTTTTGAAGGGACATGCCACAGTCTCCAATTTGGAGGCAAAAACGAAATACACAGTGGCTATTTATACGTATGGAAAGGGAAAAGTCACAGAAATTTACACCGGATACGTTACTACGCTGTCCAAAGGCGAGCAAACAACTGCGACTGCTACGTACAGTTCCACACCAAAGGGTGACACGACTACTCACATAGGAACGGAAAAAAGCGTTGCTCCAAGTGGCGGATCTACTTTTACTTCGACATTCTCTGTCGTTCCTTTAATCTGCTTGGTGGCGGTTTTTGTATAACCTTTTGTGTAAGTCGGTACAAGTTGGCAGCAATATCAACTATATTCAAATTCGTGACCTATGGTATAAGCAGCTTTTGTCTCCCTTTTTCTCCCTTCTGGTGCCAACAATTCACGTTTATTTGCCACCGATGCACTCTTTTCTGATTAGAAGCTTACTGGCAAATATAGCACTTTGTTGTGTTGACTTCATTTTCTGTCACCCTCGCTGCACTTGCAATGGCTCAAAATAGATCTACGTCATGAAAAGTGATGGGACAAAGCTTTCATGCTTTTCTAGCTTGTGTCCTTGATAGTTTCTATCCTATCCACTAAAGATGTACAACACCCACAAGCAAGCGCAGTCCTGCCAAGATAGGATGACGTCACGAAAGTTAATTTATGTCCTAAGTGATTGTTGGGCCATTGTGCGCAATGGATGGGATATACAGACAGCTTACGAGAGCGGAATTTGTTGATGAGGGTGTTTGCGAAAGTTTGGGATGTCGACGTCTCACGCGGAGCTGAAGAAGTGCAATTAACCACGGCAAAATTAAACCATTCATCCTTATTGTTAAAATCTCTAGAAAATTGACGATGGCGCATGCTGAATCCAAGTTGAATGGATTTAATCGGTGTATCTGATGCCTTGATAGATTAGTCGCCGGTACCCTGCTTTGTCCTCACTCTCATTATTGCTGCCACATTTCCATCGAATGCTAGTCATTACTAGATTTCCAACAGTTTTCTTCCATGCTGATATCAGGAAGAATTTAGTCAAAGAGCTTCCCGATTATTGGCGCAAACGTTTGACAAACGACTGAATCTGAATGGGTATTGTAGCAAGACGCACTTCACAAGACGGCAGCGTTGCCACCTAGTAGTCTTGCAGTAGTAAATTTGCACAGAAAACCCGAATGTCAACTCTGAGTAAATCTTACTGGGAGCGGCAGCTGATTATATTCACCATTCTGAAAGACTTCTGCATTCGGATGACCGCACCCTTTAAATTATCCCGCCCATAACTTTGTTTATACTGTCAATTAGTGGTGAAAATTGTAAATGAATGTTATCGAATGTGCGAAAAGCACTTATTGTAAGCTGGAGAATGGAGAGTTTGTCAAATTTGATAGACTACTTTGAATTCAATGCAGCATATTGCTTATCGGCAGGACGAATGCGATCGTTTGCATATAAGTCAGCATAACCAACGAATAATGAGGGTATCACCTTTGATTGTGCTTAAAATATTCCTCTTCTACTTTGCAATTTATCATACTACTATTAATTAGCTAATAACTTTTTTGTAATAACTTCGCATTAGTGAAGAGGGGGAGCCTGTTGTTATGCTAACGACTAGATGACATAAAAGTGTCTACAGGAGAGTCTACCAAAAATTGGTGTCCTCGCCTCTGAAACATCCGTTCTGCAGTCGTTTCCGTCCTTAATGCTTGCGTTTCCATCAGTGCCTCCTCATTGCACTCATTTTTCTTCCCTTCTCTCCGCTACTTTTAAGCAGCGTTGAAGGCCAGCGCTTTATAAGTAAAAATCACCGAACACGTCTTCCAACCACTGTAGTATTTTTCAAATGATTGAGTTAGTCGGTCTTGAAAATGAGGCGAACATTCGCGTAGTAACCCAACGTGGACCGCACACTCTACGCATTCAAAATTAACAAAGCAGCGCTTACAATGCGTTACTACACAAACTTATTCACCGGTTCACTCACTTGCCTACTCTGCATGGCGCAATGCTTGAGCAGCGCTGTTAAAGATGTAGATTGCGTGTGCAATCCTCAAGAGATGAATGGATGTAAGGATACGAAAAGGGAATAAATGGAAGGCGATTTGCGAGCACAAATGTGCCAGCTTGTGTGAAATATTAAACAGTTGCTGTACCGGTGCAAAAGAGTCGAAAGTAAAATGGTGGTAGCATGAGATGAATAAGTTGTAAGAGCTGTGCTGTGTCGTCACGCCGTTCTTTCGACTTTCCCTTTCTCACTGACCCCTTTCTAACAGCTTTCAATTAGTTCCGAAAGGATTGTTTCGAAGGCTAATGGGCGAATCATTTCAAGGCGCGTTCTCTGTTTTTGGCTCACGTTTAAAAAGCAAATAGGCTCAGGAGTAGTTGCAAGCATTTGCATAACACAGACGCTAAGCGTTTAAAAATGTGATGAGATTTACCAAATCATGGCACAGCCAAGGTGGCTATGGAAACTTGACTAATCCGAATTGGGATTTCATGTTTAGTGGACACAATTCTGCTTGATGCTAACGTCATTGCAACAAAAACAGTGGAATAAATAAATGACAGAACTTGCCATCAAGTCGGCAGCTCGAAGACAGAGTTTCCTTCCTTACTAATCTGAAACAGTTGCATTATTTTATGTGCATATTACCAACTGTTGTGTTGAATTTGGAAACGACTTGGGTCAACAATGCACCGAGGAATTGAATATCTTTTATTGCATACACGCGCACGTCACAAATTACGACGGTTTGTGAGATAAATGGGAGGTAAATAGAAGGTGTTTAAATCAGGGGTGAAATTGTTGCCAACATTTCTAACCTAAACTGATGCTTTTGGTATTTTGCACCAGGGAGAAATATTGCTAAGGTAAATTATTGCCATTCGCACATACCTGTGCTTGAGCCCACGCAAACTTCTCTCCAATGCAACAAAAGTTGTCGGTGAATGCAAGCTTGTGCTCTGAGCTCGCCAACTTCCGTGATAACCTAACCAGACTCGCATTCTTTTTCATTCGACTTCACTCTTCATCCCCCACCCAAACAGTCGGTTTTCCTCGCATGTGCAATAGCGTTCAGTTGCTTACTCTACGTGATTAGGAAGTTAAAATAAAAAGGTATGCGAGGAGAACAAAAGTTTTAATAATGCTGAATTAGGAGACTCTCTACAAATGGTGCTCGCAATAATTTGGTGGAACTGGCGTAAGTGGCACTTGTTGGGGCTGTCTCATCCGTGTGTTCTACACACTTCACTGTTCCTAAATAAAATCCGCTTTCGCATTAACCATCTGTTTTTATATGGAGACGAGCGGAAAGTTCAGTTCATGAGTAGGAAATCAGAAAGTTTTGATTGCGCGTGGATAGAAGGTGTCATGTTGGTGGTTTTGGACTGTTGTGCTTGACTTCATGGTTGGGCTTCAAGTATTTGCTGTGCAGCAGCAATGGTGCTGTCGTGGCGGCCTCCGTTAACCAGGTGACCTGGTTTGCTCAACTGTTACGCCTCTCCTTCCCATGTTGTTCTCGTAATAAGTTGGAAGGAGAAGAGTGAGATCATGCTGCGATGATTAAAGCTTGCGGCATCGATGTAGTTGACGTGCTTCCCACACAGAGTATCTTCTGGTATGAACAGGAGCAGAAGTGTAGGTGCACAATAAGGGAAGGATGTTTAGAGAGAGAGATGCGTTGTCGATATTGAAGGGTGAAAGCACGACACAGTTGTTGAGTGTACTGGGGTTGAATAGAGAGTGAGGTGCGAAACTGGCACACCAAACCCAAGTTACATTTGAGGGCACCGATGTAGGTAGTCAGGTGAAATGCAATAGAGCAGTAGTGAACATGACAGCTGATCATTCACTACTCCTGTGATTTGCCCAATGCCCACTTTATTTTCCTGATGACTTTTTCAAACCAATAACCGACTTTTATTTGGATCGCTCTACGGTTATTATCTGCTCACGATGCTTTGGCGTTTGTCAACTCGGTCGTAAAGAGATGGAAGAGGTGCAGGTTACTCGTGCAGGTAAGCTCTTCTAGTCGCAGCACGCAAAATGTACATGGAACAGAGGGCGATGCTACACCAATTTCAATATTCTTCATTTGCAACATAATTAGTGCTGACCTTCTCTTCCATCCAACCTCAACTAACTGTCCATTTCTCGTACGATTAGGCCCACGTCACTCTCTGCCATTAATTTGGTAGCAAAGCGCTCCGAGTGTCCTCCTCCCGTCACCTATAAATTACTACTTCTAGTGATCATAAGGAGAGAAGTATGTGAATATTACCTACACTGCTCTAGAAGTCATTTTGCTGTGGTATCCACTGTAAGAAAACGGGCATTGTTTGTTGCCTCAGGTCGACAAATGGGCCTACTGATAGTGACCCAAGTACACGCCTAATGCGATAGAACATTCAGAACTGGCACACAATGTGCCAATTCGAAATGTCGTTGGGACTAAGTGGTTGCACCTGTGTCAAAGGGCATGCCACTGTATGTGGTGGTGCGCCATCACTTCTGTTATTCACTCTTACCAATGCCAAGTGTTGTAATTCTATGCTTCGCTATTTAATTTAATTCTCGATCCAATGAGGTGATACATTTATGCGCATGCATTTCTCGAGTCCTGTATTCGCCTAATAGTGTCTGATCTCCTGCGATGAGGACATTCGCATTTTCAATTCTAGCCCACATGGAAACGTGGATCTCCCATTGCTAATCCACTCGTGACTGCCCCAATCTTTGGTGGTGGTCATCAGGAACGCGCCTTCATATCGCACAAGAATTATGCTCTGCAAGCCCGTAAACAAACGAAATTCGAGTTGAATAATTGCATCGGATTCGGTATCGGAACGCCTTTGGACTGCGCGGCTAGCATTTCTACTACCTCACCACTTCTCTTTCTTCCACAGTGGCTACGCAAGTTTACAAAGCCACCATCACCAATGTGAGTCCTTAGTTTTTCGTTTCCTTGCTTTTGCGTCAACCCGCGCATTCTCAAGGCGTTCTGATACCGAATCCGATGCTATCATTCAACTCGAATTTTGTTCGTTTACCTGTTTACAGAGCACAATTCTTGTGCAATTTGAGGGCGCTATCCTGATGACCACCATTGAAGATCAGGGCAGTCACAAGTGGATTAGCAATGAAAGAACGTTTCTATGTGGGTTAGAACTGAAAATGCAAATGACCTCACCGCAGGAGATTAGACACAATGGAACGAAAATATAACTCGAGAAATGCATGCACACATATCTATCACCTCAATGAATCGAGAATTAAATTGAATAGCGGTGCTTAAAATATCAACTCTCGACATTCGCACGGGTGCATTATAGAAGTGATGCAGCACCATCAATTACATTGGCATGCTCTTCAACACAGGCGTAACCACCATCTAAGCGACATTTCGAAGTGGCAAATTGTGTGCCAGTTCTGAATGTTCTATCGCATTAGGCTGTCACACGTACTTCACATTATCCATGAGTCGTTGTCTTCGCCTAGTGGTGACATGAACGTCAGTGCTTCCAGAATGGACTCGGATCGACAAGACCCACACACACACTCACAATTACTCTACCGTGGTGTCTGTCATCGCCCAGCCATGACACAAACGGAAAGCATTGGTTGATGGAACTGTGTAGAGGATGATACCACCAATAGAAAGGGAGGGGCGTGATGTTTACCACATTGTCCTTTGTCGTAGTTTTGGCAATTCACTCACTGCTGAGCCAACAACACCACTTTCCCAAATCCAGTGCCGTATACTATCCACATGTGGCTGGAAATGAAGGGCTTGTGTATTACTTTATTAGCTTGACATTCGTCTCACATACTCAGCGTTGTAATTAGCTCTGCTAATAATGTTGTTATTTTACTCACGCCTCATGTCTTAAAATTGTAGTGCCAACTGCAGTTAGGGCTGCTGGGATGCTGAGGAATTCTCTCGGTTGTAGGCAGACAAGCTGAATTAATTTATGTGCGAAGTATTGATTGATGATACTGGGTGGGAGAATAAACCCGCTTAGTAGATAGAAGAAGGCTTTGGATGTCATCGCACGGCCCACTGCCACAGTTGTGGTGATTTTCCTACTGCTAAGCTCATACCAGCATTCCCACCAACGCGTTGTGCGAATGCGTATATGACCTCTGGCGGCATTCCTAGTGAGCACCCTTTGCATATGGAAAACAAAAACAATGGGGCGAGCAGAAATTAATTGCGTTAGGATGTGTGTGTAATCACAGTTCTATGCACAGTTCCATTCAATTTCGCCATTAATCCTTGCCTAATAACGTGAACACATGGGATGAGGTGATAGTTGCCATTGCGTACCACAAAAAATGAATAAGTCGTGGAGAACTATTCTCTGTAAATGGTGTCATTTATTGTACTTCGCACTCAGCTGATGGTGTGGCTGCAATTGGTGCGCCAGTATTCCTCATGTGGCTTAAATCTTATTTCGTTTGACTTATTGCCACTGGTTAGCCGATTCCACAATCAGTTTGGTGTTCGTTCCTTCCTTCTGCGAGAAAGCAGCAGTCACACAGATGTGGGCGGAGAAAATTTCCACTGCCTTACCTAGATACGCCATCACACTTCGTGATGCTGAGGCTCAATTTACAGTGGCCAACAACATTTGCAAGTCCTACAGTATTTATCTTTATGTTGGGGTTCGTCAACACGCATGTGGTCATGGCGGCAACGACAACGAAGCCGCACAATTTCTTGCAAACCAATGGCATTAATTCTGGTGATATTCGGCTTTATCCACACTGGATGTGCGAGTTCTTTTCAAAATAAATGCCTACTGATGCAATTTCATGCAGCAATAGGGATCGCACTCGTGTCACATTACTGATTGCAGTGTTAGTGGTTTAGAAAGTGATAAATATGGTACAATCTTTTGCTTACCGAGTTAACCATCACCTTCTGTTGTGTGACACAGGCTGCAGTATTTGCGGTTATTCATTTGTGCATTGGCAGTTTTCTGCCTTTAGCTTGATGCTCGCGACACTTTGTGTGAGTTTTCTGTGATCGCTAAAGTCTACTGTTTTTGGTTTTTATTTGTTTCCTCTTTGTCGACATGCTCTCTCGAAATAAACTACTTACGTTTTCGTGTCGATGAAATAATAGCCAATTTTATGAACAAAAATCTAGTTTTTGTGGACACCAATGTTTGATTACAATCTCCTTGAGCAAAGTGGATGCTTACTTGTTGGTGATTCGCTTAATTTGCCAATTTGAATGTTACTTGCTCATTTTTAGTGCATTATCTGTGCCAGTACTATCTCCATTTCGATTCTGGGAACGACTGGAATTTAGGTGGATAGGCCGTAGGTGCTTAGGATGAAGGACATACTACCAAGCAGCATTCTATTTTCGGTGGCGATACCGGGTCAGGCATTAGATTTGATAGGATTATGCACGTCCGTTATGTAGCACTTGATAAAGTACATAGAATGTGGGATTGGACTACGCTCAGGTAAGTGTGAGTTCAAGCATCTGGGTTGATGTGATGAGTTTTGTGTCTCACCATCCTTACCGTGCCTGCTTTATGTAAAAGTGTCCTCTTAGTCTCCTGTTATAAATTTCTAGCTGCAAAGATATGCCGTGTCAGTGACTGCAGAACACAACATACTTGATGGTGCGTGAAGTGGTTTACCACTCCTATTCTCTTGGAGTCTACGAAGGACGCGTATATGGAGAAGACTGTGCCAGTGCTAAATGTCTTTGCAATAACCTGTGTTCGGTGAGACAGTTGGAAGTGTACGAAGTAGAGTGCAGTGCAGTGCACTGCTGTGATTTCTGCATTTATGATGTGGTAGGCAGAAAGGACCTGTCGTAAGTATGAGTGAAGTGTATGGATTAATGAAGGAAGAAGGTTGCCAACCTAATTGTTTGCATAAGTGTACATTTATATGCATTCGTCCATTTGTTGATTTTGTCCAGCTTTTTAAGTTGTGCTTTGCACTGAGTTTGCTGAATTCACCCACTTTTGTGACAGACAATGCTACTTGTTTTGGTTTTGTGGTGGGAAGAATAACTGGCGTGCTTTTGTCCATTGCTTGCACAGTTTTCTAACCTAACCGAGGTAAATTGTGTTTAGCAGTTTTAATGCATATCGATGGATTCATTAATAATCATGATAAGGACGAATTGTGATTGTTAACTGTAGGGCATCGCGGAACAAGTACCACCCACTTGAGGATGGTGGATGTTGTCGGAATGTGGTACGACAATCCTTGTTACATTTCATCATGATGCCTACCCTCAAATGAGCATTCTTCTTCCTAAGTCGAGGCAATAGTGTAGGCAGGCTGCAGAGGTGCATCAAATGAGTGTGTTCAAATTAGTCTACCGTTGATTGGGGAGGACAATGCTGCTTCGACTTTTCTCATTGTATTGCGAACTTGGGAAGTCTTCTCGAGATATATGCGCCATTCTCTAGACGCATTGGTAAGCGTTAAGATTAGGTTAGGTGGTAGGTTTGGACGGATGTACGGGTGAAGGTTGGAGGATCTTGATGTTGCACGGAATCATTAGATGCGATGGTGGGCGCCGAAGCAGAGTCTCTGGTAGTTGAGATTTCTGTCTCAGTGTAGGGTTCCTTAGTAGTGATGATTGCAGAATTGGAAGCGGATCCACTGACCATGGTGGTTGGAGGGTAGGAGTCGGACAAATTTGTCGCGATGAATAAAGATGTCAAGTTAGGTTTGCAAGTGACGACAATCGCAAGGACCAATGTAGAACTCTCATTATCTGTGGTAGCAAAATTTGACGCAAATAGTGGAGACGAGATGCTTTGAGAAGCCAAGGCATATATCTTGGTCACAGTTGTTTGACGAAGGGAGAAAGATAACATTGTCATGCTTGATTTATGCGCCAAGTAGAGACGCCTGTTGCGGATGTGGAAGCTGAAATAGTTAGAGGGTTTGAAGGGCATCAAAAACGGTTGCGATTGTATCGAGGCCTTGAGAAATATTACCTGTCTCGATGCGCGGAATCCGTGACAATCTGTGGTCAACGTCAATGCTGAGGGGAGGAGAAGAATATGAGTGGCGAAGAATAAAACCGTCAGCAAAATACGCAGCCACGGTGCGTGGACTCGCACCGGCCGACAGTTTTAGCAAGATGGCCAAGCCTTTGAGTTTTATTGGGCCAGTGGAAGCAGGTCCGCCTCTATTCCACACACCGATTCCCCACACATACATCATCAGCAGCGGTTAAACACTCATTGCACTCCATGCTTAACGGAATGCAAGATGGTGATCACTCCTCATTCTGTGCAGCGGTAGACATTCAGAAGTGCTCGCATCTTCACGACGAAATCGGATTTCGTCAGCGAAAATTAACACGACATCTAATTTTGGGAGGGATTATAAGGATCGCAACAAGTGCAACAAAAAGACAGAATTTTCTTATAATCTTATGTGATTGTAGTAAGATACATTGCGAAATGCAAACGACACGGATCTGCTGCATTGCTCTTTGACGACTGAGGGAGAAATGTTCGGACTGACTGACTAACTGACACGTGCAGCATGAATCACCGACAGCAATTAGTAATTAGGAATGTGCTGACAAAGAGGGCCGCTGCGTTTGTTGAATGGCACAGTCCATATTGGCACGTCTAAATGAACGCCCGACACATAGAATGATTTGCCTTGAGGAGGACAAGAACAATCAAGTCCGCCATTCGATGCTAAGCACGCGGATGAAGTACTGAGGCAGCGAATGGGTCTACTCTGTCGCGTTACATCAAATTAACTGTAAAACTGAAAAGAGAGGAAGTAATTTACCCATCACACTAGCTGCTATCACACATTTTGCACTAATGAAACGCTCGCTATCCCCATTGGATTAACATCCCAGATAAATGCCATGTTTGGAGAGCGTTAGTGCACGTACGATGTTCAGAGTGGAGCAATGAAATGTAAGTATCTCACAACTCGTCAGTGCAAAAATCACCATTTAAGATGCTGGTGACCAACCAAATGAGGCAGAGCTGAGACGACACTTCCAACACATATACGCTTTGCATTTGCGTCTCACCCATTCTGGACTAACATAAATGCTCTAGAGTCAAGTGATTCAAAGTTTTGATTTGTGTTCGACCCACAAAGCGAATTGTGCATTCATGCACACCGTGACACCACATGCCACTGGCAAGTATGACCGATTGTGCTGGGTGTGCAGATGGTGGCACATCAAGTCGCACAGTCGTACATGACTGTACAGATGTAGAGACTGTCATTTGTGTGATGATTTGTACGATCAAACAGTGGAATCCAAACGACTGACGCAAGTGTTGGGGCAAATGAAGTCGGCTAATACTTCAGTAGCCAGCATACCCACATCCACTGCATTGCGCCTCCGCCTTAAGATCGCTTTAAGCAACAGGTGCCTTTAGCTAGACTGCAGACTATAGAATCGCTGCCGAAATTGGTTCGTCAAATCGGAAGCTGACGCAACCACCCAGGAATCAGGAGGACGTGACTCACCTAGAGGCACTTCTACCATCGTTTGCAGACGCGTCCACGACAGAGACAACTTCTTAAATGCTGAACGAGAAGGTTATTTAGGGGTTGCAGACAAAGCTGGCAGGATGCCTTTTAGTCAGCATATCGGCATGGTCTCCTCCCACAGGAATCCAGCCTCGCAAACTGGTGACTTGATGAGTGCGTAAACGGGCTATTCAATACTGAAGTGACCTAGGAAGCAGCTTCTTCTTCTGACACGTATTATGAGGAAGTGCACTGCCACTGTCGCGTTCGCTGTCACTATCCCGAATGTAATCATCATCATGCAGTATAGCGGTACCAAGAGAGGGCTGAACTTCAAGATTAGTGGAAGGATGGTCACCTCGTCAAGGCGTAACATTCAAAGAAAAAGAGGCTGCTAAAATAGCCCAATTAGTTGTGCGCTGAGGTGAAACACAAGCGGCACAGTGGATTCTCATGAATGCGCAATTATTGGCCGGAATAATTTGAGTAGCATAGAAAATGAGCTAGGCAAACTCGAGCCGTAAACGAGATGTCTTTAACTCACCACTAAGTGTCACTTCAACACCCTCTTTATTTGTGGCTAGCGATGGCAGCTCCAATCACTTTGTATTCCCACTTGTTTGAGGGCCAATTCGCATTCCCGTCAATCAGATACACTGTGAATTGAAGTGTTTGATAGCTTGCACTCAGTTCTTATTCATTACCGACTAACCGATTACACAGATAATTAAGGTGACCTCGTCATTGTGGACAAGCCGAATGCAAGTTAATAACTGAAACCCCTTCCACTGCAGTGGTTGACATGCAGGAAAGGTTGTGTCTATATGATGAAAGCGGATTCCGCCAGCGAAAATTGGGACGACATCTGGTGTTGGAAGGGAGGTGGAAGGATTGCCACGAGTGTAACAAGAAGACGAGAGTAGCTTTTAGTCCCGAGTGATTGCTCTAACGCACATTATGAGCTGCAGATATTTGACACAGCACAAGTCGACTCACTTTGATGCCTTTGCAAGCAAACAATGCGGATTTGTTTCAATGGTTATGATGACTGGAAGGGAAATATTCGAAATGACTGATTCTTGCAGCATTAACCACCGGCATCAACTTGTGATTGGAAAATGCGTTGACAAAGAGGGCTGCTGTGTTTGCTCAATAGGACGGTCCCTATCGACGCATTCAATTAAACTACGCAATCACGGAATGATGTGCTTTCGAGGAGGGCACGATCAATCCTCTCCATTATTTGATATGAAGTCCACGCATGCACATTGCAAATCACACTTTCACTTACGCTCCACCCTCACACATAACTCTCAACGACGCCTTCATGAGGTAGTTTAATGGTTATCTTCAGCTGTTATCACACTAAGACGGATTCACCCACAGCTTAAAAGCTATATTGGACCTTAAATAATGGGATGATTTTCGTCAAAATTCGGCTGCTGAAGGCTCATGAAGTGGTTCGAGCAGGGTGTCTTGAGGCTTGGCAAAAGGAAAAATCCCCCACAGCAGGCCAATTCGAATGCTCCAGTTTTGCGATAGAATAAGAACCATGTACCGCCTCCATGCTCACAGACTACAAGGAAATGCAATTCTTTAGGCAGATGCATTAACAAGGCTCTAGTTGTTGAAGATAACAGGGCTTCAATAAGCAATGTTGATGCAGCTGACAATCCAACATTCCTGTTGGGAACCGAAATTTGGAAGGATCACGCGTAACTTGTGCAGTTTTGGGTCCAAGTTTCTCAAGTCTCAGTGTGTCCCGATAAACACTATGAACTTCCGTGTCCGTGAGGTGTTTGTGAAGGCAAAGCATGGAGGCAAGCTCAAGTCTGATGCCAATTAATCAACCCGCATCCTGCATTTGGCAAACTCAATGTTGGTTACGCTGCTTAAAATTGGGGTAAGAAGAGGACCGACTTTACCATGGGCGGTATAATAAGTTGTTAGAACTGAAACCTTGGTATTATGGAGGAAATTGGAATTTTGACTGCAGCGGTGGTAGGACATTTTGATGGTCACAAACTTTGCCCACAATCACAATTCTATCCTGTGTGACTCAAATACGCTAAGAGTGGTGATGAAAACACAGAGACGGATGTAAGAAGAGTGGCATAGCATTGCGATGACCAGTAAAGCCAGCCTATCCATTCGCACTACCAGTGACGTAATGTGGTGAGATGTGGTTGGGTCTGATCGCATCGAATCGAATGGACAAGACTCGTGTGTCACGTGGATTCCACCTTACGTTACTTACTTCTTCCATCAACTTTTGCAACCACCGTTTAGCGACTAGCTTGTCTAACTTCAAGGATGCCAAATACCAACACGGGCGTCGCTCATCCACGTACAGCTGGCAATTGCCAATGACATCGAGCAGTTACACGCCTGAAAGATGGATGCCGCGCATGTGGACTGCATTGCTGCTTGTGTCAACTTGATATGGTCTCTACTTCGCTCTACATTTGCAGCTGCATGCATTAGGTATGGTTTGGTTGCTAACTCTTCCCTCGTGTTTAACTCACAGCACATCAAGATGTTTTACGGTTTATTGTCGTCATGCGGACCGTCATCAGAACACGACAAAATCTACTTACATTGAAAGAGAAATTTGGTACAGTGTAGCGATAACTGTCTCAAGCCTCCAATGCTGTCGACAATACGTCTATCAATGCAACAAACAATTGAAATCATTGTGAGGAATTGATAAGAAGTAAGAGGAGCGGAAGCCCTTCTTACAAGCGCAATCGCAAGTAGAACCCATAAGTTCAAGATTTGCACGGGAGTTTAGTTTTGGGGTGACACCTTCAGAATCAATCATCCTTCCCCACAACGTCAGTTTTTCTTCCCAAGTCGATCAATGCTAAGCAAGTTGTGGTGGCGTGCCAACTGACTATCATGCTTATCTGTAGTAAATAGAGAGGGTTGTGGAGTAAATGAAAGAAGAGGGTAGAAGGAAGTCATCAGCTCGTGTCTCAGCTTCTTCAAATCATGTGCCTTACGGTGATTGAGTTGTTGTGCAAAACACGCATGGATTGTGTGCTACAACTACAAAGCCATTCACAAAGGATTTAATGGATGAGGAACGAGGACAGAACTGTGCCGCTTACTGGCACATTGAGGTTTCGAATCGCAGAGACGCAGTTTGCTAACGACGTACCAAACAAGAATAAGAGACCTCACAAACACAGTAGGCACATTATTGCGCTCTTTTTCCTCTTTGTCCAACGCTGAACTCAAAGGTCCAAGCTGAAAACAACTAACTGTTTGGCAAAATTGCGAAGTGGACACGTGTAATTGGACGAGTGAATAACACAGACAACTGAAATGCATAAAATATTGTCTCGAATTGGGCTGTCTGCAAAAGGACAGTCGACGTGCACTGTGCCAACGAGGATGCTGGGTGTCAGATTGGCCATCTTCATGACAACATTGATTCTCTCGATGTTCAAGAGACGGTGTTTTGCTCTGCCGTTCACCCTCTTCCTCTTGGCTGCAAACGCCTTCTGGCTGTTCAGATTGGCATATGGACAGTCTAAGCCACTGAGCAAAGTTAATAAGAGCCATGTTGAGCACGTGAAAGTGACTTGGTCAGGTCGGTCTTTGACCCAGGTTCGGGCTCAAACTCAGACGCATCCTTGAATAGTCTCCATTGCCTGCGCGTAGGGCGCATACACACACATTGCACATATGGAATATTCATCTGCATGACTAACTGCCCAGCACTTTAGAACGCGGCATTTCAGCTTCCCCCTTTGTGAAGGCATAGGAAACCACCATGTAGTAACCCCTAAGCCCGGTCAGCAATCGGTTAAGGCAGGCATTATCAAGAATATCCTTTCAGGGCAGTCAGACAGACTCAGAATTTGGATTTCAAAGCAACTTGCAAACGCCTTTCATGGCCGATGCGCACAAATTTACGCTGGTACTTTTACAGGATCACACGTTGATCTCTTATGTTTTGGTAACAATTTACATTATGCCTTGCATTTTTCCGACTCTTAGTTTCCCTTTTAATTCGAAGCTAGTCTTCAGAGTGCAGTGATGATCTTGGGCCTTAGTTTTGCTCTGAAAGCAATGAACAGAGTTACTTGTCTTCCACTTTAATGACGTCTGCGTGGTGTGGTTGTGAGGCGAACTATCGAGCAACTCATCTGATGCTGCCTCCCTTTATGATGGAAAATAAAACATCAACGTCCCTTTAAGGTTGTGGCATACACTTTTACCTTTTTCAGACCGAAATCGTTTTAAATTATTCGATTAGTTGAGTTGTTGTGCATGGTACATAGTCAAATTCACCTTAAAGATAAATTAGATTGGAAATATCTCCAGAAATTTGTTGGATTTCAGGAAAAATATCAATTTGACCGGTAGCTTTTTCGTGAGATTGAGAGTAGAAATTTGGACTCTACCATCAAAACTCACCGAACTGCATGCAGACGATCTAAACTGTGCTAACACATGTGTGTATTTATCGCTTTTCGTTATGAGCTCTAAAGTTTACTAAACAGAACGCTGAACTACTCGGCCATTTGGAGCCATGGTCTTAGGACTATAACTGCTGCCTTCAAACTCTTCTTTGCTGCAGCGATGCATGTTCTGCCATAGCACGTTGGCTTATTGTAATGTGAAGAGGAGGCTTTCAACATCCACATCATGAGCTTATGAATTTAGTGACTGAAGCCTTGCTTAAATTCATATTAAGTTGTAATAGTTTGGAGGAGCAGAGCGTCTTCTACCCCACAGATGGTCTAGAAGACTACTACTACCATGATGACGAGAATTCCTGTTCGGGAAGTTCTGGAATACATTAGACGTACCAGTGCAGCATTCAATCAAGCTTTCAAACTGAGGAGTTCGTCTATCTAGATGTTCTGATAACTAGAGAGGACCTCGAGATGAGCGAAGCGAATCAGAAGCTATTTTCGAGCGCCCACTAACGCATGGCACACTCTCCTTCACAATTGCTGCACGAACCTGGGGCATCAAAGGAGATATCGGTGTCTTTGCGGATAGGAGAGAAGTTGGCAGTCTCAACTCTCGAATTCACAGGCAATGCGGGATCAGCCTCACTGTTCAAAGGAGGAAATGGGAGACAGATGAAGTAGAATCATTAACGAAACATGCATTCACGGAGCGCGGAATTGTACTGCCTGACATTTTGGTAAGATGGCCGATCATTTGACATTCGAAACGACAAAAGCACGTCTGTCTCCCTCTCGCTCGTCACTCATATACTCTTATGCGATCAGCAGCAGTTAAACATTCGTTATAGTCCATGCTTGGCTTATATATTTATAGCCATTTGCATTCACTGATACACTCGATTCTCCTCGTATTACAGGCATTGGTAAACCTCAGAATGTGGAACCGCAAGCAATCAATCCTTACACGATGCATATGACATGAGGTTCGCTGGTTCAGTTCTAAGGCCAAATGCAGTCTGAATGTTATTCTGCAGGAAAGAGTTCATCTCTCCCCAAGACGTTTTCATAAATTCACCGATTTAAAGCCGACACAAACTATTGCCAGCTCTGTTGTTGTGCACAATTAATGAAAGCTTTCTGTGTTATTTGAGTGGGTCGGAATTCTCAGTGCTTGCATGTGGGTAACCAACACGAGGTTAGTTCTTTCCCCTTAACTGCTCAAAGCCGTGTCATTTCTTGATAACGGTTATGGTGAAGAGAATTATAAGCTAATCGGATTGTGGACAATGCTAGCCTATTACCAAATCTACAGATCATGGACAAAGGCGTGGATGATCTCGTCTATGCCCGAACCGTTAACTGTTAAAGGCCTGCAAACACCGAACCCTCGCAATCCACGTATTTTGATTCCCAATCCTGGGGACCATCAAACTCATAAAATGCCCCGTATTCCGTGGTCGGCTCTACTGCTAACGTACAGGCGTACCAAGTACAAAGACTCAGTCAGCTGCTTACACATCCGGTCGCAGTACGTGGACCGAAGTTGATTGGCCTACACCAACACAAACGCATGCCTGCGCACTATTTATTATTGCGTTAGAATTCTAAGTGTCCACTCGAGCGGCTGCATTCCTCCACGGCTGACAGGACTTGAGATTAAAATAACCAACAGCCTACATACAATGCAGCTAAAAAAAGGATAACGCAGTAACTCACTAGTCATAACGGCATGACTGACCTAACTCTCGTAAAAGTTGTCACGAAGGGGAAATATCCTGCAAGATGGACGAGAACATTGTTCGGAATTTACTGTCAACCTCAATAACAGAAACCGATTTTACCGATTGCGCTTATAAATAGAAGTTAAACCGATCTGTCCTGGCTTTGCTTTTACGGAGGCAATGAAGCTGGGTAGTCTAGTCACTAATACGGCCGTTGAGTTTGGGTAGAATTTGCCATAGAATGTGTGCTGATTGTTGCAGTTTCAACTTATAAGGGAACAGTGGGATGTGGACGATAGAGAATGAGTGGAACGATTTGGATAAAAGGAGTTAAATTGATCACCATTTTCTTTGACTTGAATGCGGGTCCCTCGGTTATGCATGTCCCACAGAATGTCCTCCGTGGAATCATAGCGCGAAGGTAAAAGAAAGAAGGCAACTACTGACTGCATGCAAGTAGATCGGTTGATTAAGTTACGCCAAGCATAGAATCCATGTATGTGATGAGCATAAATGCCCAATTGGAATCACCACATGCATAACAGCAGCCACTTGCGAGGTAGGTGTGGTGCAATCTGTTTTCGGGGCTGCGCACTCTCAACAAATGCTTGTACCAGTGGCCTTCCATTTGTTTTAAAGGCACTGGCTTGTTATGTAAGATGGATTTTGTAATCAAATTTATCATTTAGATGTTTCATGCCCCCTCGAACATTTCTAAAGATAAACGTGACTGAGCATTGGTCCAGATTTGCAGCTATTGCTGCTCATGGCGATGGCGATGTGTGTATTACGTTGAGGAAGAATGCAAGATATTGGTCCCAC
Source organism: Taenia hydatigena (assembly GCA_036345935.2). Taxonomy (NCBI): domain Eukaryota; kingdom Metazoa; phylum Platyhelminthes; class Cestoda; order Cyclophyllidea; family Taeniidae; genus Taenia; species Taenia hydatigena. The sequence continues at coordinate 7,745,529 of JADWOT020000010.1, forward strand.
AGGTAGCGGATGTTTTACACACGGTAACGAGGAATTCACAGTCACCGTCATCGCCTAGAGTTCCCTAACCCTTAATTAACTTCAGTCAAACAAACGCTTCTATTTGTCAGTCGCCTATCACATACTCCTTTTTCTAGACCCGCCTTTAATGAATAACTTTCTAAAGTTGAGGCACTTCAGGATTTGATCGAGTGGATGGGCAGTGCTACTTGGATCACCGTTTCATTAGACTAGGAGGAATTATGTAGCCCTTCGCATAAAAACGCTTTTGCTTCTTCTAATAACCAAATGTTAACTGCGGACTCTGCTGCGTGCCAGTGCGATTCCTCGGATGATGGTGTGTGCTTGAGATCTGCACAGACATTAACAAACAATCCTTATGCTTTAATGCTTGTATTCTATCACATATTTGTAAGCGTATAAGTTGCTGCGGCTATTTGCCGCAAACTAGCATTCCAAGTTAAAGCAAGGGCTGGTGGCACAGAGATCGAAACACTGACAAAAGTTTGTCCTAATATGTAATTACTTATAACACTGAATTCCGTGGTCAACGCCCTTCGGTGGTAAAAATGACTACAGATGATCCATTCACACGTCACTGTTTATGAGTCTGCTACCACCTTCACCACGACAGTTGAGGTGATGCATGATACGTTAGCTCAACAGTGCACAATGGTACTCTGTTGACAAAAGAAATGCAAAAAGCGTTCTAGCAGATTATGTGAAAGATGTAACTGTCCTGTTAAACGAGTATGAATTGCTTTTGGTCTCACTTACTGTCCATTTCCTCAAACATTACACGATTCTACTTTGCACTTATCATCTTTAAATACGACTTGGCATTAATTAATTTGGCTTGCAACCTAGTTGTTGATTGAGGCATCAAATAGAACGACTGGAAGTGGGCATGAAATGTTGGTTGATAAGCATGGCCAGTGATAAGAGGTGTGGAGACTTCAGGTCTCAACGACACATCAGTAAGTATTGTTCAATGTGGCAGCATACATAGCAGAGCCTGTAGTTGTAATCAGGCTCATTCGTTCTTTCCAGACTGAGCACAGTATTTACAAACTCGTACAAACTTGGGGCATGCTCTTTCAATTTACCGTAGTGTGCTTACTCTTGCAGTGACCGCAAATGTGCATCTACGTGCCTCCGGTAAATGCAGTTTCATGATTTGTAATTCTGCAAGTCAAATGCCTCGAATAACACTTCAGAATTGTTTGACTTTAAGGCAGTTAACTAACTAGTTGAGCATCTCACCTACAGTGGATCAGAGATGATTCACTTCGCCAAGCGACGCTGCTTTGTGGCTTCGAACGAAACGACATGGACAAGTCGCTTCATTAAAAGGCAATCACAGGCTCGCTTATACGTAAATAGACGCCAATAAAATCCACATTTGACTAGACGTCGATGAAAGAGAGGCGGAGTTATTTGCTCCGACAAGCATCACAATAAGCACTGCAGGTGGAGCTGATCGGTTTTGACGAAGGATGAAAAGTAATTTCACCTCTTTCACCGGATTGGTTGACAGTTAGTGGCACCACAAAACGTCTGTGAATCTTGAGTGCGTGTGTGCGTGCGTGCGTGAGTGCGTGCGTGGAGGACGGCATGGCAGCAGAGTAGCCAATAAGAGGTGGCGGATTCAGAGAACGCTTTACAGCCTCACGCATTTGGTTGGCCTTGACCCTGCATTGATCACTAACACACTCAGCACACGTCACTATGTGATGCCAACCAATCAGGAGGGATTGTGCAAGATACCATGCTCCAGAGCTTTCTAGAATGCTGCTACGATGCTGGAATTTTCTTTGAAGTGAAATAGAGTAAGACGTTTTAGGGTAGCAGGCATTTTAGAACTGTTCCAGACCATCATGCATGTCCAGACTTTAGCACTTGAGACTCAACAAGTAGCATCCGTTGATCAAGGCCAGACGATGGTGCATAAGTTCAATTCGCCTTTCTCATATGTCCACCTGTTTGCCCTCAAATTACCGCACAAACCTTCCGCTGACACTTTGTAATTTTATCTTCTCCACTGTCTACTGGCCCAGGGAAGACCAGATCACCAACTTTTCGCCATGATACATGTTTCGTAACAGCTTGAATTCTACACTATACAGATTATCATTATTCGACGAGCTCCTGAAGCCATGCCCCCATAATGAGACAGTACGAAAATAGAGTTGATTAGTTGCACTTTTAAGTACGTCATTGTTGCTGGATGGTAAAATGACGTCCCAGAGAAAAAACACAGACGCGAGCAAATGGCACTCCAGGTCCTCATTTCTAAGGTACGTGTGGGAAAATGATTTAGCGAGGAAAGCAAAATGCAAGTGTTCGATTGAGATTGGAGTAAAGGAATACGAACCATCATCTAGTCCCAAAGTATGGATGCCACGTGGTGAATCTCAAGTCTCACATTCTGGTCATGCTTGATGGCATAGTAAAATTTTGAAGTGTCTGCATTCTCGCAAAGAACTGATTTATTTCACTTTCAATAAGTTTCCATCGTTGTGGCGGCGTCGCAGTAGACCCTAGTGTCTGGCACCCTTGTACAGCACTCCCGATTGGTTGGCATCACATAGAGATGTGTGTTGTGTGTGCTAGTAGTCAACATGGGGTCAGAGTCAACCAAGTGCTCTGGCTTTGCCACCTCCCATTAGCCTCTCTGCTGCTACGCACGCACACACCCCACTTTCACGCACACGTTCCTTCGTCTCCGTAACTCAAGCAAGGTGGTTTTGTGGTATCTCTTTCTGCTAATCAATGTGGTGAAGGTCCTTCATCAAGCCCGCTTGCCAGCCTTGCCATTCTACAACAATTTTAATGCTTACAACAATGCTTGCCTGACTAGTTTAGCTGGATGTTTAGACTAGTAGGAGTTTAGTAACTGTAGAGAGCATCAACTTTTCTTCAGCCATCAGGTAAATGCCTAATTTTGCTAGAAAATTAGTGTGCCAAGGCAAAAATAGAAGAGCATGACTAGGATTCGCACAACAAGTTGGAAATATTGCACCTCGTCTAAATTGAAAGGATAGACTTAAGGACAAGTACTAGCTCTACCGTGAATTGTGCCACCTTGGATAATGTCTACGGCAATGTTAAACAGATGGCTTTCGGTGTTAGGGATCGAAATCCTCACATATATGACAAATATTCGCGTACTGTTGAAGGTCACACGTCGAAAGTATAATGGTGTGGGACTAAAACAAATTACGTCCAGCGTAAGCACATGCAGCGTCCTCTTGACCAGCGAGATATTTGCTTCATTATCTTGTGCATGCAAACTTGGTTCAAATATCCTTTAGTGGGCATTTATGCAAACGCATATTCATCCATTCCAATTCTTCCTGCAAGCACACCATCAGAAGTCTATGCCCTGACTAAATTGAAGAGATTAACCCACCACCTTGCTTTTAATGGGACCCATGCAACGTCTAGCGATACGTATTCCTCCTGTACTCAATGGGTGCGTTTATTAATTCAACATGAGTAGATTGCAAACCAAGTTTTCTAACCTTAAAATAAAGGCATTTACACTCCGTTTCCTTGCAGAGCATCTAATGCAAGTGAAGCTTGTGGCAACGCTGCTGTTTCATGGCGCTACTGAGAAGGCAGGTGTGCGTTCAACTGTACCGATTACGAAGGATGGGCTGTGAAGCAGCAGCTAAAAATTCCTGCAAGGTGCATTATATTGCATACTTTACAAGTCGTCTGATGTACACTTAGTGAAAGGGTAACCAAAATGCAATCACAGTAAACTCTTTGCGACAGCAGTATAGCGAATTGTTGTCGTTGATTTTTGCATTATAGGCCTCAGTGACTTTCTCAAATTCATTAACTATATTTGCATCTTCTTTAGTGATTAGGTTTCCGCATGCATTAATAACGCATTAAATTGTATTTTGAGGAGAAGTTATGGACTATCTGAGGGATAATGGAATCGAAATCACAGTTGTTCTCCCCATGGACATGCGGTGCTCGCCGATTTCCTGTGGATTGGATCGAGAGACAATCATGTTGTGGTGAATTCATTAAAAGAAGCGATGCGGACATTTTTGTTAGGAAACCAAAGCAAGCACAGAGTACTTCATGTCGGTGCAGCAAAGTGCTCCGCTTCTAATAGACCTTAGACATTGGCATGACAATTGTGTCTAGATGGACCCATCTACTAATTCCCCTAGTGTAAGTGAACTCCAAGCTTCACTCGTCGTGCACTACGGCCATGCATCCAGATTGGATACGGCGCTTGCCAAATCAGCAGGACAGATCCTTCAATTCGACTATAAACCACATTCGCAGGACGAATATAGAACGCTAAAGATGTGACAATGTGAAGCATAAGGGATTTACAATACTTTACCTCCCATTGTGATCTTTATTGGAATCAGTGCAAGAGGGAGACTCATAGAAAGAAGGGAGAAGGAAGGGCAATATGGTTGCGATTTTTTACTAACAACGATATGGAATGACATGGTGTTGGCAAACAAGTTATGGCGCAAGTTATGGGTCGCGAGTTCGTACATAGCTGCAACTGATGCTAATTCTCACTGACTTACGATAGAGCTCAAGCAAGCACCACAGCCATGTAGGCTAATGCGAGCCAAGAGATTATGGAGGTTGGGGCAGACCCACTGGTTGTGGCAACACCTTCTTGCGCTCCTATGTAAGTAAACACATAATTCTTTGGCGTGGAGGTGTGCATTGTTTGCTCAACCTCTGCCTCAGCACTGGGAAGTGTTTCGACTTCATCGAAGTAATGCTTAACAATTCTGCCATCTTTAATTGCCTCATTGTCTCATTCTTGATTGAGACGCCGTCGGGTGACGCAGTAATTTTAATTTGATCGGCAAAGTGTTCACCCAAAGCTTGGACGTCCCAACGTAAGGTGATTTCGTGGACTCCTACGTGACTCCAAGTGAAGTTATTTGGAAGCCGGATAAACGGTATTACTTCCGCATCTATAAAACAAAAAATGCTGTTTTTGGCAAAATTGTTTCAGGCGTTTTAATGCAACGAGGAGCGAAACTGTAAAATATTTCCGGATACCAAACTGGCAGTAGCAGTAGTAGTCCTGAGCAGGTTAAATCCACTCATTTGCCTTACACATGAGGCAATTAACATGAACATTCCAGTGCGGACACGCGTCAATGAGTGTAGCTTTCGGCATGAGTGTGTGTTGCAATGAGAGGCTTAAGTGGAGGTGGATGTCTCATGCGACTCGGCCCAATGATTGATATTTGCAGTTCACCTACCCACACACTTTTGCACAATATGCTAAAGAATGTAATGGAATGCAATGTAGGTCGACCTGTGACTTTATTCCCTCCCCATGTGAGGAGATATGTCATCCTCCGATATGGTGTCGCGCATCATACTCACTTGCTAGCTTGGCAGTGGTTAATGCTTGGCATGAATGTATGGCAGATTACAATACTGCCACCATCTGGCATTGCATTCACAAACACATTGTGTGATGTGGACACACAAAGGTCTGTAAATAAGATGGAACATGGGGCACTCTAAATCTGCTGAATACAGGCGAATGGAATGGAACTTCCCATGTGAATACGTGGAGCCTGATTAGAGTTAAGCAGTAAAAAGCATCTTACCGCCCACTGATCTGTAGACAATTGCTAGGAGAGTGATGGAGAACAGGAGGAGACTGCATTGAGTGGGCATCTTCAGCGCAAGAAGGCGGAGCTGTCACGACTCAGGGCGTATTTATAAGTAGGCGCCACAGGCACATCAGCCTATGAGACATGTGACCTTGGCACACAAGGTGGCTTCTGCACCCACACATTGGACAATATGAGGTGATGCTTCGTGTGGGTGGATGAGCATCCATCTCCAAAGCATGCTATGGTCAATCTGCACAGGCACGAAGGTTACACCAACGTAGGAGGTCATTTCATGCTGTAAAACTCCCGCCAATCCATCGTGACCCCAATACGTAGACTGCTGGAAAGCGGCAGGTTTGGAGTGTTGTCAATGGGGAATATTCCTTTTGTGCAAGTTGTATTCGCCAGAGCAATTTTTCAGCCCAAGGCGAGACACCTAAATAAGTTTACAAGATTACTTACTTTCGTAGACTGATTTACCTACCATCCTTGGTAAAATTTACTCGAAGCAAATCTGCGGTTGCGAGGAACCATTTGAATGAACTTTACTGAGTGATCATAAAAGCAAAATAACTGTGCTTACTTGGGTGTTTGATTTGACGATGGTGTAGTAAAGTAGAAGGTAAAGCATTTGGTTAGAGCAGTCCCTTCATCAACAATCATAACCCGCTTTCCACGAACAAGTTGTATAAATGGAGGCCAACAACAATTGAAATGAGTCGACATGACTAGCGACTTCCAGCATTTATCTCTCTGGAAAGATTGCACTGAATACTGCTCCCATGCATGAAGATAAAGTAGTGGCTGCACCCAAATGCAAACTAAAGGACATGATGATGGATGGTGAACGCGTACGATATCCGCAAGTCTATAACAAATATACATTGTGCTTGAATAGTTGATTGCCATTGCATTAATCAAGAGGTACTTGTGTGCTCGACACCATTTCACTTTTGATGTGCCACCTTCAATAGCGTTTCCGCATTCCTTATCGCCGTGATGTGGGAATTTGTACTGACTAACATGGGTGGATTCAAGGCTCGACGACATCAACTATCTGTTCGACATTTCAGTAGATATTATCCGAGGTGGCACGAAACACGGCAGATCTTGTACTTGTGTTCAAGCTTGCCAGTTCAATCACAACGAGGCGTAATGCTTCCAAACCCTTCCACGAACTCAATGCTTGCTCTACAGTTATTTAACGCTTACAAGTCAAACAATTTATGCTTAAAATAGGTCTGAACCGATAGAATTATCTGAGTAGCATCTGTTTAGTTGCCTAAAACACGAAATGCACACACTGCTTCTTTAAATCAACGAATCACAACTAGTTTGTCACCCAACTAGCCCCAAAGTAAAGAATCGCGGATGTCCTCTACAATTGGTTACATGTTCTAAGAAAAGGGAGAGATTTTAGTCATTCAGTCAAGCATCATGTTAGGCATTACAGGTGGAGTGGAATGCCAAAGTTAGCAGGCGGGCTTGACAAAAGATTTAAAGCAATTTCGTCTGCTTTGCTAGATTAGTTGGCAAATATAAATGCCACAAAACCGCCTTACTTGAGTGATGGAGATGGAGGAGCGTGTGCGTGGCTGTGTAGCAGCAGGGTGGCCAATGAGAGGTGGTGGAGGCAGAGCAATTGGTTGGTTTGACCCTATGTTAATCACTAACGCACTCAGCACACGTCACTATGTGATGCCTGCCCATCAGGAGGATTGTGCAGGGATTCTATGGCCCAGACTTTTCTACGATGCTGCCACGACGATAAGTCTTATTAAAGGTGGAATGAAGCGACTCCTTATGGGAATGTTGGCACATTAGATTTGCATGCCACCAAACATGATCAGAAATAGGGACCCAAGATTCACTGGACTAGATGATGGTGCGTGAGTGTAACCTGACTTTCTCACACACTTACTTGTTCGTCCCCATTACTTCACGCTAATCTCTACCGAACGGCTGCATTTTTATTTTCCAATTACCCATCCTCGGGGTAGACCTGATCACCGACTTGCCTTAATGCTGTACATTCCACGACGGATTGGATTCTATACTATGCCCCTCTATCAACAATTTGCTGTGTTTCGAATAGACGATTAGGCTAAGCAAACCGAATAATGAGTTGCTTGAAAACAAAGTCACGTTCCGAGAAAAATAATCGAAGATGCAAACAAATTCCATTTCTTACCATTAATTTCCAAGTACGAGTAAGACAGATGAGCAGCTTTGACGCTAAACTACCTTTAAGCTAACAATTTTGTTATCTTGCCAGCTACCTCCGTTGTCGAAGCGTTTGAATTTGAGAGGATTTCTGGATACCGTGTCCACACAGAACTGCTTTACGGTGTACGAACCCTCATGCGCCTTCTGATTGAGCGAGATGTCGACTGCGATTCGCAGCGTCATGTTCAGCGTTTCGCCATGGTGGAGGAGCACAAGTTGTATCGATCCATCCGATGGTGAATCAAAGCCTAGTGTAGAAAGCAGGATCCCATGTGGAAATGGTGCAATTTGTGCACAATTCAGCTGCACCGCCTAGATGATTTTGTTGGTTGTGCATTAGTGAGAATTAAATAACTGAATGTGGTATCGATACGTTTGGCGTGGCAAATCTATCCGATTTCTTCATACGCTCTTATCAAACATGAATGCCTTGATTTCGTGCAACCATTTGGACACATTCTACTTTGTCGGATTTCAAGGCGATAAACTTAAAATACTAATGCAAGACACAGGTATCGCACCTAGTCGAAACAAAGCAATGATCGCAAGCCAATTTTTGACAACCATGATTTGTTTTGCTGTCTACAGTAAATGGGATAACAATACCCTCAAAAATCATATAGCGCACGCTAGCATGCAAGTTGCAAGGCTCATAAAACGGTAACCCACAAATGACCATTATGATATCACCTTTTACGTTGCAACAGAAGATGCGGTTTTAATTGAGATAAAAATCTTAGCAAATTTGATGTGTCAGCACACCAGTCCAGTTTTATTGTGCGTGAACCAGAGACGCATGAGTTCTACACCAGGTTGTACACTCCTCACAATAGGTCTCGAATTGCTGCCGAGTGGATCGACCCAACTTTTGATCCCACATCTTTGCGAAACGCTGAACCTGACGTTGAGAACCACAGTCTATACTCCGTCCAATGAGAAGACGCATGACGTGATCATGCACGTTCTGAAATAAAAACAAATTAATTTATCATGCAAGGAAGACATTGAAACACATAAATTATTCACTCCACCATAAAATGGGTTCGTGCTTACAGTGGGTCGAGCTTCCTAATGGATTTCGGCTTTGTCGACAAACAGTGTAGACAGAGTAAGAGGCGCCTTTGCGTACACAAGATTATAGGTGGTCTAGTGGCAAGGGTCTCCTGATGTCTTACAAGTGCCTTTGAATTGAGGACCTCATCTCTGGTTGTTTTCTTCGGGACGTGACTTTACCATCCAGTCAAAGAAGCGTTTTTGAAAGTATATCAATTTGAATTTCGTACAACGCGTTTTATGAACTGCAGAGCATTAAAGGCCCATGGAATGGTAAAATCGAAGCTTCTATGAAACATGTAACGTAGCGAAAAGTGTGCGATTTGGTCTTCGCTAAGAGTATGGGACAGTAAGAAAAGTAAAATATACAGGAATTGGTAAAGTTTGGCGCAAAGGAATGGAGGCAGGCAAATGGGCATGTGGAATGTTTTCAGTAAACCTATCCACAATCATTTAGACTTGACATCTCAAATGCGATAATCTTAGTATGCTAGAATGCCTTTCATCCAAGGATGTTTTGTTTTATTTTACTTTAAATGAGTTTCCAACAGCGCAGCAGCATTCTAGTAAGCTCTGGAGCTTGGCATCTAGCACCATCTCTCCAGATTGGTTGGCATCACATACTGATGAGTGATGAGTGTGTTAGTGATCAATGCAGGGTCAAGGCCGGCCAAATGTGTGAGGCTGTGAAGCGCTCTCTGTCTCCGCCACCTCTTATCGGCTATTCTGCTGCCATGCAGTCACCCGCGCACGCAAGCGTACACGCACTCAAGATTCACTGACGTTTTGCGGTGCCACAGAAATTACTCTAAATCCCTCGTTAAAACCAGTCAGTTCCACATAGAGTGCTTAATATAATAATTGTCGGAGCAAATATCTCCGCCTCTCTTTCATCGACGTTTAATCAAATGTGGATTTTATTGCCGTCTATTTACATATAAGCAGGCTTGTGATTGCCCTTTCCATAAAACAATTTGTCCATGTCGTTTTTTGGAGCCGCAAAGCAGCGTTGCCTAGCGAAGTGAATTATCTCTGATCCACTGCAGATTAGATGCCCAACTAGTTAGTTAACCGCCTTAGAGTCAAACAATTCCGAGGTGTTATTCGAAGCCTTTGACTTGCAGAATCACTAATCATGAAACTCCATTTACTCGAGGCACGTAGACGCATATTTGCTGTCACTACAAGAGTAAGCACACTACGGTAAATTGAAAGAGTTTCCCCAAGTTTGTACGGGTTTGAAAATACTGTACTCAGTCTGAAACGAACGAATGAGCCTGATTACAACTACAGGCTCTGCTGTGCATGCTGTCGCTTTGGACAATACTTACTGATGTGTCGTTGAGGCCTGAAGTCGTCACACCTCTTATCACCATCCATGCTGGTTAGTCCACATTTCATACCTACTTCCAGTCGTTCTAGTTGATGCCTCAGTCAACATCGAGCGTGCCTAGCAACTAGGTTGTAAGTCGAAATTAATTAATGCCAAATCGTAATTAAAGATAATGCATCCAGAGCAGAAGCGGGCAACGCTTTAGGGAATGACAGTGTGACTAAAATAAGTCTCATCAGTTCAACAGGACAGTGACACCTTTTACATAATCTGCTAGAACTCTTTTTGTATTCCTTTTGTCAGCAGAGTGCCATTGTGCAATGTTGAGCCCACGTATCATGCGTCACCTCAACTGTCGTGATAAAGGTGATAAGGGACTTGTAAACAGTAAAGTGGGACTGGAGCATCTGTAGCCATCTTTACCACCGAAGGGCGTTGATCACAAAATTCAATATTATAATTGCTTGCGCATCAGAACGCATTTTGGTCAGTGTGCCACTAGCATTGCATAAAATTAGAGGGTTAGTTTGTGGTAAGAGGCCGCAATAGCTTATACGCTCACGATGGGGAAATTTGCAGATTGAATAATATCACTTTTGACAGATTGAAAAGCGACGCACGATACTCATTGACTGCGCATGCACATGCCAATGGCACGTCTAGAATAATCTACACCAGATACATTGTTTCACTGGCCGTAGATAAGCCAGCAAGTGCGACCATGATGCCTAGCTCCATATCGAGTGATGATATGTGCAGACTGAAATAAATGTCAGAATCACACCTTAATGTCGCTCCTCCCACTTCCCCTGGGATTAAGCACGTGGCTACGGTGATCGTTAGCGTGATGAAACAAAGCAGTAGTGTGGCTTTATCTTGCCAGTCACAGTCCCTATCAAAAGGACCGATGGAACCTGATGCAGTGCCATGTGAGGCGAAGTTTGCCTCATCTGGTTACATTTGCAGTACCAAGTTAATTTTGCACAGTCAAACAGAAGTTTATTAAGTTTGGGCTGCAGCACGTTTCTAAACTAACCGGGGCTTTAGGTTTTGTCTCACTGGATTTTTGTGCCAATAAACGAAAACCGAGTTAACAAAAACTTGCTTGCAACTTACGAATTCCAGTGAAGCATTTGCGCTTCATCCCAGCTCTTCCGAACAATTGGTTCCATACATTGGCTAGGCAGAGGTATCCAGGAAGGCACCTTGAACTGCCATTGTAATGTAGGCTTCACAGCGAAAGGAATGCCAACAGAAATGGCACGAATGCATGTGATCTTACACTATCTATCACGTTAAACATTCTACACAGCATTCTGTACAGCAAAATTGTGCCTCTGGGACCTTTCCAATGGACTTCTGAGTGTTACGAAAAGGATACAATTAGGAGCAGTTTTTGTGCGATTGCAAAATAGGGGGGAGAAGCGGAGCACATTGGATTTAATCCTATGCAGGAGGCACACACTCTCAAATGTGTCGCAGCGAAGTGGCTGAGAAGTGAGTCAATTGGCGCAAAACACAAACAGTATGCACTGTGGCCCATGCTCCTTCAATAGTTCGAATGAGTGTGTTAGTGTCAAATCTTTCCACTCCTAAGTATCGTGCAGTGGCGGGTAAGTTTAAACTCCGTTGCCATCAAAATTCCACAGCATCTGCATCATTACTACAGGCATCGACACGAGTCACCAATATTTGAGAAACGCTTTTTCTCTATCAGTTTCTGCCCCATAGGAATTTGAATCCACGTGTGTCAGAGCGTTTGCGTGCACCCTCTTCTAAACCGACGGTTCAAAAATTGCTAATTTTTTATAATTTTGAATAAGATACGGTTTTACGTGTGAATTCATAAAGCAATGTTCTATTTTTCTACTGACCTCGTCACGGTGAACAAGGAGTGGTTTAAACTTGTTTTAAAAGCCTGTCTCAACCTCTCCTGATTTGCATGTAATGCAAGAGCTACAAGTACCACCGCCTACGATTCCTAGCAAAAATAATATCCAAGTTTATCACAATTTCCGCCTAACTTTACAGTCATACTACACTCTTGTATGATGTCTTACCAGAGGACCTACATGAGCCGAATTATTCAGGAAATAAACTGTGCAATAAGGCTTACTCTCCTTTAAAGATGGGGGTAGGCAGCATTGCCAATCTCGTCTGAGCGTTTCTTATCATTTGTCAACAAAATACTCTAAGAAGGAGTCCAGGCAAAGACGCTTAAACAACAGGTGTATCTGATTTGCTATGTGGTCAGTTAGCAGCTTGCTGTGTTGCCTCGGATAACCTATTGAGATGCATTAAAATAATGAAGTACAGACTGAACTTTGTGTGGAACCTCATTTCGGATGGTGGGAGGAAGCAATACGCCAGCATTTCTATCTGTGTGAGAGAGCTAGCCATCGCAATTTGATTGCCTGATTTCATTTATTTCACTTAAGTGAGATGATGTATAGCCTGCCTCGCAAGTCAGTGCGCAAAATGAGAACAGGAAGGTGTAGATAAAGTCAATGGTCCGTTCACATGCCAGAAATCCTCCGCTGTAGAGATGGTCATTAGAAGCTAAGCCCCAACTGAGGATTCAAGGCATGAGAAGTGATGAGGTGAAGTCGCAATGAGGGACATTGGCATGTGACCCGCCGCATATTCACTAAGCGCGCTGTTGTGCTCAGACAATCTGACACAGGAAAACACCACCATCACATGCTAGAGATGGGGTGAAGTTAAAATTTTCCAAATTATCCATTGTTGCATACTTCAGCTAAAGGGCTTACACAGAAATGCCGATTGGTAGTGAGAACGCGTAGGTGGGTGTCACAGGAGAGGTTTACACTTCCATGGAATTTGACATTGCACAATAGCTGCACTTATCGTAGAGTCTCTTCCACGAATTGCCTGTCACGATGCATACAGTGCGGAATGTCTAACTCGACCTCATCTGTAGCAAATCAAGTCATGTGTGTGCAAAGTAGCTCAAAACAGAGGAGCTGAGTTGCCTCTAATTTGAGTGCACTACATGACTTTGCCACTCCGCCCATCTAACACTGCAAATTTCAACCAGGTTGTTGCATTACACTGCAAGTACTTTGAAAAGCAAATGCTTCGGACGCAATAGAATAGATAAAGTTGACGCAACATTGCGCAGCTAACCATCAAACACCCAGTTCGAACGAATCTGATTCAAACAGCAAACCACTTAAATAAGTACCTTGCCTTCGTCAGTTTAATGTTCAAAATTATCCGGGTAATATTCTATTTAATTTACCTTGCAATAGAGGCAAGACACAAGTCACCATTTTCTGATTTGCAGTTTAGGTCTCCATTCAAAGGAAATTAACATCGAATTTACCGCAAATGAGACGTGAAAAAGCTACAATCAAAGTCGATAAATGAATGCTAGAGAGAAGCCCCGGTGGTGATAATTGGAGTCGTTCCTTCCTTACTCACCACCACGCTTTACAGCTTTTGTCTTCGATCGTGATTAGACCATTAGTCCTATTTTTGCCAGTGCGTTATTTACACGATGGTAGAACGACAACATGACTCTCACTAAAGAGGGACAAAGTTCACAGTTGTGGAGCTATGAGCTGTTGGATTTTCGGACGGACCATTAAGAGTGGCGAATTATCGGTGCAAAACCAAACGGTTAACGAAAAATGCCTCGCTAAACATGTTTACTTTGGGCATTGCTTGTGTTCAACACAATCTTTTGACGCATTGTCGACTGCAGCTGACAAGTGTTTGGTAAATGGGGAATTTCGGAGCAGTCCACACCACCAGAAAAGGCATGTCTGATTTTATTATCATCTGAGTTATTCAGCATGTGTGTGCATCAATCTACATCGCAACGGGAAATTGGATTCTTCTGCTTAACTTCTAGTTCAACCGAACCTATCATGATGCTAGTTATTAGCCGTAATGTTATACTTCGACAGACGAGACTCCAGTGTAATTAGCCAGTGTAGAATAAAATCACTGCTTGCTCTTCTTAGCAAAGTTGGAAGCCAATTGCAGCTATGTCTGCAGTGATCCTTACGCCCTGTGAGACCAGGTACTTACATACTCCTGTTGATGAGCATTGCTGAGTGAGCCGCATTTTTCAATTTTGCAGCTCACATGCTCCAATACAGCCTCAGGTGAATCAATCTTCTACTAAGTACTTATCACAAGCATCGATACGGAGCATGACAATTCTATTTGAATTCATGTAGACCCGATTTTGACAGGGTCCGTGGATGTCATGCGAAGTGGTGTGTAGAATGACCGGCGTTGGCGACTGCGACAACTGTGATCATGCATAACAGTTTGTCTGTCTCGTTTAATAGAAGCATGCCAATCACTGAGACAAATAGCTGGTAGTTTTGTATTCACAAAAGTCAGCTGGAACGGGTGATAAACCATAAAGCCTACACGATAAAAACTCAACTTTGGCTTCGAAAACGTCGTATGAGGTGGCAAGGAGCAAAGCCAGTTTATACTGTTTCGTTATTAGCCGCGTCACCTTCGGGCAGAAGCAGATTTCACTGAATTTTACTGGCACTGTCCACAAATGTGCTCGAATTTAATGGGTACAAAATTTGGGGAGATGCAAGTATTATCGTGCCAGATTCTGCCTCGTCCCAAGTACCCGCATAATTTGTAAAATATGCCCTAATTATACCCATTTCAACCATTGAGAGTTGCGCACAACCTCACTATTTGTGATGCAGCAAATGAACGTCATGGTCGGAGACCTGCAACTGGGAGACTACGTGCATTGCCGATTACGATTACGACAAAGGCGCATGTAGTCATGGTTCACTTGTTTGTTTCTTTAAGTTTATAATACGTGTTTTCAATTTTGTACATATTCTTCATTAATCTTAAACAATTCTTAGTAAGCTTCTTTCATATCTTATCATAGTTTTATTATTGTATTACCACCCCTCGAGAACAGATAATAACTTGCCTACGCGCTTGCAAGTTCTGTATTGTGCTGCCTGATTTCGCGTTGCATTCGCGCGTAAGTCGTGTATCCTGCTACCATCTTTAAGTGAGTAGCAGATCTAAAAGGCGGAAATAAATTACTGCGATCTACACGAAACTGTACACTTTCCCTCTCCTGATTTCATCTAACAAATTTTTATAAGTTTTAGTTAACCTGCGGAGAGTTGGGCATCCATGCAGCAACAGCTTGATCGACGAGGCAGGAGTCGGATGATCAGCCAGTTATCCGGTCAGCTGACTGGATAGTCAGGATGCCAGACAAATATCCGTGTAAGCAAGCCAGTGGGCAGTAATTCAGTTGAGAACGGTTGATTACAATCGCTAAACAAACTAAAACGCTTTATATTGCTGCACATCCCACTGAAATACTTATTTAAAGATTAATTTATGGGTGTCTACACAAACTACATGGAAGAATAATTTGTAGCCACCATTCTGATGGTGACAAGAAATACAAACAAATCGTACAAGTTTAGAGCACTAAACATGAGTGTTCATAGTAAATTAAAGCAGCATGGACCAAGCAACTCGACGCCTTGTTGAATTAAATCCAAGCAGATAATTCTTTTTTTACATTTCGGGATAAATTTATGGGCACCTTTTCTAATAACCAAGATATTGCTCAATCTGCTTACAAACGAATAATACCAGACACGACTTCCTCCTGATGACAGGGACTACCCCAAAATGCACCACCCAATGTGCGTTTGACCTTTCCACTCGCATGATGTCCACTGGTTTTGCATTTGAAGCAACCGCGGCCAACATCACAATGACTGTGCCGGTAGACACTTTTCATGCAATCACTGTCTATACTTACCGGAAATACCTGTTCAAAATCATGTTACACGCTCAAACGATCAATGTGTTCCTTTAAAATTGATTCCTATAATTCGCATTTAGGAATTGCATGAGAACCGTCCTACATCAGTTCACTTACCGGTTGTCCACGACACCTGAAATGCATTATCCCTGCTGGAACTGACAGAGCATCAGCATCCTTGGAGGCCCACAACACTGGATCCTTTCCGTTTTTACTGGAAAGTATGCGTTCCTGTTTACACAACCGAAAAATAGGAGCAGTGAAAAGAGGGGCAAATAAGAACATGAAAGGATTGGAAAGTGCAAGTGCCGGAGGAAAGGGATGCCCATTTAACACGTGAAGTACTGCGGGGTAGCAATTATCCCCTACACGACCTGTCTGTGTGTCATGGGAGATGGCCATTACACACTAAAATAAATCGCCATTTATTTGTCGAATTTGACTGCAACTTCTCTCCTGTTTTAGTCGTCACGAATCTAATGTTAGTCTCTTCTAAACGGAGGCCGAGTTCGAGAAATTGAAAATGGCAAATGGAGCCCAGGCCAGTTGCAATACAAATATGACTTACTGCATCGCTTCAAGTGTTACCCTGACAAAGACGAAAAGCACGACGAATTGGGTTGCTTTTTAATCAAGTGATGTCCTGTACATATCAGCAGTTTTTGCAATGTTTGGCCAGTCGCTGCGCAATCTTGCTTCAAATGTTTCCATTTTGCACAGTTTGGGCATCGATTTTGGGAAATTTTACTGATTAGTGTAAATACCTCACCTGAATTCATAGTGCAAATCGGAGGGGCTGATTACTTTATGTGAGGCATTCAATTAGGAGGCAAATCGGCTCCTTCGAAATAATAATGTCCACGCTCACGAGACTTCACCCGGATTGGTCAATGCAGCTACTCCTTCAACCGGATCTATCATAGTCGCAGGAATGGTAACTATGAGAATTGTTGAAGAAACAACAACATATCTAGCCACGAAGCTCACCTCTGCTCATTTGGTGTAGGCGAGAGATAAATGAATACACTAGATTACTTTTATTCGTAAACCACACCAGATCATGCTATAAAGCTTATGCAGTGAACAAGGTCGCCAGCGTAATTTGCAATGGTGCGTGGTCCTTCACAAAGCCACGAAGCTCAGCTATTTTGCAATTTAAAAACAAAAAGTGTGGCAATGATTTACTACAAGATGTATGCATTTCCATGCATGCATTTTGTAAGATCCAGTTACAGTATATCTTGCATCACCTTGCATCAAAGCATTGGACGAAATTGTAGTTTGTGTCTTCGCCCATATTTTAATCTATTCCAGTAAAGTAGGGAAACACACCTCCGCACGCCAACCAATCCACATTGTCAGAGGGCCGCTTCAAAGCACTTATGTACCTTGATCCGCGATGATGAGGCTAAATTAACAATGGCCAACAACATGTGCAACGTCTGGAGAAATATGTGTTTAGAAGTTAGTGAGACACAAAAGACATCACATCAACTCAGATGCTGGAACTCACACTTACCTGAGCGTAGTCCGATTCCACATTCTATGTACTTTATCAAATGCTACATAACAGACGTGCATAATCCTATCAACTCTAATGCCTAACCCGGTATCGACACCGAAAATAGAATGCTGCTTGGTAGTGTGTCTTTCATCCTAAGAACCTACGGCCTATCCACCTAAATTCCAGTCGTTCCCAGAGTCGACAATGTAGGCAGCACTGGCACAGATAATGTACTAGAAATGAGCAAGTAGCCTTCAAATTGGCAAATTAAGCTAATCATCAACGAGTGAGCATTCACTTTGCGCGAGGAGTTTTCAATCTAAACTGATGGCCATAATAAGTAGACCTTACTTTAAAAATGGATATTTTATTTTATCTACACAAAAACATAAATTGTTTATTCCCAAGAAGCATGTTGTCAACAAGGAATTAAATGCATTGGAATCGGTGGAATATCTTAATACGAAAATACCTTAAGTATTGTGCAGAAGATTTCAGTGAACACAGAAATAATCACACGATGTGTCGCGAGTAGCAAGCGCAAAGGCAGAAGAGTGCCGATGCACAAATGAACAACCGCAAACAGTGCAGCCTGTGTCATACAACATGCGGTGGTGGTTAAATCAGTAAACGAATAATTGTAGCACATTGGACACTTTCTAAAACAATAACACTGCAAACGGCAACGTGACGCGAGTGCAAATTCCACTGATGCATGAAATTGTGCAGACTAAGTTAAGGCTGTTACGAGTACATCACCCTCTTCATGAGTCGTTGTCATTGCTAACTGATAACATGAACATCAGCAATTCATGATTGGTGTGCAGAGTCCTCGGTGCTCACCCACTTGAGAGTCAGTGTGCTGCCTCAATATCGTGATGTTTGTGTTCAAATGCTCGCTGTCCTAATTACTTGCTTAGCGATCTTCCTGTCTTACCGATGCTTGATGACCTCTCATTTTACCATTAACTCAACACACAACTGTGTGCATGCTGAGGAAAGCAAGTGATCTTTGACAGCTAAGCCGAAGCTACTTTTGTGAGCAGCGTTGACTGATGATTGTGTGGGAGAGGATGGACCTGCTTAGTGGATTGAAGAAGGGCGTGGTGTTGACCGCATTGCTCTGTGGTGTAGTTTCGGTGATTATCCCGCTCCTATTCAAACAAATGCAATTCGACCTGCGCACTGAACTAATGCGCAGATAACCTCCAGTGGCATCCTTACTGGACAACTGTTGTGTGTGGAAAACAGTACCGGTGCAAAGGGCAGTAGTTGCACCTGTGTGAGAAATACTATGGATTCATAGTCCCATACATAAACACTTGGAGCGCTCATGTCCTTCCCTTCAGTTGCGAAATTGACTTCTGTCTAAGAATTACACCGCATAGATCGAGATGTGTATCTCACTAAATGGCGCACCGAGCGCAGCTGAGTGCGAAGTACAATAAATGACACCATTTGCAGAGAATAGATTTCCACGACTAATTCATTTTGCGTGGTACGCAATCGCAACTATCACCACATCCTATGTGTATGAGTTGTTAGGCAAGTATTAATGGCGAAATTGAATGCAACTGTGCATAGAACTGTGATAACACACACATCCTAACGCAATTAATTTGTGCTCGTCCCATTGTTTTGTTTCCATCTGCAAAGAGTGTTCACTAAGAATGCCACCAGAGGTCACCTACGCACTCGCACAACGCGTTAGTAGGAATGCTGGTATGAGCTTAGCAGTAGGAAAATCACCACAACTGTGGCAGTGGGCCGTGCGATGACAAGTACATCCTTTTTCAGTTTACTAAGCGGGTTCATTCTCCCACCCAGTATCATCAATCAATACTTCGCACAAGAATTATCTCAGCTTGCCTGCCTACAACCAAGTGTATTCCTCAGCATCCCAACAACCCTAACTGCAGTTGGCATTGCAATTTTAAGGCATGAGGCATGAGTAAAATAACAACATTATTAGCAGAGCTAATCACAATGCTGAGTATGTGAGACGAATGTCACGCTAATGAAGTAACCCACGAGCCCTTCAATTCGAGGCACATGGGGATAGTAAACGGCACTAGATTTGGGGAAGTGGTGTTGTTGGCTCAACAGTGAATGAATTGCCAAAAGTACGACAAAGGGCAATGTGGTAAAAGCCACGCCTCTCTTCCATCCTTTTGATGGTTTCAACCTCTACACAGTCCCATCAAGCAATGCTTTCCAATTTGTGTCATTTCTGGGCAATGACAGGCACTATGGTAGAGTAATTGTGGAAGTGTGTGTGGGTCTTGTCGATCCAAGTCCAATCTGGAAGCACTGACGTTCATGTCACCACTAGGCAAAGACAACGACTCATGGACAATGGGAAGTACGTGTGACAGCCTTTTCACTGCCTCCACAATTTGAGCGAGGATAAATTCCACACTCCTGACTGAACACTGGCCACATCGTTGGTGGTATCAAAAGTGCCACAAGAGCTACAATATCTAGCATTTCAAAATAAACAGCATCTTTCATTGCGTGACACGGATGCAGAATTTGTGGTTGCTTATTTGAGGGGCCAGTGAGAGTTTGCCTTCGTGCCTGCTCCTCGTGACACATTGTGCAAGTTCTCTGTGTCCTTCTCAGACCTCTGCCTAATAGTTTTCAAGAAGTACAGCGCCTACGCTTTTGCTTAGTAGTCCACCACAATTCGTAATGAAAGCTGATAAATAGTGCAGCTGAATTTAATGAAGTGCAACAACATGACGCAACCAGTGTTTAGGTGGAGTTGGTTGGATTCACCTACCAAATCAATTTGCTTGCTCATGTAAGCGAACACACCGGCCTAGTTTAAAGCGATTTGATGGCATAGGACTCGATGTGGTGAGGACTGACTAATGCAGAATATGGCTTCTGATCCAAATTGAGTTTGGAAGATGTGCTAGTGCAATTGGTGGACAGGCCGCCTATTACCGTCTGCACAATGAGAGATGCATTCGCTTATTCTTTGAGCAACTTCCTCACCGCCTGATTTGCTTTGCGTCAAACTATGGCGGGAAGCATGTGCAAACCAATCAAATATTTGAGAAATGAGAATGCAAACCCATGCGAGATATCAAAGCACTCAATACTAAGCAGGTGCACATGAGCCTAGCTGACTTCTGCGGCAGCATTAACGAGGCCTTTTATGCATCTAGAAAATAATAATACCCACTTCAGCTTGACTTACCCTCGGGTCAGTCTCACCTGCTTGCCATTGCAGACAGACGGACTATGCTCCTTGCATCGTGAGAAAGCGACCGAGAAGGGCAACTCGAAATGGTGCATTGAGGGTACTCGTAGGATCTCTCTCAACAGACAGTCTCGTCGTAGAAGGAGAAATCACACTCTCCATCTTGATGCTACATAATTTCACAAGGTACACGCAATCGCACGGCAAAGTGCGCCCACAATAAAATAAATCGCTGAAAATGAACACCCTACGTAGAACTTCCACCTGAGACGAGGCGACTTCGTGGTTCCAAGTTTTGGCGGAAGACTGCTTCCTTCCCCTTGCGCACAAAGACATCAATTGATTAACTGCAATGCAGTGACTACTTGAAAGCAAAAAGGAATTATTTGGGTACCAAAACACATGCAATTTATTAGAGCACTTCAAGCCTTTCTCAAAGACCGAGGAGCATGCACCACTCAGACTGCTTAAGGGATGGTAATTCTTGTTTTGAATATACAGGTTGGATGATCAACCTGACTGCTGGTAAGAAGACTTAGATTCAACAATTGAGAGTACAAATAGGTTCCACGCATTAGTTACTTTGACAAGTGCAAGAAGTCATGTGGCATGAATTAAGGGCGGCAGTGTGGTCCTCACGAAACACACAGTAACACCGACAACCAGTCCTGCATACCCTTTGAGAAATGACAGGCTTGGCTTCCGGCTTCGGAGCGTAAGCGCAAGAGTTCTTAAAAAGTATTGAGCAGAGGCGCTAAAGGACACGGAGAACTTAAGCAACGTGTCACGAGGAGCAGGCACGAAGGCAAACTCTCACCGGTCCTCAAATAAGCAACCACAAATTCTGCATCCATGTCACGCAATGAATGATGTTGTTTATTTTGAATCGCTGGATATTGTTGCACATGTGGCACTTCCGATACCACCGACGATGTGGTCAGTGTTCAGTCGGGAGTGTGGAATCCATCCTCGCACATAGTGTGGAGGCAGTGAAAAAACTGTCACACATACTTCACACTGTCCATGAGTCACGACAGTAACCACTCCGCCTTTGCCATGAGGTCAGTCTACACCACGTCTCTTCTCAAACATTATGCTGTGACTTCAAATTGACTATACTAATTCAGACTTGGAGTTGAACAGAACAGAAGAGAAGAGAAGAGAACCATTGAAACAACAAAATGGGAGCGGCAAACTTTCCTTTGCTTATGTTAGGTATCAGCATCAACTCGCCTTCAGCCAGTTGAACAGATGAAGCCAGTAAGGCAGGCGATGAACCACATGATGCACAGCCTACAGCTAAGTGACGCCTTTCCTTTCCAAATTATCATAGCAAAGCCTGCTTTTGTAGGATAGATGGTGAAGAGTGAGCTATTTGGCCAACACAGTCTGCCCCATTCCCTGCACTCACCATGTTTGGCTTGACTGCTCCAGTTGTTGCAACCGTGTTCACTTGCGTGGTAGTATGCTCTGTGTGAACTTTCTCTCATTTTTAATTTGTGACTTCAGTTAGCACAACCACTGTCTCTCGTTAATCAATACTTGTCCCAAAGTGTTTTTTTCCTTCGACTTAAATCTACTCCTTTCATTCTGAGCCCCTTCAAGATCAAAGTACTTTATCGACATTTGACAATGCTACATTGAAGATCGAAATACACTACTTCATCGCCGGTAACAATTCAGCGTAGTCTGCTCGCATTTGAGCGAACCTGACGTAGATAGCTACTATTTTTCAGAATTTAATAGCTGCACCCTACTTGTATTTTATACAGTTTTTTCTCTCGATTCTTATCACTTCATGCAGCATTGCATCAAATCGCAGCCATATCACATTGATTGGAATGAGTGGACCCACCCATTCTTCTGGCATTCCACCCAACGTCGTCCTCCCTTAGTAGCACTCCTCTTGGCCTTTGGCCTGCCAGTGCACCTCGACATCTACTTTGTGATGAACTCTATGTTGTCTTTCTACTTTGGCACTTTGAGGCGCTGACTTATTTCACGTAATTGAAACCAAACAGCTTTGGTGGGTGGTATCCTCAAACTCTGCTATTTGATCTGCAACATTTTAGTGCGAAAATGTAGGTGAAGTCAGTGCCTCAACTAAGGATAACAAAATGATCACCATCGCGCACGATGGTGTGAGACGAAGCGCAGGCTATAAGTTTGCTGAGGAGGCCGGCAGATGTACAGAAATCCTCAGAATGTGTGAAATATTATAGTTTGCCCATGTCGATACAAACCATGAGCCCTGCTGCTTCTGCATCATTCCGGACCGAAGGCATATGCTATAATGAATTCATGAGCGAAATGTTGCTGTACATCTCAGCAGGAGGAGAAGGAGGAAGAGGAAACGATGTATATAATCTCTATATTCTCGCAGAAATTGTACAATTTGAAATGCTCGCGGTTGTGGGATGGTCGGTTGTTCACCAAGTTCAGCAGTCGGAAACCGAAAATGCGTTGAGGATGTGAAATGGCAATTTCAATGCGATGTTCAACGATTGTTTTATCAGTAGAGGAGAGGCGACCAGCACGTGACCTTGCTCACTTCAATGCATATTTAATTCTTAATTTTCTTTACGTCCCACAGTGTTGGTTATTGTAAGCTACTGAGCTTCAGCTACTTGCTGTTCTTAAACACGAAGACTTCACTGCGTATTTCTTCAGCCAGCCATGGTTCACATGTAAGGATCCTGCCATTACAACAGTAGTCGGAGATTGAAAAGGCCCATTCCAATCCTATCACATACACACGCACACACACACAGGCACCTGATTTACAGAGAAGTGATTAAGAATGCGGAGAACAGTAGGAGAACCTAGATAAACGCAGCAGGTGGTTTAGCGTTGCGTACCAAACTGCAAATTATCAATGAATGCAATCAAAACACTTGTGGTGCTAGCGGAAACAAGGCTTTCATAAGAAGTCCGTTTTGCTTTGGAAATATTCATGACATATCATTTCCCACGGCTAAAGCCATTTAGCGAGATGCACATCTCGATCTGTGGGATGTAATTTTTAGACAGAGGTCAATTTCAAAACTGAATAGAACGACTTCAACGCCCCAAGTGTTTAAGTATGGGACTATGAATCCATAGTATTTCTCACACAAGTGCAACTACCGCCCTTTGCATTGTTATTGTTTTCCACACACAGCAGTTGTCCAGTAAGGATGCCACTGGAGGTTATCTGCGCATTAGTACAGTGCGCAGGTTGGATTGCATTTGTTTGAATAGGAGCGAGAGATTGATTGAAACGACACCACAGAGCAATGCGGTCAACACCACGCCCTTCTTCAATCCACTAAGCAGGTCCATCCTCTCCCACACAATCATCAGTCAACGCTGCTCACAAAAGTAGCTTCGGCTTAGCTGTCAAAGATCACTTGCTTTCCTCAGCATGCACACAGTTGTGTGTTGAGTTAACGGTAAAATGAGAGGTCATCAAGCATCGGTAAGACAGGAAGATTGCTAAGCAAGTAATTAGGACAGCGAGCATTTGAACACAAACATCACGATATTGAGGCAGCACACTGACTCTCAAGTGGGTGAGCATCGAGGACTGACGGTAAATGACTAATGATTCTGCAAGTCAAATGCTCTAAATAACACTTCGGAATTGTTTGACTCTAAGCCTGTTAACTAAGTAGCTGAGCATCGAATCTGCAGTGGATCAGGGATAATTCACTTCGCCATGCGACACTGCTTTGTGGCTTCAAACATAACGATATGGACAAGTCGCATCATTAAAAGGCAATCACAAGCCCGCTGATAAGCAAAGAGACGGCAATAAAGTCCACATTTGGCTAGACGTCGATGAAAGAAAGGCAGAGTTATTTACTCCGACAAGCATCATAGTAAGCACTGTAGTTGGAGCTGATTGGTTTTCACGAAGGATTAAAGGTAATCTAGCCTCTTTTGCCGGATTGGTTGACAGTTAGTGGCACTACAAAACGTCTGTGAATCTTGAGTGCGTGCGTGCTTGGGTGACTGCATGGCAGCAGAGTAGTCAATAAGAGGCGGCGGAGACAGAGATCGCTTTACAGCCTCACACATTTGACTGGCCTTGACCCTGCGTTGATCACTCACACACTCAGCACACATTAGTATGTGATGCCAACCAATCCGGAGAGATTGTGCTAGATGCCCAGCTCCAGAGCTTTCTAGAGTGCTGCTACAATATTGAAAACTTCTTTAAAGTGAAATAAAGGAAAGCATCGTAGGATAAAAGGCATTATAGAATTGTTCCACAACATCTAGCACACTCAGATTATCGCATTTGAGTTCTTAAGACTAGGCGATGGTGTATAAGCTTAATGGAACTATTTTACATGCTCATTTGCACCAATCTTTACCAATTTCTGTTTATTTTGCTTTCCCAACTATTATGCCCTCCCAGGAAAGACCAATTCTCTAACTGAAGCTCCGATTATACACCGTACGCGGTTTATCAACGAGTTGCTACCACATCATGGGCCTATAAGGCTCTGCAGCTCATAAAACGGATTGCGCGAAATTCAAATTGATTGGGTGCACTTTTATGAAACGTCCGTTTGACTGGATGGTAGGGTCACGTCCCGAAGAAAACAACCAGAGATGCGGAAAAACAGTAATCCAGGTCTTCAATTCGAAGGCACTTGCAAGACATCATAATCTTTTGTACGCAAAGGCACATTTTACTCAGTCTACCTTCCTTGACGGCAAAGTTGAATTCAATAAGGGCGCTGGACCCACTTTGAGCACAAACCTACTTCGTGGTGGGATGTTTGCTTTGAGGTGTTTCAATGTCTTCCTTTGATGATAAATTAATTTAGTTTTATTTTAGAACGCGCATAATCACTTCATGTGCCTTGTGGTTAAATGGAGCATAGACTGCGGTTTTCAGCGTCATGTTCAGCATTTCGCAACGATGTGGGAGCATAAGCTGTATTGATGCACCCGGCAGAAATTCAAGACCTATTGTGATGAGTACATACCCTGGTGTAGAAATCGTGCGGCTCTAGTTTATGCGCAATGAAGCTGCACTGGTGTGCTGACACATCAAATGTGCATATGATTCTTATCTCAGTTGACATCGCATCTCCTGATGTAACGTAAAAGGTGACGTCATGATGTTTATTTGTGGGTTACCGTTTTAGGAGCCTTGCGACTCGCATGCTAGCGTGCGCTATATGAGTTTTGAGAGCATTGTTGTCTCATTTACTGCAGACATGGCAAAACAACTCAAGGCGGTCGAAAATTGGCTTGAGATCATTGCTTTTTTCGACTAAGTGCAATACCTATGTCTATATGAATCAGCACTTAGTTCCACTGCTGCCCACCAATTTACTGTAAATGTCGCTTTTGATACCAATTCATAAATCATGTCAAGAAAGGATGGTAAATGAGTGGGTTCGAAACATCCTTAAGCAATAATTTTCTCCCACATCGACAAGCATTTTATGCTGTCAAATAATGCGACGTTGCCCAATTTTTATGCAGGTCTAATGGCTGGCCTGTCAAAGTGTCCTTGTGGCAAACGAAAGACATGTTGGCTGTGTAATAAGTTAGCAAATACTTTGATTTTCTAGATACTGGTCTTTAGCTGCAATGCATTTCGCGTATCAAACGAGTCACTTAATCACTCAGTCCAACGCACATATCTATGCAGCAGATAGCTTTCGCAACGCAGATAAATTTGCAATCCACTGCCAATTGGTTAAGAATGTGAAATGACAACTGTACTGCGATGTTGAACGTTTATTTTAACAGTTGAGGAGAGGCAACCGACACTTGTTCTTGCTCATTTGAAAGCATATTTACTACTTTATTTTGCTTAATTCCCACAGTGTTGGTTATTGTAAGCTACTGAGCTTCTGCTGCTTGCGGTTCTTAAACGCAGAAACACGATTGCGCATTTCTTTAGCCAGCCATTGTTCACACGCTAGGGGCCTACCATTACAACAGTAGTTAGGAGAAGCAAGCATTAGATTCGAGACGAAAAAACAGAAGAGAAGGTGCAGAGTCAAGCTTGGTGAATGAATGAAAATTTGTGTTGGTGTGTAATGGCCATCTCCCATGACACACAGACAGGTCGTGTAGGGGATAATTGCTACCCTGCAATACTTCACGTGTTAAATGGGCATCCCTTTCCTCCGGCACTTGCACTTTCCAATCCTTTCATGTTCTTATTTGCCCTTCTTTTCACTGCTCCTATTTTTTGGTTGTGTAGGCAGGAATGCATACTTTCCAGTAAAAACGGAAAAGCCTAGTGTTGTAAGCATCGAAGGATGTTGGTGATCTGTCAGTTCCAGCAGGGATAATGCATTTCAGGTGTCGTGGACAACCGGTAAGTGAACTGATGTAGGACGGTTCTCATGCAATTCCTAAATGCGAATTATAGGAATCAATTTTAAAGGAACACATTGATCGTTTGAGCGTGTAATATGATTTTGAACAGGTATTTCCGGTAAGCATAGACAGTGATTGCATGAAAAGTGCCTACCTGCACAGTCATTGTGATGCTGGCTGCAGTTGCTTCTGATGCAAAACCAGTGATCATCATGCGAGTATAAGTGGCAAATGCGCATAGAGTGGTGCATTTTGGGGTAGTCCCTGTCATCAGGAGGAAGTCGTGTCCGGTATCATTCGTTTGTAAGCATAATGAGCAATGTCTTGGTTATTAGAAAAATATGCTCATAAATTTATCCTGAAACGCAAAGAAAGAATTATCTGCTTGGTTTTACTTCGACGAGGCGCCGAGTTGCTTGGTACATGCTAGTTAAATTTATTATGGACACTCACATCCAGTGCTCTAAACTTGTGCAATTTGTTTGCATTTCTCGTCACCATCAGAATGGTGGCTACAAATTATTCTTCCATGTAGTTTGTTTAGACACCCACAAATTAATCTTTAAATAAGTATTTCAGTGGGATGTGCAGCAACATAAAGCGTTTCAGTTTGTTTAGCGATTGTAATCAACCGTTCTCGGCTGAATTACTGCCCACTGGCTTGCTTACACGGATGTTTGTCTGGCATCCTGACTATCCAGCCGGCTGACAGGATAATCGGCTGATCGTCTGACCCTTGTCTCGACGGTCAGGCTGTTGCTGCATGGAAGTCCAACTCGCCGCATGCTGGCTAAAGCGACAATAACTTATGAAAATTTGCTGGATGAAATCAGGAGAGGGAAAGAGTACAGTTTCGTGTAGATCGCAGTAATTTCTTTCCGCATTTTAGATTTGCTACTTGCTTAAAGATGGTAGCAGGATACACGGCTCAAACGCGAATGCAACGCAAAATCAGGCAGCACAATACAGAACTTATAAGCGCGTAGGCAAGTTATTATCTGTTCTAAAGTGGTGGTGATAAAATAACACAACTATGGTAAGATGTGAAAGAAGCTTACTGAGAATTGTCCAAGATTAATGAAGAATATGTGCAAAATCGAAAACACGTATTATAAACTTAAAGAAACAAACAAGTGAATCATGACTACATGCGTCTTTGTCATAATCGTAACCGGCAATGCACGTAGTCTCCCAGTTGCTGGTCTCCGACCATGACGTTCGTTTACCGCATCACAGATAGTGAGGTTGTGCGCAATTCCTGAGAGCTGGAATGGGCCCAATTAGGGCACCACTTAATATGACGGTTCCGTAAAACAAATTAACTCGCAAAATTTGTTATCATTCAGTTGATTTATTAAACGACATCCTTGCGAATTGAGAGACATTATTTTTCAAAACATGCGGGTACTTGAGACGAGGCAGAATCTGACACGACAATGCTTGCATCTTCCTAAATTGTGTACCCATTAAATTCGAGCATATTTTTGGACAGTTCCAGTAAAATTTAGTGAAACCTGCTTCTGTCCGAGGGTGACGTGGCTGATAATGAAACAGATAAACTGGCTTTGCTCCTTGCCACCTCATACGACGTTTTCAAAGCCAAAGTTTGGGTTTTTATTGTGCAGACTTTATGGATCATCACCCGTTCAGGCTGACTTTTGTGATACAAAACGACCAGCCACTTGTGTCGGTGATTAGCATGCTTCGATTAAACGAAATAGACAAACTGTTATGGATGATCACAGTTGTCGCAGTCGCTAACGCCGATCATTCTACTCACCACTTCACATGAAATCCACGGACTCTGTCAAACTCAGGTCTTCATGTATTCAAAAAGAATTGCCATGCTCCGTATCGATGCTTGTGATAAGCACTTAGTCAAAGATTGATCCACCTGAAGCTGTATTGGAGCATGTGAGCTGCAAAATTGAAAAATGCGGCTCACTCAGCAATGCTCATCAACAGGCGTATGTAAGTACCTGGTCTCACAGGGCGTAAGGCTCACTGCAGACATAGATGCAATTGGCTTCTAACTTTGCTAAGAAGAGCAAGCAGTGGTTTCATGCTACACAGGTTAATTACACTGGAGTCTCGTCTGTCGAAGTTTAACACTGCAGTAAATAATTGGTATCATGATAGGCTCGGTTGAACTAGAAGCTAAGCAGACGAATCCAATTTCCCGTTGCAAAGTAAATTAATGAACACACATTCTGAATAACTCAGATAATAATAAAATCAGACATGCCTTTTCTGGTGGTGTGGACTGCTCCAAAATTCCTTATTGACCAAACACTTGCCAGCTCCAGTCGACAATGCGTCAAACGGTTGTGTTGGACACGTGGACTGCCTGAAGTAAACATGTTTAGCGAGGCATTTTTCGTTAACCGTTTGATTTTGCACCAATGATTAGCCGGCTTTGGTGGTCCGTCTGAAAATCCAACAGCTCATAGCTCCACAACTGTGAACTTTGTCCGTCTCTAGTGAGAGTCATGTTGTCGTTCTACCATCGTGTAAATGACGCACTGGCAAAAAATAGGACCAGTGGTCTAATCACGATCTAAAACAGAAAAGCTGTGAAAGCGTGGTGATGAGGACGGAAGGAAGGATTCTAATCATCACCACCGAGGCTTCTCTCCAGCATTCATTCACCAAATTTGATTGTAGCTTTTCACGTCTCATTTGCGGTAAATACGATGTTATTTCTTTTTTAAATGGGGACCCAAACCGCAAATCAGGAAATGGTGACTTGTGCCTTGCCTCTATTGCAAGGTAAATCTAACAGAATATCATGCAAAAAATTCTGATTAATCAACTGACGAAGGCAAGGCACTTATTCAAATAGATCGCTATTTGGTTCGAATTCTTTCATAATCCGTGTTTATTCAGTGTACCTAGGCGAACTTCGACAAAGTTTGATGTTTAGCTGCGCAATCTCCTGTCAACTTTATCTATTTTATTTCATCAAAAGCATTTGTTATGGAAGTGCTTGCAGTGTAACGCAACAACCTGGTCAAAATTTGCAGTGTAAGACGGGTGGAATGGCAAAGTCATGTAGTGCACTCAAATGAGAGGCAACTCAGCTCTTCTGTTTTGAGCTACTTTGCACACATATGACTTGACTCGCTAGAGAAGAGGTCCAGTTAGACATTTTCGCACTGTATGCATCGTGACAGGCAATTTGTGGAGGAGATTCTACGATAAGTGCAGCTATTGTGCGATGTCTAATTCCATGGAAGTGTAAACCTTTCCTGTGACACCCACCTACGCGTTCTCACTACCAATCGCATTTCTGCGTAAGCTCTTTAACTGCAGTATGTAACAATGGATAATTTGGAGAATTTTGACTTCACCCCATCTCTAGCATGTGACGGCGGTGTTTACCTGCGCCAGATCGTTTGAGCATAGCAGCACGCTTTGTAATAATGCGGCGGATCACATACCAATGATTCATATTGCGACATCACCTCACCACTTCTGCAAGTCGAATGCTTTGAATAACAATTCGGAATTGTTTGGCTCTGAGGCAGTCAACTAAGTAGTTGAGCATCTAATCTGCAGTGAATCAGGGATAATTCACTTCGCTAAGCGACAATGCTTCGTGGCTTCGAACAAAACGACATGGACAAATTGCTTCATGAAAGAGGCAATCACAGGCCTGCTTATAAGTAAGTAAACGGCAATGCAACCCGCATTTGACTAGACTTCGATGTACTAGAGGCGGAGTTATTTGCTCCGACAATTACTATAATAAGCACTGCAATTGTAGCTGATTGGTTTCG
Organism: Taenia hydatigena; assembly: GCA_036345935.2. Lineage (NCBI taxonomy): Eukaryota > Metazoa > Platyhelminthes > Cestoda > Cyclophyllidea > Taeniidae > Taenia > Taenia hydatigena. Next base: position 7,776,398 of record JADWOT020000010.1, read on the forward strand.
ACGAAGGATTAAAGGCGATTTTATCTCCTTTACCAGAATGGCTGGCAGTTGGTGGCACTACAAAACGTCTGTGAATCTTGAGTGCGTGTGTGCGTGCGTGGGTGTCTGCATGGCAGCAGAGTAGTCAATAGGAGGTGGCGGAGTCAGAGAGCCCTTTACAGCCTCACACATTTGGCTGACCTTGACCCTGCTTTGATCACTAACACACTCAGCACACATCACTATGTGATGCCCACCAATCTGGAGGGATTGTGCTAGAAGCCAAGCTGTGGAGCCTTCTTGAATGCTGCTGCGTTGTTGGAAAATTCTTTTAAATGAAATACAGTAAGGCGTTTTAGGGTAGCAGGCATTCTATAAGTGTTTCAGACCATCATGTATGCCCAGACTTTAGCACTTGAGACTCAACAAGTAGCATCCGTTGATCAAGGCTAGACGATGGTGCATAGGTTCAATTCGTCTTTCTCATATTTTTAACCGTTAGCTGACACTTTTTAATTTTATCTTCTTTACTATCCCACTGACCCAGGGAAGACCAGGTCACCAACTTATCGCCATGATACGCGTTTCGTAACAGCCTGAATTCTGCACCATACAGATTATTATCATTGTTATTCTACCTGCTCCCCAATCTATACTCCCCATAATAGGGTGGTGCGAAATTCGAGTTGATTAGATACACTTTAAATACGTCCTTGTTGATGGATGATAAAATAACGTCCCAGGGATAAAAACAGAGACGCGAGCAAATGGCACTCCAGGTCCTCATTTCTAAGGTACGTATGAGACAATGATTTAGTGAGGAAGGCAAAATGCAACTGCTTGATTAGGATTGGGGTGAAGGAATACAAGCCATCAACTAGGTATGCGCGAAAGTCATGTTGCTCTCATACACTATCATCTAGTTCAGAAGTATGAAAGCCATTTGGTGAATCTCAAGTCTTACATTCTGGTCATGCTTGATGACATAGTGAAATTGTGAAGTGTCCGCATTCCTGCAGAGACCATCGCAGTAAACTCTGGTGTCTAGCATGCTTGTACAACACCATTGATTGGTTGGCATCACATAGAGATTTGTGTTGTGTGTGTTAGTACTCAGCATAGGGTCAGAGTCAACCAAGTGCTCTGTCTATGCCACCTCCCACTAACCACTCTGCTGCTACGTACGCACACATCCAACTTTCACGCACACGTTCCTTCGTCTCCGTAACTCAAGCAAGGTGGTTTTGTGGTATTCCTCTCTGCTACTCAATGTGGTGAAGACCCTTCATCAAACCCGCTTGCCAGCCTTGCCATTCTGCAACTACTTCAATGCTTATAACGATGACAATTTTCGCTAAGTGTTTAGACTAGTATGAGTTGAGTAACTGTAGAGAGCATCAAATCTTTTTCAGCAATCACGTACATGTCCAATTTTGCTAGGAAATAAGTGTGCCGAAAAAAAGTAGAGGAGCATGATTAGGATTCGCAAAAAAATTTGTAAATATTGCGCCTCGTTGGAATTGAAATGATACAAGTACAAGCTCTACCGTGAATTGTGCCACCTTGGATAATATCTACTGCAATGTTAAACAGATGGATTTGTTGTTAGGGATTGAAATCCACACATATATGACGAATATTCTCGTGCTGCTGAAGGTGACACATTGAAAGTCTAGTAGTGTGAAACTCGAATGAAGTGCGTCTAGAGCAAGCACATATAGCTGATACCATGTTGGTGCAGCGAAGTGCTCTGCTTCCAATTAGCCTTAGACGTGGGCATGACAGTTGTGTCTAGATGGACCCATCCACAAATTCCCCTAGGGTAAGTGAACCCCAAGCTTCACTCACCATGCACTACGACCATGCATCCCGATCAGATACGACGCTCGTCAATTCAGCAGGATAGGCCCTTCAATTGGATTTACAGGAGGAAGGTAGAACAATAAAGGCGTGACAATGTGAAGCATAAGGGATTTGCCCTGCTTCACCTCCCATTGTGATCTGTATTGGAATCAATGCAAGAGGGAGACTCATAGAAAGATGGGAGAAATAAGCGCATCATGGTTCTGATTTTCCATTAACAGCAATATGGAATGACATGATGATGGCAAACAAGCACGATCGAATGGCACCGGTGCATTTTCTGCATCGAAAGAACCTATGGGGAAAAGCATGACTTGATGAAAGCAAGTTATAGGTCGCGAGTTTATACATAGCTGCTACTGATGCTAATTTTCACTGACTTACGATAGAGCTCAAGCAAGCATCACAGCCATGTAGGCTAATGCGAGCGAAGAGATTACGGGGGTTGAGGCAGACCCACTGGTTGTCACAACACTTTCTTCCGCTTCTATGTAAGTCGACACATAATTCCTCGGTGTGGAGGTGTGCATTGTTTGCTCAACCTCTGCCTCAACACTGGGCGGTGTTTCGACTTCATCGAAGTAATGTTTAACACTTCTACCATCCTTAATTGCCTCAACAGTCACCTCGTATGTCGAATTGGCTTCCAACCCGACCAGAGTTACTTCTCCAAGTAAATAATCTACGGTCTCATTCTTGATTGAGACGCCGTCAGGTGACGCAGTAATTTTAATTTGGTTGGCAAAGTGTTCACCCAAGGATTGGACATCCCAACGCAGGGTGATTTCGTGGGCTCCTACGTGACTCCAAGTGAAGTTCTTTGGAAGCCGGAAAAACGGTATCACTTCCGCTTCTATAAAACAAGAAACGCTGTCTTTGGCAGAGTTGTTTCAGGCGATTTAGTGCGACGAGTAACGAGACTGTAAAATATTTTCAGATGCCAAACTGACAGTAGTAGCAGTAGTGATAGCGAGCAGGTTGAATCCACTCATTTGCCTTATACATGAGGCGAGTAACCTGAACATTTCCAGTGCGCACACGCATCAGTGAATGTTAGCTATCGTCATGAGTGTGTGTTGTAAAGAGAGGCTCAAGTGAAGGTGGATGTCTCATGCGACACGGCCCATTGATTTGTATTTGCAGTTCACCTACTCACACACTTTTGCACAATGCGCTAAAGAATGAAATGGAATGCAATACAAGTAGACCTGTGGCGTTATTCTCTCCCCATGTGAAGAGACATGTCATCCTCCGACATGGCGTCGCGCATCATATTCTCACTTGCTAGCTTGGCAGTGGTTAGTGCCTGACATGAATATCTGCCAGATTACAATACTGCTACCATCTAGCATTGCATTCACACACCTTGTGTGATGTGGACGCACAAAAGTCTGTAAATTAGGTGGAGCATAGGATGCTCCAAATCTGCTGATCACAGGCGAATGGAATGAAACTTCCCATGTGAATACGTGGAGCCTGATTAGAGTCGAGTAGTAAAATGCATCTTACTGCCCACTGCTCTGTAGACAATTGCTAGGGGAGTGATGGAGAAGGGGAGGATACTGCATTGCGTGGACATCTTCAGCACGAGAAGTTGGAGCTGTCACAGCTCAGGGTGTATTTATAAGGAGGTGCCACAAGCAAATCAGCCTATGAGACATGTGACCTTGGCACACGAGGTGGCTTCTGCACCCACACAATGGAGGTTTAATGCTTCCAAACCCTTCCACATTTATTTCTTTAGCTAAATTAGACGTGTGCTTGTTTAGTGAAGGTACATGGAGAACTAGGATAGATTCATCACACCAAAATGATTATGTACTCTTTACAGCCATTTAACGCTTGCGAGTCGAACATCCTGCTTAAAGTAGAGCTGAACCGATAAAATTATCTGAGTGGCATCTGCTTAGATGCCTAAAACACTAAATGCACACGCTGCTTTTTTCGATCACTGAACCCCAACTTGTTTGTCGCTTAAGTAGCCCTAAAGTGAATAATCGAGAGTGCCCCCTACAACTGGTTGCATGTTCCAAGAAAAGGGAGAGATTTTAGTCAATCAGTCAAGCATCATGTTAGGCATTACAGGTGGAGTGGAATGGCAAAGTTAGCAAGCGGGCTTGACAAAGGATTTAAAGCAAGTTGGTCTGTTTTGCCAGATTGGTTGGCAGATAGAAATGCCACGAAGCCGCCTTACTTGAGTGATGGAGATGGAGGAGCGTGTGCGTGGCTGCGTAGCAGCAGGGTGGCCAATGAGAGGTGGCGGAGACAGAGCATTTGGTTGACTTGACCCTATGTTAATCACTAACGCACTCAGCACACGTCTCTATGTGATGCCTGCCCATCAGGAGTGTTAAGACCCAGAGTTATCTGCGATGCTGTCACGACGATGGCGTCTTACTAAAGGTGGAATGAAGCGATTCTTTGTGGGAACGTTGGCACCTTAGATTTTTATGCCACCAAATATGATCAGAAATGGGGATCTGAGGTTCACCGCGTATAATCCATAATTCAGGACTGGATGATGGTGTGTGGGTGTAACCTAACTTTCTCACACACTTACTTGTTCGCTCCTATTCCCCCACGCCAATCTTTACCAAACAGTTGTATTTTACTTTCTCAAACACCCATCCTCGTGGTAGACCTGACCACCGACTTTTCCCGGTGCTGTGCATCCCATAACAGATTGGATTCTATACCATGCCTCTCTATCAACAATTTGCTGTACTTCAAAGCGATGATTAAGCTTCGCAAACCAAATTATGAGTTGTGCGAAATTCAAATTGGCAAGTGACACCCCTGCAAATGCCTCCCATTCGCTCGATGATAAAGTCACGTCCCGAGAAAATCTACCGCAGATGCAAACAAACTCCACTTCTTACCATTAATTCTCAAATACGAGTAAGACAGATGGACACTTTTGACGCTAAACTACTGATAAGCTAAAGGTTTAGTTATCCTGCCAGCTACCTCCGCTGTCGAAGCGTTTAAATTTGAGAGGATTTCTGAATACCGCGTCTACACAGAACTGCTTCACGATGCAGAGATAGCTTCATGTAAATTTCGGTATGTTTGGCCCTCATAGTAGTTTGATTGTCTGTGTTTTACAAGGTGTAGGAACCCCTCATGCGCCTTCTGACTGAACGAGGTGCCTTGAGTTCGTGCAGCAAATTGGGGACATTCTACTTCGTTGGACTTAAAGATGATGAACCTATAATACAAATGCAAGATCTGTTCTGAGAAATGCCACTTTGGATAATATTCGCATAAATTTTGAAAATATTGGTTACATTTCTGGGATTCAATTCATCCATGCGAGTCAATGTAAATTTCCACATCATGGCGACTAGGAGTGCGACAACGCTGTTGAAGGTGGCATGGCGATGGTAAATTGCATCAGGGATAAGCGCATACAAATCCCTCCTCTTTGGTATGACGTTTACTTTTCGTCACAGGTGGCCAGCATAAACGAAAAGGGTGCCTGCTCTCATAAATTCATTTGTCCTTATTCGAAAACCATCCACGACAAATAGTTATTTGTTTGTAGTTTTAACACCTGTAGCAGAATTAGGTAAAGCCGTTATTAATGATCTCATGTCATTATTCTCCACCGAGGATCTTTACTGAATTTATGTTCGATTGTCTCAAATTCCTGATCATCAAGATTTCTCTGCCAAACCAATTATTTGTGAGGCAAGTATTATGCGCCCTTTCTCTATCCAGGCAACACAGAGCCATGCGCATTTGACGTCACATTTACTTCTCTGCCACCTGCATTTACATATTCATCAAACTTATAAACTATGAAGTCACAGACCGGTGGTGGCGAGTGTCAATTCTGATTCATGCAACAAGCGAGTGGTTTTAAAAGAAGTGAGAGTAGAACACCGATGCAAGCATTTGTTGAGACTAGTGGCAGTGGAACTCAAGCACATCGCATTTGCTTCGTAGTAGGCAGGTAATATCTCATGCGTCTGGCCTCAACCACAAAGCGTGGCCAGACGGATCCAAACGGCACATGGTTACGAAGAGATCTTGAAATACATAAAGGATAATCTCCATTGATATGTGACTTCAAACCCACAAACTCACATCAGCATACACGATGATGACACGAGTGATGGGCAGAGGTTTTACCTCATGAACCGACCTCGTACGTTGAAGTGACTTTCGTGTCTGTGCAGATTGATGGCAACATGCATGAATGCTGAATGCTCAGTCACTCATAGGAGAAAACATCTCACATAGTCCACTGTGTGGGTATAGAATTGGCTTAGTTGGTCAGGACCAAATGTCTTACTGGTTAATGCGCTTGTGGTAACTTCTTGTAAGTACACCATGTCTGCTCAATGACATCTTCTTCTGTACTCGATCACCCTTATAGCTCATCTTCGCACTGGAGTGCAGAGTGAAGAATACACTCGCCATAGGTAAATGAGTGCGGCTCTCTTAATTTTTAACGAATATTTTTATGCTGGAATGCTTGGTTTCTGCCACATGCTAGAAGAAACAACGAGTTGAGCCTCGCACACTGTCTGCATCGTGAGCGAGGGCTTGAGACGGATTGACTGAACTGCCGACGAGGATGCATTCCGCATTGTGAAGCATTAACTAAGAGGTTTGAGACCACTGGGATTGGTGACTGGTGTGAAGGAGTAAAGCACACCCCCTATGGATGACGATGGGATGGGACACCGAAATAAATAAACTGATTATTGGCCTTTTAGCACCATTCGTCTACCTAACTGAGCTCACATTCTTAACACAACTTCTGACAACTTTTCTTTCAAAGTCGAACGACGCGGCTCTACCATCTGTCATTTAGAGCGTATTCTACATGATGACTTGTCCCGACGTGATAATAGGGTCAAAAGCACAGTAGCATACCCTCTGTGGAAATACAGGGCGAGGCTATTTTATAGAGTACACTGGGAGGTAACAACAATGGGGCCGGTTTATTGCAAGAAACAGTGCATTCATTTATGCTAGGAAACCGAAATGATCATCGACTGTTCTATGCTAGTGCAGCGAAATCCTCCTCTTTCAAGGGGTCTATGTTGCGATTCTCGGCAACTTACAACCCACCACATGATGATCCATTGAGTTAATATAAACCACCAGCAATTTTGCGTGATTGCAGAACTTATACTGCTGACTTCGGTGCATTAGGAATGGTGGGCGATGTACAATCATCAGTACTGAGTGATGCAACGATTAGAACAGCTAGACTGCATCAACGAAGACGCGGACGTGCGTAGGGGCATGGCCAATGCATCGCATTTACACAAGATGCCTGATGGCAGTGGATTGCAAATGTATCTGCGTTGCGAACGCCATCTGCTACATAGATATGTGCGTTGGACTGAGTGATTAAGTGACTCGTTTGATACGCGAAATGCATTGCAGCTAAAGACCAGTATCTAGAAAATCAAAGTATTTGCTAACTTATTACAGAGCCAACATGTCTTTCGTTTGCCACAAGGACACTTTGACAGGCCAGCCATTAGACCTGCATAAAAATTGGGCAACGTCGCATTATTTGACAGCATAAAATGCTTGTCGATGTGGGAGAAAATTATTGCTTAAGGATGTTTCGAACCCACTCATTTACCATCCTTTCTTGACATGATTTATGAATTGGTATCAAAAGCGACATTTACAGTGAATTGGTGGGCAGCAGTGGAACTAAGTGCTGATTCATATAGACATAGGTATTGCACTTAGTCGAAAAAAGCAATGATCTCAAGCCAATTTTCGACCACCTTGAGTTGTTTTGCTATGTCTGCAGTAAATGAGATGACAATGGCCTCAACACTCATATAGCGCACGCTAGCATGCGAGTCGCAAGGCTCCTAAAACGGTAACCCACAAATAAACATCATGACGTCACCTTTTACGTTACATCAGGAGATGCGATGTCAACTGAGATAAGAATCATATGCACATTTGATGTGTCAGCACACCAGTGCAGCTTCATTGCGCATAAACTAGAGCCGCACGATTTCTACACCAGGGTGTGTACTCCTCACAATAGGTCTTGAATTTCTGCCGGGTGCATCAATACAGCTTATGCTCCCACATCGTTGCGAAATGCTGAACCTGACGCTGAAAACCGCAGTCTATGCTCCATTTAACCACAAGGCACATGAAGTGATCATGCACGTTCTAAAATAAAACTAAATTAATTTATCATCAAAGGAAGACATTGAAACACCTCAAAGCAAACATCCCACCACGAAGTAGGTTTGTGCTCAGAGTGGGTCCAGCGCCCTTATTGAATTCAACTTTGTCGTCAAGGAAGGTAGACAGAGTAAAATGTGCCTTTGAGTACAAAAGATTATGATGTCTTACAAGTGCCTTCGAATTGAAGACCTGGATTACTGTTTTTCCGCATCTCTGGTTGTTTTCTTCGGGACGTGACCCTACCATCCAGTCAAACGGACGTTTCATAAAAGTGCACCCAATCAATTTGAATTTCGCGCAATCCGTTTTATGAGCTGCAGAGCCTTATAGGCCCATGATGTGGTAGCAACTCGTTGATAAACCGCGTACGGTGTGTCATCAAAGCTTCAGTTAGAGAATTGGTCTTCCCTGGGAGGGTAAAATAGTTGGGAAAGCAAAATAAACAGAAATAGGTAAAGATTGGTGCAAATGAGCATGTAAAATAGTTCCATTAATCTTATGCACCATCGCCTAGTCTTAAGAACTCAAATGCGATAATCTGAGTGTGCTAGATGTTGTGGAACAATTCTATAATGCCTTTTATCCTACGATGCTTTCCTTTATTTCACTTTAAAGAAGTTTTCAATATTGTAGCAGCACTCTAGAAAGCTCTGGAGCTGGGCATCTAGCACAATCTCTCCGGATTGGTTGGCATCACATACTAATGTGTGCTGAGTGTGTGAGTGATCAACGCAGGGTCAAGGCCAGTCAAATGTGTGAGGCTGTAAAGCGCTCTCTGTCTCCGCCGCCTCTTATTGACTACTCTGCTGCCATGCAGTCACCCACGCACGCACGCACGCACTCAAGATTCACAGGCGTTTTGTAGTGCCACTAACTGTCAACCAATCCGGCAAAAGAGGCTAGATTACCTCTAATCCTTCGTGAAAACCAATCAGCTCCAACTACAGTGCTTACTATGATGCTTGTCGGAGTAAATAACTCTGCCTTTCTTTCATCGACGTCTAGCCAAATGTGGACTTTATTGCCGTCTCTTTGCTTATAAGCAGGCTTGTGATTGCCTTTTAATGATGCGACTTGTCCATATCGTTATGTTTGAAGCCACAAAGCAGTGTCGCATGGCGAAGTGAATTATCCCTGATCCACTGCAGATTAGATGCTCAGCTACTTAGTTAACAGGCTTAGAGTCAAACAATTCCGAAGTCTTATTTAAAGCATTTGCCTTGCAGAAACATTAGTCATGTAAATTTATTTACTTGAAGCACGTAGATGCACATTTACCGTCAGTACGAGAGTGAGCACACTACGGTAAATTGAAAGAGCATGCCCCAAGTATGTACGAGTTTGTAAATACTGTACTCAGTCTGATTACAACTACAGGCTCTGCTGTGCATGTTGTCACACTGAACAATGCTAGCTGATGTGTCGTTGAGGCCTGAAGTCTCCACACCGCTTATCGCCATCCATGCCAATCGATTTACATTACATGCCTACTTCCAGTCGTTCCATTTGATGCCTCAGTCAACATGGAACCGCGCCTATCAACTAGGTTGTCAGTCGAATTAATTAATGCCAAATCGTGGTTAACTACAATGCGTCCAAAGCAGAAGCGTGCGACGCTTTAGGAAATGACAGTAAGTGTGGCTAAAATAAGTCTCATCAGTTTAACGGGACAGTTACACCTTCCACATAATCTGCTAGAATTCTTTTTGCATTTCCTTTGTCAGCAGGGTACCATTGTGCAATGTTGAGCGGACGTATCCTGCGTCACTTCAGCTGTCGTGGTAAAGGTGGTAGCAGACTCATAAAGAGTAAAGTGTAACTGGAGCATTCGTAGCCATATTCACCACCAAAGGGCGTTGATCACTGTGTTACCAGCCCTTGCTTTAAATTAGAAAGCTAGTTTGCGGTAAAAGCCACAGTAACTAATACGCTTACGATGAAGACGGTTTTGGAGGCTCAGCTTATTTTACTTTCGAAGATGCGACAGCGTATAAGCATTAAAGCATAAAGATTGTTTGCCATTAACCTAATATGAATTTAACCAAGGCTTGAGTCACAAAATTTATAAGCTCATGATGTGGATGTTGAACGCCCCCTCTTTACATTATAATAAGCCAAAGTGCTATGTCAGAACATGCATCGCTGCAGCAAAGAAGTATTTGGAGGCAACAGTTATAGTCCTAAGACCATGGCTTAAAATGACCGAGTAGTTCAGCGTTCTGTTTAGTTAACTTTAGAGCTCATAACGTAAAGCGATACATGCATGCATGCGTTAGCACAGTTAGATCGCCCACATGCATTTCGGTGGGTTTTGCTGGTAGAGTCCAAATTTCTACTCTTAATCCCACTAAAGAGTTACCAATCGGATCGGTTTTTTCCCAAAATCCAACACAATTTTAGGCGATTATCCCAAACTAATTCATCTTCAAGGTGAATATGGACTATGTGCCCTGAACAACAACTCGACTGATCGAGTAGTTCAAAGAGATTTCGGTCAGGAAAAGGTGGAAGCACATGCTTCAGCTTTAAAGAAAGTTTGCTGTACCAGTATTTCATCATAAGGGGCGGCAGCATCAGATGAGTTGCTCGATAGCTCGCCTCATAACCACACTAAGCAGATGTCATTTAAGTGGAAGACTAGTAACCCTATTCATTGCTCTCAGAGCAAAACCTAGACCCAAGATCATCACTGACCCTGACGACCAGCTTCGAATTGAATTGGAAACTAAGAGTCTAATAAATGCAAGGTATTATGCAAATTGATACCTAAGCATAAAAGATCAACACGTGGTCCTGTAAAAGTGGCAGAGCAAATTCGTGCGCGTCGGTCATGAAAGTCATTTCGAATATTTCACTTTATGTCGTCAGAGAACATTGAAACAAATCCACATCGTTGGCTTGCGAAGGCTGCAAAGTGAGTCGACTTGTGCTGTGGCAAATATCTGCAGCTCATAATGTATGTTACAACAATCACTCGAGGCTAAAAGCTACTTTCATCTTCTTGTTACACTCGCAACAACCCTTCCACTTCCCTCCTAACAGCGGGTTTAGTCCCATTTTCGGCCAATGAAATCCGCTTTCACCGCGAAGACATAACCTCCCCTGCATGTCAACCGCTGCAGTGAAAAAGGTTTTAATTTTCATCTTGCATTCGGCTTGTCCACAATGACGAGATCGCCTACATTGTCTAGGCTATCGGTTGGTTGGTGATGGAGAAGTAGCGTGTGCGAGCTATTAAACACTTCGATTCGACTCGATTGATCCTTGCAGCTGGAAAGACTTTTGCTAGAAGACTAGAAGAACATTCTTACAAGGAACACAAACAGTGAGTCTAGTGAGACACAAAGCCCATCACAGCAACTCAGATGCTGGAACTCACACTTACCTGAGCGTAGTCCAATTCCACATTCTATGTGCTCTATTAAATGCTGCATAACAGACATGCAGAATCCTGTCAAAGCTAATGCCTGACTTGTCATCAACACTGAAAGGAGAATGCTGTTTGATAGTATGTCCTTTCTTTGAAGCACTTACGGCCTATTCAACTAAATTGCAGTCGTTCCCTGAATCGACAAAGGAGGCAGCGCTGGCACGGATAATGTACTAGAAATGAACAAGTAGCATTCAAATTGGCAAATTGAGCGAATCATCAACAAGTGAGCATTCACTTTTCGCTGAGTGTTTTCAATCAAAACTGATGACCACAATAGCTTGATCTTAATGTAAAATGGATATTTTATTTTATCTACACAAAAACTTAAATTGTTTATTTCCAAGAAGCATGATGACAACAAGGAAATAAATTGCAGTGAACAGAGAAATAATCACACGGTGTGTCGCGAGTAGCAAGCGCAAAGGCAGAAGACTGCAGATACGCAAATGAACAACCGCGAACAGTGCAGCCTGTGTCATACAACATACGGTGGTGGTTAACTCAGTAAGCGAAAAATTGTAGCACTTTGGACACTTTCTAAACCAGTAACACTGCAAGCAGCAATGTGACACCAGTGCGAATCCCACCTACGCATGAAATTGCGCAGGCTAAGGCAGGGCTGTCACGAGTACATCACCCTCTTCATGAGTCGTTGTCATTGCTAACTGATAACATGAACATCAGCAATTCATGATTGGTGTGGAGAGTCCTCGGTGCTCATCCACTTGAGAGTTAGTGTGCTACCTCACTATCGTGATGTTGGTATTCAAATGCTCGCTGTCCTAATTACTTGCTTAACAATCTTACTATCTTACCAATGCTTGATTTCCCCTCATTTCAACACCAACTCAACGCACAACTCTCTGCATGCTGAGGAAAGCGAGTGATCTTTGACAGCTAAGCTGAAGCACTTTTAGTGATCAGCGTTGACTGATGATTGTGTGGGAGATGATGGACCTGCTTAGTGGATTGAAGAAGGGTGTGGTGTTGACCGCATTGCTCTGTGGTGTAGTTTTGCTGATTCGCCCGCTCTTATGCAAACAAATGCAATCCAACCTGCGCACTGTACGAATGCGCAGGTAACCCCCAGTGGCAGCCTTACTGGACAGCTGTTGTGTGTGGAAAACAGTAACAATGCAAAGGGTAGGAGCTACGTCTGTGTAAGAAATACTATTAATTCATAGTCCCATGCATAAACACTTGGAGCGCTCAAGTCCTGCCCTTCAGTTTCGAAATTGACTTCTGTCTAAGAATTACACCGCAGAAATCGAGATGTGCATCTAAGTAATAGCTTTAGCCATTAGAAAATGATGTGCCTCGCCTTTTTCTTAAAACGAAATTCGCTTCCTATGAAAGCCTTGTTTCGGCTAGCACCACAAGTGTTTTGATTGCGTTCATTGATAATTTGCAGTTTGGTGCGCAACGCTAGCTACCTGCTGCGTTTATCTAGGTTCTCCTACTGTTCTCCGCATTCTTGATCACACATTTGTAAATCAAGTGTGTGTGTGTGTGCGTGTACGTAAGTGATAGGATTGGAAGGAGCCTTTTCGACCTTTTACTGCTGCTGCAATGGTAGGTTCCTTACGTGTAAACTTACTTGCGTATGACTAAAGAAATAAGCACTCATGTCTCTGCGTTTAAGAACCGCGAGTAGCAGAATTTCAGAAGCTTGCAATAACTAACACTGTGGGACATAAGAAAAATAAAGCAGTAAATATACATTAAAATGAGCAAACACAAGTGCCGGTTGCCTCTCCTCTACTGATAAAACAAACGCTAAACATCGCAGTAAAATACCGAAGGTCTCACAACGGTGAGCACTTCAAATGGTACAATTTCTGCGAGAATTCAAAGATCATACAAACATTCCTCCTCCTCCTCCACGTCCTCGTTCTCGCCACAAACGATGGTTCTCTGTTAAAGGAATCATTTGGACTGATTATCTCCAGCAGTCAATTTAGCATCAACTTGCATTTATTTTGAAGAGAACTCGCATACTCGTTGAGACCAAAAACCAATTTCACACAATTGATGCCAATGGTGTGCAAGAATTTATGCGGCATCGTTGTTGTTGCCGTCACCATCACATGCGTGTTATAGAACCCCAACATGTGGCTAAATAGTGTACGGAATGCAGATGTCATTGGCCATTGCTATTTTGCCTCGGCATCACGAAGTGTGATGGGTGCACAAGTAAGGCAGTGGACGTTCACTCCGCCCACATCTGTGTGAATGCTGCTTTCTCGCAAAAGGAAGGAACGAATACCAAACTGATTGTGACCTCGGCTAACCAGTGGCAATAAGTCAAACAAAATAAGATTAAGGCGATATGAGGAATACTGGCGCACCTATCGCAGCCACACCATCAGCTTTGGCAGCATAATCAAACCAATTGCATCCTAACAAACGATTTTAAGCTGTGTGCGAAGCACAATAAATGACACCATTTGCAGTGAATAGATTTCCACGACTAAATTCATTTTGTGTGGTACACAATGGCAACTATCACCTCATCCTATGTGTGTGAGTTATTAGGCAAGGAGTACTGTCGAAATTGAATGCAACTGTGCATAGAACTGTGATTACTCACACATCCTAACGCAATTAATTTCTGCTCGCCCATTGTTTTTGTTTTCATATGCAAAGGGTGTTCACTGGGAATGCCACCGGAGGTCACCTACATATTCGCACAACGCGTTGGTGGAAAATGCTGGTATGAGCTAAGCAGTAGGAAAATCACCACAACTGTGGCTGTGGGCCGTGCGATGACAACCAAAGCCTTCTTCTGTCTACTAGGCGGGTTCATTCTCCCACCCAGTATCATCAATCAATACTTTGCACAAGAATTATTTCAGCTTGCCTGTCTACAACCGAGTGTATTCCTCAGCATCCCAACAACCCTAATTGCGGTTGCCAATACAATTTTAAGGCATGAAGCGTGAGAAAATAACAACATTATTAGCAGAGCTAATTACAATGCTGAGTATATGAGACGAATGTCAAGATAATGAAGTAACCCACGAGCCCTTCAAATCGAGCCACAAGGGGATAGCAAACGGCACTAGATTTGGGAAAGTGGTGCTGTTGGCTCAACAGTGAATGAATTACCTAAACTACGACAAAGGACAATGTGGTAAACACCACGCCCCTCTCCCATTCTATTGGTGGTTCGACCTTCTGCACAGTTCCATCCAACCAAACTTTCCAATCTGTGCAATTTCTGGGCAATGACAGACACCACGGTAGAGTAAATGTAAGCGTGTGTGTGGGTCTTGTCAATCCGTGTCCAATCTGGAAGCACTGACGTTCACGTTACCACTAGGCAAAGACAACGACTCATGGACAATGAGAAGTACCTGTGACAGCCTTTTCACTGCGTCCACACGTTATGCGAGGATGGATTCCACACTCCTGACTGAACACCGACCAAATCGTTGGTGGTATCGAAGTGCCACAAGTGCTACAATACCTAGCATCTCAAAATAAACAGCATCATTCATTGCGTGACATGGATGCAGAATTTGTGGTTGCTTATTTGAGGGGCCAGTGAGAGTTTCCCTTCGTGCCTGCTCCTCGTGACACATTGTACAACTTATCCGTGTGCTTCACTGAACTCTGCCTAATAGTTTTCAAGAAGTACAGTGCCTACGCTTTTGCTTAGTAGTCCACCACAATTCGTAATGAGAGCTGATAAATAGTGCAGCTGAATTTAATGAAGTGCAACAACATGACGCAACCAGTGTTTAGGTGGAGTTGGTTGGATTCACCTACCAAATCAATTTGCTTGCTCATGTAAGCGAACACACCGGCCTAGTTTAAAGCGATTTGATGGCATAGGACTCGATGTGGTGAGGACTGACTAATGCAGATTATGGCTTCTGATCCAAATTGAGTTTGGAAGATGTGCTAGTGCAATTGGTGGACAGCCCGCCTATTACCGTCTGCACAATGAGAGATGCATTCGCTTATTCTTTAAGCAACTTCCTCACCGCCTGACTTACTTTGTGTCAAACAATGACGTGAAGCATGTGCAAACCAATCAAATATTTGAGAAATGAGAATGCAAACCCATGCGAGATATCAAAGCACTCAATACTAAGCAGGTGCACATGAGCCTAGCTGACTTCTGCGGCAGCATTAACGAGGCCTTTTATGCATCTAGAAAATAATAATACCCACTTCAGCTTGACTTACCCTCGGGTCAGTCTCACCTGCTTGCCATTGCAGACAGACGGACTATGCTCCTTGCATCGTGGGAAAGCGACCGAGAAGGACAACTCGAAATGGTGCATTGAGGGTACTCGTAGGCTCTCTCTCAACAGACAGTCTCGTCGTAGAAGGAGAAATCACACTCTCCATCTTGATGCTACATAATTTCACAAGGTACACGCAATCGCACGGCAAAGTGCGCCCACAATAAAATAAATCGCTGAAAATGAACACCCTACGTAGAACTTCCACCTGAGACGAGGCGACTTCGTGGTTCCAAGTTTTGGCGGAAGACTGCTTCCTTCCCCTTGCGCACAAAGACATCAATTGATTAACTGCAATGCAGTGACTACTTGAAAGCAAAAAGGAATTATTTGGGTACCAAAACACATGCAATTTATTAGAGCACTTCAAGCCTTTCTCAAAGACCGAGGAGCATGCACCACTCAGACTGCTTAAGGGATGGTAATTCTTGTTTTGAATATACAGGTTGGATGATCAACCTGACTGCTGGTAAGAAGACTTAGATTCAACAATTGAGAGTACAAATAGGTTCCACGCATTAGTTACTTTGACAAGTGCAAGAAGTCATGTGGCATGAATTAAGGGCGGCAGTGTGGTCCTCACGAAACACACAGTAACACCGACAACCAGTCCTGCATACCCTTTGAGAAATGACAGGCTTGGCTTCCGGCTTCGGAGCGTAAGCGCAAGAGTTCTTAAAAAGTATTGAGCAGAGGCGCTAAAGGACACGGAGAACTTAAGCAACGTGTCACGAGGAGCAGGCACGAAGGCAAACTCTCACCGGTCCTCAAATAAGCAACCACAAATTCTGCATCCATGTCACGCAATGAATGATGTTGTTTATTTTGAATCGCTGGATATTGTTGCACATGTGGCACTTCCGATACCACCGACGATGTGGTCAGTGTTCAGTCGGGAGTGTGGAATCCATCCTCGCACATAGTGTGGAGGCAGTGAAAAAACTGTCACACATACTTCACACTGTCCATGAGTCACGACAGTAACCACTCCGCCTTTGCCATGAGGTCAGTCTACACCACGTCTCTTCTCAAACATTATGCTGTGACTTCAAATTGACTATACTAATTCAGACTTGGAGTTGAACAGAACAGAAGAGAAGAGAAGAGAACCATTGAAACAACAAAATGGGAGCGGCAAACTTTCCTTTGCTTATGTTAGGTATCAGCATCAACTCGCCTTCAGCCAGTTGAACAGATGAAGCCAGTAAGGCAGGCGATGAACCACATGATGCACAGCCTACAGCTAAGTGACGCCTTTCCTTTCCAAATTATCATAGCAAAGCCTGCTTTTGTAGGATAGATGGTGAAGAGTGAGCTATTTGGCCAACACAGTCTGCTCCATTCCCTGCACTCACCATGTTTGGCTTGACTGCTCCAGTTGTTGCAACCGTGTTCACTTGCGTGGTGGCATGCTCTGTGTGAACTTTCTCTCATTTTTAATTTGTGACTTCAGTTAGCACAACCACTGTCTCTCGTTAATCAATACTTGTCCCAAAGTGTTTTTTTCCTTCGACTTAAATCTACTCCTTTCATTCTGAGCCCCTTCAAGATCAAAGTACTTTATCGACATTTGACAATGCTACATTGAAGATCGAAATACACTACTTCATCGCCGGTAACAATTCAGCGTAGTCTGCTCGCATTTGAGCGAACCTGACGTAGATAGCTACTATTTTTCAGAATTTAATAGCTGCACCCTACTTGTATTTTATACAGTTTTTCTCTCGATTCTTATCACTTCATGCAGCATTGCATCAAATCGCAGCCATATCACATTGATTGGAATGAGTGGACCCACCCATTCTTCTGGCATTCCACCCAACGTCGTCCTCCCTTAGTAGCACTCCTCTTGGCCTTTGGCCTGCCAGTGCACCTCGACATCTACTTTGTGATGAACTCTATGTTGTCTTTCTACTTTGGCACTTTGAGGCGCTGACTTATTTCACGTAATTGAAACCAAACAGCTTTGGTGGGTGGTATCCTCAAACTCTGCTATTTGATCTGCAACATTTTAGTGCGAAAATGTGGGTGAAGTCAGTGCCTCAACTAAGGATAACAAAATGATCACCATCGCGCACGATGGTGTGAGACGAAGCGCAGGCTATAAGTTTGCTGAGGAAGCCGGCAGATGTGCAGGAATCCTCAGAATGTGTGAAATATTATAGTTTGCCCATATCGATACAAACCATGAGTCCTGCTGCTTCTGCATCATTCTGGACCGAAGGCGTATGCTATAGTGAATTCATGAGCGAAAAGTTGCTGTACTTCTCAGCAGGAGGAGAAGGAGGAAGAGGAAACGATGTATATAATCTCCATATTCTCGCAGAAATTGTACAATTTGAAATGCTCGCGGTTGTGGGATGGTCGGTTGTTCACCAAGTTCAGCAGTCTGAAACCGAAAATGCGTTGAGAACGTGAAATGGCAATTTCAATGCGATGTTCAACGATTGTTTTATCAGTAGAGGAGAGGCGACCAGCACGTGACCTTGCTCACTTCAATGCATATTTAATTCTTAATTTTCTTTACGTCCCACAGTGTTGGTTATTGTAAGCTACTGAGCTTCAGCTACTTGCTGTTCTTAAACACGAAGACTTCATTGCGTATTTCTTCAGCCAGCCATGGTTCACATGTAAGGATCCTGCCATTACAACAGTAGTCGGAGATTGAAAAGGCCCATTCCAATCCTATCACATACACACGCACACACACACAGGCACCTGATTTACAGAGAAGTGATTGAGAATGCGGAGAACAGTAGGAGAACCTAGATAAACGCAGCAGGTGGGTTAGCGTTGCGTACCAAACTGCAAATTATCAATGAATGCAATCAAAACACTTGTGGTGCTAGCGGAAACAAGGCTTTCATAAGACGTCCGTTTTACTTTGGAAATATTCATGACATATCATTTCCCACGGCTAAAGCCATTTAGCGAGATGCACATCTCGATCTATGGGATGTAATTTTTAGATAGAGGTCAATTTCAAAACTGAATAGAACGACTTCAACGCCCCAAGTGTTTAAGTATGGGACTATGAATCCATAGTATTTCTCACACAAGTGCAACTACTGCCCTTTGCATTGTTATTGTTTTCCACACACAACAGCTGTCCGGTAAGGATGCCACTGGAGGTTATCAGCGCATTAGTACAGTGCGCAAATTGAACTGCATTTGTTCCCACAAGAGCAGGAGAATTACCAAAACTACAGCACAGAGCAATGCGGTCAACATTACGCCCTTCTTCAATCCACTAAGCAGGTCCATCATCTCCCACACAATCATCAGTCAATGCTACTCACAAAGACCGCTTCAGCTTAGCTGTCAAAGATCACTCGCTTTCCTCAGCATGCACACAGTTGTGTGTTGAGTTAACGGTAAAATGAGAGGTCATCAAGCATCGGTAAGATAGGAAGATTTTTAAGCAAGTAATTACAACAGCGTGCACGATAGTGAGGTAGCACACTAACTCTCAATTGGGTGAGCATCGAGGACTCTGCACACCCATCGTGAAGTGCTGATGTTCATGTTATCAGTTTGCAATGACAACGACTTATGGACAGGGTGAAGTAGTCGTGACAGCCTTGCCTTAGTCTGCACAATTCCATGCAGCAATAGAATTCGCACTCGTGTCACATTACTGATCGCAATGTTAGTGTTTTAGAAAGTGATAAATGTGATAAATTTTTGTGCTTATCGAGTTGACCATCACCGTGTTGTGTGACACGGGCTGCAGTATTTGTGGTTATTCATTTGCGAATCGGCAATTTTCTGCCTTTGTGCTTGACACACGTGACGCGTTGTGTAGCATCTTTGTGATCACTGCTATCTTCTACTCAACACGCAAGTTATTCTTTATTTTGATGTTTCATTGATTTCTCCGTATTTTTTCCTAGTTGCCGATACGCATGTAGGAGATTAATTTTTGATTAAAACTCCTCGAGCAAAATGTATGCTCACTCTTTGTTGATTCGCTTAATTTGCCAATTTGAATGCTACTTGTTCATTTCTAGTACATTATCTGTGCCAGCGCTGCCTCCTTTGTCGATTCTGGGAACGACTGGAATTTAGTTGAATAGGCCGTAAGTGCTTCAAAGAAAGGACATACTATCAAACAGCATTCTCCTTTCAGTGTTGATGACAAGTCAGGCATTAGCTTTGACAGGATTCTGCAGGTCTGTTATGTTGCATTTAATAAAGCACATAGAATGTGGAATTGGACTACGCTCAGGTAAGTGTGAGTTCCAGCATCTGAGTTGCTGTGATGGGCTTTGTGTCTCACTAGACTCACTGTTTGTGTTCCTTGTAAGAATGTTCTTTTAGTCTTCTAGCAAAAGTCTTTCCAGCTGCAAGGATCAATCGAGTCGAATTGAAGTGTTTGGTAGCTCGCACAAGCTACTTCTTCATCACCAACTAACCGATAGCCTAGACAATGTAGGCGACCTCGTCATTGTGGGCAAGCCGAATGCAAGATGAAAATTAAAACCTTTTTCACTGCAGCGGTTGACATGCAGGGGAGGTTATGTCTTCGCGGTGAAAGCGGATTTCATTGGCCGAAAATGGGACTAAACCCGGTGTTAGGAGGGAAGTGGAAGGGTTGTTGCGAGTGTAACAAGAAGATGAAAGTAGCTTTTAGCCTCGAGTGATTGTTGTAACATACATTATGAGCTGCAGATATTTGACACAGCACAAGTCGACTCACTTTGCAGCCTTTGCAAGCCAACGATGTGGATTAGTTTTAATGTTCTCTGACGACATAAAGTGAAATATTCGAAATGACTTTCATGACCGACGCGCACGAATTTGCTCTGCCACTTTTACAGGACCACATTTTGATCTTTTATGCTTAGGTATCAATTTGCATAATACCTTGCATTTATTAGACTCTTAGTTTCCAATTCAATTCGAAGCTGGTCGTCGGGGTCAGTGATGATCTTGGGTCTAGGTTTTGCTCTGAGAGCAATGAATAGGGTTACTAGTCTTCCACTTAAATTACATCTGCTTAGTGTGGTTATGAGGCGAACTATCGAGCAACTCATCTGATGCTGCCGCCCCTTATGATGAAATACTGGTACAGCAAACTTTCCTTAAAGCTGAAGCATGTGCTTCCACCTTTTCCTGACCGAAATCTCTTTGAACTACTCGATCAGTCGAGTTGTTGTTCAGGGCACATAGTCCATATTCACCTTGAAGATGAATTAGTTTGGGGAACTCTCCTAAAATTGTGTTGGATTTTGGGAAAAAACCGATCCGATTGGTAACTCTTTAGTGGGATTAAGAGTAGAAATTTGGACTCTACCAGCAAAACCCACCGAAATGCATGTGGGCGATCTAACTGTGCTAACGCATGCATGCATGTATCGCTTTTCGTTATGGGCTCTAAAGCTAACTAAACAGAACGCTGAACTACTCGGCCATTTGGAGCCATGGTCTTAGGACTATGACTGTTGACTTCAAACTCTTCTTTGCTGCAGCGATGCATGTTCTGACATAGCACTTTGGCTTATTATAATGTAAAGAGGGGGAGTTCAACATCCACATCATGAGCTTATAAATTTTGTGACTCAAGCCTTGGTTAAATTCATATTAGGTTAATGGCAAACAATCTTTATGCTTTAATGCTTATACGCTGTCGCATCTTCGAAAGTAAAATAAGCTGAGCCTCCAAAACCGTCTTCATCGTAAGCGTATTAGTTACTGTGGCTTTTACCGCAAACTAGCTTTCTAATTTAAAGCAAGGGCTGGTGACACAGTAATCGAAACACTGACAACGTTTGTTCTGATATGTATTTACTTATAATACTGAATTTCGTGATCAACGGCTTTCGGTGGTAAAGATGACTACAGACGCTCTAACCATACCTTACTGATTATAAGTCTGTTATCACCTTTACCACAACAGTTGAGGTGACGCATGATACGTATGCTCAACATTGCACAATGGTACTCTGCTGACAAAAGGAATACAAAAAGAGTTCTAGCAGATTATGTGGAAGGTGTAACTGTCCTGTTGAACTGATGAGACTTATTTTAGCCACACCTACTGTCATTTTCTAAAGCGTCGCACGCTTCTGATTTGGACGTGTCAGCTTTAACTACCATTTGGCATTAATTAATTCAACTGACAACCTAGTTGATAGGCGCGGTTCCATGTTGACTGAGGCATCAAATGGAACGACTGGAAGTAGGCATGTAATGTAAATCGATTGGCATGGATGGCGATAAGCGGTGTGGAGACTTCAGGCCTCAACGACACATCAGCAAGCATTGTTCAGTGTGACAATATGCGCAGCAGAGCCTGTAGTTGTAGTCAGACTGAGTGCAGTATTTACAAACTCGTACATACTTGGGGCATGCTCTTTCAATTTACCGTAGTGTGCTCACTCTCGTACTGACGGTAAATGTGCATCTACGTGCTTCAAGTAAATAAATTTACATGACTAATGTTTCTGCAAGGCAAATGCTTTAAATAAGACTTCGGAATTGTTTGACTCTAAGCTTGTTAACTAAGTAGCTGAGCATCTAATCTGCAGTGGATCAGGGATAATTCACTTCGCCATGCGACACTGCTTTGTGGCTTCAAACATAACGATATGGACAAGTCGCATCATTAAAAGGCAATCACAAGCCTGCTTATAAGCAAAGAGACGGCAATAAAGTCCACATTTGGCTAGACGTCGATGAAAGAAAGGCAGAGTTATTTACTCCGACAAGCATCATAGTAAGCACTGTAGTTGGAGCTGATTGGTTTTCACGAAGGATTAGAGGTAATCTAGCCTCTTTTGCCGGATTGGTTGACAGTTAGTGGCACTACAAAACGCCTGTGAATCTTGAGTGCGTGCGTGCGTGCGTGGGTGACTGCATGGCAGCAGAGTAGTCAATAAGAGGCGGCGGAGACAGAGAGCGCTTTACAGCCTCACACATTTGACTGGCCTTGACCCTGCGTTGATCACTCACACACTCAGCACACATTAGTATGTGATGCCAACCAATCCGGAGAGATTGTGCTAGATGCCCAGCTCCAGAGCTTTCTAGAGTGCTGCTACAATATTGAAAACTTCTTTAAAGTGAAATAAAGGAAAGCATCGTAGGATAAAAGGCATTATAGAATTGTTCCACAACATCTAGCACACTCAGATTATCGCATTTGAGTTCTTAAGACTAGGCGATGGTGCATAAGCTTAATGGAACTATTTTACATGCTCATTTGCACCAATCTTTACCTATTTCTGTTTATTTTGCTTTCCCAACTATTTTACCCTCCCAGGGAAGACCAATTCTCTAACTGAAGCTTTGATGACACACCGTACGCGGTTTATCAACGAGTTGCTACCACATCATGGGCCTATAAGGCTCTGCAGCTCATAAAACGGATTGTGCGAAATTCAAATTGATTGGGTGCACTTTTATGAAACGTCCGTTTGACTGGATGGTAGGGTCACGTCCCGAAGAAAACAACCAGAGATGCGAGCAAACAGTAATCCAGGTCTTCAAATCGAAGGCGCTTGCAAGACATCATAATCTTTTGTACGCAAAGGCACATTTTACTCTGTCTACCTTCCTTGACGACAAAGTTGAATTCAATAAGGGCGCTGGACCCACCCTGAGCACAAACCTACTTCGTGGTGGGATGTTTGCTTTGAGGTGTTTCAATGTCTTCCTTTGATGATAAATTAATTCAGTTTTGTTTTAGAACGCGCATGATCACTTCATGTGCCTTGTGGTTAAATGGAGCATAGACTGCGGTTTTCAGCGTCAGGTTCAGCATTTCGCAACGATGTGGGAGCATAAGCTGTATTGATGCACCCGGCAGAAATTCAAGACCTATTGTGAGGAGTACACACCCTGGTGTAGAAATCGTGCGGCTCTAGTTTATGCGCAATGAAGCTGCACTGGTGTGCTGACACATCAAATGTGCATATGATTCTTATCTCAGTTGACATCGCATCTCCTGATGTAACGCAAAAGGTGACGTCATGATGTTTATTTGTGGGTTACCCTTTATAGGAGCCTTGCGACTCGCATGCTAGCGTGCGCTATATGAGTTTTGAGGCCATTGTCATCTCATTTACTGCAGACATAGCAAAACAACTCAAGGCGGTCGAAAATTGGCTTGAGATCATTGCTTTTTCGACCAAGTGCAATACCAATGTCTATATGAATCAGCACTTAGTTCCACTGCTGCCCACCAATTCACTGTAAATGTCGCTTTTGATACCAATTCATAAATCATGTCAAGAAAGGATGGTAAATGAGTGGGTTCGAAACATCCTTAAGCAATAATTTTGTCCCACATCGACAAGCATTTTATGCTGTCAAATAATGCGACATTGCCCAATTTTTATGCAGGTCTAATGGCTGGCCTGTCAAAGTGTCCTTGTGGCAAACGAAAGACATGTTGGCTCTGTAATAAGTTAGCAAATACTTTGATTTTCCAGATACTGGTCTTTAGCTGCATTGAATTTCGCATATCGAACGAGTCACTTAATCACTCAGTCCAACGCACATATCTATGCAGCAGATGGCGTTCGCAACGCAGATAAATTTGCAATCCACTGCCATCAGGCATCTTGTGTAAATGCGATGCATTGGCCATGCCTCTACGCACGTCCGCGTCTTCGTTGATGCAGTCTAGCTGTTCCCATCGTTGCATCACTCAGTGCTGATGATTGTACATCGCCCACCATTCCTAATGCACCGAAGTCAGCAGTATAAGTTCTGCAATCACGCAAAATTATTGGTGGTTAATATTAACTCAATGGATCATCATGTGGTGGGTTGTAAGTTGCCGAGAATCGCAACATAGACCCCTTGAAAGAGGAGGATTTCGCTGCACTAGCATAGAACAGTCGATGATCATTTCGGTTTCCTAGCATAAATGAATGCACTGTTTCTTGCAATAAACCGGCCCCATTGTTGTTACCTCCCAGTGTACTCTATAAAATATCCTCGCCCTGTATTTCCACAGAAGGTAAGCAACTGTGCTTTTGACCCTATTATCACGTCGGGACAAGTCATCATGTAGAATACGCTCTAAATGACGGATGGTAGAGCCGCATCGTTTGACTTTGAAGGAAAAGCTGTCAGAAGTTGTGTTAAGAATGTGAGCTCAGTTAGGTAGACGAATGGTGCTAAAAGGCCAATAATCAGTTTATTTATTTCGGTGTCCCATCTCATCGTCATCCATAGGGGGTGTGCTTTACTCCTTCACACCAGTCACCAATCCCAGTGGTCTCAAACCTCTTAGTTAATGCTTCACAATGCGGAATGCATCCTCGTCGGCAGTTCAGTCAATCCGTCTCAAGCCCTCGCTCACGATGCAGACAGTGTGCGAGGCTCAACTCGTTATTTCTTCTAGCATGTGGCAGAAACCAAGCATTCCAGCATAAAAATATTCGTTAAAAATTAAGAGAGCCGCACTCATTTACCTATGGCGAGCGTATTCTTCACTCTGCACTCCAGTGCGAAGATGAGCTATAAGGGTGATCGAGTACAGAAGAAGATGTCATTGAGCAGGCATGGTGTACTTATAAGAAGTTACCACAAGCGCATTAACCAGTAAGACATTTGGTCTTGACCAACTAAGCCAATTCTATACCCACACAGTGGACTATGTGAGATGTTTTCTCCTATGAGTGACTGAGCATTCAGCATTCATGCATGTTGCCATCAATCTGCACAGACACGAAAGTCACTTCAACGTACGAGGTCAGTTCATGAGGTAAAACCTCTGCCCATCACTCGTGTCATCATCGTGTATGCTGATGTGAGTTTGTGGGTTTGGAGTCACATATCAATGGAGATTATCCTTTATGTAGTTCAAGATCTCTTCGTTACCATGTGCCGTTTGGATCCGTCTGGCCACGCTTTGTGGTTGAGGCCAGACGCATGAGATATTACCTGCCTACTATGAAGCAAATGCGATGTGCTTGAGTTCCACTGCCACTAGTCTCAACAAATGCTTGCATCGGTGTTCTACTCTCACTTCTTTTAAAACCACTCGCTTGTTGCATGAATCAGAATTGACACTCGCCACCACCGGTCTGTGACTTCATAGTTTATAAGTTTGATGAACATGTAAATGCAGGTGGCAGAGAAGTAAATGTGACGTCAAATGCGCATGGCTCTGTGTTGCCTGGATAGAGAAAGGGCGCATAATATTTGCCTCACAAATAATTGGTTTGACAGAGAAATCTTGATGATCAGGAATTCGAGACAATCGAACATAAATTCAGTAAAGATCCTCGGTGGAGAATAATGACATGAGATCATTAATAACGGCTTTACCTAATTCTGCTACAGGTGTTAAAACTACAAACAAATAACTATTTGTCGTGGATGGTTTTCGAATAAGGACAAATGAATTTATGAGAGCAGGCACCCTTTTCGTTTATGCTGGCCACCTGTGAAGAAAAGTAAACGTCATACCAAAGAGGAGGGATTTGTGTGCGCTTATCCCTGATGCAATTTACTATCGCCATGCCACCTTCAACAGCGTTGTCGCACTCCTAGTCGCCATGATGTGGAAATTTACATTGACTCGCATGGATGAATTGAATCCCAGAAATGTAAACAATCTTTTCAACATTTCAGTATATATTATCCAAAGTGGCATTCCTCAGAACAGATCTTGTATTTGTATTCTAAGTTCATCACCTTTAAGTCCAACGAAGTAGAATGTGCCCAATTTGTTGCACGAACTCAAGGCACCTCGTTCAGTCAGAAGGCGCATGAGGGCTTCATACACCTTGTAAAACACAGACAATCAAACTACTATGAGGGCCAAACATACTGAAATTTACATGAAGCTATCTCTGCATCGTGAAGCAGTTCTGTGTAGACGCGGTATCCAGAAATCCTCTCAAATTTAAACGCTTCGACAGCGGAGGTAGCTGGCAGGATAACTAAACCTTTAGCTTATCAGTAGTTTAGCGTCAAAAGTGTCCATCTGTCTTACTCGTATTTGAGAATTAATGGTAAGAAGTGGAGTTTGTTTGCATCTGCGGTAGATTTTCTCGGGACGTGACTTTATCATCGAGCGAATGGGACGTTTTGCAGGGGTGTCGCATGCCAATTTGAATTTCGCACAACTCATTATTTGGTTTGCGAAGCTTAATCATCGCTTTGAAGTACAGCAAATTGTTGATAGAGAGGCATGGTATAGAATCCAATCTGTTATGGGATGCACAGCACCGGGAAAAGTCGGTGATCAGGTCTACCACGAGGATGGGTGATTGAGAAAGTAAAATACAACTGTTTGGTAAAGATTGGCGTGGGGGAATAGGAGCGAACAAGTAAGTGTGTGAGAAAGTTAGGTTACACCCACACACCATCATCCAGTCCTGAATTATGGATTATACGCGGTGAATCTCAGATCCCCATTTCTGAACATATTTGGTGGCATAAAAATCTAAGGTGCCAACGTTCCCACAAAGAATCGCTTCATTCCACCTTTAGTAAGACGCCATCGTCGTGACAGCATCGCAGACAATTCTGGGTCTTAACACTCCTGATGGGCAGGCATCACATAGAGACGTGTGCTGAGTGCGTTAGTGATTAACATAGGGTCAAGTCAACCAAATGCTCTGTCTCCGCCACCTCTCATTGGCCACCCTGCTGCTACGCAGCCACGCACACGCTCCTCCATCTCCATCACTCAAGTAAGGCGGCTTCGTGGCATTTCTATCTGCCAACCAATCTGGCAAAACAGACCAACTTGCTTTAAATCCTTTGTCAAGCCCGCTTGCTAACTTTGCCATTCCACTCCACCTGTAATGCCTAACATGATGCTTGACTGATTGACTAAAATCTCTCCCTTTTCTTGGAACATGCAACCAGTTGTAGAGGGCACTCTCGATTCTTCACTTTAGGGCTAGTTGGGCGATAAACAAGTTGGGGTTCAGTGATCGAAAAAAGCAGCGTGTGCATTTCGTGTTTTATGCATCTAAACAGATGCCACTCAGATAATTTTATCGGTTCAGCTCTACTTTAAGCAGGATGTTCGACTCGTAAGCGTTAAATGGCTGTAAAGAGTACATAATCATTTTGGTGTCATGAATCTATCCTAGTTCTCCATGTACCTTCACTAAACAAGCACACGTCTAATTTAGCTAAAGAAATAAATGTGGAACGGTTTGGAAGCATTAAACCTCCAATGTGTGGGTGCAGAAGCCACCTCGTGTGCCAAGGTCACATGTCTCATAGGCTGATTTGCTTGTGGCACCTCCTTATAAATACACCCTGAGCTGTGACAGCTCCAACTTCTCGTGCTGAAGATGTCCACGCAATGCAGTATCCTCCTCTTCTCCATCACTCTCCTAGCAATTGTCTACAGAGCAGTGGGCGGTAAGATGCATTTTACTACTCGACTCTAATCAGGCTCCACGTATTCACATGGGAAGTTTCATTCCATTCGCCTGTGATCAGCAGATTTGGAGCATCCTATGCTCCATCTAATTTACAGACTTTTGTGTGTCCACATCACACAAGGTGTGTGAATGCAATGCTAGATGGTAGCAGTATTGTAATCTGGCAGATATTCATGTCAGGCACTAACCACTGCCAAGCTAGCAAGTGAGAATGTGATGCGCGACGCCATGTCGGAGGATGACATGTCTCTTTATATGGGGAGAGAATAACGCCACAGGTCTACTTGTATTGCATTCCATTTCATTCTTTAGCGCATTGTGCAAAAGTGTGTGAGTAGGTGAACTGCAAATACAAATCAATGGGCCGTGTCGCATGAGACATCCACCTTCACTTGAGCCTCTCTTTACAACACACACTCATGACGAAAGCTAACATTCACTGACGCGTGTGCGCACTGGAAATGTTCAGGTTACTCGCCTCATGTATAAGGCAAATGAGTGGATTCAACCTGCTCGCTACTACTACTGCTACTACTGTCAGTTTGGTATCTGAAAATATTTTACAGTCTCGTTACTCGTCGCACTAAATCGCCCGATACAACTCTGCCAAAGACAGCGTTTCTTGTTTTATAGAAGCGGAAGTGATACCGTTTTTCCGGCTTCCAAAGAACTTCACTTGGAGTCACGTAGGAGCCCACGAAATCACCCTGCGTTGGGATGTCCAATCCTTGGGTGAACACTTTGCCGACCAAATTAAAATTACTGCGTCACCTGACGGCGTCTCAATCAAGAATGAGACCGTAGATTATCTACTTGGAGAAGTAACTCTGGTCGGGTTGGAAGCCAATTCGACATACGAGGTGACTGTTGAGGCAATTAAGGATGGTAGAAGTGTTAAACATTACTTCGATGAAGTCGAAACACTGCCCAGTGTTGAGGCAGAGGTTGAGCAAACAATGCACACCTCCACACCGAGGAATTATGTGTCGACTTACATAGAAGCGGAAGAAAGTGTTGTGACAACCAGTGGGTCTGCCTCAACCCCCGTAATCTCTTCGCTCGCATTAGCCTACATGGCTGTGATGCTTGCTTGAGCTCTATCGTAAGTCAGTGAGAATTAGCATCAGTAGCAGCTATGTATAAACTCGCGACCTATAACTTGCTTTCATCAAGTCATGCTTTTCCCCATAGGTTCTTTCGATGCAGAAAATGCACCGGTGCCATTCGATTGTGCTTGTTTGCCATCATCATGTCATTCCATATTGCTGTTAATGGAAAATCAGAACCATGATGCTCTTATTTCTCCCATCTTTCTATGAGTCTCCCTCTTGCATTGATTCCAATACAGATCACAATGGGAGGTGAAGTAGGGCAAATCCCTTATGCTTCACATTGTCACGCCTTTATTGTTCTACCTTCCTCCTGTAAATCCAATTGAAGGGCCTGTCCTGCTGAATTGACGAGCGTCGTATCTGATCGGGATGCATGGTCGTAGTGCATGGTGAGTGAAGCTTGGAGTTCACTTACACTAGGGGAATTTGTGGATGGGTCCATCTAGACACAACTGTCATGCCCACGTCTAAGGCTAATTGGAAGCAGAGCACTTCGCTGCACCAACATGGTATCAGCTGTATGTGCTTGCTCTAGACGCACTTCATTCGAGTTTCACGCTACTAGACTTTCAATGTGTCACCTTCAGCAGCACGAGAATATTCGTCATATATGTGTGGATTTCAATCCCTAACAACAAATCCATCTGTTTAACATTGCAGTAGATATTATCCAAGGTGGCACAATTCACGGTAGAGCTTGTACTTGTATCATTTCAACTCCAACGAGGCGCAATATTTCCAAATTTTTTTGCGAATCCTAATCATGCTCCTCTACTTTTGTTTCGGCACACTTATTTCCTAGCAAAATTGGACATGTACGTGATTGCTGAAAAAGATTTGATGCTCTCTACAGTTACTCAACTCATACTAGTCTAAACACTTAGCGAAAATTGTCATCGTTATAAGCATTGAAGTAGTTGCAGAATGGCAAGGCTGGCAAGCGGGTTTGATGAAGGGTCTTCACCACATTGAGTAGCAGAGAGGAATACCACAAAACCACCTTGCTTGAGTTACGGAGACGAAGGAACGTGTGCGTGAAAGTTGGATGTGTGCGTACGTAGCAGCAGAGTGGTTAGTGGGAGGTGGCATAGACAGAGCACTTGGTTGACTCTGACCCTATGCTGAGTACTAACACACACAACACAAATCTCTATGTGATGCCAACCAATCAATGGTGTTGTACAAGCATGCTAGACACCAGAGTTTACTGCGATGGTCTCTGCAGGAATGCGGACACTTCACAATTTCACTATGTCATCAAGCATGACCAGAATGTAAGACTTGAGATTCACCAAATGGCTTTCATACTTCTGAACTAGATGATAGTGTATGAGAGCAACATGACTTTCGCGCATACCTAGTTGTTGGCTCGTATTCCTTCACCCCAATCCTAATCAAGCAGTTGCATTTTGCCTTCCTCACTAAATCATTGTCTCATACGTACCTTAGAATTGAGGACCTGGAGTGCCATTTGCTCGCGTCTCTGTTTTTATCCCTGGGACGTTATTTTATCATCCATCAACAAGGACGTATTTAAAGTGTATCTAATCAACTCGAATTTCGCACCACCCTACTATGGGGAGTATAGATTGGGGAGCAGGTAGAACAACAATGATAATAATCTGTATGGTGCAGAATTCAGGCTGTTACGAAACGCGTATCATGGCGATAAGTTGGTGACCTGGTCTTCCCTGGGTCAGTGGGATAGTAAAGAAGATAAAATTAAAAAGTGTCAGCTAACGGTTAAAAATATGGGAAAGACGAATTGAACCTATGCACCATCGTCTAGCCTTAATCAACGGATGCTACTTGTTGAGTCTCAAGTGCTAAAGTCTGGGCATGCATGATGGTCTGAAACACTTATAGAATGCCTGCTACCCTAAAACGCCTTACTGTATTTCATTTAAAAGAATTTTCCAACAACGCAGCAGCATTCAAGAAGGCTCTACAGCTTGGCTTCTAGCACAATCCCTCCAGATTGGTGGGCATCACATAGTGATGTGTGCTGAGTGTGTTAGTGATCAAAGCAGGGTCAAGGTCAGCCAAATGTGTGAGGCTGTAAAGGGCTCTCTGACTCCGCCACCTCCTATTGACTACTCTGCTGCCATGCAGACACCCACGCACGCACACACGCACTCAAGATTCACAGACGTTTTGTAGTGCCACCAACTGCCAGCCATTCTGGTAAAGGAGATAAAATCGCCTTTAATCCTTCGTCGAAACCAATCAGCTACAATTGCAGTGCTTATTATAGTAATTGTCGGAGCAAATAACTCCGCCTCTCGTACATCGAAGTCTAGTCAAATGCGGGTTGCATTGCCGTTTACTTACTTATAAGCAGGCCTGTGATTGCCTCTTTCATGAAGCAATTTGTCCATGTCGTTTTGTTCGAAGCCACGAAGCATTGTCGCTTAGCGAAGTGAATTATCCCTGATTCACTGCAGATTAGATGCTCAACTACTTAGTTGACTGCCTCAGAGCCAAACAATTCCGAATTGTTATTCAAAGTATTCGACTTGCAGAAGTGGTGAGGTGATGTCGCAATATGAATCATTGGTATGTGATCCGTCGCATTATTACAAAGCGTGCTGCTATGCTCAAACGATCTGGCGCAGGTAAACACCACCGTCACATGCTAGAGATGGGGTGAAGTCAAAATTCCCAAATTATCCATTGTTACATACTTCAGTTAAAGAGCTTACACAGAAATGCGATTGGTAGTGAGAACGCGTAGGTAGGTGTCACAGGAGATGCTCACACTTCCATGGAATCAGACATCGCACAATAGTTGCACTTATCGTAGAATCTCCTCCACAAATTGCCTGTCACGATGCATACAGTGCGAAAATGTCTAACTGGACCTCTTCTCTATCGAGTCAAGTCATATGTGTGCAAAGTAGCCCAAAACAGAAGAGCTGACTTGCCTCTCATTTGAGTGCACTACATGACTTTGCCATTCCACCCGTCTTACACTGCAAATTTTGACCAGGTTGTTGCGTTACACTGCAAGCACTTCCATAACAAATGCTTTTGATGAAATAAAATAGATAAAGTTGGCAGGAGATTGCGCAGCTAAACATCAAACTTTGTCGAAATTCGCCTAGGTACACTGAATAAACACGGATTATGAAAGAATTCGAACCAAATAGCGATCTATTTGAATAAGTGCCTTGCCTTCGTCAGTTGATTAATCAGAATTTTTCGCATGATATTCTGTTAGATTTACCTTGCAATAGAGGCAAGGCACAAGTCACCATTTCCTGATTTGCGGTTTGGGTCCCCATTTAAAAAAGAAATAACATCGTATTTACCGCAAATGAGACGTGAAAAGCTACAATCAAATTTGGTGAATGAATGCTGGAGAGAAGCCTCGGTGGTGATAATTAGAATCCTTCCTTCCGTCCTCATCACCACGCTTTCACAGCTTTTCTGTTTTAGATCGTGATTAGACCACTGGTCCTATTTTTTGCCAGTGCGTCATTTACACGATGGTAGAACGACAACATGACTCTCACTAGAGACGGACAAAGTTTACAGTTGTGGAGCTATGAGCTGTTGGATTTTCAGACGGACCATCAAAGCCGGCTAATCATTGGTGCAAAACCAAACGGTTAACGAAAAATGCCCCGCTAAACATGTTTACTTCAGGCAGTCCACGTGTCCAACACAACCGTTTGACGCATTGTCGACTGGAGCCGACAAGTGTTTGGTCAATGGGCAGTCCATACCACCAGAAAAAGGCATGTCTGATTTTATTATCATCTGAGTTATTCAGCATGTGTGTGCATCAATTTACATCGCAACGGGTAATTGGATTCGTCTGCTTAACTTCTAGTTCAGCCGAACCTACCATGATGCTAGTTATTAACGGTAATGTTAAACTTCGACAGACGAGACTCCAGTGTAAAATAAAATCACTGCTTGCTCTTCTTAGCAAAGTTGGAAGCCAATTCCAGCTATGTCTGCAGTGATCCTTACGCCCTGCGAGACCAGGTACTTACATACTCCTGTTGATGAGCATTGCTGAGTGAGCCGCATTTTTCAATTTTGCAGCTCACATGCTCCAATACAGCTTCAGGTGGATCAATCTTTGACTAAGTGCTTGTCACAAGCATCGATACGGAGCATGACAATTCTTTTTGAATACATGAAGACCTGAGTTTGACAGAGTCCGTGGATGCCATGTGAAGTGGTGAGTAGAATGATCGGCGTTAGCGACTGCGACAACTGTGATCATGCATAACAGTTTGTCTATCTCGTTTAATCGAAGCATGCTAATCACCGACACAAGTGGCTGGTCGTTTTGTATCACGAAAGTCAGCCTGAACGGGTGATGATCCATAAAGTCTGCACAATAAAAACCCAAACTTTGGCTTTGAAAACGTCGTATGAGGTGGCAAGGAGCAAAGCCAGTTTATCTGTTTCATTATCAGCCACGTCACCTTCGGACAGAAGCAGATTTCACTAAATTTTACTGGAACTGTCCAAAAATATGCTCGAATTTAATGGGTACACAATTTAGGAAGATGCAAGCATTGTCGTGTCAGATTCTGCCTCGTCTCAAGTACCCGCATGTTTTGAAAAATAATGTCTCTCAATTCGCAAGGATGTCGTTTAATAAATCAACTGAATGATAACAAATTTTGCGAGTTAAGTTGTTTTACGGAACCGTCATATTAAGTGGTGCCCTAATTGGGCCCATTCCAACTCTCAGGAATTGCGCACAACCTCACTATCTGTGATGCGGTAAACGAACGTCATGGTCGGAGACCTGCAACTAGGAGACTACGTGCATTGCCGATTACGATTATGACAAAGACGCATGTAGTCATGATTCACTTGTTTTTTCTTTAAGTTTATAATACGTGTTTTCGATTTTGCACATATTCTTCATTAATCTTGGACAATTCTCAGTAAGCTTCTTTCACATCTTATCATAGTTGTGTTATTTTATCACCACCACTTTAGAACAGATAATAACTTGCCTACGCGCTTATAAGTTCTGTATTGTGCTGCCTGATTTTGCGTTGCATTCGCGTTTGAGCCGTGTATCCTGCTACCATCTTTAAGCAAGTAGCAAATCTAAAAGGCGGAAATCAATTACTGCGGCCTACACGAAACTGTACTCTTTCCCTCTCCTGATTTCATCCAGCAAATTTTCATAAGTTATTGTCGCTTTAGCCAGCATGCGGCGAGTTGGACTTCCATGCAGCAACAGCCTGACCGTCGAGACAAGGGTCAGACGATCAGCCGATTATCCTGTCAGCCGGCTGGATAGTCAGGATGCCAGACAAACATCCGTGTAAGCAAGCCAGTGGGCAGTAATTCAGCCGAGAACGGTTGATTACAATCGCTAAACAAACTGAAACGCTTTATGTTGCTGCACATCCCACTGAAATACTTATTTAAAGATTAATTTGTGGGTGTCTAAACAAACTACATGGAAGAATAATTTGTAGCCACCATTCTGATGGTGACGAGAAATGCAAACAAATTGCACAAGCTTAGAGCACTGGATGTGAGTTTTCAATAATAAATTTAACTAGCATGTACCAAGCAACTCGGCGCCTCGTCGAAGTAATACCAAGCAGACAATTCTTTCTTTGCGTTTCGGGATAAATTTATGAGCATATTTTTCTAATAACCAAGATATTGCTCAATCTGCTTACAAACGAATGATACCGGACACGACTTCCTCCTGATGACAGGGACTACCCCGAAATGCACCACCCAATCTGCATTTGCCATTTCCACTCGCATGATGACCACTGGTTTTGCATCAGAAGTAACTGCAGCCAACATCACAATGACTGTGCAGGTAGGCACTTTTCATGCAATCACTGTCTATGCTTACCGGAAATACCTGTTCAAAATCATATTACACGCTCAAACGATCAATGTGTTCCTTTAGAATTGATTCCTATAATTCGCATTTAGGAATTGCATGAGAACCGTCCTACATCAGTTCACTTACCGGTTGTCCACGACACCTGAAATGCATTATCCCTGCTGGAACTGACAGAT
Source organism: Taenia hydatigena (assembly GCA_036345935.2). NCBI lineage: Eukaryota > Metazoa > Platyhelminthes > Cestoda > Cyclophyllidea > Taeniidae > Taenia > Taenia hydatigena. The sequence goes on from JADWOT020000010.1 coordinate 7,811,607, forward strand.
CACCAACATCCTTCGATGCCCACAACACTAGGCTTTTCCGTTTTTACTGGAAAGTATGCATTCCTGTTTACACAACCGAAAAATAGGAGCAGTGAAAAGAAGGGCAAATAAGAACATGAAAGGATTGGAAAGTGCAAGTGCCGGAGGAAAGGGATGCCCATTTAACACGTGAAGTACTGCGGGGTAGCAATTATCCCCTACACGACCTGTCTGTGTGTCATGGGAGATGGCCATTACACACCAACACAAATTTTCATTCATTCACCAAGCTTGACTCTGCACCTTCTCTTCTGTTTTTTGTCACGAATATAATGTTAGCTTCTCCTAACTACTGTTGTAATGGTAGGCCCCTAGCGTGTGAACAATGGCTAGCTGGCGAAATGCGCAATGAAGTCATAGCGTTTAAGATCCACAAGTAGCAGAAGCTCAGTAGCTTACAATAACCAACACTGTGGGACTTAAGCAAAATAAAGTAGTAAATATGCTTTCAAATGAGCAAGAACAAGTGTCGGTTGCCTCTCCTCAACTGTTAAAATAAACGTTCAATATCGCAGTACAGTTGTCATTTCACATTCTTAACCAATTTTCGGTTTCAGACTGCTGAACGTGGTGAACTATTGACCGTCTCACAACCATCAGCATTTCAAATGGTACAATTTCTGCGAGAATTTAGAGATTATATACAACATTTCCTCCTTCCCCTCCTCCTCCTCCACCTCCTTGTTTCCGCGACAAACGTTGGTCACCTGTTAAAGGATTCGGTTGGACTGAGAATCTTGAGCAGGCAATTCTGCATCAGCATGCATTTTTTTGAAGTGAACTCGCATATCGGTGTGACTGGATAGTCAGGATGCCAGACAAGCATCCGTGTAAGCAAGCCAGTGGGCAGTAATTCAGCCGAGAACGGTTGATTACAATCGCTAAACAAACTGAAACGCTTTATGTTGCTGCACATCCCACTGAAATACTTATTTAAAGATTAATTTGTGGGTGTCTAAACAAACCACATGGAAGAATAATTTGTAGCCACCATTCTGATGGTGACGAGAAATGCAAACAAATTGCACAAGTTTAGAGCACTGGATGTGAGTGTCCATAATAAATTTAACTAGCATGTACCAAGCAACTCGGCGCCTCGTCGAAGTAAAACCAAGCAGATAATTCTTTCTTTGCGTTTTAGGATAAATTTATTGGCACAGTTTTCTAATAACCAAGATATTGCTCAATCTGCTTACAAACGAATGATACCGGACTCGACTTCCTCCTGATGACGGGGACTACCCCGAAATGCACCACCCAATCTGCATTTGCCATTTCCACTCGCATGATGACCACTGGTTTTGCATCAGAAGTAACTGCAGCCAACATCACAATGACTGTGTAGGTAGGCACTTTTCATGCAATCACTGTCTATACTTACCGGAAATACCTGTTCAAAATCATATTACACGCTCAGACTGCTGAATATGGTGAACTACTGATCGTCCCGCAACGGTGAGCACTTCAATGGTATAATTTCGGCGAGAATTTAACGACCATAAATGATATTTCCTTCTTCTCTTCCTCCACCTCCTCATTCTCGCGACAAACGGTGGTTTTCTGTCATAGGAATTGGTTGGACTGAGAATTTTGAGCAGGCAACTTAGCATCAACCTGCATTTATTTTGAAGTGAACTCTCACATCCGGTGTGACTTACACCAAATATCACCAGAATTGATGCCAATGGTGTGAAAAAATTTATGTGGCATTAAAACGTGCAGCCAGCAATTCTACTTCGTGGCAGTCAAATATGAGATTTGAACCCTTACAACTTTAACAACTGACTCGATTCTTAATAAAGCGCATGTAAAATAAAAGAAGACAGGGCACAATAAAAACAATGTAAATGTAAAGATCAATTGGTAAACATGTCCAGAAGCCAACGTGATTGGTCATAGCATCCGTGTACTCAAACGTATTCTAGACATGCCTGACTGCCCAAAGAACACTTTCTTGAGGAAGCCAGCAACTCCAGATAATGTTTCTGCTTCCGCCATTCGCAATTATCTATCGTCGAGGGATATTTTTGTACAGCATATGTAGTCGCAGCTTGGTTTATTCTCTTTAAGGTGCATGGTAACCCCCTTGTGCCACCCCCTGCACTGGTAATCTGCCAGCCTGGCATCACCTATGTATTTTGTGCTTGTCCTCTTACTCCCACCAGCACAGGCACAGCACACAAAAATGACTGTGGTTAAGTCTCTGTCTAGTCATTAATTTCTCGACTAGGGAATGTCACTAATAAGTATGTGTAACTAGAACGACTAAGAAAACACAGCTGCATCACTAAGTCCACGTGGATACGACCTGAAGAGAGTTAACAAGGTGAAAAGTTAAATAATAAAATTTCGAATCTTTTAAAATTAACCAAGTTTATTTTCACTAAAACAGCAGTTAAGCGTTGTGCTACAAAGTAGTTTTTTGTGTGCGTCAATGGCCTAAGTCCCATGGCCATTCCAACTAAATATTTAGGGTCCAAATACTTCACGGCGAATGGACTTGTGGAACAATGTGCATCCGTTGACAAACAAACAGTAGTTTGTGTGTACGTCTGTTACTAGGTTGATGGAGAGGAGATACCGACGAGCGGATGATGGTGACGCTCTCAGCGTAAGAGCTGAAGTAGATTGCATGCCATTGCACGTAACGATTACAGAAGTGGAGGTAGACCTTCCAATTGTGGTCACTGCAGCAATAGAGATGGATCACCAAGTGTTAGCGGCAGTCGAGTTCGAGAAAGCCTTCCCTTACAAATGAAAATTCGACCCATTTAGTTTATGCTTACTTATTCGGAACCAAGTATACGGCTCTGAGGAAAATGTGGGCAAGCAGTACATACTACAAACGGATTGCTGACTAGTATGATGATAGTGGTCGTGTGCGAGGCTATAAACTAAGCTGCAATCATGAAAAGTCAGCGATTGCTAATGAGCGTTCGCAGACGTGCTGAAGCTGACCAAGTGGCTCAGACACCGCTATTCGATCGTTGGAGTCACATACACACACACACACACACATCAACCCAGGCTCTCGAATTTCTCCGATAATTATGCGTTTGTGGAAGCCATGGGGCATGGATCACTCACCCACATACAAGGATCGGGTAGCACACCATATTCCCTTATTAACGTTATAGCCGCCGAAACCTAGTCCTCTTACTTTAAAATATTCACATTATGCTGCTTTGTAAACCATCTTGAAAAGCATTTTCTGTCGCCCTTTTGTTATACAAGTGCATGATGTTTAAACCTGTTCGTAAAACTCACCGTTTGAGGACAGACAGCAATCATAGCAATTGGAGGCATTGAATGAAAGACCAATGGTTTCGCTAGTAACTAACAACGAATGATTCACGCATGTGACACTGCAATGTTTCTCCATCGTGGTAATCGAATGTAAAAGCAGAGCTCAAGACAGGAATGCACTATAGCAAACAGTTTGATTTTTAAAGAGAAGTATGGAGAGTGAAGGAAGACTGTACACAATATAAATACATGTAGTAACAGAGATCATCAGTTGATCACGTTTAAAAATTAACGTGAACTTTCAAACCAGTGGATATCACGAAAGCACAAATGCACTGGTGAACTCAAACGCCTCCTGGGCATGTGTGGCTGCCTAAAGAACATTTCCTCATGGAAGCATGCGAACTCCAGAGAAGCTTTCTGCTTCTGCTTTACACAAGTGTCCATCCTCGGAGAAACTCTTCGCACGTCCCAAAACGTTGCACTCAAGTTCTTTCCCTTTCGAAGGCACTGAGGAAAGCCTTATGCCACCTCCATCGCCCCACATTTGTCAGCCTGTTAACACTGACGCATCTTGCACATTTACCCTTACTCGTATCAGAACCGATATGACACATAGAGGCTAAATCTACCGGCAAACTTTAGATTGGAAAACACACAAGACTTATAGGTTAATTGCAAGTCGCATTGGCCTACGGGAAAACACCTCTTGTCTACCCCACGATCATGCGAACACCGGCATTCGAGGCAACTTGCCACGAGGATGTTGAGATTTTAAACATATCGATGCACGAACCTGGGGGCATCAAAGAAGATTTCGGTGTCTTCGAGGTTTGGAGAAAAATAGGCGGTCTCGACTCTCAAAATCCATGGCAATTTGGGGTCAACCTCACTGTTAGAGAGAACATAAAAGTGGATGAAGTGAAGCCATTAATGGAAGATATAGTCCAAGCGCTTGAACTCGTGCTGCCTGACAGTTTCAGCAAGATGGCAAATCCTTTGGTATTTGAAACAGCGGAAGCAGGTCTGTCTCCTCCTCACTCATCACCTGTCTACTCATATGCAATCAGCAGCAGTTAAATGCTCATTGTGCTCCAAGCCCAACTTTTACATTTATAGCCATTTACATTCACGAATACTCTCACTCCTTCCTGTACTGTAAGACTTAGTGTTTCTCGGAATGTGGAACTTGAAGCAATCGACCCTTACACGGTGCAAGCAACATGCAGGTTGAATGCCATATTGCAGCAAAGAGTTCATCTCTCCTCAAGAAATATCCATCACTTCACCGATTTAAAGCCGATGCAGACCATCGCCGTCGCTATTGGTGTGTAAATTCAGCTTGAGCCTTCCGTACAATTTGACTCAGCAGGAATTCGCAGTGCTTTCGTGAAGGCAACTATACCACCACTAACCCAAGGCTGTGCCATGACTTGAAAACAAATATGGTAAGGAGAATTATAAACCAATTGGATTGTGGAAAATGTTAGCTCATTATCATATCTGCGGACCATAAACACAGGTGTGGATGCCCTAGTCTATGCACGGCTCATTTACTGTTAAAAGCATGTGAATACCGAGGTTTGAAGCAACAAAATCATGGAGACATTTGGAATTGCATATTTTGATTCACAACCCTGAGGATACCACTTGGGGGCCATCAGACTCATGAATTGTCTGGCATCTCGCGGCCAGCCTTAATGCTACTGCACAGGAATACCAAATGGCACGACTTCATCAACTACTTGATTATTTTGATCACAGGGTGGAGATCGAGACCGATTGGTTTACACCAAAACAAACATGTTTGTACATGGTTTACAATGCCATTGGGATTTTCAATGTTTCTTCTTGCTATTCATTGCCATAAAATCAACTGCAAGCAGCCAATCAGATGCAGCTAATTTGGTGGTTAAAATATTCCGTGAATCAAGGTCAAAAATTAGGTTTTGTCTACGTATCAAAAGTTACCATATGAGAAAGGCCTTGATTTGAATGGAAATTACAGAAAGAGCTGCCTTTCATAGGTAATTACTCAGGATGACTGAAATTACCGAAAATAAAATTTCTGCATCTTTACTCATGAAAACTAAGAAACCTGATACCACTCCTGTAGTCACTGGAACAAAGAGATTTGCCTCATTCCCTTAAATCATCACGATTGACGGTGCTACTCTAACCTCTGTAATAACAAAAACATCGCACGGCCCACTGCCACAGTCGCGGTGATTCTTCTTCTGCTAAGCTGATACCAGCATTCCAACCAACGCGTTGGGCGAATGCATAGGTGATCTCTGGTGGCATTCCTAGTGAACATCCTTTGCATATGGAAAACAAAAACAATGGAGCGAGCAGAAATTAATTACGTTAGGATGTCTGTGTATTCACAGTTCCATGCACAGTTCCATTCAATTCCGCCATTAATCCTTGCCTAATAACTTGCACACAGAGGATGAGGTGATAATTGCCGTTGCGTACCACACAAAATGAATAAGTCGTGGAGAACTATTCTCTGCAAATGGTGTCATTTATTGTACTTCGCGCTCAGCTTGACGTCGCTCGTTGGGACCTAATTGGGGTGAATATGCTGCCAAAGCTGATGGTGGGGCTGCGATTGGTGCGCCAGTATTTCTCACGTGGCCTAAATCTTATTTCTTTTGACTTGCTGCCACTGATTAGCCGATTCCACAATCAGTTTGGTGTTCGTTCCTTCCTTTTTTGAGAAACCAGCAGTCACACAGATGTGGGCGGAGTTAATATCCACTGCCTTACCTAGGTACGCCATCACACTTCGTGATGCCGAGGCTCAATTAACAGTGGCCAACAACATTTGCAATTCCTACAGTATTTATCTTTATGTTGGGGTTCGTCAACACGCATGTAGTGGTGGTGGCAACAACAACGAAACCGCATATTTTTTGCACAACCATGACATCAATTCTGGTGATATTTGACTTTAGTCACACCGATATGCGAGTTCACTTCAAAAAAATGCATGCTGATGCAGAATTGCCTGCTCAAGATTCTCAGTCCAACCGAATCCTTTAACAGGTGACCAACGTTTGTCGCGGAAACAAGGAGGTGGAGGAGGAGGAGGGGAAGGAGGAAATGTTGTATATAATCTCTAAATTCTCGCAGAAATTGTACCATTTGAAATGCTGATGGTTGTGAGACGGTCAATAGTTCACCACGTTCAGCAGTCTGAAACCGAAAATTGGTTAAGAATGTGAAATGACAACTGTACTGCGATATTGAACGTTTATTTTAACAGTTGAGGAGAGGCAACCGACACTTGTTCTTGCTCATTTGAAAGCATATTTACTACTTTATTTTGCTTAAGTCCCACAGTGTTGGTTATTGTAAGCTACTGAGCTTCTGCTACTTGTGGATCTTAAACGCTATGACTTCATTGCGCATTTCGCCAGCTAGCCATTGTTCACACGCTAGGGGCCTACCATTACAACAGTAGTTAGGAGAAGCTAACATTATATTCGTGACAAAAAACAGAAGAGAAGGTGCAGAGTCAAGCTTGGTGAATGAATGAAAATTTGTGTTGGTGTGTAATGGCCATCTCCCATGACACACAGACAGGTCGTGTAGGGGATAATTGCTACCCCGCAGTACTTCACGTGTTAAATGGGCATCCCTTTCCTCCGGCACTTGCACTTTCCAATCCTTTCATGTTCTTATTTGCCCTTCTTTTCACTGCTCCTATTTTTCGGTTGTGTAAACAGGAATGCATACTTTCCAGTAAAAACGGAAAAGCCTAGTGTTGTGGGCATCGAAGGATGTTGGTGATCTGTCAGTTCCAGCAGGGATAATGCATTTCAGGTGTCGTGGACAACCGGTAAGTGAACTGATGTAGGACGGTTCTCATGCAATTCCTAAATGCGAATTATAGGAATCAATTCTAAAGGAACACATTGATCGTTTGAGCGTGTAATATGATTTTGAACAGGTATTTCCGGTAAGCATAGACAGTGATTGCATGAAAAGTGCCTACCTGCACAGTCATTGTGATGTTGGCTGCAGTTACTTCTGATGCAAAACCAGTGGTCATCATGCGAGTGGAAATGGCAAATGCAGATTGGGTGGTGCATTTCGGGGTAGTCCCTGTCATCAGGAGGAAGTCGTGTCCGGTATCATTCGTTTGTAAGCAGATTGAGCAATATCTTGGTTATTAGAAAAATATGCTCATAAATTTATCCCGAAACGCAAAGAAAGAATTGTCTGCTTGGTATTACTTCGACGAGGCGCCGAGTTGCTTGGTACATGCTAGTTAAATTTATTATTGAAAACTCACATCCAGTGCTCTAAGCTTGTGCAATTTGTTTGCATTTCTCGTCACCATCAGAATGGTGGCTACAAATTATTCTTCCATGTAGTTTGTTTAGACACCCACAAATTAATCTTTAAATAAGTATTTCAGTGGGATGTGCAGCAACATAAAGCGTTTCAGTTTGTTTAGCGATTGTAATCAACCGTTCTCGGCTGAATTACTGCCCACTGGCTTGCTTACACGGATGTTTGTCTGGCATCCTGACTATCCAGCCGGCTGACAGGATAATCGGCTGATCGTCTGACCCTTGTCTCGACGGTCAGGCTGTTGCTGCATGGAAGTCCAACTCGCCGCATGCTGGCTAAAGCGACAATAACTTATGAAAATTTGCTGGATGAAATCAGGAGAGGGAAAGAGTACAGTTTCGTGTAGGCCGCAGTAATTGATTTCCGCCTTTTAGATTTGCTACTTGCTTAAAGATGGTAGCAGGATACACGGCTCAAACGCGAATGCAACGCAAAATCAGGCAGCACAATACAGAACTTATAAGCGCGTAGGCAAGTTATTATCTGTTCTAAAGTGGTGGTGATAAAATAACACAACTATGATAAGATGTGAAAGAAGCTTACTGAGAATTGTCCAAGATTAATGAAGAATATGTGCAAAATCGAAAACACGTATTATAAACTTAAAGAAAAAACAAGTGAATCATGACTACATGCGTCTTTGTCATAATCGTAATCGGCAATGCACGTAGTCTCCTAGTTGCAGGTCTCCGACCATGACGTTCGTTTACCGCATCACAGATAGTGAGGTTGTGCGCAATTCCTGAGAGTTGGAATGGGCCCAATTAGGGCACCACTTAATATGACGGTTCCGTAAAACAACTTAACTCGCAAAATTTGTTATCATTCAGTTGATTTATTAAACGACATCCTTGCGAATTGAGAGACATTATTTTTCAAAACATGCGGGTACTTGAGACGAGGCAGAATCTGACACGACAATGCTTGCATCTTCCTAAATTGTGTACCCATTAAATTCGAGCATATTTTTGGACAGTTCCAGTAAAATTTAGTGAAATCTGCTTCTGTCCGAAGGTGACGTGGCTGATAATGAAACAGATAAACTGGCTTTGCTCCTTGCCACCTCATACGACGTTTTCAAAGCCAAAGTTTGGGTTTTTATTGTGCAGACTTTATGGATCATCACCCGTTCAGGCTGACTTTCGTGATACAAAACGACCAGCCACTTGTGTCGGTGATTAGCATGCTTCGATTAAACGAGATAGACAAACTGTTATGCATGATCACAGTTGTCGCAGTCGCTAACGCCGATCATTCTACTCACCACTTCACATGGCATCCACGGACTCTGTCAAACTCAGATCTTCATGTATTCAAAAAGAATTGTCATGCTCCGTATCGATGCTTGTGACAAGCACTTAGTCAAAGATTGATCCACCTGAAGCTGTATTGGAGCATGTGAGCTGCAAAATTGAAAAATGCGGCTCACTCAGCAATGCTCATCAACAGGAGTATGTGAGTACCTGGTCTCGCAGGGCGTAAGGATCACTGCAGACATAGCTGGAATTGGCTTCCAACTTTGCTAAGAAGAGCAAGCAGTGATTTTATTTTACACTGGAGTCTCGTCTGTCGAAGTTTAACATTACCGTTAATAACTAGCATCATGGTAGGTTCGGCTGAACTAGAAGTTAAGCAGACGAATCCAATTACCCGTTGCGATGTAAATTGATGCACACACATGCTGAATAACTCAGATGATAATAAAATCAGACATGCCTTTTTCTGGTGGTATGGACTGCCCATTGACCAAACACTTGTCGGCTCCAGTCGACAATGCGTCAAACGGTTGTGTTGGACACGTGGACTGCCTGAAGTAAACATGTTTAGCGGGGCATTTTTCGTTAACCGTTTGGTTTTGCACCAATGATTAGCCGGCTTTGATGGTCCGTCTGAAAATCCAACAGCTCATAGCTCCACAACTGTAAACTTTGTCCGTCTCTAGTGAGAGTCATGTTGTCGTTCTACCATCGTGTAAATGACGCACTGGCAAAAAATAGGACCAGTGGTCTAATCACGATCTAAAACAGAAAAGCTGTGAAAGCGTGGTGATGAGGACGGAAGGAAGGATTCTAATTATCACCACCGAGGCTTCTCTCCAGCATTCATTCACCAAATTTGATTGTAGCTTTTCACGTCTCATTTGCGGTAAATACGATGTTATTTCTTTTTTAAATGGGGACCCAAACCGCAAATCAGGAAATGGTGACTTGTGCCTTGCCTCTATTGCAAGGTAAATCTAACAGAATATCATGCGAAAAATTCTGATTAATCAACTGACGAAGGCAAGGCACTTATTCAAATAGATCGCTATTTGGTTCGAATTCTTTCATAATCCGTGTTTATTCAGTGTACCTAGGCGAATTTCGACAAAGTTTGATGTTTAGCTGCGCAATCTCCTGCCAACTTTATCTATTTTATTTCATCAAAAGCATTTGTTATGGAAGTGCTTGCAGTGTAACGCAACAACCTGGTCAAAATTTGCAGTGTAAGACGGGTGGAATGGCAAAGTCATGTAGTGCACTCAAATGAGAGGCAACTCAGCTCTTCTGTTTTGGGCTACTTTGCACACATATGACTTGACTCGATAGAGAAGAGGTCCAGTTAGACATTTTCGCACTGTATGCATCGTGACAGGCAATTTGTGGAGGAGATTCTACGATAAGTGCAACTATTGTGCGATGTCTGATTCCATGGAAGTGTGAGCATCTCCTGTGACACCTACCTACGCGTTCTCACTACCAATCGCATTTCTGTGTAAGCTCTTTAACTGAAGTATGTAACAATAGATAATTTGGAAAATTTTGACTTCACCCCATCTCTAGCATGTGACGGTGGTGTTTACCTGCGCCAGATCGTTTGAGCATAGCAGCACGCTTTGTAATAATGCGGCGGATCACATACCAATGATTCATATTGCGACATCACCTCACTACTTCTGCAAGTCGAATGCTTTGAATAACAATTCGGAATCGCTTGGCTCTGAGGCAGTCAACTAAGTAGTTGAGCATCTAATCTGCAGTGAATCAGGGATAATTCACTTCGCTAAGCGACAATGCTTCGTGGCTTCGAACAAAACGACATGGACAAATTGCTTCATGAAAGAGGCAATCACAGGCCTGCTTATAAGTAAGTAAACGGCAATGCAACCCGCATTTGACTAGACTTCGATGTACGAGAGGCGGAGTTATTTTCTCCGACAATTACTATAATAAGCACTGCAATTGTAGCTGATTGGTTTCGACGAAGGATTAAAGGCGATTTTATCTCCTTTACCAGAATGGCTGGCAGTTGGTGGCACTACAAAACGTCTGTGAATCTTGAGTGCGTGTGTGCGTGCGTGGGTGTCTGCATGGCAGCAGAGTAGTCAATAGGAGGTGGCGGAGTCAGAGAGCCCTTTACAGCCTCACACATTTGGCTGACCTTGACCCTGCTTTGATCACTAACACACTCAGCACACATCACTATGTGATGCCCACCAATCTGGAGGGATTGTGCTAGAAGCCAAGCTGTAGAGCCTTCTTGAATGCTGCTGCGTTGTTGGAAAATTCTTTTAAATGAAATACAGTAAGGCGTTTTAGGGTAGCAGGCATTATATAAGTGTTTCAGGCCATAATGTATGCCCAGACTTTAGCACTTGAGACTCAACAAGTAGCATCCGTTGATCAAGGCTAGACGATGGTGCATAGGTTCAACTCGTCTTTCTCATATTTTTAACCGTTAGCTGACACTTTTTAATTTTATCTTCTTTACTATCCCACTGACCCAGGGAGGACCAGGTCACCAACTTATCGCCATGATACGCGTTTCGTAACAGCCTGAATTCTGCACCATACAGATTATTATCATTGTTGTTCTACCTGCTCCCCAATCTATACTCCCCATAGTAGGGTGGTGCGAAATTCGAGTTGATTAGATACACTTTAAATACGTCCTTGTTGATGGATGATAAAATAACGTCCCAGGGATAAAAACAGAGACGCGAGCAAATGGCACTCCAGGTCCTCAATTCTAAGGTACGTATGAGACAATGATTTAGTGAGGAAGGCAAAATGCAACTGCTTGATTAGGATTGGGGTGAAGGAATACGAGCCAACAACTAGGTATGCGCGAAAGTCATGTTGCTCTCATACACTATCATCTAGTTCAGAAGTATGAAAGCCATTTGGTGAATCTCAAGTCTTACATTCTGGTCATGCTTGATGACATAGTGAAATTGTGAAGTGTCCGCATTCCTGCAGAGACCATCGCAGTAAACTCTGGTGTCTAGCATGCTTGTACAACACCATTGATTGGTTGGCATCACATAGAGATTTGTGTTGTGTGTGTTAGTACTCAGCATAGGGTCAGAGTCAACCAAGTGCTCTGTCTATGCCACCTCCCACTAACCACTCTGCTGCTACGTACGCACACATCCAACTTTCACGCACACGTTCCTTCGTCTCCGTAACTCAAGCAAGGTGGTTTTGTGGTATTCCTATCTGCTACTCAATGTGGTGAAGACCCTTCATCAAACCCGCTTGCCAGCCTTGCCATTCTGCAACTACTTCAATGCTTATAACGATGACAATTTTCGCTAAGTGTTTAGACTAGTATGAGTTGAGTAACTGCAGAGAGCATCAAATCTTTTTCAGCAATCACGTACATGTCCGATTTTGCTGGGAAATAAGTGTTCTGAAACAAAAGTAGAGGAGCATGATAGGGATTCGCACAAAATTTGGAAATATTGCGCCTCGTTGGAGTTGAAATGATACAAGTACAAGCTCTACCGTGAATTGTGCCACCTTGGATAATATCTACTGCAATGTTAAACAGATGGATTTGTTGTTAGGGATTGAAATCCACACATATATGACGAATATTCTCGTGTTGCTGAAGGTGACACGTTGAAAGTCTAGTAGCGTGAAACTCGAATGATGTGCGTCTAGAGCAAGCACATTCAGCTGATACCATGTTGGTGCAGCGAAGTGTTCTGCTTCCAATTAGCCTTAGACGTGGGCATGACAGTTGTGTCTAGATGGACCCATCCACAAATTCCCCTAGTGTAAGTGAACCCCAAGCTTCACTCACCATGCACTACGACTATGCATCCCGATCAGATACGACGCTCGTCAATTCAGCAGGACAGGCCCTTCAATTGGATTTACAGGAGGAAGGTAGAACAATAAAGGCGTGACAGTGTGAAGCATAAGGGATTTGCCCTACTTCACCTCCCATTGTGATCTGTATTGGAATCAATGCAAGAGGGAGACTCATAGAAAGATGGGAGAAATAAGCGCATCATGGTTCTGATTTTCCATTAACAGCAATATGGAATGACATGATGATGGCAAACAAGCACGATCGAATGGCACCGGTGCATTTTCTGCATCGAAAGAACCTATGGGGAAAAGCAAGACTTGATGAAAGCAAGTTATAGGTCGCGAGTTTATACATAGCTGCTACTGATGCTAATTTTCACTGACTTACGATAGAGCTCAAGCAAGCATCACAGCCATGTAGGCTAATGCGAGCGAAGAGATTACGGGGGTTGAGGCAGACCCACTGGTTGTCACAACATTTTCTTCCGCTTCTATGTAATTCGACACATAATTCCTCGGTGTGGAGGTGTGCATTGTTTGCTCAACCTCTGCCTCAACACTGGGCAGTGTTTCGACTTCATCGAAGTAATGTTTAACACTTCTACCATCCTTAATTGCCTCAACAGTCACCTCGTATGTCGAATTGGCTTCCAACCCGACCAGAGTTACTTCTCCAAGTAGATAATCTACGGTCTCATTCTTGATTGAGACGCCGTCAGGTGACGCAGTAATTTTAATTTGGTCGGCAAAGTGTTCACCCAAGGATTGGACATCCCAACGTAGGGTGATTTCGTGGGCTCCTACGTGACTCCAAGTGAAGTTCTTTGGAAGCCGGAAAAACGGTATCACTTCCGCTTCTATAAAACAAGAAACGCTGTCTTTGGCAGAGTTGTTTCGGGTGATTTAGTGCGACGAGTAACGAGACTGTAAAATATTTTCAGATACCAAACTGACAGTAGTAGCAGTAGTAGTAGCGAGCAGGTTGAATCCACTCATTTGCCTTATACATGAGGCGAGTAACCTGAACATTTCCAGTGCGCACACGTGTCAGTGAATGTTAGCTTTCGTCATGAGTGCGTGTTGTAAAGAGAGGCTCAAGTGAAGGTGGATGTCTCATGCGACTTGGCTCAATGATTGGTATTTGCAGTTCACCTACCCACATACTTACGCACAATGCATCAACGAATGGAATGGAATGCAATGCAGGTAGAACTGTGGCTTTATTCCCTCTTCATGTGAAGAGACATGTCATCCTCCGACATGGTGTCGCGCATCATATTCTCACTCGCTAGCTTGGCAGTGGTTAGTGCCTGACATAAATATCTGCCACATTACAATACTGCTACCATCTCTCATTGCTTTCACAAACACCTTGTGTGATGTGGACACACAAAAGTCTGTAAATAAGATGTAACATGAGATGCTCCGAATTTGCTGAATACAGGCGAATGGAATGAAACTTCCCATGTGAATACGTGGAGCCTGATTAGAGTCGAGTAGTAAAATGCATCTTACCGCCCACTGCTCTGTAGACAATTGCTAGGAGAGTGATGGAGAAGAGGAGGATACTGCATTGCGTGGGCATCTTCAGCACGAGAAGTTGGAGCTGTCACAGCTCAGGGTGTATTTATAAGGAGGTGCCACAAGCAAATCAGCCTATGAGACATGTGACCTTGGCACACGAGGTGGCTTCTGCACCCACACATTGGAGGTTTAATGCTTCCAAACCGTTCCACATTTATTTCTTTAGCTAAATTAGACGTGTGCTTGTTTAGTGAAGGTACATGGAGAACTAGGATAGATTCATCACACCAAAATGATTATGTACTCTTTACAGCCATTTAACGCTTACGAGTCGAACATCCTGCTTAAAGTAGAGCTGAACCGATAAAATTATCTGAGTGGCATCTGCTTAGATGCCTAAAACACAAAATGCACACGCTGCTTTGTTAAATCACTGAACCCAACTTGTTTATCGCCCAACTAGCCCTAAAGTGAAGAATCGAGAGTGCCCTCTACAACTGGTTGCATGTTCCAAGAAAAGGGAGAGATTTTAGTCAATCAGTCAAGCATCATGTTAGGCATTACAGGTGGAGTGGAATGGCAAAGTTAGCAAGCGGGCTTGACAAAGGATTTAAAGCAAGTTGGTCTGTTTTGCCAGATTGTTTGGCAGATAGAAATGCCACGAAGCCGCCTTACTTGAGTGATGGAGATGGAGGAGCGTGTGCGTGGCTGCGTAGCAGCAGGGTGGCCAATGAGAGGTGGCGGAGACAGAGCATTTGGTTGACTTGACCCTATGTTAATCACTAACGCACTCAGCACACGTCTCTATGTGATGCCTGCCCATCAGGAGTGTTAAGACCCAGAATTGTCTGCGATGCTGTCACGACGATGGCGTCTTACTAAAGGTGGAATGAAGCGATTCTTTGTGGGAACGTTGGCACCTTAGGTTTTTATGCCACCAAATATGTTCAGAAATGGGGATCTGAGATTCACCGCGTATAATCCATAATTCAGGACTGGATGATGGTGTGCGTGTGTAACCTAACTTTCTCACACACTTACTTGTTCGCTCCTATTCCCCCACGCCAATCTTTACCAAACAGTTGTATTTTACTTTCTCAATCACCCATCCTCGTGGTAGACCTGATCACCGACTTTTCCCGGTGCTGTGCATCCCATAACAGATTGGATTCTATACCATGCCTCTCTATCAACAATTTGCTGTACTTCAAAGCGATGATTAAGCTTCGCAAACCAAATAATGAGTTGTGCGAAATTCAAATTGGCATGCGACACCCCTGCAAAACGTCCCATTCGCTCGATGATACAGTCACGTCCCGAGAAAATCTACCGCAGATGCAAACAAACTCCACTTCTTACCATTAATTCTCAAATACGAGTAAGACAGATGGACACTTTTGACGCTAAACTACTGATAAGCTAAAGGTTTAGTTATCCTGCCAGCTACCTCCGCTGTCGAAGCGTTTAAATTTGACAGGATTTCTAGATACCGCGTCAACACAGAACTGCTTCACGATGCAGAGATAGCTTCATGTAAATTTCAGTATGTTTGGCCCTCATAGTAGTTTGATGGTCTGTTTTACAAGGTGTATGAAGCCCTCATGCGCCTTCTGACTGAACGAGGTGCCTTGAGTTCGTGCAACAAATTGGGCACATTCTACTTCGTTGGACTTAAATGTGATGAACTTAGAATACAAATACAAGATCTGTTCTGAGGAATGCCACTTTGGCTAATATCTACTGAAATGTTGAAAAGATTGTTTACATTTTTTGGGATTCAATTCATCCATGCGAGCCAATGTAAATTTCCACATCATGGCGACTAGGAGTGTGACAACGCTGTTGAAGGTGGCATGGCGATAGTAAATTGCATCAGGGATAAGCGCACACAAATCCCTCCTCTTTGGTATGACGTTTACTTTTCGTCACAGGTGGCCAGCATAAACGAAAAGGGTGCCTGCTCTCATAAATTCATTTGTCCTTATTCGAAAACCATCCACGACAAATAGTTATTTGTTTGTAGTTTAACACCTGTAGCAGAATTAGGTGAAGCCGTTATTAATGATCTAATGTCATTATTCTCCACCGAGGATCTTTACTGAATTTATGTTCGATTGTCTCAAATTCCTGATCATCAAGATTTCTCTGCCAAACCAATTATTTGTGAGGCAAATATTATGCGCCCTTTCTCTATCCAGGCAACACAGAGCCATGCGCATTTGACGTCACATTTACTTCTCTGCCACCTGCATTTACATGTTCATTAAAATTATAAACTATGAAGTCACAGACCGGTGGTGGCGAGTTTCAATTCTGATTCATGCAACAAGCGAGTGGTTTTAATGAAGTGAGAGTAGAACACCGATGCAAGCATTTGTTGAGACTAGTGGCAGTGGAACTCAAGCACATCGCATTTGCTTCATAGTAGGCAGGTAATATCTCATGCGTCTGGCCTCAACCACAAAGCGTGGCCAGACGGATCCAAACGGCACATGGTAACGAAGAGATCTTGAACTACATAAAGGATAATCTCCATTGATATGTGACTCCAAACCCACAAACTCACATCAGCATACACGATGATGACACGAGTGATGGGCAGAGGTTTTACCTCATGAACTGACCTCGTACGTTGACGTGACTTTCGTGTCTGTGCAGATTGATGGCAACATGCATGAATGCTGAATGCTCAGTCACTCATAGGAGAAAACATCTCACATAGTCCAATGTGTGTATAGAATTGGCTTAGTTGGTCAAGACCAAATGTCTTACTGGTTAATGCGCATGTGGTAACTTCTTATAAGTACACCATGTCTGTTCAATGATATCTTCTGTACTCGATCACCCTTATAGCTCATCTTCGCACTGGAGTGCAGAGTGAAGAATACGCTCGCCATAGGTAAATGAGTGCGGCTCTCTTAATTTTTAACGAATATTTTTATGCTGGAATGCTTGGTTTCTGCCACATGCTAGAAGAAACAACGAGTTGAGCCTCACACACTGTCTGCATCGTGAGCGAGGGCTTGAGGCGGATTGACTGAACTGCCGACGAGGATGCATTCCGCATTGTGAAGCATTAACTAAGAGGTTTGAGACCACTGGGATTGGTGACTGGTGTGAAGGAGTAAAGCACACCCCCTATGGATGACGATGGGATGGGACACCGAAATAAATAAACTGATGATTGGCCTTTTAGCACCATTCGTCTACCTAACTGAGCTCACATTCTTAACACAACTTCTGACAGCTTTTCTTTCAAAATCGAACGACGCGGCTCTACCATCTGTCATTTAGAGCGTATTCTACATGATGACTTGTCCCGACGTGATAATAGGGTCAAAAGCACAGTAGCATACCCTCTGTGGAAATACAGGGCGAGGCTATTTTATAGAGTACACTGGGAGATGACAACAATGTGGCCGGTTTATTGCAAGAAACAGTGCATTCATTTATGCTAGGAAACCGAAATGATCATCGACTGTTCTATGCTAGTGCAGCGAAATCCTCCTCTTTCAAGGGGTCTATGTTGCGATTCTCGGCAACTTACAACCCACTACATGATGATCCATTGAGTTAATATAAACCACCAGTAATTTTGCGTGATTGCAGAACTTATACTGCTGACTTCGGTGCATTAGGAATGGTGGGCGATGTACAATCATCAGTACTGAGTGATGCAACGATTGGAACAGCTAGACTGCATCAACGAAGACGCGGACGTGCGTAGAGGCATGGCCAATGCATCGCATTTACACAAGATGCCTGATGGCAGTGGATTGCAAATTTATCTGCGTTGCGAACGCCATCTGCTACATAGATATGTGCGTTGGACTGAGTGATTAAGTGACTCGTTTGATACGCGAAATGCATTGCAGCTAAAGACCAGTATCTAGAAAATCAAAGTATTTGCTAACTTGTTACACAGCCAACATGTCTTTCGTTTGCCACAAGGACACTTTGACAGGCCAGCCATTAGACCTGCATAAAAATTGGGCAACGTCACATTATTTGACAGCATAAAATGCTTGTCGATGTGGGACAAAATTATTGCTTAAGGATGTTTCGAACCCACTCATTTACCATCCTTTCTTGACATGATTTATGAATTGGTATCAAAAGCGACATTTACAGTGAATTGGTGGGCAGCAGTGGAACTAAGTGCTGACTCATATAGACATAGGGATTGCACTTAATCGAAAAAAAACAATGATCTCAAGCCAATTTTCGACCACCTTGAGTTGTTTTGCTATGTCTGCAGTAAATGAGACAACAATGCTCTCAAAACTCATATAGCGCACGCTAGCATGCGAGTCGCAAGGCTCCTAAAACGGTAACCCACAAATAAACATCATGACGTCGCCTTTTACGTTACATCAGGAGATGCGATGTCAACTGAGATAAAAATCATATGCACATTTGATGTGTCAGCACACCAGTGCAGCTTCATTGCGCATAAACTAGAGGCGCACGATTTCTACACCAGGGTGTGTACTCCTCACAATAGGTCTTGAATTTCTGCCAGGTGTATCAATACAGCTTATGCTCCCACATCGTTGCGAAATGCTGAACCTGACGCTGAAAACCGCAGTCTATGCTCCATTTAACCACAAGGCACATGAAGTGATCATGCGCGTTCTAAAATAAAACTAAATTAATTTATCATCAAAGGAAGACATTGAAACACCTCAAAGCAAACATCCCACCAAGAAGTAGGTTTGTGCTCAGAGTGGGTCCAGCGCCCTTATTGAATTCAACTTTGTCGTCAAGGAAGGTAGACAGAGTAAAATGTGCCTTTGCGTACAAAAGATTATGATGTCTTACAAGTGCCTTCGAATTGAAGACCTGGATTACTGTTTGTCCGCATCTCTGGTTGTTTTCTTCGGGGCGTGACCCTACCATCCAGTCAAACGGACGTTTCATAAAAGTGCACCTAATCAATTTGAATTTCGCACAATCCGTTTTATGAGCTGCAGAGCCTAATAGGCCCATGATGTGGTAGCAACTCGTTGATAAACCGCGTACGGT